>OX456985.1:197241927-197841927 GCA_949752695.1 Melanostoma scalare
TCTTTACTTATGACATGTATAAAAACTACTACTCCCTAGACCACTGTGATCTGTGAGGGTGAATGAACCCTGCAGGAAAAACGTAAAAGTTCCATATTTTCCTTTCCAAAAACTTCAATATTCTAACCACTTCGCCATAGAAACGAAAAAGAAATATTTATTTTTTCCAGACTTCTATTCCATGCTAGGTCATTCATTAAGAACAAAAAAATTAGGGCAAACAAAGTATGTGTGTCGTTTGTAGATTAAACGCCAAAACTATTTGGAATGACGCAACGGGCTACAGTGAACTTGAATGAAATCATTTAAAACTCACAAAACGGAGGCACGTGCTGAATCGAACACCAGAAACATCTTTGCTTTATTCCCCAAAAGCCCTATCTACCATCCAACCATAGAATAGATAAGCTTGTTCAAGTATCGGCTGATAAACCCCGACAATAGTTCAAAAGAACGAACGACCTTGATTTCATTCTCGGATCCATAAATTATTTTCCGTTGCAAAATAAAAAAGCTTTAATTATACTTACATCACGAAACTGGACACACCCAGCTTCTCCTAGTTCCGAGACTGACGCGTATGCTGATTCTGGCTGAATGAACATTTGGCATAACACCATCGTCTCACTCCGGAACATGTCCCCCATGATGAGGTATTTTTTGAATGTCCTGCGAATGAAATCACTCCTTCGAGAGAAAATAAACTAAGAGACACAAACACACTCGCTGCCTTTCAAATTTACAATAGCACTTAATTTTGTTTTTAAATCTTGAACCCTGAGGTATATCCAGTTCCTCTTTTGGGGGTTTGTGATTTCACTAATTTAACCGAAAAATGCCAATTTTTTTTTGTTCTCTTTTTTTTTGTTTTTTCGTAAATAAGCAGCCGTTCTTTGGGGAGTGCTCTTCGCAACTGCCTTCGATGGGGTTTTTGGTATACCTTGATACCTTTGAAATCGAAAGTTGTCTTGTGGTAGAAAGGTTGGGCAGAACGTTTCTTTCAACGGATTGCGTTAATCTTTATCTACTCCGATTTGTCTATATGAGTTATCTTATCTGGGTTTTTTTTCGGGGGTATCGATTGGACTATTTTTTTTTTTTTTTTTTAACTTTGCCAGAGTCACGAGGAAATTTATTTTAAAATTGCTTGCTGTGTGAACATACACCCAGCATACGTATTTCGAGACAAGATATAAATCTTTACACCTTGTCATGAAGAGTGTATTGTTTTTTATGGTCGGTATATTGTTGTTGAGATGAAGAAATAACTGTTATTGATTGATTTTGAATACACTGGCGAACGAAAAACAAAAGACCCACTTAAATTAATTTCCTTTAATTGAGACGAACAGAATAAGTTTAATCAATTTTAGTAGATGAATAATTTAAACTCACGCACATCACAACATTTAAATAAAATTACTGACCGACCAAGTACTGATTATGTCGATGGCAAGGGTGAGCACCAATTCGCATCTCATACACTGTAAACTTATTTTTGAAAATATGTATACGATTTGAGAAACATTTCCATATCGTTTAAGGCATCCCATTAAAGATTTGAAGATTATTTGAAATTATTTTAAATTTAGAGCAAAAACATGACGTCAAGTTCTTAATTTTTTTCCGGTCCTTGATAAGACTGCACCCACATGACGACAAACATAATAAAAAAAATTTCGATATTTGTTCTCATAAACTGAAACTCTAATATCTTAAGAATTTGCTTTATAATTTTAGTCATTTGGAGCAATAAAATGATTCGATTTTTTTTATTGCTTATCGTTTTTTAACACAAGGCGTTTGTTCTGGCAAAGAGTAGTTTAATCGAAAGTCGTTTGAATTTGGGTGAATACTTTTAACTAAAATAATTTGTGAACAAAAAGTGAAGTCGAAAAAAGGTTAAAAGACAATTTTATCAGTTACGGCCAGACAAAACGATAGACTGCATTTCGGGACTTCTTTGGACTTTGGACTTGCCTTTCATTGTTGTACGAGGTTCCCAAAATTGATCCAAGTGCACATTCCAAGTGATGCATTCAGTTTTCACATACGAGGATGGACCTGTAATGTCTGTTAGCTAAAATTTCCATCTTTTCAAAAGACACATAGACCGCTATCATTCCTAGAGCCGCTCATTCTATTCGTTTGGTGTCTTATTTTTTCCATGTCTTCTGCATAAATTGAGAAATGATACCACCAAAGTCATTGATGCCAAGTACAAACAGGAGTGGACCTATACGGCTACCCTGAGGAACAGCAAAAGAGGCTAATGTTATATCAGAAGCAGCTTTTCTGAAACCCCATGATTTGTATCGTTCAAAAAAGTAATTGCGGGAATCTAAAGCCCTTTGGTTGACTATTTGATGACAAAATTTTTCGAATGCTTTACTGAAATCGGTAGTTATAACACCGAACTTGTCTTTGTCTTGAAAGCTTGTGAATGCCGAGATTTGTTACCTACAAATCTTATGGCAAATTGGGGAAAACATAAGATTCTTGGGAAAAACTGCCTAGGGAAGCAAAATTTTAAAAAGATATGTAGGTTAGGTTAGGTGGCTGTCAGCCAATGAGTATGCGTACCTGCATTGCCTGACACACTTAGAACACAAGAGTCCGTTGTGTCTTTTGGCAAGTATCTTTTTATTAGACAGTGTCCCGTAAGAACACTAATGGTAGAACCTAGATCATGGGCGAACGCAGGGGGGGGGGGTTTGGGGTTGAAATCCCCTCCGAAATATGTGAAATACAAAAATAGCCATTAGTTTTTATAAGAAAAAAGAAAACAAACATAAAACATGGAAGTATAAAATTCATCTGAGAATTTCATTCTGTCAACGAAATAAGCCCTCCAAATACGGAATCCATATCTATCGATAAGTTCATTTACAGGTATTCCATATGTTTTGGAATGACTTTTCGGTTTTGGTTTGTTTTTATCATGATCACCCTTTTCTACTATAAGTAAATTTGATATGTTGATGTGGAGGTAGTATTCGTATACAAGGGGGACCAGCGACATAAATAAATGAAAATTCACTTCCCTACTTACTTGCAAACACATCGTATCGGTCACTCCACAACTTACTGCAGTTGCGACCGAAATCTACGAAAATGAAAATTTTCATCACACATACTAAAAGCCAGTCGCTCAGTCGCTACTTTATAATTTATAATATTAGTGAGGACGGGTTCCCGTGGGAGTATTCGATAAAAATATAGCCTATGTCCTTTTTCAGTTTGTAAATCATCTCTGTATAAAATTTCATTTAAATCGGTTCTGTAGCTTGGGCAGGAGATGGTAACATAGAAAGACGAACAGATAGACCTACTTTCGCACTTATTATGTATGTATGTATAATTTATTTAGTTGAATTTAACTATTATATTACAATTAAAATTATTTTTTTTTTGTATACAATATTAACTATTAGCCTTGATGTATGTATATTTACAATGTTTGGTTTTTTATGTGCATTGTTAATTTCCTTTTAAAGCAATTAAAGTTAACTTCACTTTTAATCGATTGTGGTAATTCATTAAATAACTTAAGTCCACGATAAAATATTGTATTTTGGGATCGCACGTCTCTATACAGTTGAAGTCTGAAGTCATCATTGGATCTGAGATTGTATGGTTGCACATCTCTTATATAGTTGGTATTTGACGTCAAGTATTCCGGTAATAATTTATGTTTCATTTTATAAACAAAGATTAATGTGTTGAATGTTACTCTCTGTTTAATATTCATCCATTTGAGACACGATAACATCCATTGTACAGAGGTGTAGTAGCTACATTTGAGAATGATGCGCATAGCCCTGTTTTGTTGCAATTGAAATCGGTTAATTTGTTCATTATTACCTAGAAACAATATTGTTGAGCAAAAATCGAAATGAGGATTAATTATTGTGTTATATATATTTATTGCACATAATAACGTTATGTTTTTACGTATTCTTCTAAGGAAAGATATTTTTTTAGATAGTTTTTGAGCTATATAAGTGAAGTGACTTTTAAATGAAAGTTTAATGTCCAATATAACCCCCAAATATTTTATTTCGTACAACTGTTCAATTTGTTCACCATCAATTGATATATTAATCAGTTCATCACTATTTAGAAGCATGCATTTCGTCTTATTAACATTTATTTTAAGTTTATTACTTTTAACCAAACACAGATCTCATTCAAATCTTCTGTTACCTTTGTTACAAGTTCATTTACATCTTTACCACTCACAAACACTAGTGCATCATCAGCAAATAACGCTATCTTTGAGTTTTTTAAAACAGTACTTATGTCGTTGATGTAGATTAAAAACAACAGTGGACCAAGTATAGTCCCTTGAGGTACTCCAAACCGCGTTTCCACGGAACTTGATGTTGAGTTATTAACACAAGTCTTTTGAGTTCGTCCGGATAAGTACGATTCTAACCATTTAAGTTCATTGTCACTAACACCGTATTTATTCAATTTTCTTATAAGTTTGTTGCGGTCAATAGTTTCGAAAGCTCTTTGAAAGTCTAAAAAAACTGTAACTGTTTTATTACCACAATGTCTTTCTTCTTTCATGTTCAATATGAGCCAGTTAAGAGCCGTTTCGCATGAATGTATGTGTCGAAATCCTGATTGGTTTTCAATTAATATTTTATTATCACAAACATATTTGTAGAACTGTTCATATGCACACTTTTCAATTATTTTTTCTAAAATGGGTAACATGTTTATTGGTATAAACTTTTCACAGACATTTGTTTTTGATTCTTTTGGGATGGGTATAACGATAGATTCTTTTAAGTTATTTGGGAATTCACCATTTATAAAAGATTTATTTACAATTTTCACTATAGTAGGACCTATTATATCAAAACAATCTAAAATTATATTAATATTCAAATTGAAGGCACTTTTAGTATTGATGGATTTACAAATTTTCTTTAGTTCTATGAGATTTATTGCATTAAATTTAAAATTGGATGAGATTTGTATGAATTCATGATTAAAATGATGATTATGTACAAAGGGTATTGAATTACTTATGGTATTTATACTTTCAACAAAAAAAGTGTTGAACTTTTTTGCAATCACCGCACTCTCTGCTTCAACTGTGTAACCGAATCTAACTTCGCTTATAACCTCTTTTTTCTCTTTTAATACAAGCTTTTTTATTGTTTTCCACATGTCTTTTTGATTGTGACAAGACGTAATTTTATTACAAATATAATTTCTTTTTGTTTGATTTAGTTTATTTTGATATAAATTTCTAGTATTTTTATAGATATCCCAGTCACTTGGTCTATTTGATATGGTAGCCTTTTTGTAACATTTTACCTTATTGTATTTTAACGATCGCAGTTCACTCGTAAACCATTTATTTGCTTCTGTAATTTTTGTTAATTTTATTTGTTTATTGACACAATATGATAGACTATTTTGTAGCTTAAATGATATCGTATTTGAGTCCGCGCCTAAATTACATGATTGAAGTTCTAAACAAAGTAGTCTCATGAATTCACTCTTGTTATATTTGAAAAGATTAACATATTTTGTATTTTTATTAACGCGACCAGAAGGTACTGTTATTTTGGCTATGATTGCTTCGTGATCGCCAATATTGAATTGTGGAGCTGTATCCGATATTATATTAGTAAGGACTCCCGTTCCACTAGGAATATTAGGATGAATTAAAGTTTATAATACTCAGGGATAGTGTAGCATTCTACCGGTGGAAGAATTTTTGAAATAGGTGCTGTAGTTTCTAAATTCGCGTATACGATTCCGTTCCCGTGGGAATATAGAGATAAAATATATAGCTTATGTCCTTCATCAGGTTCTAGAATATCTCTGTACAAAATCTCATATAAATCAGTTCAGTAGTTTGGACGGGAGACGGTAACATAGAAAGCCGGACACAGTTACTTTCACATTTATAATATTTGTTTTAGGATTGTTCTTAGCAATTTATTTTATACAAATCAATACAGAGTATAAAAAAACATAAAAATATTAAAAACAAATTGTTCCTTCAAATTTAATATATTTTTTAAAACCCCCCACCGAAAAATTTTTCTGCGTTCGCCCCTGCTGACCTAGATACAGGCGGTTTAAGGCTTACAAACTCTTCGATCGTTTTGAGTCAACACGCGGCCAAACTATTTTGGTTCCAAGACATTTGTACTCTTATTCTTATTAAAATGTTTGGTGCCTTTGCTCAATAATTCAATTTTCCACTGTGCAATAATTGCTAATGTAAGTTTTTACAATTATTTAAAGTCAAATAATTCTGCCAGTTCAAAATTTGTATACTGTTTTAAGAAAGCTGATTATGATGCAGTTAATGCATACCTTTCTGTTGTTCCTTGGGAGGATATATTGAACCATTTTAATTTAAATCAAGCGTACGAGACCGTAAAGTTCGTTATTAATAGTACTGTTGAAAGGTTTTTGCCTAAAAAAAGAAAATCCTGTAATTCTAATCCCATATGGTATAATAAAACGCTTTCACAACTTAAGAATAAAAAAACAAAGCTTATAAGAAATATAAATGTGATACGTAATTCGTACATATCTTTAGAACGTGAGTTTAATTCTTTAAGTTCAATACTATATAGAAAATATATACATATCTTCAACTGAAGATAAGATTAGAAGTGATAGTAGTTATTCCTAGAAATTTATTAACTCGAAGCGCAATAGTACTGGGTTTCCTAATTGTATGAATCACTCAGGAACGACAACTAGTGATTTATCTCATATTTGTAATCTTTTTGCACAGTACTTTGAATCGGTGTACCCTAATGATTCGTTTTCGCATAATCTGCCTAATGTACCGGAAAGGTTTAGCTTGGGTTGCTTAAGCATTAATAAAGATGAAGTATTAAATACCTTAAAAGATATTGATGTATCTAAATCAGGTGGTCATGATGGTTTCTCATCATTTTTTTTGAAATATGCTTCTGAGTCTTTAGCACTACCAATAACGATCTTATGTAATCTTTCATTGAAATATGGGTCGTTCTTAAGTGAATGGAAAGTATCGTTTATTACTCCAATATTTTAGGCAAGTTATATCGAATTATAGGCCAATCAGTAAAATTTCAGTTATTCCTAAAATATTTGAAAAAATTATATGTGATAAAATTCTTTTCATGTTTTATCTGTTTTTCAACATGGCTTCGTACCTGGTAGATCAACGGCTACTAATCTATCACTCTTTGTAAACTACGTAGTGTCGAATTTTGAAAACAACCTGCAAATGCAAACTGACATCATTTTCACTGATTTTGCGAAAGCATTTGATAGGGTGAATCATTCTATTCTTCTTCATAAGCTTTCTTGCCTTGGTTTTCATTCCATGTTACTCAAGTGGATAGAGTCTTATTTAACAGACCGGGTTCAAATTGTTGAAATTAACACGAATTTATCTAAACGTATTTGTGTAACATCGGGTGTCCCTCAAGGAAGCCAATTAGGGCCTTTGCTTTTTCTTCTATTTATCAATGATATATCTGATGTGTTCATTTATTCAAAATGTCTTCTTTATGCAGATGATTTGAAGCTACATAAAAAAATTGAGTCAGTTCAAGATTGCTTGCCTTTACAAGAGGATTTTTTAAGGCTTTCACAATGGTGCAAAATGAATTGTCTTCATCTGAACGTAGCTAAATGTCAGGTATTGACCTGTATCAGGAAACGAGATTAATTACAACTATTTTTTATTGAGCGTATTTTTGGAAAGGGTCTCGCTAAAGAAAGATCTGGGCATTATTTTAGATGAAAAATTATCGTTCAGACCACACATAGATTGGATTATTAGCAAAAGTAACTCCATACTAGGGTTCATTAAAAGAAATGCTCGTGAGTTTTCTGATATCCTTACACTTAAAACACTTTACTTTTCGTTGGTACGATCAATTCTAGAGTATTGTTCAATTGTCTGGGATCCTTTTTATGCAACTACATCCGGCAGAATTGAAAGGGTACAAAGAAGATTCTCCAGATACACGATTTCAAAACTTACTTACTGGAATAGTGAAACTCCGTTATAATGCTAGGTGTTTATTGCTAGGAATTCAAACTCTCGTTCTACGGAGGAAATATTTTTCTATTATGTTTGTTCGTGATATTATTAGCTTTCGCGTTAAATGTTCGTTTCTTCTAAATGAATTTGGTTTTCGTATTCCCCCAAGAAATACAAGGACATCGGCTTTATTTTTTGTATGCTTTCATAGAACAAATTATGGCTATAACGAACCAGTTTCAAGGTGTATCAAGGAAGCAAACTCAGTCTGCAGTTTAGTTGACTTTTTTGAAAATTGTTCAAGACAATCTTTTAAAAATAAGCTTTTAAACACTCTTGCGAATTTGAATTATTGATATATTGAGTCAATTTTTGTAAATATTTATATATAATTTGTTACATATTTTCTAGTCTGAAAGAGTTACTCTGATTAGCCCCGTTCACACTGTACAATTAGTTGGACAAACTTAGGTTTGACAAACCAATGCTTGATAGTGTGAACTCTTCATACGACCGCTTGTCCAATTTGTTGGATGGTTTTCAAAATTTTTTGAAAATCTAGAAGTTGGACGGAGTGGAAGGGTATGTAACATAAAGTTGGACGACAAGCTTGATAGGTGTGAACGAAAACTACATCAGACCATCCAACTTCCATCAAACGAAGTCTGCCCAACTAATTGTACAGTGTGAACTGGGCTATTGATAAAATAAACTAAACTAAACTAAACTAATTCCATTTAGTGTTTTAAAAAGGTTAGTACATGATTCGTATATTATGTGTGATTCGGGTGAACAGACTTTCGCTTTAAAACAAGTCCTCTTTTTTCTTACTCTCTTAGTTAGGTGGGCATTACTGTTCGGGGTATGGGAACCTAAGCCTCAACCAACATCTTTTGATAACTACTTCGATTTCAGGCGAGCTCCAGTTTTACACTCTGAGTCGGTTGAGGTCTTCTTCCACTTGATTGCGCCACCTATAAGACGAGGTCTTCCCCCTCCGCGATTTCCCTTTCGAAAAACCGTCGAGCTGGAGCGTTGATATCCATCCGCTCTACATGGCCCACCCATTGAACATAACTTTAAAAAACGTTTAACTTTTCTTTTTTTTTGAAGTTATGTTAAATAACAAAACAATTAGTATGATAGCGAAACAGGAGTCAAAAAACTTGACCGTATTAGAAATACGTGAAGGCTTATACGGGCCTAGTAGAAGCCTTCACGTAAAAATTATGACCTTGGAAAAAATAGAGCATGACCGACGCAGTTGGTGTTGTCATGTTCAAAGGAAGTATTTTCGTCAAAATTAATATCCGACAACATTCAGACACGATCACGAAGAAAAAAAAGAAAAGCAAACCGAAACAGTCCAAATATAGACAAATGCGACGAAATCTGCAATTAGTTGGCCAAGGACATGGAACTATCCAAAACCGGGAGGTTTGCCGACGCATTCTGATGTCAACGCAGCTACCCATTAGGATGACTAGTGTGAAGCATTCAAGTGGCAGAGCTTTGAGATCAAAGACCGTAACTTCAGAAAAGGAAGTAGTAGAAGAAGATTCCACAATACAGGCATGGAAATAAAATACCTTAACTCCGAAGTTTGTTATAAATGGCAATATTTTCCATTCGAGAAATTCTTTGTCAAATTTTGTTAAGAAATTCGCTAAATGCATCAAAAATTAAAAAATAACAACAGTTGAATTTATTAACTTATTTCTTAAAATTAACAAAACAACTTTAAATATTTCCACTTTTTATTATTTAATGAACTAATTATACACGTAATATAATAAGAGCGCTTTATTCTTCAGTCCAAAACAGGTTCTCACTGCGTTTAGATTCAGATCGAGATCCAGACAGAACTTTATTAACACTAATAAAACGATAATTTTGAATTCATTAGTACGGACACCTCGAGCCACCACCAGGATTCAAAAACGCATCGTGACTAATCAAACGGCACATGTCCTTATAGTTTTTACTTGGTTGGCGTTGAGGCTGACTATGTTGAGGTGGTCGATAATATCCATACCCAGAATGCGGCCGTTGATACTGGTACTGATTGTAGTATTCTTGGCTTGGTTGAGGATAAAAATTACTATTTTGATTACTTATACCAAACAAAGCTTCAAAAACAGGCCGTGGTGCAGCCACAGCCACACCAAAGATGCTTAGCACGATTAAAATGGTTAATTTCATTTTTATGTTGATTGTTCACAAAACACTTCCAAAGCTTACAAATCAATGCGTATTGTTGTTCTAAAGTCTCGCGGAACTATATTTATAGAGGCGAGTCACTTTGAAATCGGTCAACAGAGATAAGAAGTCCAAGGCACAATTATGGGAATTGCTACAAATGTGCTGTCTACTTATGCTGTGATTGTTTTTTTTTAATTATTATTGCAATGATTTCTGGCCTTGTAACCATTTCTCAATGCCAAGTTTGTTGGCTACGGAAGGGAAAACAACTAATATGCGATAAGGGGATTTGCAAAACAGTTCAGTTTACTCGTGGAAGAAAGACTCATGATAATCATTTTCATACTGAGATCTTAGAACTTCAAGAAAGTCTAGTTAGTTTTAAATATTTGGGGGCAATAAGCTCTATCTCTCTCTCTTTCACTCTAAAACTTTGTACTGGTTCTGAACAACAAAAATAAATAAATTGGGTTGTGCAACGAAATTATGGAAGCCAAGGAAATACAATTCTTTCCCGATTCCGAACGGCTAAGTCAAAAAAGCTTTTCATGACAGAATTGAATTTACTCTCGGAGGACTTGCCAATTCCTCGCGGAAGGCGATAATCGAGAAAAACATTTTTTTGATGTTTCTGGGATTGGAATTACCAACGTCCTACGTAGGTTAGGTTAGGTGAGGTTGCATGGGGGGTGCAGCCACAAGTGGCAGCACCTCACTCGGATCTCAAGGATCCATTGTGCTCCCCGGGAAAATCAGAGGATGAGGAGGTGGGAGGATTGGAGAGGTAGAGGGTTGGGATGGTAATTGGTTTATTGGGGTAGGGAACCCCCACTGAACCATTTGGAGCCCTGAGTAAATTTCAGGACGTTGCTCAATGGGAGATTAGAGATGTCGCCCAGTTCGTCGAAGAAGTATTCTCCGAAGAAGTATTTTCCAAGTGTGGGCCAAGCTAGGACACTCACAGAGGAAATGGAAAGATCCCTTCTCTGCCTCTTCGTCTTGGCATCCTCTACATAATTCGGATGTGCTGATGCCCATTCTCATCATGTGGGTACCCTACAAGTTGTGGCCCGTGAGAATGCCAATCAACAGAGAGAGCCGAGGTTTGCTTAGCTGGAGTAGAAATTCTGTTTTTTTTTCTTGGAGATATCTGGCCAAAGGTTTCTGGAAACTCGGCATGTTTCTAAAGATGACCACATGTCATTGGCGGTTTTTTGAAAATTGTGTTTGATTCTGTTTTTTTTCTTGCCCTAGTAGCCTTAGAACTAAGGTGTTCTTTTCGCTGGATTCGAGTACTGACCCGATTTTAGCCAGCTTATCCGCAATTTCATTACCGATTATGTCACGATGTCCTAACGTCCTACGTAACAAGCAGACATGTTTAAAATAAGTCCACGGGCACTGCCGGCTTTGAACGCGCAAACGAAATTTTTATGTGACAATCAACAGCTCATTTCAAAACTGTCAATATAGTCCTATCCTCTGCAGAATTCCGTTTTTTCAATGGGTGAGATGTGAGAATGTAGATTCTAATATGAAACATATATATTTTCGTACTTGTTTGGTGCAAGAGTCGTTGAAGATCTCATTAAAAAAAAATCTGCTGGTCCAAATGGTATCCCAGCCATTGTTCTGAAGAGCTGTTTTTCTACGCTGGCAAAACCACTGCGTAACCTTTTTTATCTATCTAAATTCTTCTAGGCCTTTGAAGAGCAGATGGGAAACTGCAAAAAAGTTGAAACGGCAGGATAAAGCCCGTCCCTAGAAAAGTCGAATCTTCTTCCCCTTGCAATTACCATTCAATTGCACTCACTTCGCTTCTTTCCAAAGACATGGCAAGGTTGCTAATCGTCCAATTCATGAAAAATCTTTAGGAACGAGAGCTTCTTAATAACCGACAGTAAGGATTTCATAGCGAAAGGTCCACTGGTGAATTGACAGCGTATCTAACCGAAAAGCGGAACCAATTTTTACACTATCTTGGAGAACAAGATAATTGGGCTTGATGTTTCTAAGAGTCGGCGTACCCCACTGGCGGATCACTAGTGTGAAGCAGAAAAGTGGGAGAGTTGTGATCGCTTCAAGATCACTACTCGTAACGCCGGAAACGAAAAGAAGAAGATGTTTCTAAGAGTTTGGCTTCAGGCTCTCTTATCGAAAATGTACATTTTTGGTTTCGACGAGTATCTTCTTCGTTGGACTAGAAAACTACCTTTCAAAGGATTCAATACAAGTTCTATTGGACAGTTGAAGTCTGACACCTACTTCATAAGTGCTGGTGTGCCTCAGGGCTCCGTTTTGTCTCCGACTAACTTTCTTATTTTCATTGAATTCTGACCTTGGCAGCATTACTATATGGGATAACAAAAACTAAATAGTATTCATTGCTTCAAAAAACCAATGTTGGCTTCTGTGGCTAAACCTGAACATGTCCATGAATGTTCCTGAATCAATGAAACCGAAAAGCTGCCAGTATTTGAAATGAACGAAGACCACATTATGTGGTTAGGATTCCTAAAACGATGCAGGAATTTTTCTACCCCTTCTTATCAAGCTACAGTTTATATAGCCTAAATCACCTAAAGCTTCCCAAACATCCTTGGGCCTACTTCAAAAGGTTGATCAACATCACTGTACCCTGTTTAAAACTCTGGTTTTTAAACTTCCAAGCCTTGGGTTTGGAGGAACAGACAGCATCTGCTTTGGTGTATTTTTTCTTTTTCTATTTTAGACAAAATGTTGCCAAGCGAATACCAATCCTATCATCACAATTAAATAGCTTGCTGCCTCATGTCTATCGTGGGTACCCATGGCACCTCTACACTGCAGCCTTTGGTGGGTATAACTTCTTTTTTGATGGCATCTTTGACTTATTTTGCTATTAACTCGCTCTGAGTGGCAGTCGGTTGGCTTATCAATCGTCATTATCATGAGCATTAAATCTTAGAACTGCTATTTGGCATTTTTGTCTCCTCCAAGACGCGAGAGGAACCTGGTGTACCACTCACTATCAGACTGCCCCATTGACTTCATCCCATCGCGGTGTCTGGTTTATTGTTATTTGAAAATTTCATAAGCTGAACTGAAGATTTTTTCGTCTTTTGCCGATAGCAATCGGTAGTTGTGCCTGAAGAATGAAAGGTAAACAATTTCAAGTCATGAGCCATTAGGGGGAAAACAAAAATCATTTCAAACATAACACGTAGGCTTTTGACAAAACGCATACGGTACTTAAAAATCATTTTAGGTGATGGCATTTGACGATTGTGTATGATGAACGAATCATGTCATGGAGTTGGTGTATGTGTCAAAGCCTGTGTTGGCAGTGGGATCAGATAACTTGGTACCTATGCATTAGTGTTTGTTTCTTGTGAAAAATAGCTTTATTGTCCTCTTTAGAAAAGCATGATAAAAATATTTTAAAGTTAAATCCTCATTTTGAGACGTTACGATGCTACGTGGTAAAGCTATCGACTTGAGACGACAAAAAGCAATTGATTCAGCAATAAAATTGACTTTGAAATTGGATAAATATTTATTCTGGTCAATGTCAATCTAAGGAAATCATAAATTATTACCAAACGTACAGTTTTCAATCAATTTTAACCTATTCATAAAATTTGGATAACTTTTCTTAACCTTACCTTATAAACCCATCAGTTGTCTAACACTTAGATACCTCCTGAAGGGGCTTTATTTGCTTGTTAACTTCAACTTGAAATTAAACTGTTCTTTGCTGTATGAGTCCTTGCAGCTGGGGCAAATATTTGCTTAGGCAAACTTAAAATTTAAGGCTTACTCGAAAAATAAACAAGCAGATAAATGATATGGTAATGGTAATAAAGTCTTTCAAATAATTCAAAAAAGCAAAAATTCTAACTTTCTGGTATTGATTACTGAATATTGCAATTAATCTCAAGTTTTTAAAGTGCCAACTAACTAACAGTCGTTGTTCTAGTAATGAAAAGTAATCCGGTGACGATGAAAATATCGTTTTCAGTAGTCTATGTCAATGTCTTTGCGAAAATCAGGTAGTTATTATTTGAGAACTTTAACACTCTCTTTTTTTCTGTTGGAAAAAATACCAGCTGGAGCACTCAGACCTAAATACCGGTCCATTATACTAGCAGATAGCAACCTTCTTTTTGTTATAGCTTTCCAGATGTTCGTAGGAAAGCCAAAAGACGCTGCCATGATAAGGAGCCTAAGTTACTAACTCTCATCATGTCTGCGCCGAGTATCTGTAACCTGGTGCGAAAAAAAGCAGGACATTCACAGAGGAAGTGCTTCGCGGTGTCCTCATCTTCTCCACAAGATTCATGGAGCGTTGTATCACTTAAGTCTAACACGTTTAAGTGTTTGGAAAAAGAGAAGTGCCCCGTGGTAGCGCCAATAAGCTTACTGCATACTTTTCTGCAACGGGATAACAAAAATTTTGAAGTCTTCTTATCTAACTTTGGGAAGCATGAGTTTGGTCTGTCTGCATCCAATGGAGGCATACCATCTACGGTTGTGCAGTTGACAGATCCAATCGCTGATTGAAGCCCTCAATGTCGACCCTTGCAGACCTAGCGACGGTTCTGGTCCTGAGAAAGCTGTCAGAGATCCTTGCCTCGCAAATTCATCAGCGATCTCATTTCCAGTTATACAGTGATAGCCTGGAACCCAAAAGAGACTCAAAGAATTTAATTTTCCGACCGCATTCAGAGAGCTCATGCATTCCTGGATCACTTTCGAAGTAGTTAGAGGGTTGAGAAGGGCCTTAAGCATAATTTGGCTGTCGCTCCAAACACAGATACTTCTCCCCATCCACAAATGCGTATGAGCCTAAAGAGGCGTCCAGTCGTATGTCATCGTTCTCCACAAAGGCACCAGAGCAAGATCCTTTCCTGGTTCAAATTCTATGGCGGACGTATCCTGAACTGAAGAAAAGTGGAGTATTTTTGACGCAGTTTGAGCCTTGGGATCATCGTGTCGGACGGCATATCCATTAGACGTGAGTCAAAAGACATGCTGCTTGCGAGTTCCTCAAAACTCCAGTGCGAATTGTGCCAGAGACCACATCTCTTTAAACGAGAAATGGTCTTGAGAGTACACCTCATGATGTAGGTATCAAGGGGAGGAAGATTGAACAGTGCGTCGAGAGCAGCTCCCGGTGTGCTGGGGAAGGCCCCCGTAACACCAAGACAAACTGTTCTTTGAAGTTTGGCAAACGAGGCAATAACGTATTTACGAGAGAACTTATTCCACTAAACAACTGACGCATAGGAGATGATTGGTCTTATCATAGATCCAAAGGACCCTTTTCGGTGAAAGATCCCATTTCTTGCCAAAGGCTCCTTTACATTGCCAGAAGACTGACAGTGCCTTAGTAGTTTTAGACTCGACATGTTTGGACCAAAGAAGTTTGTTATCCAGGATCACTCCAAGATGTTTGACTTCATTTGAAAAGGGGAAGTTGACGCCTTTTAGCGTAAGTTCGGTCAGACCAGTCAATTTTCTACGTTTCGTGAAGAGGATAACCTTGGTTTTAAGAGGATTGACGGAGAGACCGTTTCTGACACACCAGGTGCCAATCATATAAAGCGCAGCCTGTGCTCGGGAACAGACAGCTTGGAGGCTGGAACCAACCGAGAACATGCCGACGCGACGTCGTCTGCATATGCTTGGGCGTGAACGTTAGAACCATTGAGCATTACAAGTAGAGAGTCGATCAACATGCACCACAGAAGAGGAGATAAAACGCCACCTTGTGGACAGCCCCTATTCACTCCCGTTGCAACATATCGTCCACAGTCCGCCTCAGCGATTACGGTTCTCTTCATTAGCATTGGTTTAATCCACAACACTAATGACTCGTCCACACCGACCGTGTTCTCTGGCAGCATTGCACATACCATCGATGCTAGCATTGTCAAAAGCACCTCGAATGTCGATGAAAACGCCTGCCGTAAATCTTTTCCTGTAAAGCGCGCATTCAATCCAGCTATGTATCTAGATTTTGAAGTGCGGTCTCGCAAGATTTTCCTCTTTGGTAAGCATGTTGCATCTGAGACACAGGGTGTGTTTGGAGTGAGGCTTTACGTATGTAAATCTCAATCATCCTTTCCAGCGTTTTAAGCAGGAAGGAGGTAAGACTGATGGGTCTAAAGCTCTTGGCGAGTGAGTAGTCTTGTTTACCAATTTTTGGTATGAAGGCGACTCTAACACTTTGCCGTGGAGTTGGTATATACGCTAGGGCTAAACTATCAATGAAAATATTTTTCAAAGTAGGTAGCAAAAGGTTTATACTTTCCTGCAACATAGCTGGGTAAACACTGTCAGTGCCAGGTGACTTGAAACTGTCAAAAGATGCCACGGCATATTTGATGGCTTCGTCGGTAACAACTAACGATGACGTGTACCAGCTAAGTCGAGTGGATTTATCGGATGCACCGAAATAGATTGCTGTGGTCCGATTGATATCTGGTTTCCTGGAAAATGAGTTTCCAGCATAAGACTGAGTGTCTCTGCTTTGGACTCGGTATAGGAACCGTATGATTTCCGGAGTGTTTCTAGTTTGTTTACCTTGCTCCTTTTAAAGGCTTTGGCAAGTCGCCTAGCCTCACTGAGTGTTTCTATACTTTCACAGAATTCTTTATAAGAGGCATTCTTTGATCTTCGAATTAACCTTTTAAAATCATTCTGTTTAGATCAATACCGGTTCCAGTCAACCTCTGATTTGGTCTTGAGGACCTATTCAGAATACTTCTGGTTTCCCTGCGATGTTTCTGTAGTTCACTGTATAAAAAAAAGTGCATGGGATTTGCAGTTCTATGATTGTCTCCAACTTTCACCGTTAAAACTCATATTAACTTGTTATCAGTTGTAAGATACACATTTTATTTAAACTAAGCTCTGTTCTTAAATTAAATTGAATTGCAAGTAGAAAAAAATCCACCACTTTGTTACAATCAACCAAAACACATTTTTCAGGCCTTACTTTTAAATTTGGTAGCCTCTTCTGTTAAAGCTTTTATTTATTCACGTCATGACTGTACCACATTTTTTTAAAGCTTAAAATTACCTTAACGATAAATTCTCACTTCTCGTCAGCTCAATGTTTTTATCATTAAATTGATCAAATATTCATATTTAACACCTCTCTGAGCGATACTACGAGTATTCTTTTAACTGTTATAGAATTCTTGTTTTATGATTTTATAATTTTTTTTAACTAGTTTGTCTATCATTAGAACTTAAAATTGACGGAAAAGTTAATGAACTGGTTTGTCTTGGGCTGGTCCACTGCTTTTTGCATGCTGCAGATCAATATTTCTCTTCATTGAGCTCTTTAAACTTGGGGCTGGTTTGGAAACCTGGTCATGGCCACCGCTTGACGAGGATTCTTGAAGTTTAACCTTCAGTGACTTGTGACTTAAATTATGATCAGTTGGCCTTGCTGAGGAGTCATTTTGTCGATGAAGAGTACTTGAAATATTTCCAGGAGGCAATGGAACGTCTGGTTTCACCTTCACTGACTCGAGACGTAGACTTTGGCTGTTTGGACTTACTGAGGAGTCATTTTGGTGATGGACGGGACTTGAAAAGTTTCCAGGAAGCTGCAGAATGTCTTGGGAGGACATTTGTTTCACCTTCATTGACTTGACTCGCAGACTTTGATTAGTTGAGCTGTCTGAGAAGTTATTTTGGTGATGGAGAGAATTTGAAAAGTTTCCAGGAAGCTTCATCATATCTTGGGAAGACCCTTGTTTCGTCTTCATTGACTCAACTCGTAGACTTTGATTAGTTGGACTTGCTGAGGAGTCATTTTGGTGAAGGGGAGAACTCGAAAAGTTTCCAGGAGACTGCAAAATATTTTGTTTATCCTTCATTGACTCGAGACGAACAATTTGATTAGTTGGGCTTGTTGAGGGGTCGTTTTGGTGATTTTTCGAATCTGAAAGGTTTGCAGAATGTTGTTGAAGATCTTGGAGAGAAGAGTTTGGAGGGGGGAGATGATCCATAAGCACTATAATAAGAGCAGTGTCGAAAGGGTTTGCACGATGTCGTGTTTCTTCGTTTTGTTGTTTATGTACATGGGGGATTGCTGGAACGTGACCGCCAAAGTAGGAGTTCTCCA
The DNA here is from genome assembly GCA_949752695.1 of Melanostoma scalare. Lineage (NCBI taxonomy): Eukaryota > Metazoa > Arthropoda > Insecta > Diptera > Syrphidae > Melanostoma > Melanostoma scalare. The sequence goes on from OX456985.1 coordinate 197,260,275, forward strand.
ATCCGTGCTGTTGTTGAGGTAGGCTCGGACCAACTGATGCAAAGTTTTCCGCAATGCGTGAACGGTATTGGAATTCACCTTGCACCGGGTCGATGTCTATTACACTGAATCGTATTGGGATAAACGGTAGAAGAGCATCACCAGGTCTGTATCCATTTTGAGGAGATTCTCGATTAAGTCCCAACTGACGAATATAATTTTCTTGCAAATTCGAATGCAAGTCAATGTACGCGCTTTCAACACAACATTTCAATAAAAATACGAAAAATATGAGAAAGAACATTTTACGCGGACAACTTTTCAATTTATACTGACCACTTCTAGATCGTCTCATAGAACTTTATACCTCGATTGACTTGCTGTTTTTCTTTCTACAAATCTTCAAAAAGACAAATAGAACAAGTTTTGTATGCAAATCAATATACAAACTATAACCTGCGAATCAGGCATTCATTGACCAGAAGAAAAAAAAACCAAAATTAAACAAGATTCTTTATTGTCATCCCTCTGGCCGGTAAAAGTAAACAGCTCTTTCGTCATATCAAAGACGACATAAAGTGATAGAACTTTGGGAATCCCGCTGGCACAGAATGTCAACCCTTGGAGTGAGGTAGTCTGCTCTTCAGTCTTCAAGATTTAGAATCTTAAATAGAATTTGATTTGTTTCTGTGGAAAATTAAGAAGATTAGGGCATGGGAACAAGTTTTGATGCTTTGACACGCATTTTTCAAAGTAGAACCATACTGTGAAATATTTGAGCACATGTGCGTGATCAAAGAATTTAAACTGCTTTAGTCATTGAACTTCTGACGCTGAATGCCGCCACGCATACTGGGCGATGCCGTTAACTGAAGCATGTGAAAGAAAATGATCTTAGGACTTTTTTTAGTTACCAACATAGTTTTGAATTACATCTGCATTTTATTTCCTGCACTAGTTGCCTTTGTACTTGTTGACGCCACGACGCGACCATAACAGGTTTGTTCGTTGAAGCCAGTTGTTTGGCTTGTGTTAGCCACAAACCGTTCTTTTTTTTTAAACCTAAAACTAAAACCTGGGTTTGCCTTCAACTCGTTATAAAGTAGCCCTATGTTAGGTTTGTTCGTTGAAGCCCTAGGGTCGCCATAAAGCGTTTTTTGAGAAACCCAAAGCCACCCTGAATGTCAAATTGAGTGTTTTTTGAGCCCTAGGGTTGACCTAGGTTTTCCATAAACTCGCCCTAGCTTTTTGCTGTGGCAAGTTGAGAGCTGTCAAATGGCATGTATTTTTTTTTATGACAGGGATGTGTGGTGATTTGTGGTTTAGCGTTTTTTGAGGACTGGAAAACCCAGGTATTTTTGACAACTCATAGGGTTGTCAAGAAAACCTGGGTCAACCCTGGAGAAAGTTCAACGAACAGACCTGTTATTGCTGGGGCGAGTTCAGACAGCGAAGAGTGTTGTCAATTGGCGTTTATTTTTCTTCAAATGACAGGAATATGTGGTGATTTCGTAGTTTGGCGTTTTTTGAGGACCGAAACCCTTTTTTTGACAGCTGGTAGAGTTGTCAAACAAACTTGTCAAAGTTTAACGAACGAACCTAATGTTCGTGACGCTATATCGTTATGTTGGCAAAAGAGCCGAATTTGCCTGAAAAGTTAACGATATGCACTGCAAAGCCACTACTAAATATACCAAGTGACAAACTAGTAAGCCAAAGCAAAAGTTCTTATAAAAATGCAGTTTTCGGAAGTTTGGAACTTGAAAAGAAGATTAGAGGGAGTCGGGTAGACATCTTAAGTTATCCAAGAAGCAAAACACCGAAAAATAGCAACTAGATCTATTCGAATGTGTTGAACATTTCGAAGTCCAGTGGACATTTACTGAATCCTAAAACTAAAGAAGAACTAAAGGCTGAAGAAGGGAGCATCTGAAATATCGTAAGTGCAAACACTCTTCCCAAGCCGGGTGTAGGAATGATGAAGCTAATTCTACATATCCACCTGAAGTAGAACTAGGTTTCTTTCTAGGGTGGTTTGCTTTAACCTAGAAATGTTACCATCTGGACGCCCGGCTTGCTTTTTTTTATTCTGCTTGGTTTTGTCTATAAACAAGAAAGAGACACATGTAAAAGAATGTCTCCGACATATGACAGCAGGTCAGCAAAGTCAAAATTCAAACTCACTGTTTAAAAGAAGCTTTTAAAGCATGGTCAAAGTGTTTTTCAAATAAAAGAAACGAAAAGGTTCTTTGCAATGGAATACAGATACTGCAAGAACGAAGCAAAAAGATGTGAGCTCAACCCAAATCAAAGAGCTTGGAGGCCATGAATCGGAAGCTGGGAGAACTTTCTGCTCGGTTGCGGATGATCACCATGAATACGAAAAAACAAATTGAACAAGAGGGAAACCACCTCTGAAATAGTCGCTTAAAAAGGAAAAATGGAGACTCGTTTGCTTAATTGAATAAACGATGCTCAAGGATAGCTCCTTCAGGTTTTCGTTACGCGAGAGGTTCGTTGTTCCCAACAGAAACCAAAAATGTTTTTCAGAGGTATTACGAACGGCTTACCGAGACAGCGTTTTTCATGAATTTACTATCGGAGGACTTACCAATTTCTCGCTAATGGGCGACACCCGTGGAAAATCATTTTTGTTTTCGGTTGGGATGAAGCTTCAAGTTTTCAAAAACATTAGGGAGAGTCCCACAAATTGCAAATAAAGAAAAAAGAGCACCCGTACCTTGGCTATGGATGAGTTCCCGAGGGACTTTCTATAGCCAAGTATAACTCAAAAAAGTCCAAAATAATATTGCAATAATTGGCAAAAGAAAAAAAGAAAAACTGAATTGAAAAAATCATCATCTAAATCAATAGTTGCACTTTATTGCATTTAAAAACAGTAACATAAAAACACCTAAAGATTTTTAGTGCTATTCTGAAAGCACTCTATGGAAATACAAAATTTTCGCTATTTTTTTACGGTTGTTAGCAATTTACTCGAAAATGGAAGGTGTTCCTGTACAGCCTAAAATCACATCAATTTCGCATTCAGAGGTTGAAAAACATCCGTTAATAGGTGGCGCCCAATGTAGAGACAACTTCTATTTCTTGTGTACCGATGCTATTTTGAGATAAGAACACGACCAAAGAAGGTATATCCGCCATTTGTTGACATTCAAGTAGAATTAACACTTCATATGCTTCCAGTTCCGAATTGAGCATATCACAGAAGGATTCGGAAATCTCTGCTCAAAAGTTATTTTCCAGTTAAAAAAAAAACTTTACAATTAGCAATTAGATTACCCTGGGACTCTAAGGAAAACAATTATTGTATCCTTATCACTTCATTTCAACCCAAAATGTCACTAAAAACGGTCACAATTTTAAATGAATATCCTGCTTTTGCGCACAAACAACATTGACTCCCTCTGATCAGCCATACGAGGATAAAATAATTTCCTTCTTCAATTTTAAAATTGTACCGCGGTGGACTTCCGGTTAGCCACATATCAGTATCTAAACCTCTTCAGCATCCGAACAGGAGTATCAAAAGAGGAGTAATGAAACTAACATAAGACTAACGAAGCTAAATAAGGATCCGATGACCTGAGATGTATTAAGACTTTAAAGTATTTTAAAGAATTTCAAGTACCACATCACATATGGGCATTAAGGTGGACAAGACGTGTCCTGTAGGGTTGATCAATAGTGTGAAGTAACCAATTGATTATTTCGAAGGATATCAATATAGCATAACAAAAGGTCCACTGGCGATTTTTTGGCATACCTAACCGAAAAGTGGAACCAATCTTTACACTGTTTTGAAGAAAGTAAGATAATAGCGATTGATGTTTTCAAGGCATCTGATAGAGTTTGGCATCAGGCTCTTTTATCGAAAATTAGTGCTTTTGGTATCGATGAGTCTCTTCTTCGTTGGATTAGAAACTACCTTTTAAACGGTTCACTACACGTTATATTGGATTGTTTAGGTCTGAAACCGACTTTATATAAATGCTGGTGTGCCTCAGGGCTCCGTTACGTCTCCGACTATCTTTATTATTTCCACAGATCTTCTGTCTGATACGTCTAATCCTCTCAAGCGCTCAGCTTTTCGTTTTCGTTTCCAAACTCACGTCCCTGTACCCCTCTTCGAGTGTAGAACTGGAACGGTTGCGTTTAATAACCTCATTGAATTCAGACCTTGACAGAATTGTTTATATATATATTGGGGTAGTAAAAAATCTTCAAAATCTCAATGCTGCCTCTTGTCGTTAAAGCTAAACATTGCTATCCCCCATTGTCATTATCCATGAATGGCACCTGCATCTAAGAAACCGAAAAGCTGTCAGTACTTGGTATTTGTGTAAACGCTGATCTTCGTTGGAACGACTACATAATTATTTGAAGTCGTAAAAATGCTGCTACTTGCTTAGGTTTCTTAAGACGTTTCAGGAAATTACTACCCCTTTTGATCTGGCTACTATAAACAAAACAAAAAGTATTACTCCAATATCTGGTATGCGCTCCTTCATAGTTCAATTGTAGGATCGATTGATTCTTTTGAACATCGTCGAAACATTGCTTGCCTCATTCTCTTTTATCGCCCTTTCTACAAACAGCGCTCTAGAGAGTTGTTATCCTCTTCCGAAACAGTTTAGCCGCAACACCTGCTTCGTAAGGAATGCTCATCAGTTTTGCCTTGAGCCCAATTTCGGACGTCAAGTATAGAGATTCGTAGTCGCACTACCCGTATGTAGAATGCTTTACCAGACTCTTTATTTCCCCTGCATTACGATTCTTAAAAGTTCAAAAGAAACGTGCATCTGTGTCTCCTATTAAATCCTCTCCTATTTTCTTAAAGGCTCGAACTCTGTGCTATAACCTATAACATTAAAAGTAAATTCAAATTTCCTAACCCATTGATGTAACGCACACATGATAAAAAGAGAAAATATTTTTTAATGAAACTGATCAGTAGGTTTCACTTAGTTATTTGGTATTCGTTGAGGAAATGAAAGCATATTTTACAATTATCCTAATTTTCATGAGAGGCCAGGGCTGCCAGAAACACCGATTTATCGTAAATCTCCTGATTTTTAAAGCTGAATACGATGCACCGATTTTTGAAACGAAATCAGACTTTTCTCCCGATTTTCAATAGATGAAAAAAGGAACGGAGACCTAGGTATATTTCTTTCATATTCTGTCAGTGCCTTATTAAAAAATCTCATTTGAAATTTCCCAAATACCAACATAAGATCTCTTTTTTTACAATAGAAAAAGCAGCCATTACAGGGGACAGAAAGTTAGTCCTAATGCACCCACCATACATACCTAACCTAAGTTGTTTGAATATGAAGGTTGAACAAAAAATACAGGATTTTGTTTCAAAGCTTTCCTTTTCACTCATTTGGCTTCTGTTGGACCCGTTTTTTTTTTTTTGGTACTGGTGTAAGTTTTGTGGGATTCACGATTGCCTTCCAACTAAATTTTTGGCTCGAGCACTCACAACCAATCCAAAGTTGATGCGGTGAACGCGCCAGTTACCAACCCAATCGAGCTTTGGGCCAATTTATTAAAGTCTGCAGTTTGCGGGAGATCTTAAACATCATTGTTGGAAGGAACATAGAAGAACCAGTAGCTTTAATTATCACACAAAGCGTCCCTATAAAACACATTTACTTTACTTCCAACACTTTGTATCCTTTCTTCTTTAAACCAAAAACACCGCAAATTGTTTTTTCTCAAGACGTTCTGAAGGAAGCTCTGTTACCGGCTTATGCTTCAATATTTCTGCATGAAAAATTTACCCTATATTGTCGAAAGTATGCTCAATAATGTACGAAAGGTCCGAATAAAATTACTCAATCCATATTTAAGAAAAAAATTCGCAAAAAAATCGGATTTAAAAAAGTAAATAAAAAATGATATTTACAAAAAAAAAACTAAAAGTATGTGCAGTGTAGTACAATACGATTTACACCGATTTTCAAAGAGGAAATCTCCCGATTTAAAAAAAATATTTCTGGCAACACTAGAGACCCCTTCATCTACACACAATTCCTTTTATTTTCAAGAACAGAAACCACCATGTTTATTGTCCGCAGGGTAGTGGTAAGCGTGTCTTTTTGTAACGTGGAATGTTTGCTTCCCAGAAACGTCAAAGGAAAATAAATGTTTCTGACGGGTATCACCTTTCGAGAGTTATTTATGTACATACTGCTATGAAAAACCCTTTCTATTTAATTTTAGGTCTTGGAAATGTGTAAGGCCCCGAGGCTTTAACAACATTGTTGTGTCACTCAATTTATTTTTAATTCTGTAGAAACCACTGTTCTTTTTTTCACTTTACATTTGAATAAATCCACAGAACTGCGCTGAGTCAATAAATTTCCATTTTCAATTAACTTATTTATTTTTTATTTTAATTAATTTATTCTTATCACAACATATCACAAAAATGTATTCACTAATAACCCATATTTTTGTATCCTTGTCCGGATTTGTGTGCAAACACATATGAGTTCGAACCACTTTCTCGTCCATATGCATTGCTTCCATATTGATCTAAATAGTTGTTCACATCATAGGGATTTGGAGGACCATGGTAATTATTTGGAGGATACTGCGCATATGGAGGTATTGAGCCTGGATAAAGTGGCCCAGTAGGATGTCCATGTCCTACCTGCTGTGGATATGGACCAACTGGATATGGCGATGGATATTGCCCTGGGCCGTATGGATAGAGTGGTGCCTGTCCGTGTCCATGTCCATGTACATGTCCATGAGCATACTCAGTATAATATCCACCAGCTGGCCGCGGTGGATGTTGTCCGTAGCCTGATGGTTGTCGATAAGGTTCCGCAACGGTGTCAGTCAAGCCATTTTCTATATCCTGAGCTATTTTGTATAACACGTCGAAGGTTGGTCGTGCGTTTACAATACCAAAAGTGAGGCACACGACAATGAGTGTATATTTCAGCATCTCAAACTTATTAAAGTCTATACTCGGTTGTTTTCAAACGAATACTGAATCACTTGCAAATCATTTGCAGTTTTATAGCAAACAATCTAAAGATGTTGACTTGAAGTAGAAGAAAAGTGATAAGTGAGCTCTGTTGTGGGCTAAGGTCGGCTTTAACGGAAGCTGCGTAGAGGGCCTTAACCCAAATAAGGCAGCCTATCTCAATTTATTTATTTTCAATACAAAAACTGATAAGGAAGTAATTTTTGCGAGACATATCGCACTTTCTTTCCAAAGTTTAATTGCCCATGGAAACAATTTACTTTATGACTTCCTCACCAGTTTGAATGAAGACCAACTGAAATCAGTGGTGCTGGGGAAGCAAATATGTGCCTTGTAGTATTTCTTTTTCACCATCGAATTTCTACATTTCACCTCGAAAAGCCTCCAAAAGGTTGTGTTGTGGAGCTAGTCATTAATAGAATCTTGGGCCTATTACGTATCGCCCTGTCTTTGGATTTTGACTGCTAGCTGCAACAACCTAGGCAGACCGTTGAGAGACTAGATTTTATTCTTCCTTTTTCGGTGTTACGAGCATCGTGATATCGAGGAGATCAAAGCTCTACCACTTAACTGCTTCACGCTATGGATTCCTTCATGAAGTAGGCCGCATTGGCCTCAAAGAATGCTTCGGCAAACCTGCCGGTTTTGGATTTTTCCATGTGTGATGCGAACGAAATGCGGATGCCATTGCAACTGTACTAGGAGTGTTTTGGTCTACTTATCTTTTTTTTGCTTCACGATCGCGTCTGAACGTAGTATGATGTTGCCTTTTTTGTGGGCTTCTCTGGATATGTCTTTTGAGCATGACAATACCAACTGAGCCATCAATGTGGTTTTAGACCAGAGAAGTCCACAATAGACCAAATTTTCACATTACGGCAGATCTTGGAAAAAACTCGTACGACTATGCAGGATGACTTTGGAGAATTCACGCTGCTCCGTCAAGGTCGGTAAAGAACTCACCGACCCCTTTGATGTCGAAAAAGGTTTTAGGCAAGGCGACAAACTGTCATGCGATTTCTTCAACATCATACTTGAACAGATTGTAAGAAACTCAAACGTCAACACCAGAGGAACAATCTTTCAAAAGTCTGTACGTGTCTGTACTCGCCTACGCACACGATATTGACGTAATGGGAAGAAAAAAGCGTGATGTCATAGGTGCTTTTGCGAGTATTGAAACAGAAGCGGCAAAAATGGGTTTGATGGTTAATGAGGGCAAAACGAAGTAAATTTAAGAGCTTGAGAACTTTTTTTTTTTTAAAAACGCATAAAATTTGCAAAATCTCATCGGTTCTTTATTTGAAACGTTAGATTGGTCCATGACATTTACTTTTTGAAGATAATTTCATTTAAATGTTGACCGCGGCTGCGTCTTAGGTGGTTCATTCGGAAAGTCCAATTTTGGGCAACTTTTTCGAGCATTTCGGCCGGAATAGCCCGAATTTCTTCGGAAATGTTGTCTTCCAAAGCTGGAATAGTTGCTGGCTTATTTCTGTAGACTTTAGACTTGACGTAGCCCCACAAAAAATAGCCATTCAACCAGAAATGAGCCTCATCGCTGAGCAAAATTTGTCGATAAAAAAGCGGATTTTCTGCCAACTTTTCTAGGGCCCATTCACTGAAAATTCGACGTTGTGGCAGATCGTTCGGCTTCAGTTCTTGCACGAGCTGTATTTTATACGGTTTTACACCAAGATCTTTGCGTAAAATCTTCCATGTGGTCGAATAACACAAACCCAATTGCTGCGAACGGCTACGAATCGACATTTCACGGTCTTCAGCAACACTCTCAGAAACAGACGCAATATTCTCTTCTGTACGCACTGTACGCATTCGTGTGGTTGGTTTAATGTCCAATAAAGTAAACTGAGTGCGAAAAACTTGGTCACAATCGCATTAATTGTTTGCTCACTTGGTCGATTATGTAGACCATAAATCGGACGTAAAGCGCGAAACACATTTCGAACCGAACACTGATTTTGGTAATAAAATTCAATGATTTGCAAGCGTTGCTCGTTAGTAAGTCTATTCATGATGAAATGTCAAAGTATACTGAGCATCTTTCTCTTTGACACCATGTCTGAAATCCCGCGTGATCTGTCAAATACTAATGCATGAAAATCCTAACCTCAAAAAAATCACCCGTTATATGCTGTCATCAAACAGGGATACAGAACATCGACGAATTGGACAAAACGTCACAATAGACAGACATAATTTCGAGGTAGTACAGGACTTCGTCTACCTAGGATCCGCTGTAGACACGGACAACAAAGTCAGTGCGGAGATCAAACGGAGAATAACTCTTGCCAACCCTCTCTAGAAAAACCAAGGTGACCTTGTATATGACCTTAATCATCCCAGTCCTGCTGTACGGCGCGGAAGCATGGACCTTATCGAAAGCGGATGAGGAAACTCTTGGTCGTTTCGAAAGAAAAATTCTCCGAATGATCTTTGGTCCCGTATGCGAAGACAATGTGTGGAGAAGAAGATACAACAACGAGCTGTATGAGCTGTACCGCGACATGGGCATAGCCAGAAGAGTACGCATCGCGAGGCTACGATGGTTGGGCCATGTAGAGCGGATGGATCCAAACGCTCCGGTTCGTCGGGTGTTCGAAAGCACATTGCAGGGAAATCGCGGAAGGGGAAGACCTCGTCTCAGGTGGCGCAATCAAGTGGATGAAGACCTCAACCGACTTGGAGTGCGAAACTGGAGAGAGCTCGCCCGAAATTGAAGTCGTTACAAAAGGATGTTGGTTGAGGCCCAGGTTCACCCCGAACTATAATGCCCACCTAAGTAAGTAAGTAATACCAACTGAGCCGGTTCCAAGATATTATTTTTGACGTGAAGGCTTCCACCGATCTTGATACTTCTAATACGTTCAAGCATTGCTACTCGTGCTCTCATGCGGAGCATCATCATCTCAGCTGACGTGCATTGTTCATCTTATACTTTTTGTACATTGGACAAGATTGTCAACCGCATAGTATAGAGTCTTTCCTCCAGCTTCGGGAACATTTTTCAATCACATTTTGCTAACCATTTCACCCACCCTACGCTTACTCGATGATTGAGGTCATCATCGCAACTTGCTTCATTATTGATCACTGATCTGAGTTTTAAACTTTTCACACTTGGAAAGCACATTTGCATTCAAATAAATGTCTAGAAACACCTCAATCTCCCGCACGTATGCCTCTAGAACTCCACGTCGCGTCGTCTGAGGTCCATCCATATCAGATCTTATGGTTTTCGATTGAATGCTTTTTCGAAGTCAACCAGCCAACATGGGAATCCTCTACATGAAAATTGGTAGACAATCTAAATCTACAGTGCGGCAAATCCACGAAGTGGTAATACAACGATGGTTTTCCATTGCGATCCTCATACTTTTGATTGTACCTGTTTCTGACTTGCCCTCCAAAAACCCGCATTGACTATCAGATAGCTTTACGAGTGTTATTTTTCGCAGTCGGCTACCTAACAATCCTCAAAGTGTGGGACATCAGTCTAATCCTACGTTAGCTATCACAATTTCGTATTCACTTCCCTTTGTACATTGGTAGAATTTTCTTTAACTGTTTATACAGACTATAATCTTTTACAAGCTTGTAGAGGAGAGTCGTGAGTCATCTAAGCCCGATGTCTCCCATCCTTTACCAAAAGTCATACAGTAGGTTCGTTCGTTGGAGACCTGGGGTCGCCCTGTAGTCCGCCACTAAGCGTTTTTTGAAAAACCTAAATACGCCCTGAATGCCAAATCGAGTGTTTTTTGAGCCCTGGGGTTGACCTGGGTTTGGCCTCAACTCGCCCTAGGTTTTTGTTGGAGCGAGTTGAGGGCTGTCAAATGGAACGTTTTTTTTTGACAACTCATAGGGTTGTCAAGGAAAGCTGGGTCAACCCTGGAGTTATATTTTCTATTTTATTCCGGAAAATTAAACAACTTCTTCGTTTGAATAAATATTTTATATTAATCTCCTTTTTTTTTATTTGACAAAATAAATCATAGTTTTTATTTTAAATGATGATCTGATTAAAAATTAAAATACTTAAAAGGTAAAATGTGGAAACATAAGCAAACATGTAAATAAATAAAAGGTAACAAAAAGATAACATAAAATGATTAAAGTAACACAAATAAAAGAGAGCCTTTCCACTGCATTATGCATTCATTATAGTGTAATATTCTTGTGCATTGCAACTTGACCCATCAGGAGTTTGGGTCCTCGACGATGTCTTATGACCATAAATAGTTGCAAATAGAATAGGAGCAGATGACTTATGTAACTCTGGGTAAAGTTCAGCGAACAAACCTAGTATCTATTCTATCCAAGCACCTTTGCCTTTTTGGAGTTCTCCAACTAAATAAATAAAATAAACACACAACAGACCGAAGAGCCCCTCAGCCCAGAACATTTCTCACAACCATTGCCTTTGTAAGGGAATGGAGGGGACCTATAACTTTCTGCCAGGTCCGAACGGCTAATCGAGAAAGTGCTTTTCTTGGCAATAAATTTACTAACGAGGGACTTGCCAATTCCCTGCGAAAGGTGATACCATTTTAAAAACATTTTTGCCTTTGTTGGTATTCGTCCCACGAACCTCTGGGTCAACAGCAGACATGCTAACCATCATTTTACGGGTTCTTTGACTGCTTTACTAAATTCTTAGACTGTGATGTGGAGTATTTACGTTAAGTTAGGTTCAGCTTCTGGAAAGTACGCTCGAGGAATACACGGACTTAAAACATAATTTAAAAAAAAATCCACCTTTTTTGAATGTCTACTGCTGTTTTAAAATACAATTCCTTTAATTTTTCGGCCCGGGGGCTAAAGGCAAAATTAGCTCATGAAATAAACACAGAGTAGAACCAGAGAAAGAACTCACACTGTCTCTACTCGAACCGCTTTTGAATTGGTTTTTGTTGAATTATGAAAATACTGGGCTTGGATTTTGTAATATATTAGAGATTATACAATAAAAGTCTATAGTCGATTGTATCGTCAAAAGGTTGTTTCATGTAACTTCGATTTGAGCGAATGAAGAATAGCCGTTTTACTACCGTCCGTCATAAAAATTTCGGGAGATTTTTCAGGAGGTTCATTCCGTAACGAATAAAACGACTATCGTCTAAGTTTTAGGTGCTTAAAATACGTGTTTAAAGCCCTGAAAAGAAACCAATATTTCTAAAACGATAGCAAAATAGCTTTCTATTAACAGCTGAAAGCGAAATTATAGGTTTGTTCGTTGAAGCCCTGGCATTGCACTAGGGTCGCCACAAAGCGTTTTTTGAGAAACCTAAATTTGCCCTGAATGTCAAATTGAGTGTTTTTTGAGCCATAGGTTTGCCATAGGTTTTCCCCAAACTCGCCCTAGCTTTTTGCTGTGGCGATTTGAGGGCTGTCAAATGGCATGTATTTTTTTTTTAATGACAGGGATGTGTGGTGATTTGTGGTGTAGTGTTTTTTGAGGACTGGAAAACCCAGGTTTTTTTGACAACTCATGGGGTTGTCAAGAAAACCTGGGTCAACCCTGGGGAAAGTTCAACGAACAGACCTTATATGTAACAATCTTTTGACTATACAATCGATGATATACGATAACATGACAGTGGTCTTAAAAGTTTACAAAATTTGGGCTTAGGGTTCTTAAACACGTTTTTGTAAAACCTGACTGTCAAACAATAGTCGTTTTAAACGATAAACAGCCTTATTTATAAACCAATAATAGGGAGTGAATAGCGCTATGTTCCTCTTATAATATCTCTGAACAAGAAAACCTTATTTATAAAACTTTCTGAACGTGACATAGGCTGAACGCCGATTTAGGTAGTATAGAGACTGAATAAATTTGTGTCTTCGCTATTTTGAAATGACAGGGGACTGTTAGTACGCCGGCGGATACAAAGATGGCTTTCAGGGACCGTTTTGTTTTCGATAGTGAAGTATACCTGGGATTTTCCTTTTTGGTGGTTTTCTTACGCACCAGCTGTTCAATAGGTATAAAATACACATCATTGCTATAATAGGTTTATAAATAAGAATTTATGCAACGTAGAATAGAGTGCTATTCACTACCCGCCGTATTAATAAACGCGGAATAGCTGGGCTAAGCCTTATTCCATGGATTAAGTGGAAAATGGTATAATGGTGGGTTTAATTAAATGGAAAATGGTATAATGGTAACTTAATCCATGGAATAAGTATTTCCCAGTTATTCCGCGTTTATTAATACGGCGGTACATAACTATTCATCTAATAAATACGACTGATAGAATCCAGTCCTGTTCACTTTCTTGCTCTTATAGCGTCATCTTCCTTAGTTTTAGGTACAGATAAATGTCAAAATGAAACACATCATGTTACCGTATTGGGACTGGGAACATGAGTTTGCACACCACCTGCCGGTCGTTTTGGAACTAAAGCGGGGGCACAAAGTGAAATGCTGTTTTGACAGCCCATACAAATTGTACTGAAAAAAGAAGAAATGGTGTCGGATTAAATAATTTAAATAAAATATAAGACTAAATGAAAGTGACTAAATTATATGCGCATTAGCATCTTAAAATGTTGAAGCTTGAATAAAAAAGTGCACACTAGTGATTTTTACATTTCAAATGTATTTAATTTGCTTTTGAAAAATTTAAGAATACGCCATTTTTGTATGGGAAAAAATGTAAACAAAGTTCTACGTAGGTTTTGTTGAGTGGATGTTAAATTTTGTTTAACTTAAATTTTCATTGAATTATCAGTGGTCTTCGATATTTTATTGATTTAAACTAACGCACATTCTTGTTTAAAAGCTCAATTTGTTTTTTTGTGGAAATTTTAATTCATATTTTCCAACTTAAATTTTTGTTGAAAATCACAGCTCGTTTTTGCACTTGCATTTTGGAAACTTCTATTCAACTTTTTTGTTGTACTTTAATTTTATATTTTTCTTTACACTTTTATTAATCCATTTCAATAAGAATTTCGAATATTCGACCGTCGAAACATTCTATTTTTAAACAATTTTGTTGGAAAAGTGGCAATTTCCATACAAAATGTTACTTGTTGTGCCCCTGCTCATTTCTATTTTTGCCGCTACGCGTCGTGATGGCCAGTCCCAATGGAGGTTCCAATCAACGCAATCCCAACGCACGCACAAACCGCGCTGGTTTGAGCAGGACTTAATACAGAGAGTCGACTTCGATGAGTGCTAAGGTTTTGCGACAAGTTAATGTTATGTCGTTTTCCATTGGTCGTTCGGAAGCCTTCTGAACGCTTCTCAAACCGTTCCATTGGCATCAACTGACAGTTCCTCTCCTCGAAAAAAGAGAAATTTGATTCTTGATTTGAAGAAGGAAGCGAAGCCAGAAGCTCTCACACACTGAAACACTGTTGACGTCAAAATTGACAAATATCATTTGACACCTCTAAAAATTGAAAAAAAGTGACCTGAAAACAATAATTAATTAATTAATTTTGTGAGATGAGATCTAAAAACATTTTAAGACATATTCCTGTGGTTTTAAGTGAATTATGAAAAAAATGAAAATAGTGAATGAAAAAAAAAATGCGCTCGACGTTTCACACCGATACACAATACAAGCAACGAAACATCAAAACAAATAAAAGTGTTACTTTGGCATCCCGGATCTTAGAGTTTTTCCGGATTACCAATGGAAAACGACATTAGATTCCATTGGTAGTAAGAATCAATCATTTTTTGATCAAAATCTGTCAAAATGGTAATTTTGACACTATTTGTGATCTAAAGGCAAAAAATAATTGATTTATTTTAATTTTTGGATCAGTTTTCCATATCCCGATTCTTAAACGGATCTACCTCTCATTGCACCAACACCAAAGCAGTCATCTGTCAGGTTGATGGACACTCTTTCACATGAAAAAAAAAAAACACTTACGCAATGACAAATAGAAATTTACTCGGTATCGTGGCAGCGAAAAAATTGATTCTTTACAGAAATTTTAATTTACCAATTGAAAGCCTTATAAATTTGACCGGGAGCATTGTGTTTCAAAATACACACAAACCAACCCACTCAATTAACCGATTACTCAAAGCAACACCATTCAATCCAATCTAGCTTGTAAATCGCTTTGTGTCTTCACCTTAATGAACAGATTACCACTGAACACACTCATTTCCAACCCAATGCACAAACCTATTCCGTTCCCATTTTGTTTGCAGTTCATTTATGCGCTGTCAAATTGGACAAGTACCGCTCAATGTCGTTTTCGTTTGTGCATTGTGATTCAAGAAAGAAAAGTCGCGTTTTTTCTAATCTTCTTAAAACAAATTAATTACGCACAAGTTTTCATAGTTTTAATTTGTTTTTAATTATTTGAAATAGTTGAACACCAACCGGCCTTCCCAATAAACCAAAAATGGACAAATCAAAGGAGTTAAACGATACAGAAGCCCCCGACACCAGCGATGAAGAAGATGGTATGTAAAATGTAACCAAACAATCAAGAATATATTTTTCTCACGTACCTACCCACTACCAAGTCCAAAAAACCTTCTTGTTTTCTTGAAAAAAGGAAAGAAAAGAATAACCATTTATTTTGTGTTCTAAGAAAAGTGTTCTGTGTAAATGCATTCCACCAAAATTTTTAATTAATTCCAAAGAGAAAAATCTATAAAAAAAAATTATAATAATCTCAAGACTAGGCTAAACAACAAATAAATAACTTCTAAGGTATGCCTGAAACAAATTTCTGATTAATTTCCTATCCATTCATCATTTGTTCTTTTTAGCATCCTGCATTCTGCATGACGACAGCAACGACAATGAACCGAGGAATAAAATTCCAAAGCTGGATGCCGAAGTAAACGATTACAATGATGACAGTGACGATGACGAGGATGAACTTGTTGTGGCGATGAACGAAAAATACACCGACCCAGCCCTATTTGAAAAATTGAAAGCCAGCTGGACGGAAAGTGTGGACTTTTGTGAGGAGAAGCCAGGTGTAAAAATCTATGGCGAACCATTTCGAATTTGTGTAATGCAAGACTTCCTCTCTGACAAGAAGGTCACTGGACTGTTGGTCAATGAAATGGAAGAGGACGTAGAATGGTCCCACAAGCAGATGGATCTCTACGAATTCGATCAGACTGCTGACTTGTCTAGCGTCCACACCATGTATTTGCAGAATTTTTTGAAGTTTTTAAAAACATCAGTACAGCCATGGCTGGAGAAGCTATGCAATCTTAAGTTAGACTCAGTTTCGGCTTCCTGCTCCATGTACAACTGCGGTGACTATCTTCTTGTTCACGATGATCTGTTGAAGGACCGACAAATCGCATTCATTTACTATCTGTCACCGTGGGAGGAGGTTGATCAGTGGACAGACGAAATGGGTGGATGTCTGGAGATCTTTAAGACTGACGAGAATTGCTTCCCCCACTTCCCGGTCGTGCGGAAGATTAATCCGCGCAACAATCAGTTTGCGTTTTTCAAAGTTGGCTCCAAGTCATTCCATCAGGTGGGCGAGGTAACCACCAGTGAATACCCACGAATGACAATCAACGGCTGGTTCCACGGAGAGCTCAACAACGACACTGTTGAAGACTCACTGCGGCCTGCAAGTCGAGTGCTCTTCACTGCGCCTCAAACGAAGCCAGTCGAGTTGGAGAAAGTCATCAATGAGGCCTATTTGAAGGACGACTGCAAGGACCACATACAGAAGCACATCGAGGACAATTCAGAAATTTGCTTAGAGGAATTCATTCAGCCGGCGATTTTCGAAAAAATTTGCCAAGAACTTAAGACTAACGAATCGCTAGTGTGGACAATCAAAGGACCAGCGAATGGCCAGCGTTATGAGATTTTAGACCTGAAAACCATAAGCGAACCTGTCGCCCTACTCATAGACACATTCAAAAGCACACAGATGTTCAAGTTGCTGCAGGACTACACGGATTTAGATTTGGCAGAACCAAAAGCTGTCCAGCCTCAGCTTAGTTTGGAAATGCAGCGTTGGACACCGGGATGTTACACTGTGTTGGGCGATAGTGCACTCTGTGATGAAAACACCTTGGATTTAATGTTTTTCTTGAACACTGCGCCAGACGTGGGTGTGATAACCTACTTGTCGCCTGAAGAAGAAAATGACTCCGAATACGACGAGTCAGTGTTGCTGACGATAAAACCAAAGGACAATGCCCTCAACATTGTCTATCGGTGCGAGGGAACAACAAAGTTCACCAAGTATGTCTCAAAGTTAACACCAATCGAGAAGGGTCCAGTTTATGTCTTGTGTTGTAGTTACAAGGAGTAGCCCAGTCAAGTGGTGACTTCAATGTTTATCTGAAAATAAATCAAAATATACGGCTTATTGCACGAAATGTGGTTTTTCTTTCTTTTTTCCTTGCAGACTATCGCATTGTTCTCCGTTAGAGGTTAACAAACACCTGTTGAAAGTTCACGTTTTGACCGAAGTCAGTTCACGTCAAATTCGCAGGCAATTGGGCATTCCGCGGTTTATTTAGGTACCTATGTACTTTGCTATAGGCCCCGACGAAAAGGACTCGCCGATTGTGCTTGGCGATTAGTGTTCTCCAAGTAAAACGCTTTATTTACATGACGAATAAAGAAGCACTGTCGTCGTTCTCGGAGTGTAAGGGAGTTTCTGTCGAGACCTTGATTACCTGATGGCACTAAGAAGGTTCAACCTGCGACAAACGTTTATTGCCAGTTGTTCATCAGTGACTCAATGACTTCAAACAGGCAAATAACCGCGTGTCTTCCAAGCTAGCCGCAAACGATGAACATGCTCGCATTGACCTATTGACCGTGTTCTCGTTTTTAGGCTGGTTTGCGAGCTGTTCCCTGCCAGTTTGCTTACCTTTTGAAGAACCAACAGAAATGAATGCTCGGTAAATGTGTTCGCCGTCTGTGCGATAAGGTAAACGAGCATGTTCGTCATTTGTGGCTAGCTTTACCCAATGACTGTGAATACTGATTTCAACTCAGTGGCCCTAACAAATATAACGACAAAGGAATCCTGGGAGGGGAACAGGGTTAAAAATAAAAAAAGCTAAACGAACACCGTGACTTTAATTTGGGTCCCAGGGCACCGTGTCATGATTAGTGATGAAAGGACGTATAAACTAATCTAAATCGGGTAATAACTCATAACTCGAATCCAGCGAGACAAACACCTCAAGCAACTAGAGCATGAAAAAACAAAATCTAACGAAACTTTCTATTTAAAAACCTCCAATGACAGGTGGATACCTTCAAAAACTTGACGGGTTCCCAGAAACCTATGGCTAGATATTTCCGTAAAAAAAAAAACACGAAATTTCTACTCCAGCTAAGTAGGTCTCGGTTTTTTCGTTGTCTGCCATTCTTACACGTCATAGCTCAACCACATATCTTAATCCAACCTATGAATTGAAGAACAGTTGGAAAGGCAAAGAGTCTGTCTTACAGGCACTCAAACTACTTCCAAATCAATCAATTGTTTGAAGGATTCCTCAGCATGCTCTAGGAGGATTGGTTGTTGAGTCTGTTGGCGTTCAAAGCCACCATGACCTGAAACTTAGCAGGCGAGGATCAGACATGCCTTCCGAGTGACACGAACTTGAGATCTGATTGCCGGCATAATATTTGAAGTCATTTTTGGACTGAAGGCTGGGTCTATAGATAGCGTTATTCAATAAACTGCAAAAAGTACATTGAATTTTCTCTGATTTCAAATGCAGTACTTTCTCGATTAACGCAAATCTCGATTTACGCAACTCTTTGATATCTCCAAAAGCTGAATTTAAATCATTGTTGACGCGATAGTCTTAGTTCTTCTCATCGCAACAGCCTCGGTCATTGCAACATGATCGAGGATGCACTGTTATTGGGTAATAAAAACTTTATGAACCGGAAAGAGAACGTTCTTGGTAAAGTGTAGGGTGCTTCACTGAATGAATTAAAGGATGATGTTTATTAAGAAGCAGGTTCGAAAAAGTATTTTCCCGTATCTGCATTGCCGGTTTGAGTTTGAATGAGGAACTTACAGAAAAAATGAATGGGTTTTATTCTTGTGTTACTCTTTTTTGTAAGTGTTTTTCATGACACTGTTTGGTTCGGTTCAAGCGAAATTAAATAAAGCTAATATATAGAGTGGTATGATAAAGCTCCAGTAACCTCACTGTCTAAGCCATTTAAGGTACCTACAATATTGTATGCCGTTTCCGAACAGCTAAGAAGTGAGAAAGCGTTTTTCAGGGCAGTGTAATTATTGGGTTCGTTCGTTGAAGCCCTGGGGTCGCCACAAAGCGTTGTTTGAAAAACCTAAACTCGCCCGGAATGTTAAACTGAGTGTTTTTTGAGCCCTGGGTTTGTCCTCAACTCCCCCTAGGATTTTGCTGGGGCGAGTTTAGGTAATGAACAGGGCTGTAAAATGGCATGTACTTTTATTCAAATGACAAGGATGTATTGTAATTTTGTGCTTTAGCTGGGTAAAGTTCAACGAACGAACCTAATTTCCTGCATTTGGTTTGTAAACCGCGTTTTTCAAGTACCCTACCCATCGAAAGTTGGCTGTGCTTGTTTTGTAGAACAGACAGACTGCAAGTTCTTTAGCTTGTTAGGATCTGCAAAATGTGGAAGTTCCATGAATAATAAATAAAAAGAGTGGCACAGTTAGTACAACTTTGGGTCTTTGCACATTCCTCTCAATCATACCTTGATTCCTTGGTGGGGAGCAGAGTGGACTTACAAATTTTTGGCGACTCCAAACGTCTAAATGAAAAGCGTTTTTTATGGCAGCGTCATTACTCACGGACCACTTGCCAAATCCTCGTGAAAGGCAAAATCCGTGGGAAAACAATAGGATATTTCTGGCATTCGGATTGTAACAAGTAGATATCCTATCCACCACTGAATTTGATTTGATTTAAGGAAGAAATGTCGGTAGTAGTTAGTCAGTAGGTACCAGACAGTGTGTGCTTCTTACTGCACTTAACATGACCAGCAATCATTACCAATTGTAACGATCCAACAGGAGTTTTCTGTTTTTTTTTCTTAGCGATATGCTTCTTTCGTGATTCAAGCCACAGTGGAAGTGAGCGCCTACAAGATTAGCTACGCTACTTAGAATACTCGTATCTGGAATTTTTTTTTACTTTTTTGATTCGCAATGGAATTCAAAGCACTGGTACATTCAGAACTTTCAGATCATAAGCTCATAAAGATCAACACATGAATCTACACATCGCACCTTGAGAATGAAAGTGACCTAAATCAAAATTCCTGTAATTTATGGCTTCGCAATAAAGTGGCTTAACACTACACACTTTTTTGAAGACTGCTCATTTCTCACAAATGGAATTTTTATTTAGGTCGTTTTTCATTCTATGTATACGACAACGTACTGAGTGGCAAAGTGGCGGAGCAGCAAAATTAGAACAAAATTGAAAGCTAAGCGACAGAGAAATTTTGATAAGTTAGGTCACTTTCATTCTAAAGGTGTGACATGTGACCTTTGAATTGAAATATCTGAAATTCGGACTATAGCCCGTTTGAATGTTAAAGTCAATGTAATTCGTTATATTTCCATGACTAGAACAGTAACCCAACAGGAATACAATGTTGTTTAAGTAGTAGGGTACTTTAAGCCGTCATTAACCTCTTTTTCAAAAAATATCGAGTGGAGCAAGCTGAAAAATGTGTCTCTAAGACTGAAGCTAGTGTGGCTCTCATATGGCACTACTTTAATAAATGCAATCGTCTTTTTGAATCTTTGCTCATGGTACGTGTTGAATGAAAATGGTTTTGAACTACACTTGAAGTCCGAGCAAATGTCAATGTAGAATCCTTTTAATTTGTTCGACATCGTTGATGATTAGTAAAAATGACAGAGGTCCAAAGTTAGTACCTTGTGGGACACTTGAGCTGCGCTATTGAGCTTGGCTTATATTTGAAAATTCTACACATCGTTTAGGTGAGACTGAAGGCTGTAACGTTTTTATCTCAAGATCTAGATACTTTTCGTGTGCTTTGTTACTAAGCTTGTTCGTTGAAGCTTGGTTTGCCCTGTGGTTGCTACAAAGCGTTTTGTGAAAAACCTAAACTTGCCCTTAAAGACCTTTAGACAACTTTTTGGTGGAAATGGATGTACATTTTTGCTAATTGTAGCGACCTGAGTTCTGAAGTAGGTATACAGCTGAGAAACCAAATCCAATAGGAAGCACCATCAGCTTAGTGAGATAAAATTGTAAAATCAGGGACGGGGTCGTAAGAGCTGTTCTGTGATAAATCAATCACAATTGCAGTCACTTACGGTCAAAAGACTGGCCACGTTCCTTAATTACGGTTATAAAAACCAAGATAAAGGATCGTTCGTAGAATTCCTAGGTTTGCCCTTGTTCGCCACAAAACCCTGGGCTCCCAATAAGCGACCCCGTATTACGAATTACGAAACGAGTGACAAAAAATTAGACCCAAGAGAACCGATCATAAATTGAATGAGAATGGATAATGAAAATGTCAGAACGATGACAAAACTACTGCAGTTGTAAATGACAGCCATTATCCTAAAAAACAATCACAACGTAACGACAACGAGAACTTTTGTAGGTATCAGTATTTGTTATACTCAGAAAACGGTAATGACTGGATTTTTTCAACTCTTTTATTCCACTACACCTTTTTTTTTTTTGAAATTTTGTGGGACTTGGCGAAGTTTCATATTTCTCGCGGTTACGGTTTTATTTTTTGGAGTTCGACAGGCCGCCTCAAAGTCGCCTTTTTTCTACCAACTTGGTTAATATTTTCTATGTTTATTTTTACAGACAAGTTTCGTATGTATGCTTCAGTGGCGTTTATGGTGGTTGTCTTAGTTATTGGCGTTCCAATGTGGTGGAAGACAACTGAAGTTTACAGGTAAAGTTTTTTGGAGGTAGTCGCCTTTAAAAGTATTCCCTTTATACTATTTTTATCTCCAGGGTGGGCCTACCGTACTCGGACATCCGTGACCTAAGTGATTCCCTAATTCAAATCAACTTGACAGTTGGAATATTCACCTTTAAGCCTGAACGTTCGGAGCTGCTTATTCGGGAACTGGTTAACGCATTCAAAGACAATGGTGAGTCTGAATCTATGCCACATACACCACAACCTAACCGAACATTCCTTACAGATCTTTGGAATATTCAATTTGAACGAATTCCTCATATCGAAGGTGCGGATAAAATAAAAACTCCAGCCGCTCTAGAAGCAATGATACTCAAGCACTACCCCGTCAAAACGGGTGACTTTATGTTCATTGAATGGGCAAATCTTCAGGAGGATGTCCTTCTGACAACCGACCGATCAGCATTCATAAAATCAGACACAAGTATGAAATAGTAAACCACATTCTCGCTCATATTAAGAAAAAATCTTTGCAGGTTCATCGAAGCTCCAAAATGTCCTCAACGTAAATATTCTGCAAACACATCGCATCAAAGCCATCCTTGTCGAAGATGAAGAGGAGCGACGAACGGTGACTAAAAACTCCCCTCCGCAATTGCAGTACGATGTAGTCGTCTCTGTCTTGAATCCCCGTCCTGATTTAATGGATGTTAAATGGAATGTGCAATTGGCTACAAAGAGTAAGAACGATTTCCTTCTATTTAACTGCGCACAGGTGTAATCAACTTGATTACTTTCTTAGCCTATATTCAGCCATTCCTCGACACAGTCAGTGAGATTTCCAACTTCACCCTGAAGACCCAATGGAAATATCAACTCCAATTTGAAAGCAATTTGAAGCAAATGCGAGACTCAACTAAATTAGGTCGCCACTACGCCCTGCATGACACAGCAATGCCTCATATTATAACTTCAATTGAAAAGAATTTGGGGGCGGGCATCACGGATAACTCTGTAATCAACATGATTGTGTATGTGCCTCCGTGCGATATTGCTCCCATTCATCTTTACAGAGGAAATGACGTTCTGGCGACACGCAACAACGTCGACTCATTTATTTCACCCAAATGGGGTGGGGTCATCATATCGAATCCTCCGGAGGAGACTTGTGCTTCCTACCACGAGAACCTAGAAAAAGTGAGCTTCTATGTGAACACCAATGATGTGATGCAGATAATGTTGTATCAGTTGCATAAGCTTTTGGATATACACGTTGAAGTAAGTGCAAGTGCGAGGAAATTTGTCTTTTGACTAAATAGTTTTGTTCATTGAATAGGTCACTCTGGCAGGAGTGAAGGCTGTGGATGTTGACCAAATAAGTCCAAGAACTTGGGAATACGATGCGTTTATTCGGAGGAGTGTTGTCAATCATATTATAACCTCTACTCATACACTACAGAGTTTGATTCAATTGCTCGGTAGGTTTAATTTTTTTTAATATTCATTGATGCAACTTTGAATTTTAAACTTCAGATGAAATAAGTTACATCGTGATTAACGACGAAGTTGGTCGGGCTATTAATGAGGCGTACAAGCAAATCTTGGAAGCCAAACTGTATCTCCAAAGTGGTGATTTACTGAAAGCATCTTCACATGCAAAGAAAGCATTCGCGTCGTCTGAGAGAGCCTTCTTTGATGCAAGTCTGCTGGCACAGTTGTACTTCCCAGATGAACAAAAGTGAGTTGTTTTTTCTTAATTC
Source organism: Melanostoma scalare (assembly GCA_949752695.1). Lineage (NCBI taxonomy): Eukaryota > Metazoa > Arthropoda > Insecta > Diptera > Syrphidae > Melanostoma > Melanostoma scalare. Next base: position 197,283,914 of record OX456985.1, read on the forward strand.
GAGAAAAATATTTTAAAATGATTCTTTTTCTTTCTCAAGGTATGCCATATACATTCCACTATTCCTGCCAATTATGGTTCCCGTGATAAGTTCGCTGTCTATGATCAAAAAATACTACAAATCGACGAAGTCGGTTGTGAAAGTTAAGACTAACTAGAAGAGATCTTCTTTTTTTTTTTGAATGGATGTATTTATTTATTTCTTTTTCTGTCCTTATTTATTTGTATGAAGATAACTTTTCTAAACAACACAAAATAAATCCATGTCAAAAAAAAACCAAATACTTTACTTTAGTAAAGCACGGGTCACACACGGCTGCTTGCCAGCGGCTGGCAGTAGCAGAAGCAGGTAGCGGCTGGCAGCCTGGTCACACACAGCTGCAGAAAACCATAAAAAAATTTGCTTTTGAACATTATTTCTAATTTTAAAACTTATTTATGATATTTGACACAAATTTCGAATGAACAATTGCTAAATAGAATGTGCATCAGTATTTTTACTTGCGATTATAGGTACTATAAGGCAAGTCTTGCAATCGTGCAGAAAAAAAATTTTGAGATAACAATTAAACATGACATTACGATGATAGAGAATACAAAAAAAGTGGGTCCTGCAATTCTGTCTGTCTGTCTGTGTGTCTGTATGTCTGTGTGTCTGTCTGTCTGTATATGGATCTACAGCCTGAACCAATGGACCGATTTTTTTCAAAATTTGCAGTTATGGTCTCTGAAGTAGCCTACAGAGGTGTTTTTGGAATTGGGTCTCTAGGTTTTGAAATAACGGTACCTGCCATACAACCGATATGATAATACCTATTTTTCTCGAAAACGGCTCTAACGATTTCGATAAAATTTTGTGTGAGGAATTAATTTTGGATTGTCTTTCTTATGAAGTAAAAAAAAATTTTGGAAAAAGGCTAAAAACGGTACCTCCCATAGTACCGTTTTTTTCAAAACCGACTTTCTCGTTAACGGCTTACACGATCTTGGCGAAATTTTGGATTTAAGAAGTCGTAAACTGTTGAAGAAAGACTGCATATCAATATTTAAAAAAATTTAGTTTTGGAAATTTTTATAAAATTTTTTAAAAAATTTTGATTTTTGAAATTAACTTCAAAACTGTAACTTTGATTTTTTTCAAATTTTTTGTGAAAATAACTCCTACTAAGATCTAAAACTTTGTATTCTCGACTTTTAAAAAACAGATTTTTAAAAAAAGTGAAAAATAAAAAACGGTTTTTTGGAAAAACTGCTCTAACGATTTTGATAAAATTTTCATCATTCATATGTATTAGCGATTGCAAAAGAATGGCGTTTTTAGATTTTTGCTTGAAACCTTTGGAATATTTAATTTAATTTTTTCATTATTTTGCGTGATTTAATTCAATTTCCATAGTTAATGTGTAGTTGGCAACCCTGCACCACAAAATATATTATGAAGAGCTAATACCAAAACCTTTAACTCAGCCTTTAGATTTTGATATCGTATTTAGAACACAATCGCAAGTTCGTGCGACCCAGTCGTGCCCATTTTTTTATTTTGCCAGCCGCAGCTAGCAGCCAAAAGTTGAACATGTTCAACTTTGCCAGCCGCTGTTAATTACTCGCCGGCTGCCAGCGAGTGTGGTGAATTTCATGGTCACACAGAGCTGATCAGCGGCTGGCAGTAGCGGCTACTCGACTCGCCGCTGGCAACCAGCTGTGTGTGACCCGTGCTTAAATAAATCTGATGGGAAGGGTCTGGTTGTAGATGATGTGCAATAATCGAGAGCATAGATAATAAAGAATTTTACCATATAGGTATGTAGTATGGTGAGCGAACACCAACCTCTTCATCCATCCGCTTACCTAATTTAACCCAACTGTTGATTATTTGAGCCGTCGCGTCGTAAGAATTTGTGCCATACTCGCGAATCAAAGATTTTGTTCGTCCCAAATGTGTTGTTAGTGTCGATCATTTCGTTTGGCATAGTTTCACATACATCAAATCCATTGTAAATAACAAGGTTTTATATTTTATTCAAATTCGAAAGGTGCAGCGCCCTCTTTTATTCTTGGACAATAACCGCACATGTAGAGATTTTCGGTAACTCTTTCTCTTTTAAACTCTAGAAGGTTCTAGCGTAGAATATTCGGTAAGAGCTTTTATTGTTATAAATAGCCACTAGGGTGGGTGCCAGCAAAACTGGTACCGAATTACCGCATCAGTAAACGAGTGAGTTCTTACATTTCTCTTTCAAAATTGGCGGTGAACTCCACACTATTAATCTGCTGGTCAAAAGTAAATTACGTTCGATAGTGTACTAGAAAATGTCAACTTATGGTATCAAACTCACATAACTTTGCCGGCGTTTTTTACCATACACGATAGTGAAATTTGCCCTGAATGAGAGGAACTTTTACGTATCATAAGAATTTTTTTAATTATTTTGTAGGGTAAATTTAACTTGTTTGTGCAGGATACCCGGGTTACCCTAAAATACAGGGTAATTTTTCCTCTATTCTTCTTTCTGAGTACCCCTAATTATTGTTAGAGCTTCAACAAACATGAACAGGATAGTAAATGTAAATACTGTCGCGTTTCAATTCCATAATTCGCATATTAACCAAAAAATTTGTATTCGTATTTAGAAATATACATGAACCTAATATGAACAAATTTCAGAACCTCACTTTTTTTTCCCTGTCCGCTTGACCTGAAATGACCCTTTTTCCAATTTGAGAAGGTGGTACGCTAAATGGAGAGTATAGACGGCGATAGCATCCATTTTCTCTTCATGAGGCTACTATAGTTTAAAAATACAATGGGTTGCGGCCCCAGAAACCATTGAACAATTATTTGAAAATCAAGATGATAGTGAAAGTGAAGAAGACTACGAGGCATCGAATCTTTCATCAGATGAATCTGACAATGAATAGTTGCTTACAGTATTTCATTTTTAAATAAAATTTTCGATTTTCATTCAACTTGATAAATATGCTAAAGTTAAAATGCGTCTGGCAAGCAGAAGGCTGAAACCAAATCTTTGGGGCCACTTTTCTGAAATCAGAGGAACTTTTCTGATGTTTTGGCGTACCATTTTCTTGGTTACCATGTGATAGGAAAAAAGTTATCAATACTTTAAGTTGAAAAATGAATTTGAAATAATGTGAAAGTGCGTCTGGGAAGCAGAAGGCTGAAATCAAATCTTCGACACACTTTTTTATAATAAGGAGAATTTTTTCAAATTTTTTGACGTATCACCCCCGCCAGATATAAGATGACAAGTCACATCACAGTAGGTATAGGTACCATCAGGATAGGAGCATCTTGAGTCTTATGGCCTTCAAAACACTTGTGACTGCCTAATCGTTGTTTAGGTGGCTATTTACTGACGATTTTAAATGCAATTCCCAATCACCGAATTTATAACTTCCTTTATCTTTTTTTCTGTTGCGTTTCCCCATCGATTTACTTGAGAAGTCTATAAGTTGTCAAAAAACCAGCTATTTCAGTTCTAAAAAAAAACCCCTAACACCTCGAAATTTGAAGGTAAATGCATGTCACAGTAACCTGAACTCGCACTAGCAAAAACCTTATGTTACCTGAGGCCAAGTTGAGGCATTTCAAAAAATTCTTTGTTACAATTGGACAAACCTAGGGCTCCAAAGAACAAACCTATTTTTGCATAATGTGAATGTGAAATGAGGAATCCATCGATCGATCAAGATACTTACATAGCAGTCAATACGAGTAGACAAAACGAGAGCCCATATTTTTCTGAGATGACTGAAATCATCGTGGAGAGTCGTTCTGATTCTTCTAAAATTAAGTTAGTTGAGAGACAGCCCAAAGTTTAGAATTTTGTTGCTAAGAAAGTTTGACACGACCGAGACTACGTAGTAGCAAAATTGAACTTTGGGAGGCGATGACGATGAGTTAGGAAGTATGCATTCTCCATCCTAAAATATTTCCGTTCGTTGAACTTTCCCCAGGGTTGACCCAGGTTTTCTTGACAACCCTATAAGTTGTCAAAAAAACCTGTGTTTTCCAGTCCTCAAACAACGCTAAACCACAAATCACCACACATCCCTGTCATTATAAAAAAAATACATGCCATTTGACAGCCCTCAAATCGCCACAGCAAAAAGCTAGGGCGAGTTGGGGGAAAACCTATGGCTCAAAAAACACTTAATTTGACATTCAGGGCGACTTTGGGTTCCTCAAAAAATGCTTTGTGGCGACCCTAGGGCAACCCCAGGGCTTCAACGAACAGACCTAATGAATCTTTAGCCAGTGAACGTTGCCACTTGATTTAACCCATGTTTTCAGTCATGCCTGTTAGATTACTTTACTCAGTTGAGTTTGGTTTTTTAGAGACCATTCGATTGAGCTGACTCGCACTTAAGAGTATTTTTTTAGGCGGTTTACTCTTGGAGGACTTACTGGAAATCAAAACCTGACCCTTACCTAATATCCTGGGGTTCTAAATTGCACAATGCACAATCGAGTGTCACCGGTGAAAAAATTTAAGGATACCAAATTGATCTCAAATTTTATTTTAAGTGCAATAACTGCCAACTTTGCAAAATAATAAAAATGGAACAACAAAGCCATGGAGACGTCGAGGCCTAACGCATTTGCAGGACCAATGATTGTATGCCGATTCCGGCTAAGTTTAAAAGTGTTTTTCATGGAAGTGTGTAAAATACTCTCTGAGGCCTTGTCAATTCCTCGCAAAAAGCGCTACTCGTGAAAAACTTTTTTATTTGGTGTTTCTGGGGTTCAAACCTCGAACGTCTTACGTAACAGACAGGCATACTTGCCTTTAAGCTCCCGACGAATGTTATAATTTTCGTCTCCTTACGCAAATGTCTAAGAACCGAAATGCTGCTTCGTGCAGGTAAATGCGGAGAGCAGTATCCGCCTGGCGTACACAAAAGACTTGCAATCAATAAGCTTGTTTGTTGTACATACTGGGCTGGGATGCCCTAGGGTTCGATTCACTGATGGACACGCCCTTATCATGGGGAGAACGTCGAACACTGTAAGATTACTGAATTCGATACTTTGTCATTTCAGCAAAGCAAATCCATATGTTTGCTTTTGGTTCAATTTCAACGCCAAAATTATGCTACGCAGTCTCTTGTCAAATTTACTATGTAGCTAGGTAGTGAAAAATCCTGTTCGCAATAAAATATTTTGTATAGCTTGAATATTCCACAACCAAAACAGGAGTGAATTGAAAACAAAAACAGTATAAAAAGATTTTTCACATCGCTTCGCAAGTTGTCCCATTGCTTGTTGAAGTATGTAGAGCAACTTCCAAAATAGTTTGATTTCACTTAGTTTGGAGTGTCTCTACAATTTGAGCCTTTGAAGTTATTTTTAAGACTCCCAGAAAATCACAGGTACCAATCAATGACAGAGAAGATAGAATAACAATTAACTTTTAAGCCTGGCTTAAGACTTCTACTTGTCTATTTTTCTACTTCCTTATAAGTTGTTAAAATCGACTTACGTACTCATGCATACAATTCATTCATCCCACCCAACACATCAGTTTGCGTTGCGTATATTTTCCTAAAAGCCTCTCAGTTGTCAAAACACTTGACAAACGTGAGAAAACAATTTCTTGAAACCTTTTTTTGCAGGCGATATTTTAAGTAGCATACCAACCAGCAAACAATCAACACAATCGCACACAAACAAAATTGCCAAGCTTCAGCAAATTGAAAAGCTAGTTAATTTGCTCTTCGATGCTAATTACAACTTTATCACACTCTAGCAAAACAAAAAACATGCACTCCGAAGTCTATAGAGACTCGAGATAGAGCTCGCGGGCTTAAACAACTAATGAGATTTCGTAATCGCATATTAATCATGAGTCTTCCATTGATAATTCACTGAGTACTTGGATTTGATGCAAAAACCAGACTTGCAACTTAAGTTGGCTTACGCTGTGTGTTACGAGTATGTAGCATTTGGATTCGGTATTGGATCCGGTGGATGACATTTACACATGGAATCGATGTGTAGGCAATCTTCGGTTTACCCCGTCGTATGTTGTATGGTTCGGGAGGAGAAGAATTACATTCTTTCTGTTGTTTTCATTTATTTTTTGTAACGAGTTAGTTTGTGCCGTGTTTGTAGCCGGAACTTAAGACTTGTTCACCTTTACCTACTGAGGAGCAGGATGTCATTTCCATGGCTGAACCAAATCAAATCCTCTACAGGGTTTTGATGTAAAACGCGTATGGGAATGTTCAAGTATTTTCTACTGGCTTTAGCTATAGAAGAAATATTTTTGTTTCATAAGTACTCAGTTTGATTTACAGAGTTGGTGGAACTTCCACAGACGGTTTAAGTTAAAAAAATATGAACTAACTAATGAGATCCGGTCTCAGTATGCTTCATATTCCATCGTGGAACTCTATAGGTTTACTGCGAAGCCTGGTGGTTTGCCACAAAAAAATTCAGTGAGGAGGACTTATGAAGCTGATGCGGGATGCGGCTATGGAAAGAGCATGAGGATACCTCACCTTTTCTATGCCCTTACATCTTTTGTAATTTAATCGCTTCAGAAACACAATCTCATAAAATAACAATTTATGGGTTTTCTTTTAACAAGGGTCTTTAGTTGCATAGTTGTATTATACTAAGGGAAACAAGGAGAATCATCAGAATTTGGGAGTGCTTAGGTGAATTTTAATGAATCTGCTGACCAACAGAGCAGAGCAGAACTAGAAAGTCAACTGCGGCAAGGTATAGTGCCAATTTCTTCACAAACTGAATGAAACCGAGAACCCTAAACCGGAAACCCACATCACCATTTTTGTCTCAGTTGCATTAAAATAAAATGCAAAATTGAACGTGTTTTCAATATACAGGGTGTCCCGTAGTTCGTGTTACATACTTTGGGATGTGGTTTTCGGTCATATTCTAATGTCACTTTCCATTGGACGAAAAGAACCGTCCAGGAGCGTCCAGAAGCATTCTCAAACCGTTCCATTGGTGCAAAAAGATCGCTTGCCATGATTCTGAGGAGTGACAGCCGCTTCTCGATTTGAAGTGAGAATCGACTCAGAAGCACAAACACATGTTACTCAAATGTCAAAAAGAAAAGTTTCTTCAAGGAATATTTTTTAAGAGCCATAAGTGTTTCACTCACACAAAGGAAATTACGTTAAACTGAATAGAAACAATTTTGGGTGTTCCATTGGTTTTTAAAATGAGTGCTTCCCCGAGTGAAACCAATGGAAAGCGACATAAATGAATTCGCGGGCCAACAGAGCAGAACTAGAAAGTCAACTGCGGCAAGACAGTGTCAATTTCTAAATGGGACCGACAACCCTAGACCGAAAACCCGCGTCACCATTTTATGTCAGTTGCTTTGAAATCAATTCGAAAAAGTGAACGTGTTTTATATTTCTGTGCTTGTTAGAGTTGAGAATGTTGAAAGCTTAATTCAAAACTTCCGTAACGAGCAATATTTGCCATCGATGTGAAAAGTACACGGGCAAAAGAGGAAATGATGAAACTCAACTGTAACCAGATAGTCGTCAATTCAAAGATTTCAATCAGATTCTGTTTAAGCCAAAAAGAAGCTTCCAAGTTTAGGTCACAATTTTTGGGAAATTTTTTGTGGCAGTTTGTTTTTATTTTCGCAATGGCACCCTAAAACGGTAACCAATGCAGATGTGAAAATTGCTGTGGAGTAAATTATTTTCAATCGGTTTTTGGGTAAAAATTAGAGCAGTAGAGCTTCTAAAAGTAGGATTATCCGATTTTCATTTTGGTTTACTCGAAGGAAAGAGAGTGGAGCACTTAAATCAATAAAAGCATCCATTGCGTTGCGATTTCACCAATGAATTCTACATAAGAATGCAAGGAAGTAGGACATTATTCAAATCACCTGTAGCTTTGTATAAAGCGATGGAGATCCTTTAAAAAGCAAAATAAAAATAAATAGGGTGGTGCAACAGAGCCCGAAGCCCTTTGGGGTCAAGCGCAATTCAGGAACCTTCAATTTTATGCCAATTACGAACGGACAATTTTTAGAAAGCGCTTTTCATTGCATTTTAATTACTCTTTGCGGACTTGCCAACTCCTCAGAAGAAGGCGATACCTGTGGAAAAATTTTATTTTCTTAAATTCTAACCTCGAACTCCTACATTACCATTAGGCTACGGCCACCACCGTTGGACTACTTGGCTCATTGATAAAGACCGGAGTGTCCAGAATATGTGGAAAAATTTCTCTCTCTTTCTCATTAGTAAATTTTTTCAATGTTGAGCCTTTCCGCGTGTCTACTGTGTTATAAACGGACACTGCCTCATACAGGCCCTTTAGCACCACAATTTGACACTCTTTCATTAGTATTTGAACAAATTTTAGTCGATACATGAACATCTGACTGATGTTGTGTAGCATAGAACGAATTTTGAAAGAAAATTTGTACTCACTCACTCGATCACTGATGCGGTGATTCGATGATGAATAGACTAAGGATCTGTTACACATACCAATGTCCGTCCTGTTGGATGAACAAAAACAAAAAAAAAATTTTTCCACGGGTCTTGCCTTTTACAACGAATTGGTAAGCCCTCCGAAAGTGATTGTATTGTCATGAGAAGCGCTTTCTCCATCAGTGGTTCGGATTCGGAATCCCTCCATTTTTCACAATGTATGGTTGCCGCTAGGCCCCTGGGCTCCCCACTCTGTTGCGCCACTTTATTTTCTCTATTTACATATTTCGGTTGTCTAAGCGGTTGTTTGGAGTGGATATATCATCTTTCCTTTGAACCATGATAGGTGTTCTTTAATCAGCAAAAATTCCGCTTAAAACATGTTTCATAGAAAGGCGATATGAGAGACACAAATGACAATGAAAAATAGGAATCTTTAAAGAAATAATATTTCTTAAAAGACGTGTTTGATCGTGAAGATCACCACAACTCCTAAGTTCGCGTTTCGCCCAGGTACGGCAATTGGGCTCATCAGTTAGACGATTGCCGTACCCTTCTAAGACGCAAAACTATGTTCGGAATATACCGACACTAATAAAATCCACTGCACTCACATGCAGTGAATTTTATTTTAAGTGAAGTTTTTTGTTATTGTTCAAATTAATAACTTAAAGCCAAACCAAGGCAAACTTTTGTTTACTTTTTAAGTGTAATATGACTTGTACATTCACTTAAAAATAAAATTCACTGCATGTGAGTGCAGTGGATTTTATTAGTGTCGGTATATTCCGAACATAGTTTTGCGTCTTAGAAGGGTACGGCAATCGTCTAACTGATGAGCCCAATTGCCGTACCTGGGCGAAACGCGAACTTAGGAGTTGTGGTGATCTTCACGATCAAACACGTCTTTTAAGAAATATTATTTCTTTAAAGATTCCTATTTTTCATTAAAATTCAACTCCAGGACAAAAACAAAAACAATAACAAAAATTTTTTTGTTATTGTTCAAATTAATAACTTAAAGCCAAACCAAGGCAAACTTTTGTTTACTTTTTAAGTGTAATATGACTTGTACATTCACTTAAAAATAAAATTCACTGCATGTGAGTGCAGTGGATTTTATTAGTGTCGGTATATTCCGAACATAGTTTTGCGTCTTAGGCCGAGGCCACGCAGTCAGCGATAAGCGAGCGAGCGAGCGACTGAACGACATGAAAAAATTTAAACAAATGAAATTACATTGAACTGGCCATGCATTGAGCGAGCGATGAGCGATTTTTTTAAGCGACTGAACGACGTCGCTCTGTCACCAAACTTGTTCTAATTTTTACTTTATCGCTTAGCGTCAAGAGCAACAGATAGAGAAGATACAACAAATATAAACGTAGGGCTCTTGACAACGGCATTTTAACAACAAATCGCTAAAGAAATGTCGCTCACGAAACGAGTGGCCCGTCGCTCGACTTTGTCGCTTAATCGCTGATCGTTCAATCGCTCGCTCGCTAATCGCTGACTGCGTGGCCTTAGCCTTAGAAGGGTACGGCAATCGTCTAACTGATGAGCCCAATTGCCGTACCTGGGCGAAACGCGAACTTAGGAGTTGTGGTGATCTTCACGATCAAACACGTCTTTTAAGAAATATTATTTCTTTAAAGATTCCTATTTTTCATTAAAATTCAACTCCAGGACAAAAACAAAAACAATAACAAAAATTTTTTTGTTATTGTTCAAATTAATAACTTAAAGCCAAACCAAGGCAAACTTTTGTTTACTTTTTAAGTGTAATATGACTTGTACATTCACTTAAAAATAAAATTCACTGCATGTGAGTGCAGTGGATTTTATTAGTGTCGGTATATTCCGAACATAGTTTTGCGTCTTAGGCCGAGGCCACGCAGTCAGCGATAAGCGAGCGAGCGAGCGACTGAACGACATGAAAAAATTTAAACAAATGAAATTACATTGAACTGGCCATGCATTGAGCGAGCGATGAGCGATTTTTTTAAGCGACTGAACGACGTCGCTCTGTCACCAAACTTGTTCTAATTTTTACTTTATCGCTTAGCGTCAAGAGCAACAGATAGAGAAGATACAACAAATATAAACGTAGGGCTCTTGACAACGGCATTTTAACAACAAATCGCTAAAGAAATGTCGCTCACGAAACGAGTGGCCCGTCGCTCGACTTTGTCGCTTAATCGCTGATCGTTCAATCGCTCGCTCGCTAATCGCTGACTGCGTGGCCTTAGCCTTAGAAGGGTACGGCAATCGTCTAACTGATGAGCCCAATTGCCGTACCTGGGCGAAACGCGAACTTAGGAGTTGTGGTGATCTTCACGATCAAACACGTCTTTTAAGAAATATTATTTCTTTAAAGATTCCTATTTTTCATTAAAATTCAACTCCAGGACAAAAACAAAAACAATAACAAAAATTTTTTTTGTTATTGTTCAAATTAATAACAAATGACAAATCTAGTATGACTAAGGACACACCCCTACAATCCCATCTTCGGTTTTTGAGCCATCGCATCGGTAAAAAAATGAATTGAATCATCTGTCAAAAATTCCTCATCATCCCACTTGAATTGATATTGATGGGATGGTGGCTAGAAAGCTATCGTAAGCTAAAGTGATTTGGAATTGGCTCGAATGGATTCAGAGCGATAGAATGTCAAATGGAGTTTTTAGTTTATTGGGAGATAATTCTTAAAAAGGTTTTTATATTGATTTAGATTTACTATGGTGATGAAAAATGTTTATTTGAGTTAAAAAAGCTTTTTAGAAAATGTTTGGGTTAAATCATCAAAAGAAAATCTTTTTCGGTTGTTGGCAGCTTATTACTTGTCTCAGAGACTTTGATTCAGTGGCAAGCAGAAAGATTTTGAGTTTGGCGTCAGAGCTATTTTAAAAACTGTTTACATGGCACTGTGCACCGACGTATTTTTCAACGTAGGACTTCAAGTGCCGTTAAAAATCAGAATTGAATTGAATTAAAAATCAGAATGGAGCTGCACCAGTATGTTTTAAAAGAGCTGGTGTAAAAAGTTTTGAACTTTTCTTTCAACAATCCTCATAATTTTTTTTTTTCAGTTCACTTATTGATAAACTGTGTATGTTGGTTGAGGCTGGGGGAATGCCACATTAGTAAAAGAATATTCCGACCTTGTCCTGCTGTAAGTATACCTTCAATCTTGACTAGTGGTGTTATTCTAATTGAATTTTTCACTGATGTTAGATGAACCAGCATATTATTGCATTTCATGACCAAAATCTTTTCATTACTTCTTATGATGCGTCAATCATTTCAGAATTGAATCACACCCTCCCTCCTGCAATCAACCTCTCGATTTAACACATTGTAGCTACATCTGATCGAGCAAAGGTTTCTGGTGCCCGTTTGTCGTTGGTGCTCTTTTTCTCCAACAAAGTGGGCTAACCAATTCATGCCACAGGCCAAACAATAAAAATTTAAGAATTGGTCTGTTTATGTTTAGTCATCCAAAATGATTATAAGTAACGATGACCAAATCTATAAGTTCAATTTAAACGCGAACGTCCTTGAATAATCTCAACACTTCATCAACGTAGATTTATACAGAACTCTAAAAGATCGCACCTCAAATGCTGTCTGTGTCTGGACAACGCATGCGGAGATGGAGATGGAGAGCCATTACTTCTTACAGAATTGTATTTTTCCTCACTGTCGCTAGCTGTACCATTGTAAATGACACAAGTAGTTCACTGAAAAGTCGTTAATGATTTTATTGTTTGGTTTATGCCAGCGGCAAAGTGCTACCGTTTTTTTTTGCCTCCACGTTGTGTACTTAGACGTTCCCGTCAGTCTCAGTCTCAACGTACACCATAGCTGCTCAATGATTTGTGAAGCATTTTAGTTTTGGTTTTTCTTTTTTTAATTTGTAAGACTAATGCCTGTGACGGGAATTGAAAGTTTGCATCTTACCTTGAATTTGAGGTTCTTCTAGATTCGTGCACATCGTTTTGACGTAAATTAATGAAGTCTGGATTGTTGAACGCATCTGTTAGATGTTCATAGAGCACAGATGTATGTTGATAAGATGTAAGTTTGCCCAATAAATGGCTAAAATTTGTTGCTTTCTGTTTTTCATCACATAACAAAATGCGGAGTAGCAGCTAGAGTGGAAATGTGTTTTTAACATCAAATGTACGCCACTGTGGGCTACACGTGATAGTAAAGTTTGAAATAAGAAAATTGTGTGTCAGCCAGTAGATTTCTTATTGTTTACTGTTGTCGCTAAACAATGTTTTTAGAAAAACTTCAACTTGCTCTGAATGTCAAACTGAGTGTTTTTTGAGCCCTAGGTTTGCCCTCAACTCGCCATAAAGTCTCCCCTGGTTTAAGGTGGGGCGAAATCAGGTAACAAAGAGAGCTTTCAAAAGGCATATTTGACAGACCTCGTTTATTGAAAACCGAAAACCTAGTTTTTTATTTAACAAGTTGTAAGGTTGCCAAAGAAACCTGTGTCAACCCTGAGTAAAGTTGAAGAAACGAACCTAGTGTGTCCAGTGCCGAGATTTAGCTAATTTCACTTTCCAGCGAGAGTGAGTAAAGTGAGTCACTTTCCATTGAAAATAGATTTAGCTAAAAAAATTCAATGAGTGAGTTAGTTCAATTGGCTGTCAGATTACTCACTTAGCATTTCAGCAGTGACTCTACTCACTCACTTCCTGGAAAGTGAAACTAGCTTTTTATAACTTAAACGCATTTATAGCAAAAACTAGTGAAATTGCAGTGATTCTTGAAATAACCGCAAATATTTTTTTTAATTTAGAAAAAATATTGTTGCTTCTTTTCCCCTGCTTCCTTCATGATGCAGTGCCGCGATCATCGTGATCTTGAAGGTATCACAACTCTCCCATTTATATGCTTCACATTAGTGATCCATCCACCGTGGAGAGAGGGGAGGGAGGTAATTTGCAATGACCTCAGAAAACGTCGACACCTCCTGGTTTTGGATCGTTTCATGTTTGAGGGCAAATAAATTTAGATGTCGTTGCATTTGCCTATACCACTAGTGATTCACCCATTAGTGTTTTTAGGGCCCCATTATGCCTCAAGTAAAGTTTATTTTTTTAAATGAAAAGTTTGGAGGGTTTTTGCCTATGGTTTGACACTTGAAAGTGTCTACCTTTTTTGATATTTTTGTTAAGTGAGGCTTGGCAACTCATCAAGAATCGTTTAACGCCAGAACACCGCTTCGAAATTGTGGAAAAGTATTTTGGAAAAATTTAACTACACCAGTCAGAGGTGCTAACCATTGCGCCACGGTCAGCACCACTTGACCACTATGTTGACTCTTCTTTTACTTCTTTCGCGAAGTTTAAAGAGAGCTTCGTCTCAAAAACATTTTTTTCTACATGTATCGCCTTTCGCGAGGAAGTCTGAAAGTAGTCACACTGCCATGAAAAATACTTTCCAACTAAGCCATTTGGAATCGAAATACAATTTTAGGTCCTTGAATTGCGTTATGTCACGAAGCTTCCATAACTTTGTTGCACCAACGTATTTATTTCTAAATCTTTAGGTGAGCAAGTAGCTTGACCGTTTTTGCACTCATTCTACTCTTTTCGATTCCATACCATCAACAAGACAACGACATGTGCGTTTACATGCTGGCGGTATCACCAGGTCTAATTTTCTTCAAAATGAGGGACGAGCTGCCATGCCATTGCGGTGATTGGCGAGCGCTATCGAGACAACTTTAATTCCAGAAGTGGTCCATCAGTCAACTGGTCGCCAGTTTATACGACTTCACGCCAGCCCATAGTTCTATGAGGCTATGTTAAGTCATTAGTTTATACAGACAAATAAGCAATTCTTGAAGCATTGGACCATATTACAAGCCACAGTTTACGCCCTACGGCCAGAATCACTGAAAATAAAGGACCCGCCAAATAACTTTTTTTTCAAAAACAGGGCGCAAAACATCGCGTGTAACTTCGGCTGTGTGGCACGTAGCGCCGCGCAGTCCTGTTGAAACCAAATGTTGCCAATATTCTCCTCTTTGATTTTTGTGACCAAAAATTCGTTCAAAATGGCCCGATAACGATCACCGTTGACTGTCCCACTCCTTGCTCATTTTCGAAAAATGCCTCTGGACCAAAATCCGCACCAAACAGAGACTCTTTTTGGGTGTATCGACTTTTCAATGTATGCGTGCGGGTTTTCTGTGCAACAAATGCGACAATTTTGCTTGTTTACATAGCCGCCAAGATCAAAATGAGCTTCATCTGAAAAGATGATTTTTTTGGCAAAATCGTCATCGGATTTTCAAAGTAATGTCGCAATATTTCCCAGCGTTGTTCAAGCGTATACACAAACATATTCGTTCAGTGGAAGGATGAAACTAATTATCTGTCAAATCAGACATGAGCTAAGTGTTACCAATCACGAAATAAGCACTAGTTGAAAAAAAAACGTTAGATGGCGGACCCTTTAGAACAGAAAAATTGGATTGATTCAAATGGACAACTGGCAACTTGTAGCCGCTGCGGAAAGATGCCGGAAGCTATAGTAAGAAAATAGATGCAATGAAATCATCTTTCATATTGTAATAGGTGAGCTCATTCAGGCCCTGCGTTTGCATTTTTGAAAGTTCTCCAATTGCCCTGAATGTCAAATTTTGTGTTTTTTAACCGCTGGGTTTTTCCTAAACTGATCTAAAGCTGTTTTAGGTTTTTGTTGGTCTCCAGGTAGCGAACTGGGCTGTCGAATGGAATGTATTTCTCGAACCGACAGGATCGTGTGGTGATTTTGTGCGTTTTTTGAGAAACGAAGGCCAATATTTTTTGAGAACCCAACGTGGGTTATCCTCAATAAAGTTGAACGAATATTAGGTTCGTTCGTTGAACTTTCTCCAGCTTTAAAAAAAAAACCTGTTACAAGAAAAGAACAAGTATTGAATCCATTCAAAGTTTGTCTGGAATTGATTCCAGTAAATCCAGTAGGTATAGGAATACAAGGGCCGAATTACCGCACACGTGATCGAGCAATACGTGACTGACCCTTCTTCGAATATTCTTAGTTTCTTTCATAACCTCAACTTCGAATCACTCCACACTTTACCAGCCTTATTTATTAGATTTCACTAATACTCGTTTCAACCTGGTATTAGTTAATACTAGTATTAGCACTTAATACTCCCTTACGCCAGGTCGAGCGAATCCTTATTTATAAAACATTTTCCAACCCGTATTAGTTAATACTTGCTTATGTCAAATTTTTCATCAAAAAAATGACCCATCTCTAGCTCTGGTTACTATAAACGTAAATAAATCCCAGCTGACTTCATTTTGCACGTTCAATGCGTTAAGTTTTTTTAGATAATCTAACTTCTTTCGGGCTCTGATTGGCCAGAGTTTCAGTTCTTCTTTTGATACGTGAATTCTGACCAATTAGAGGTTGAAAAAAAGTTAGATTACCTGAAAAACTAAATTGCGTTGAACCTGAGTATATGATTTATTTTTTTTTTTGTGGTTGGCGGAAATTTTTCTAAAATGGATTTTAAACAAAACAAGAAATATTAGTTTTCATTTATTTATTTATTTATCTCGTAGCTAAGGGGCCGTTCATAAATTACGTAAGGGATTTTGAGGAATGATTTGGCCCCCTCCCCCCCCCACTGTAAGACATCATAAGATTGAAACTACTCCCCCCTCCCCCTTAGTAAGAATTTTCGTAAGAAAAATTGATTAAAACTCCGATTATTACAAAAATATCTTTTATTACATTTTTTTTTACACCAAGTATCATGTATTACAAAAGTATCATTACTTACTGCAATAACAAAAAGAGTCAGTCATTCCAGTAATTGAATCAATATCAGACTGGTTAATACTTATTAATCTATCACAGTTTTGACTAGAATCATTTAAGTTGAATATGATAGCAAATGAATCAAAACTCTAACTTTTTACCCCCAGTCTGATATTGATTCAATTAATGGAAGGACTGACTCTTTTTGTTCCTCTAGAGACTCTCCTAACTTTTCGATGTCAATTTCTTCATCGTCGTACCATTCTACATCATGAGTTTCATTGTAAAATTTTAAATTTAATATCTTACGTAATGCCAGGTTCACTACCCTCCTCCCTATAGTAAGAAGTTATAATATTCAGTCGACCCCCTCCCCCCCCTAAACGCCTTACGTAATTTGTGAACGGCCCCTAAGGCGGAAAAAGAATTAAAATTATTCACAAAACCAAAATAATTTTCCACTTTTCCTCCAAAAATGTATCCCCAAAATGACATTTAGACCTTAATACGACCTTAATCCTCCTTTAATACTCCTATGAACCAGTATTAGCATAATCCGCCTCTAATACTGGTGTATTTTTTTTTTATAAATAAGGTTTGGAGTATTAGAGGAGTATTAAGTTCGTAGTAACCTTAATCCGCCGATAATACGGGTTTATAAATAAGGCTGTACGTGTCTAAACCTAAAGGAACAGCACAAAAGATCTCTCAAGTCGACGCGACGTGCTATTAAAGGACCTATTCAATTAAAAAAAAATACGTTACTGAATTCTGTGAGTTTGGCATTACTTCTTACGTCATCGAGCACATATTGGCACAATAGGTTTCATTCTGACACCGCAGTGCCCAGAGCTGAGCAAGCTCTGCCCGTCCCCTAAATCTACGTTATCGACCACTTTAGTACCACAATTTGACATTCTTTCATAACAATTTGAACGAATTGAAAACAATAAAGAGACAGCAGACGGATAATGCGTAATATAAAGCGAATTTTGTTAGAAAAATAGCATTCACTCATTCGATCACTGATGCCATAATTCATCCCTGGTCTTAAGAAACAAGATGAGTAGCATTTCCAGATAATCAAACCTCCCGCTTTCAATTGTTATTTAACTTCATTTTCTTTCGAACCTAATCAAATCAGCCATATAAATTACAATGCCATTCAGTTATCAATTCTTTTAGTCTTTAGTGTCGATAAGCAAGACCAAAAGACACTTTCACATTGAAAAAGACAATTTATGCGTAGCGCATACTGAAAACCACATTTATTTTCAAAAGCCACAACCTTTGCAGTGTACCTACGTAGCCCTTCCACACCATGTGCTTTTTTTTACAATTTTCTCGCTGATTGATTCACCACCAACTTGTGGACTGCTTGCATTTCACGGTAGTCACGGTGGCGCTAATGAGGTCTTACTCTCTGGCTACCGTATTCTTTTTCGTGCCCCTGAACGACCTATGCCCCGAAGACTTACAGCATGATGGTTTATCAGTATCACACCATAAATTTCATTTTCATTTTCATGTTTAAGTTTCTTTTTACTTTGATTTCATAATTCTCAAGGTATTCCGAGATCCCACGATAGAAACCCAATCAACACTTCGATTGCTTTCAATTTATTTCTTAAAGCTCAGCGTCAGCAATTACCACGCAGCCGTTGTGATGTGCTCCCTTCACTTGAAACAGACTTGATCCTGAAATTATCACTAACTCAACGCTTCAAACAATCAAGTGACCTTTCACAGTTATTGTCTATGATGAGGCGGTACTTTTTAATATTTATTGTTTTTATCCAATCATTATTGTTGTGGTATTTGCGAGATGATACGATGATAGAAGTGCTGGTCTTTCGCACTGTAAGAGGCTCTAATAATAACTATTTAATTTTTGTACTTCTCATCATCACGAAGTATGAAATAATTGTTGAAATTCTTCACAAGAGTTCGCAAGAATGGTTTTATGAAATGAATGAATGTCTTAAGCTCAAGGTAATTTGCATAGCATGAGATAAATGAAAGAATAAAAAAAAATCATTAGCTCCGTGTGAGGTATGAACATTGAAACAAGCAACACATTCAACAAGCAACACATGCAAATTTTTGTATATTTTACGTGGTTGTGAAAGTATAGGTTTGTTACAAACGCAGACCAAACAAGTAAAACTTTATAAAAAAAAGTAGAACATATGCTCCCGGAAGTTAGCTGATAGTTTGAGCTCTTTTTGGAATAAACCCTAAAGGTATTTTATTAACTAGTGAAGTTTAAAGTTAGTTTAAATGATTTCTGGCAACAAATATAGAGCAGTAGGCAACATGATACTCCAAATAGAAGTTTCTCATTCATTATAAAAAAGGGAGCAGTGGGAACGTATTGGAGTGCTTTAAATCCATTTTTTTCCCCAAAAATAGCAGCGAAACTCTCAAAATTCTGAGATTGAGGTTATTCAAAGACAAATTTAGACTATCGGAAACAGTTTTGCAAAGTGTTCAAATAAATTCTTAATGACGAAGGAGGTTCAACGAAGGTAAAATCAAATTTTCAATGCAACTTAAATAAGTAAACAAATAGGGTGACTTAAAAGAATTCGGGGAACCCCGGAGTTAAGCGTGGCCAGACCATAGATTGGTGAGGAGTGGAGAGCACCTGCAAGTCGTTGACGGTTCCGAACGACTGAGTACGAAAGAGCTTTCAATGAGTGTATAATTATTCTCGGAGGACACTTTTAGTCTTTCCTCAAATATCAAAGATTTGAACTTGATTTGATACTCAAAGTTTGTGAGCAAAAAGTCAGATATTTACGTAAAAGAAGCAAGGGGATTTTTACTAAGGCGAAATTTTAATCGATGTCTAGGGAATTTATAAATACAACAACATGGACATGATGCGAATTTATTTATTTCAAAAACACAAGCTCAAATGAAAAAACCAAGGTAACCCTTTATAAGACCTTAATCATCATGCCAATCCTTCTTTATGGCGCGGAAGCGTGGACTTTATCGAAAGCGGATGAGGAAACCCTTGGTCGTTTCGAAAGCAAAATTCTTCAAATGATCTTTTTGTCCTGTATGCGAAAACAATGTGTGGAGAAGAAGATATAAAAACAAGCTGTATGGGCTCATGGACATAACTAGAGTAGTACGCATCGCGAGGCTACGATGGCTGGTAAATGTATAGAGCGGATGGACCTAAACGCTCCGGCTCTTGGGGATTTTCGAAAACACATTGCAGGAAAATTGTGGTAAGGGAAGACTTCGTCTTAGGTGGCGCAATCAAGTGGAAGACGACCTCAACCGACTTGGAGAGCTAAATTGGAGAAAGCTCGCCCGAAATCGAAATTGTTGGCGTAAGATGTGGGATTAGGTTCCCCCCGAATTGTAATGCCCACATAAGTAAGTAATTAAGTAAGCTCAAATTCAGACATTTAATAAAATTTGAAAGTGAAAAAGCTATCGATTGTCACTATTTTCATAGCTGTCTCTGTTAAAGTTTGTTACATCACTAGGTTACGAGTCAGACTAAATCGACTAAGTTCCAAATTTACCCAATGGCCCCAATGAAGTAATATAAAATAAAAAATAAATAGGGTGGCGCAACAGAGCGAGGAGCACCTGGGCCTAGCGCATTTCTCACACCCATGCCTTGTGAGGGAATGGAGGGTACCTACAATTTTCTGTCGGTTCTGAACGGCTAATTGAAAAAGCGCTTTTCATGGCAATGAATTTACTAACGGAGGACTTGCCAATTCCTCGCGAAAGGCGATACCAGTGGAAAAACATTTTTGTCTCTGCTGGGATTCGAACATCGAACCTCTGGGTTAGCAGGTGGACATGCTAACCATCACGCCACGGGTACCCGTAATATGCTTGTTGAATTTATGTGTCCAAAAAACTACTTTGAAATTCACCAGAAACTCAATCCGATAATTCCCTTCTAATACCGACAAATACTGCAGGATCTACCAAGCGGTGGGTATATTTTTCACCACTGTCTAGATAGGTAATTTCATGGTCGCCTATGGCAGATTATAGCTGAGTTACAACAAAAGTTTCTCAGAGGAAAACTTTTCGAATTTTCTTTTACTCCATCGAACGAGTAGGTTTGGCCGATCAACCAAGTTAGAAACCACTTTTCTTCAATTCAGAATTGGTTTTTGCAGAAACTGAAGCAGCAAAGGACTCATGTTTAATCTGTACAGATGACTCTAATAGTAATGATGTTGCTGCTGCATTTATCGAGAGCAATAACATAAACCGGCACACTTCTGAAAGCCCTGTTCTGTCTTCGAAGTAAATACGTACTTTATACTGATGGGACGACCGATAGGCAGCTATTTAAGCTCTACTCAATTCTTTTACTACTTCAAAATTGGTGTTAAGAATACAGAATGAAAGTTTTGCGGTTTGAAGTGCTGAATTTATTGATTAGTTGGTTTCCTGGTCATCTTTTCCTAAAAGAAAATGAGGTCGCTGATTATTACCTTTCTAAAGAGCTGATTCGGTGCTTGGTATGGGTATCGAGGCTTATCGAATACTTAGAAGTTTTTAGCTACGATTTCAATCGCATTCTGTAAGGAGTGATGATACTGCAGACCAGTTCTTTACCAACTGTCCTGTATTTCTACGAAAACTCCTAAGCATATCTTCTTCTTCAAGCGCCTGAATATGGTAGTCCGTAATCAAAGTGCTTGGTCATATATCTTTAATAGCTAGGCTGACATCAGCAGCTGTTGCAGAGTTTTCAGCCACCGATAAATGCATTCCATGCGGCGTTGGCGTTATTGTTCCACCGAGGATTGTTATAAATCTTAATTAGACCCGTTTATTTCAATTTTGAGTATAAACGGTGCAAACAAGACTGGACTAAGGGAATATCCCTGTCTGGCACGAAATTCGATTAAATTTTGTGTGAGATATTGATTGTCTCTTTTATGATGTAAATACATTTTTTGGAAGTCTAAGAACGGTAGCCCCCATAGCACCATTTTTTTAAAAAACCGAATTTTTCGTTAATGATTAGCACAATTTTAATGAAATTTTATATTTAACAAGTCGTGGGGTGATTAACCCATTAACACCCAAGGGTACCAAAAGTAGAAAAGTTTATATTTTTATGGTATTTTCCTCTTATTTATATAAAATAATACACTTTTGCAAAAAACAAATTTAAAAAATAAAATTATGTTGTTAGTAATGGACCCGTACTTTATAAAGTACAACGGGATCATACATACTTTTTTAATTTGCATTGACATGAACATTTTTGAAACAGTCTTTATGAATACACAATAGGTTTGTTCGTTGAAGCCCTAGGGTCGCCCTTGGGTCGCGACAAAACGTTTTTTTTTTTTTTTTTGAGAAACCTAAAGTCGCCCTGAATTTCAAATTGAGTGTTTTTTGAGCCCTAAGATTGACCTAGGTTTTCACAGCGTAAACATATGGCAAGTTGAGGGCTGTCAAATAGCATGTACTTTTTTTATGACAGGGATGTGTGGTGATTTGTGGTTTAGCGTTTTTTGAGAACTTGAAAACCCAAGTTTTTTTGACAACTCATAGGGTTGTCAAGAAAACCTGGGTCAACCCTGGGGAAAGTTCAACGAAAGAATCTAATGTAACATCACACATTTCACAGCACCATTTCGATCGTAGATGGCACTGACGGGATCTCAGCTGATTGGGTAGATTTTTGGGAAAGTGGTATCCTGCGCTCTGCAAAATGCTTCTTTGGACGGTAAGCTTAGGTTGTCCTGGATTCAGAGTATGAAGAATGAGATAGTGAAGCGTTATTGCCCTGGTGAACTCGAGCAGATCACTATTGTTGTTATTTGCTAGCTTGTGAAGCTTCCAGGTATTTCATAGAGTTAAAGAGAGCATAGACGTGAAAATGTTCCACCACCACTTCTTGCCTCGTATTTCAATGGAGTACGTGTTTATAAACTGGTCGTGTAGGTCCACACCACCCATATATTAATTTTTGACAACAAGAGGCTGAGGAATGTTAACTTTTTTTTTGTTGCTCCTTGCTTCACCTTTTCACATGTAACGATGTTATTGTCTTTGGTTCTTCTGCCCTGCATATAACATGGTTTGATTTACAATAAGTTGTTTGACTTCAGCGCCAAACAACTTTTCAAAAACTTCGACTTCGTTGAGGCCGAAAGCAGTCAAGGATTCTATCTAAATAGTTTTTAGTTCGTTCAAACTCGGTTGATGAAATTGATTTTGTCCATAACGGTGGGGCAGTCAACTCTTGCAAACATTTTTAGTAGGCATAGTTTTAAAATCCATTTGGACTTCTAGAAGAATAATGTATGCATGAACCCAATGTACTTTTTAAAGTACATACAACTTTGGCATTGCTTACCTCTGCATATAAATACAAAAATATGAAACTTTAATTCTCGTAAGCTTTATGATTGTTTAGAATAGAAAGTTAGAAAATAATTTCAAATATTTTGCTCATTGAAGTTTATAGACCACAAATGTCTTGGAAGGAGACAAAACTAGAAATAATTCCAAATGCTTTCTAAGAAAAGACAGTTGGACAATAGTTAGCTTGACCAAAAAACAAAAAAAGCACCTGAAAAATTCAGATATTATTGTTTATTTGGAAAACAAATTCAAACGGATGATTTTTATTTGGAAGCATACTTTTAAATGGCCATTTGCTAAAAGCATTTTACTGTACTTTTAAAAGTACAATGGGAGAGAATGGGTTAAGAAAGATCGCGTACCAACATTTGAAAAAAAAAACTTTTGTTTGTTTTTTAATTATTTTAACTGTATCACTCTCTTTTATCGCATTTTCTATAAACAGTGCTCTAGTGAAATAGCCAGTTGCATTCCTCCCCTGAAACAATTTAGCCGCAACACCCGCCTCGATAGGAATGCTCATCAGTTTTACCTTGAGCCTAACTTCGGGCGTACAGTCAAGTATAGAGATTCATATTTTAGTCGCACCAACCGCATTTGGAATGCTCTGCCCGACCCTGTTTTTCCCCTTCATTACGATTTACAAAGGTTCAAAAGCAACGTACATCGGTGTCTCCTTTCAAATCCTCTCCTATTTTCCTAAATGCTCGCACTGTGTTTTTACAACATTATAAGGGTAGTCATAACCCCTTGATGTGCGTGCTAATTATAAAAAAGAAAAAAAATCTTTGATTTCTTTAAAAAAATTTGTTGTTGTCCATCCGCTCTACATGTCCCAGCCATCGTAGTCTCGCGATGCGTACTCTTTTAGCTATGCCCATGTCGCGGTACAGGTCATACAGCTCGTTGTTGTATCTTCTTCTCCACACATTGTCTTCGCATAAAAGACGAAAGATCAATCGGAATCTTTATCTTTCGAAACGACCAAGGGTTTCCTCATCTGCTTTCGATAAAGTTCACTCTTCTGCGCCGTAAAGCAGGACTGGGATGATCAAGGTATTATACAGAGTTACCTTGAGTTTTTTTTTTGATTTTTGCTAGAAACCTCTATAGTTTCATTTTTTTCAATATTTTATGCGATTTTATTCAATTTTAATAATAATTGTGTAGTTTGCAACCCTGTACCACAAAATATATTATGAAGAACGAATACTAAAACCTTGTACTCAGCTCAAGATTTTGATACTGTGTGCAAACATAATCGCAAGTTAGTGCCAGCTTGTAGATCCCATTTTTTATGAACATCCCTGCAATGCTGTTTTACACAAAATCTTAACCAATGGTTGAATATGCCGTCCTAAACCCAACTTGGTCTTCTATTTTCTTTTAGTAAACTATTTTCTTTGGTCCAATCGTTTAGCCATCTTTGAAATACTTAAAGGAAGATTCAATATGATTCGCTTCGTTCAAGAACGAAAGTCAATACGATAGTTTTGGGGGTCCGATTTTATTCCTTTTTTTTATAAATAGTAAAATTTAAACCTTCCGTAAATCGCTGTGGGACATTGCCAGTTTCTAGAACCTTATTGAATAAAACAGAATGACCAAGCCCACCAAAAAGCTCAATATACGCAGAAGCTTCCTTCCTCTTGCATAATATGATTTATCCATTGATACCTTCTTCATTGTTTTCGGCTCTACATTCACTAGCAATTGTTATATTTAGATATTGCTTTGAAATAACCATGTGGCCAGCTTTGCATAGATAATGACAAATTAAAATACAAGAGGTCCCAAGTGACTACCTTGTGGGACCCTTATGTTGCACGTACATAATATAAGACTGAACTTGAATGAAAATTACTGTGTAACCAGGTATGAATGAAGCCATTAGAAGTGTAGGTTCAAATTCAAACGACTTAAATTATGATATTGTTGAACATTTTGTCAAAATTTTACCAAAATCAGTATCGACCTTATGACCGGCTTCTACAAGGCAAAATCAATCTTCGAAGAACAAGGAAGTACACTTGTGACTTCTTGCCTTTCTATTTTCATAGATGTTGCCCAAAACATTTCCTTTTCAAAAAATTGACTTCATAGCAATTCAGTCCAAGATTAATTCATGTCTTTGCCTTGAAGTGAAAATGCCATAACATTCCAATCATCCGAAAAATAAGACAAAAATAAATTCAAAATCGGCAAGGTAAATTCATTGAAATCACCAACGTCTCCAGGCACTCCGTAAAAGTAAAATCCACGAAATGAATACCTAAATCAAATCAGCTCAATGTAGGTTCTCTGCCGCGAAATCAATTGAAAGCGCATCTTCTTTTCGATTTTAAATTTTTTTTCTCTTCAGGGTTTTCATCCGAACTTTGGCAGACGTTGGAGCATACTCGTAACCCCCACCTTTATGTCGTGTATAGGTTTTTTTTTGTTGTAGTATCACTCTTTCACATTTAATGAGCTTCTATGATGCTCATCCCAGAGTCATCGCACAACCCAACGAAATTATGTAACCTCGTAGCGGTGGCGGTGTCTTCAGCATTTGGTGGGTATTGTGAGGAATATTCATTTTGTCAGCCAACGAAGATGACTTTACGCGACTCATCCTATTGAATCTGGGATGTTAGAGATGTTATGCCATGCCATTTATGCGAGCCGATGGCAAATTGGTAATGTCGAGTCGATTGCTGCCGAAAGCCGATTGTATAGTCTTTTATAGAGGCTCCGAGATTAACTAGGTATGTGCCTTTTTGAATAGCTTTGCCACAAATGTCATTACATAAAGAATCGAATGGGTAGTATAAATAAAAGGCAGTGGAGCCAGAAGAGGCACTTGAAGGGCATGTGAAAATGCTGGAATAAAGGTCAACTTGTTGGATCATCAGTCAGTTGTCAGAATGGAAGAACGATGACGCTGTCTAAGAAATCATCAGGTCGGCAACGCTAAGTTCTTTGTTCAAGCGGTATTGCTAGAGGCTTAAAGAATGTGCCCCTTTATGAACTAAGGAAGCAGATCAAAGCTTATGTTTGAAGAATCTACTGATAGCATTCAATCTTCACAGTCTTCACGTGTTAACCACTCTTAAACTGATCAACCCCACTGTACCCTGTTAAAGATTTTGTTTTTTTTAAACTTCCAAGCCTTGGGTTTGGAGGAACAGACAGCATCTGCTTTGGTGTATTTTTTCTTTTTCTATTTTAGACAAAATGTTGCCAAGCGAATACCAATCCTATCATCACAATTAAATAGCTTGCTGCCTCATGTCTATCGTGGGTACCCATGGCACCTCTACACTGCAGCCTTTGGTGGGTATAACTTCTTTTTTGATGGCATCTTTGACTTATTTTGCTATTAACTCGCTCTGAGTGGCAGTCGGTTGGCTTATCAATCGTCATTATCATGAGCATTAAATCTTAGAACTGCTATTTGGCATTTTTGTCTCCTCCAAGACGCGAGAGGAACCTGGTGTACCACTCACTATCAGACTGCCCCATTGACTTCATCCCATCGCGGTGTCTGGTTTATTGTTATTTGAAAATTTCATAAGCTGAACTGAAGATTTTTTCGTCTTTTGCCGATAGCAATCGGTAGTTGTGCCTGAAGAATGAAAGGTAAACAATTTCAAGTCTCCAATTATATAACGTGGAAGAGGGAGGAAGGCAGCTAGAGATGAGCCATTAGGGGGAAAACAGAAATCATTTCAAACATAACACGTAGGCTTTTGACAAAACGCATACGCCGAACGGTACTTAAAAATCATTTTAGGTGATGGCATTTGACGATTGTGTATGATGAACGAATCATGTCATGGAGTTGGTGTATGTGTCAAAGCCTGTGTTGGCATTGGGATCAGATAACTTTGTACCTATGCATTAGTGTTTGTTTCTTGTGAAAAATAGCTTTATTGTCCTCTTTAGAAAAGCATGATAAAAATTTTTTAAAGTTTAATCCTCATTTTGAATCGTTACGACGCAACGTGGTAAAACTATCGGCTTGAGACGATAAAAAGCAATTGATTCGGCAATAAAATTGACTTTGAAATTGGATAAATATTTACTCTGGTCAAAGTCAATGTAAGGAGATCATAAATGATTACCAAACGGACAGCTTTCAATCAATGTTAGCCTATTCATAAAAGTTGGATAACTTTTAGAACCCCTTATCTTATAAACCCATCAGTTGTCATTTAGATTTAGATACCTCCTGAAGAGGCTTTATTTGCTTGTTATAACGTCAGTTTGATATGAAACTGTGCTTTATGAGTTCTTGCAGCTAGATCAAATATTTGCTTAGATATAACTTGAATCGGTGATTGTTAAAACAACAAATAAGTGAAATTTTTATTTTTTTTGTAGGAGAGACAAAAATGTTGTGTTTTCTACCCATAAGCAATGCAAATACGCAAAAATAACTATTTTCAATAATCGGTTACTTTTAATAATTATTATTTTTATTATTATTTTTGCGTATTTTCATTGCTTATGGGTAGAAAACACAACATTTTTGTCTCTCCTACAAGAAAATAAAAATTTCACTTATGTTGTTTTAACAATCACCGATTCACTTAGAATTTAGGGCTTACTTTGGACTTACTCGAAAAATACAATAAAAATAAAATAAAAATAAATAGGGTGGCGCTACAGAGCGAGGAGCCCCTGGGCCTAGCGCATTTCTCACAACCATCCCCTGTGAGGGAATGGAGGGGACCTACAATTTTCTGCCGGTTCCGAACGGCTAATCGAGAAAGCGCTTTTCATGGCAATGAATACTAACGGAGGACTTGCCAATTCCTCGCGAGAGGCGACACCCGTGGAAAAAACATTTTTGCCTCAGTTGGGATTCGAACTCGAACCTCTGGATTAACAGGCGGACATGCTATCCATCACACCACGGGTACCACCGAAAAATACAATACAAGCAGATAAAAGATATGGATTTTAGAGTAAGAAATATGACGGTAATAAAGTCTTTCAATCAATTCAAAAAAACAATAATTCTTATTTCCTGGTACTGATTAGTGAATATTGCAATTAATCTCAAGTTTTTAATTTCCAACTTACAGTCCTTGTTCTAGTTGAAAAGTTATGCTGTGGTGTGAAGATGAAAATATATCGTCTCTTGCGGTCTTTGGCAATTTGAAATTTGACAACTTTTCGGGAGGAAATTCGAAGTTATGCTTTCAAAATCCCTCTTTGCAAAAATTAGGCAGTCATTATTTGAGAACTTTAACACTCTTCTTGCTTCGCTCAACTTCTTACAAAAGCGTGTTTATAAGAAGAGTTTCATGCATATAGATAGAAAACCAATGAGTTCCATAAATAATTTTAGTTTTTACGGAGGAATAGCAAAAAGGACTAAAGAATAAATATGCCAATAATTGCAAATATGCAGAAAAACAAACTGCAATAACTTCTCATTAAACCATGATAACCTAACACCAGTAAGTGTAGATATAATAATCTAGGACTTAATTTAAACAAAGCTGGAGCGAGCAGCAACTAAAAAAGTGACTTGACTCACCTCAAATAAAATTTTTTTTTTTAAAACTTTTCCTTTCAGTTCAATTCTACTCTTTTATTCGATATATACTTTATTCGATCTCAACTCAATCTCTGCACTATCACTTGTAAACAAAAACTTAATCTTTACATTATCACTCTACAATCAGAACTGACAGCTGGTTTCATCAGCGGCCTATTTATATAGAATCACATTACATTTAGAGCTCTCCAGTAATTTCCACATTGGAGACCCTTCCAGTATTTTGCTGTCAAGCATTTTCCCTCCTGGTATATTTCTACACACACAAACCGATTTGACTCGGGTTAGCAGACCGAGTTGACTCGGGTTAGCAAACCGAGTTGACTCGGGTTAGCAGACCGAGTTGACTCGGGTTAGCAAACCGAGTTGACTCGGGTTAGCAAACCGAGTTGACTCGGGTTAGAAAACCGAGTTGACTCGGTCTAACAAACCGAGTTGACTCGGGTTAGCAGACTGAGTTGACTCGGGTTAGCAAACCGAGTTGACTCGGTCTAACAAACCGAGTTGACTCGGGTTAGCAAACCGAGTTGACTCGGGTTAGCAAACCGAGATGACTCGGGTTAGCAGACCGAGTTGACTCGGGTTAGCAGACCGAGTTGACTCGGTCTAACAAACCGAGTTGACTCGGGTTAGCAAACCGAGTTGACTCGGGTTAGCAGACCGAGTTGACTCGGGTAAGCAAACCGAGTTGACTCGGGTTAGCAGACCGAGTTGACTCAGGTTAGCAAACCGAGTTGACTCGGGTTAGCAAACCGAGTTGACTCGGGTTAGCAAACCGAGTTGACTCGGGTTAGCAAACCGAGTTGACTCGGGTTAGCAAACCGAGTTGACTTGGGTTAGCAGACCGAGTTGACTCAGGTTAGCAAACCGAGTTGACTCGGGTTAGCAAACCGAGTTGACTCGGGTTAGCAAACCGAGTTGACTCGTGTTAGCAGACCGAGTTGACTCGGGTTAGCAAACCGAGTTGACTCGGGTTAGCAAACCGAGTTGTCTCGGTCTAACAAACCGAGTTGACTCGGGTTAGCAAACCGAGTTGACTCGGGTTAGCAGACCGAGTTGACTCGGGTTAGCAAACCGAGTTGAATCGGGTTAGCAAATCGAGTTGACTCGGGTTAGCAGACGACCGAGTTGACTCGGGTTAGCAAACCAAGTTGACTCGGGTTAGCAAACCGAGTTGACTCGGGTGAGCAAACCGAGTTGACTCGGGTTAGCAAACCGAGTTGACTCGTGTTAGCAGACTGAGTTGACTCGTGTTAGCAGACCGAGTTGACTCGTGTTAGCAAACCGAGTTGACTCGGGTTAGCAAACCGATTTGACTCGGGCTAGCAAACCGAGTTGACTCGGGTTAGCAGACCGAGTTGACTCGGGTTAACAAACCGAGTTGACTCGGGTTAGCAAATCGAGTTGACTCGGGTTAGCAAACCGAGTTGACTCGGGTTAGCAAATCGAGTTGACTCGGGTTAGCAAACCGAGTTGACTCGGGTTAGCAAACCGAGTTGACTCGGGTTAGCAAACCGAGTTGACTCGGGCTAGCAAACCGAGTTGACTCGTGTTAGCAGACTGAGTTGACTCGTGTTAGCAGACCGAGTTGACTCGTGTTAGAAAACCGAGTTGACTCGGGTTAGCAAACCGACTTGACTCGGGCTAGCAAACCGAGTTGACTCGGGTTAGCAGACCGAGTTGACTCAGGTTAACAGACCGAGTTGACTCGGGTTAGCAAACCGAGCTGACTCGGGTTAGCAAACCGAGTTGACTCGGGTTAGCAAACCGAGCTGGCTCGGGTTTGCAAACCGAGTTGACTCGGGTTAACTAACCGAGTTGACTTGGGTTAGCAAACCGAGTTGACTCGGGTTAGCAAACCGAGTTGACTCGGGTTAGCAAACCGAGTTGACTCGGGTTAGCAAACCGAGTTGACTCGGGTTAGCAAACCGAGTTGACTCGGGTTAGCAGACCGAGTTGACTCGGGTTAGCAAACCGAGTTGACTCGGGTTAGCAAACTGAGTTGACTCGGGTTAGCAGACCGAGTTGACTCAGGTTAGCAAACCGAGTTGACTCTGGTTAGCAAACCGAGTTGACTCGTGTTAGCAGACCGGGTTAGCAGACCGAGTTGACTCAGGTTAGCAAACCGATTTGACTCGGGTTAGCAGACCAAGTTGACCCAGGTTAGCAAACCGAGTTGACTCGGGTTAGCAAACCGAGTTGACTCGTGTTAGCAGACCGAGTTGACTCGTGTTAGCAAACCGAGTTGACTCGGGTTAGCAAACCGAGTTGACTCGGGTTAGCAAACTGAGTTGACTCGTGTTAGCAGACCGAGTTGACTCAGGTTAACAGACCGAGTTGACTCGGGTTAGCAAACCGAGCTGACTCGGGTTAGCAAACCGAGTTGACTCAGGTTAGAAAACCGAGTTGACTCGGGTTAGCAAACCGAGTTGACTCGGGTTAGCAAACCGAGTTGACTCGGGTTAGCAAACCGAGTTGACTCGGGTTAGCAAACCGAGTTGACTCGGGTTAGCAAACCGAGTTGACTTGGGTTAGCAGACCGAGTTGACTCAGGTTAGCAAACCGAGTTGACTCGGGTTAGCAAACCGAGTTGACTCGGGTTAGCAAACCGAGTTGACTCGTGTTAGCAGACCGAGTTGACTCGGGTTAGCAAACCGAGTTGACTCGGGTTAGCAAACCGAGTTGTCTCGGTCTAACAAACCGAGTTGACTCGGGTTAGCAAACCGAGTTGACTCGGGTTAGCAGACCGAGTTGACTCGGGTTAGCAAACCGAGTTGAATCGGGTTAGCAAATCGAGTTGACTCGGGTTAGCAGACGACCGAGTTGACTCGGGTTAGCAAACCGAGTTGACTCGGGTGAGCAAACCGAGTTGACTTGGGTTAGCAAACCGAGTTGACTTGGGTTAGCAAACCGAGTTGACTCGGGTTAGAAAACCGAGTTGACTCGGGTTAGCAAACCGAGTACACTCGGGTTAGCAAACCGAGTTGACTCTGGCTAGCAAACCGAGTTGACTCGGGTTAGCAAACCGAGTTGACTCTGGCTAGCAAACCGAGTTGACTCGGGTTAGCAAGCCGAGATGAATCGGGTAAGCTAACCGAGTTGACTCGGGTTAGCAAACCGAGTTGACTCGGGTTAGCAAACCGAGTTGACTCGGGTTAGCAAACCGAGTTGACTCGGGTTAGCAAACCGAGTTGACTCGGGTTAGCAAACCGAGTTGACTCGGGTTAGCAAACCGAGTTGACTTGGGTTAGCAAACCGAGTTGACTCGTGTAAGCAAACCGAGTTGACTCGGATTAGAAAAACCGAGTCGACTCGGGTTAGCAGACCGAGTTGACGCGTGTAAGCAAACCGAGTTGACTCGGGTTAGCAAACCGAGTTGACTCGGGTTAGCAAACGAGTTGACTCGGGTTAGCAAACCGAGTTGACTCGGGTTAGCAAACTGAGTTGACTCTTGTTAGCAAACCGAGTTGACTCGTAGACCAGGTCGATAATTTTTAAATGATAAAAAGTGAAAAAAAAAATTATAGTGGGAAAATCATTGAAAAAGGTAGAGAATATAACAAAAACGAAAGGAAAAATAAGTTACGTGCGATCTGAGGGAAGGGGGAGGGGGAGAGTTTTTAAGGGTAAAAAACGGTTAATCTCGATTTCCGGTAAAACCGCAAGTTTTATGAAAAAACCTAAATGGCAAAGTTGTAGGTAATAAAAAGATCTACAACTTTTGTGTAGGTACTTTTTACACATAACCTCAAAATTTATGTGGAAAGTTCGAATAACTTAGTTTTTGGTTTTTCATTTTTATCTTTTGCAAATAAATTTATTTTTTCACGAAATCAGGTGAAAATTTACCTTTGTATGTCCCAAACATGCAGTAATTTTGTTGATTTAAAATATTTATTTTTTTCACCTTATATATTTTTTTTTTTTTTTTTTTTTTTTTTTTTTTTTTTTTTTTTTTTTTTTTTTTTTTTTTTTTTTTTTAAAAATGTTGATGTGTTTTTTGTTCGTTGAAATCTCTACTATACTATAATGGTATTGCAAAATTATACATTACTATGGTAGATGTTCTCAGAAAATACAAATAATGAAAAAAACCCGAGTCCGAAAATTTTTTTTTGAATCATCTCTTTTTCGATATTCTCTGGAATTGATGCTTTGCTCTGTAGTTGCAAAAGAAACATTACAAAAATCTTTCATTTCATTGCAAACTTCGACCAGTATAATCTTTGTTAATACGAATTTTTTTAAAACACTTTCAGACAAACCTCGATTAGATGGTTTAGTAATTATATTCATAAGACTAAGTGTCCAAGATGAGGGATTTTGGCTAGGCCGGATTTTTTGCGACTTTTAGGATTTCGTTCAGAACTTCTACCTTGAGAATGAAACCAAAGTTTGGTTTATTATTAGAAATGCCTGGGCTATCTTTTGTTAAGTATCAAGTAGTATATCGTTTGAGTAGCTACAAATAGCGTCCCACATACACAACAGTAGAGGAAACGGTCGGTTCTTGAGGTAATTAGCAGGCACTTTTACGGGCTCTAGCTGGTATTTTTGAAATCTTTATGATTTTGGGCCCTGTTCGCAAATGTTCGGTCATACACTTTTCAAATTCAGAAGAATGGGAATATTTGTTAAAACCCAGTTTGTAACCTGATAGTTAACAATTTTTTGTGTTTCTTTCGCAATTTGCCCTCAAACACAACATGCAAATAAAAACATTTCAAATTATTTCGCTATGGAACGTGATGAACAATTTGCTCACCACACTCATCACACTCGCCAAAATAAAACACATTAACCTCAAACCAAACTCTCTCCCATAACTCCATTAAAATCGTGGTGTGCAGGTTAGTCTGACATTAAGACCATAAAATCGTTAACATAACTCACTCACATAGCCACATTTAGTATCTTCTTTGTGGCAAGCTCTAAAATATGACATCTCATTGCACTTGCACTTCCCTATAAAAAAAAAAAGGGAAGAAGCAAATTCACACTTCGTGCGCAACGATATTCTAAGCTCAGTGATGGATCGAATAATAAAAAAGTAAAATATAAAGCAGTCTCATTTTCACATTACCGCATCTATTATTACGAACTCTTCTTCCCACGCAAGGTCTCTTCCGGCACATGTTACATCCCATGAACCGATCGTTAGCTGGCTCAAGCTCGATGGCAATCAGTTTCCATTAAATAACGCTCTGGCCATTTGGTATCGTCGTAGAGTCGAACCTCAAGCCAATGCCAAGTGGGAAAGCATAACGAGTCTTCCTTAATGCTGCTGCCCAAATGCAAAGCATGCCCCTTCAATAATCATATTGAACGCTTAAATAATACCGACTGAACAAACTTTTAGCATATTGAATGCAAGCCACGCGGAACACAAAGAAGATGACTTGGTTTTTTTTAGAGACAACATCGTTTTGGGAATGAGACCTGTCACCGGTTTTTGTGCAGAGTCATGCTTTAGTGGGGGTGTGTGCCTTTGAAACTCTGGACCAGCCAGCATAGCGTCATCGTCAAAGCGAATCGGATGGATAAATTTGCCTCGAATGCCCATCGGGCGCAATGTACTTTGACAAATGAAAAGATCGGCCTGAGCGACCGACCTACGGCGACGTGGGCCCACAAGAAACGATTTTTCTTCGCGTAATTCATCTTCTTCCTCATAAAAAGATAACAGACAAAGAAGAAAGAACTGATGAATAATGAAAATGAAATTAATGAATAAGAAATACTTGTACTCGCTGGCAGAGGATGACGCGACGCGACGTGCTCAACTGTTTGGTTTGAAGTAGATGTATGGATATTGGGATAGAATTGCATAATGATAAAGAAATTTCAATTTAAACCGGCTCTGATGGAATTTTATGAAGTCACATCATTTGCAACTCAGCCCAGGGGGTGTGCCCACGACGCCGACGATCAGGTAAAGAAATTTCAAAACGAACTCAGTTTATGAGTAGGCATAGTTTTTGTGTTTGATGTTTTGATTGAATTCTTGACCAGTTCAGTGATGTAATCGCTTTTCGAAGTTGATTTTTTCTCATCCCACCCAACTTACAACAATCATTCTAGTACTTTAATGCGAGTTTAGTATGTGCTGGGTAGTTGAGATTAGATATTGATTCTGTTTAAAATTTTTTGGTCTTTTCTTTTCATTTTTTCTTTTCTTACTCATTTTTGAATATATTTTCTCCAGTGAGCCTTAAACGAAATGAACGGCATGTCCTTGTTAAGTTCACATTATGTTGATTCAAGCGCATTCGTACATTTATTTGCGATGAATTGCGCTT
This sequence comes from Melanostoma scalare, assembly GCA_949752695.1. Classification (NCBI taxonomy): domain Eukaryota; kingdom Metazoa; phylum Arthropoda; class Insecta; order Diptera; family Syrphidae; genus Melanostoma; species Melanostoma scalare. The sequence continues at coordinate 197,318,380 of OX456985.1, forward strand.
TCTCGATTAGCCGTTCGGAATCGGAAAAAAGTGTAGGTCTCCTCCGTGACTCACAGGATATGGCTAAGAGAAATACAGAAATTAGCTGGGCCTCGAGGCTTCCGCTCTGTTACGCCACTCTATTCGTTTTTAGTTTTTTTTATCTTGCCCTTCTAGATTACTTATTCGTTAGGTTCAAATCAAGTAATTGAAATTTGACTTCCTTCCTGGACAATTTTTTTCTGAAATTTGGTAGACACCTTAAATTTTGATAACAATAAAATTAAACACATTCGGATTTTTTTAAACCCAAGATGACCACCGTGGCCGTCGCTACGAAATAGCGCATTAAATATTTTTTGCACTACTACTTCAATATGGGTATGAAATGAAAGGGCTTCATTAGCAGATAGAGCTCTCTATGAAAATAAGCCAATATGGCCACCAGCAAAATGGCAGGCATAGTCCTTTCAATATTATCAAATAAAAAGTCTTGACAGGGTAGCTAATCTACTTCAAATTAAGTAGATCTACATCATTTACTCCTTTGGATGTTTAAATCGCTTTTATATGACAGACAAAATCTTATATAATTTGCTTCACCTACCTACATAAATGCTTTACTAAAATGCTAGTACCTCCCGCTTCTTCTTATCATGAAGTCTGAAAAGAAATCTATGCAGCGTTGATGATGGTAATAGATTTTATACGGTGCCAGAACCGCCAACAAGAAGTGACATGTTAAGTGGCTTGGGTGGCAACAACGAAATTGAATAGTTATATGGAAAGAATCAAATGTTCTAACTTCTTCACATTGAAAAGAAAGGCTTAAATGGCCTGAATAATTTTAAATTTAGTCTAAGAACTTAAGATATATGTTTCAATTTTTGGTTTGGTCAACAAATTAAAAAGCTAAAAATATTTTGACAAATGAGTTAAGGATTCAATTGATTGCTTTTCTCAGACATGATCTAGATTATAAAAAATGGATCCGTTTAACATTTTTGTAGGCGGAACTACGTAGTGTTACTTCATAGAAGATGTGTGAATTTTTTATTTGAATGCAGCAGAGTCAAAAAGTTTTATTTTCATTATTTGGGTGCCACATTGCCATTAAAGTGAAAGGGTGCTAAAAGTGCACGGTAATTCCACATTCACAGAATCAAATGTCGTAGGTGACATTGAAGAAAATTTTTTATCAATCTTTGAAGAATCAATTATTCAAATTAACGTGTTTTCATAACATATTTCATACCAAACGGGCGATGGCAAAAGAACTGATTACCACCAAGCGCCAGTTGATTGAAACTCTCATCAAAGAAAGGAATCACAACTCTACACTCCAAAAAAATGCAAGAACATGTATTGAGAGCATGCCCCGACGCAATTGCAGAAAAGGGAGGAATAACTAAATATTGAATTAAAAAAATAATTTTTACCAATAATATTTATATTTTAATATAAAAGAAAATAAGAAAATTTAAAATAGTATTGTAATTTTTTTTATAGTTTTTACGAACCCAATATAATGCAGATAAAAATGAAAAGAGACTTACCAACCAATAATTTATAAAAAAATCCAATTATGTAGACTAGAAAATTCTAAAATCTCAGTACTATCCCTAATAATTTGGCCACCCACTGTATTGTGAATACATCACTTTTGTTCTAAAATTCAAACTTCGCGCCCTTCCGGCCATGTTTTCTTAAATTTTAAAGAATAAGTAAAATGAGGAAGAAGATTGCAATTAAATAAATTACATTCCATTGTTAAACCGAATTGAAGCAAGACGTTTTTTGATTTCTCGAAAAGTAGTTTGTTCCACCCTATTTCTTTATTAGTTTTTTCCAAATTTCTGAAAACTAATTTGAAACATATAATTTCAATATTCGTGAAAACGACCACGAAATTTCAAAGATCGTAAGTTTTAATACAATGATTCAAAATGAAGAGTATTTCATCGATACAAAAAACAAGATTTGTGACAATTGACTTTGAAAGATTGACAATTTTTTATGTCAAAAGGAAGAAAGCTGAGCGTGAAAATGAAAAACAATTGTCGATTTGAAGAAAAAAATTAGTGAAAGTGAAAAATATTTTTTCAATGAAAGAACATACTTATTCAAACTGAAGAATATTTGTTTGCTTTATTTTCAAAATTAAATGATGAATTTTATTCAGTTCGACAAATTTGTAGATCCATCAGTTTTACGAAAAATTGATAGTTTATTTGTCAAATTGACACATAGTTTTGGGGAGATCACGGTATCCGTGGTCCCGCGATATTATATTATTTCCATGCGGAAAGCTGTTGCTTACGGAAAACAATTGCTATTTCCATATTTAGCATGAGCAGCTTAACCCTGCGGAAAAAGGGTTTAAATAATGAGCCCCGCGAAGCGGGCCATGCGGAAAGCTGTTGCATACGGAAATTATTTGCTATTTTAATTTTTTTTTCCCCAAAATTAAATTCTTGAAGATTTTATCTATCATTTCCAACCATTCCCATGCGATTTGAGCGTCTAGAACGCTTACAATAGCGGGACCACGGATACCGTAATCGTGCCATAGTTTTCATTGACCGTATATTGATCACCCTTTCTTCAATTCTACCTACATTTTCATCAATATCACTACCAAATTTGTTTCAGTGTTGGAAACGCTGATACCAATGAATTAATAAAGCTCATTATTTTAATGGCTCATTATTGTTGTTGTTAAACTTCATTCGTTCGCAATCTTAACACTTTTATAAAAAGCAAAAATTCTATTGTTTGTTTGTATTCTACAGGCTCCCGAAAACCGTAATTAAATCGGAATGAGCGTTGATAGTGACAAGATGGAGGACCGTCTTGTGCTACTGCGAGCTGTTGTCATGTGTCATTTGTTCTATGTAGTATTTGTATAGTTAGTCTTGTGGTGTATCAGCCAAATAGCCTTTGTAGCCCGACTGCAACCCCCCCAACACCGTAGATTTATGTGCGGAGTAGGTTTGATGTATACAGGGTGTCCCGTAATTCGTTTTACATACTTTGGGATATGATTCTTGGTCATATTCTAAGAAAAAAATTGTTTTACAGTAAAGTCCGTTTCTCAAGTTTGACATCACTTTTTGACAATTTAAAAAAAGGCTAACTTTGGTATACCCTGACCTGTGTTAAATTCGATATCTCTGTCAATACTGATGATAGAGACCTAATCTTAGACTCAATTTCTTGTAAAAATAACAACCTTTAAGACTGTATTTAAATTAGGCTTCCATAGGTTTAGGGTTGCCAGATTTTCAATTTTAAGTGGTGTTCAAATTTTCTTCCCAAAACAAAGTTTTGACTTTGAGGTCATTTTTTTGGAGAAAAGGCCTGATAAACATAGAGTTTCTTTATTTTTTGCAGATGAACAAAACAATAATAAAGAAAAAACTCAGCATTGAGTTAGCTCAAAAACCCATACATTTTATGATACTTGGAAAAATACGAAATGGGAAAAATTAAAAAAAAAATAAAAAAAAGTTCTTGTTTTGAGGTTTGTTTGAATAAAACAATAATATGATCACTTTTAGTAGTTTTTTTTATGTATTTAATACAAATACAATTATAACAAGTGCTCAAAGCCCCATCCTTCGTTTTGAATCCATGCCAGAGCCCGTTTTTGGATTTCATTGTGGGTGTTTGCTCTCGATAACTCTTGTCTTACTTGTAGTCTTGTAATCTTTGAAACTGTATTTAAATTTGACTCCTATAGGCTAAGGGTTGCCAGATTTTCAGTTAGTATAAAGTTCCTGGTATCCTTTATTGTGCTTTTCTTCAATTTCCATTTAAAAACTCATATAAGAAAAAAAATGTCTGCATATTCTTCTCTCGTAAATGAAAGCATTTCAAAAAACTCTCTGATCAAACTGCAATCGTGACTTAATTTGACAAACTAATGAACAAATTTGTTTTCTTATTCTTTTATACGACTTATTTACCTATTGAACATTCATACCCCAAATTTAAAGCAAACATCCACAATGAAATCCAAAAACGGGCTCTGGCATGGATTCAAAACGAAGGAGGGCGCTTTGAGCACTTGTTATAATTGTATTTGTATTAAATAAATAAAAAAACTACTAAAAGTGATCATATTATTGTTTTATTCAAACAAACCTCAAAGCAAAAACTTTTTTTTATTTTTTTTTAAATTTTTCCCATTTTGTATTTTTCCAAGTATCATAAAATGTATGGGTTTTTGAGCTAACTCAATGCTGAGTTTTTTCTTTATTATTGTTTTGTTCATCTGCAAAAAATAAAGAAACTCTATGTTTATCAGGCCTTTTCTCCAAAAAAATGACCTCAAAATCAAAACTTTGTTTTGGGAAGAAAATTTGAACACCACTTAAAATTGAAAATCTGGCAACCCTAAACCTATGGAAGCCTAATTTAAATACAGTCTTAAAGGTTGTTATTTCTACAGTCTAAGATTAGGTCTCTATCATCAGTATTGACAAAGATATCGAATTTAACACAGGTCAGGGTATACCAAAGTTAGCATTTTTTTAAATTGTCAAAAAGTGATGTCAAACTTGAGAGACGGACTTTACTGTGAAACAATTTTTTTCTTAGAATATGACCAAGAATCATATCCCAAAGTATGTAAAACGAATTACGGGACACCCTGTATATAAATCTAACAAAGACCATATTTTATACCGATATTCTTTCGGGCGCAGAAACGTAAACGGGAACTTAAACGAGAACTAAGAGTGTGTATAGAATGGACTCGAAAGCTACTGAACCGAATTGAATAATATGGCCTAGAGTCTGAGAAATTTTATAGGCTATATTTCATCTCCGTATTCCAACCGGAAAAGGACGAGAACGCGAATATAACCGGAACATTAGAAAATTCAGGACCGATTTCAAAAACCCTTTCACCTTCAGGGTGCTTCATTATCCCCGGTTAGCATGGACTATAATTTTTTCCCATATTCAAACGGAAACGCGAACGAGAAGTCGAAAAACCACCGAATCGATTTCAAATCTTTTTCACCATTGCAATACGGTGTTATCCTAAATTAACATTACTGTATTTCGTTAATTGAATTGAATTGAATTCTGTTTGATTCAAATAACAGCCTTGATTATTGAAAGAAAAAGCGACTCTTAGTAAAGCAAGTTATTGCACAAATTTTAAAATTTTACAATGAAAAAAATTTTGATTCTTTTTTTTTTTTTTTCAAAAAATTTGCTTTTAAACTTGTTTGCTCAAAAACCATCCACTTCATAAACTTAAATTAACATGTTGATTAAAGAACAAAGTATTAGCTTTGCGAAACACTAAAATCGTTGTAGTAAGTGGCTTAGCTGATTTTTGAATAATTTTTTTTTACATTTGGTTAAATTTTATTCAATTATTGCCTCTCTAGCCTAAATCGAGGGAGATGGACCCCCTCCTATGCGATTTTTTTCTTAGAGTATGACCAAGAATCACCTCCCAAAGTATGTAACACGAATTACGGGACGCCCTTACTTACTTACTTAGGCGGGCATTACAGTTCGGGGTGAACCTGAGGCTAAACCAACATCTTAAGCCAACAATTTCGATTTCGGACAAGTTCTCACCAGCTTTGCACTCTAAGTCGGTTGAGGTCTTCTTCCACTTGATTGCGCAACCTAAGATTTGTACTTTCGAAAACCCGTCGAGCCGGAGCGTTTGGTCCATCCGCTCTACATGACAATCATCGTAACCTCGCGATGAGTACCTACTCTTCTAGCTATGCCCGTTGTTGTATCTTCTACTCCACACATTGCCTCCGCATATGGTACCAAAGATCACTCGGAGCATTTTTCTTACGAAACGACCAAGGGTTTCCTCATCCGCATCCGTTTGGGACACTCTGTACATAGATTATTTCTTTGATTCTGTGAGGTTTTGAAACAAAAGCGAAGATATTTCGTTTTTTTTGATATTCCATTGTGGTTTTTAGCCTGAACAAATTGAATTTCAATTAATTGTTGATTAAATGGAGGTAACATAGGAAAATCAACAGGTTAGCAAAATCTCATTTCATGAACAAACTGAATCCTTGATTATCACCTGGAATAACCATTGATTGAAGAGTAGCAAGCGTGGACAAACAGGCCTTTAATCGTATAAAAGCAAGTAGGTATAGGCAAGCAAACTTGCTAGATTTAGCCGCTGCAAAGGTCGTGATTCCTTCTGTGAATATACCCATAAGAAATATGAACACAAACTTCCATATAACAGTATTTACAAAAGCAAACTTCTTCAAAATTGTTAATAAAAGAGTGGACAGCAATGATTTCAACCCACTTAATGGTTCACATATAAAAACTTGCTTTTCACACTTTGGCTACACTTTGACAATGCAAATGACCCATAAAATGGGACCAATCTCACAATTACCGAAGAGACCAGCAATAAAAGTAGTTACAAGCGTTACATTCGTCTATTACTCAATTAAAAGCGTACCATTAAGACATTGGGCTTTGTTATTAAGCCACCACCTGTCATCTCGCCCAAATGAATGGCTCAAAAATTCCCTTACCAATTGTTAAATTATGACAGTTATGCAACTAATTACGAGAAATAAAAACAATCAATCCGCCCGCGGAAGATTAGCATCACCTTAGCCCCTTTGGAAAAAGATTTCTCTTCAGCCACGCCCGCCAACTCAACAATAAACGACTCCGATGCGTTCGGCTTGTTTGATTTAAATAACAACTTCCATATCGTTAATTGCACGTGTAAATCGTGATGTGCGGTTTTGTTCGAAGATCAAATTATTAAACAACTCTGCGTTGAGTTTGATTCCTGTCATGATTTGGACATCGATCATCTGCCACAAGCGATATCATGCTAACTTTTCGTTTTCGCCCATGTGTCAGTTGGTCTTATTAAAATACCTTTGAACAGTTTGGAAACGTTTGGAAACCTTCGGCATTATTTTTCCCATACCTTAGGTGGGTACCTTCATCTTCTTCGTTGTTGATGAGATGGCGGCGAAAAATTTATACTACAGATGATAACGGTTATGAAATTTTTTGTTTCGTTTTTAAGAAACAAAAAATATTATTTGTTTTGTTATGAAGACAGTAGGCAGGTTGTGGTGTTGGCAGAGAAATCGGCGTTTTTGTTTTCTGTTTAATGACTTCTTTTCGTCATTTTGAAGACTCAACACTTGAGGATTGCGTATATACTCAAACGTTGATGACCTTTTTATGATTGCGAGGCATTTCGTGGTATAGGGTGCCTGTGCCTTCTGTCATGCCTGACATTGTCAATGCAAATTGATGGTTTGCCTGATTAGCTGCGCACTGTGCGCTGAGAATATCTCGTATTCTATGGACAATTCGGGCATTTAGAGTGTGACGAGGCATTTGATTTAATCTAGTCTTTCAGTGGCATTGCTTGTAAGAATGTGGGAGTGACATGCGCGACTTGAAGGTGACAGATGATTTTTTGATTTTTTTTTTTGATTCAGCAGACATTTGGGTAGATTAAGGCTAAGCAGATAGCGTGACTTGGGTGTGAGTGGAAAATGTCGAAATAAGATTCAACTGCTTTTTTTTATACAAAGGCTGTATGACTGACCTCGTGAGATTTTTTCTTTTCACTGGAGAAAGATCAGTTTCAGAGTGATGATGAGATAAGAACACGATTGCCAATTTTTTTCTCTCGATAAATTAATCGAAATATGCTTTGGTCTTGTTTTTCTCTGCTTTCTATGATCAAATTTAATTTGTAATTGACCCCGTTGCAGAAGACTAGTTGGCCATGATGGCATCTCACTTTTTACTAATGCTCACCATATTCTGAAAAATCTTAAATTTTTAATCCTTAACTCAGTTTCTTATGTGCACAACTCGTAATGGTCGGGTCATTACGAGGGAGTTTGAGGCTCAAATTCTTTCAATTTCATTTACACGTATCACGAATTGGTAAGTCCTCCGAGATTAATTGAACTGTCATCGAAACCGCCTTCTCATTTAGCAGTTTGGAGTCGATGAAATGGTTGAGAGCGATGAGTCAGCTTAAAGCGCCCTACAGACGATCAATGTGACTTGACAATATTAATTGAAGGAGCTTCTGTTCAAGTAAAATTGATTGTTTGTAGGCTCTTCAATGTTACGAAAATCAAATCTGATTTGGTTTTAATCAAGTTTCACTGTCACTTGTGTCGTTGTGTAGTGCGATTAGGAAACTACAGAAGGAAAAAATTGTCAATTTTCATTGAACGTGTGGTGGTGATTGTTCATAAATTTTACTTGACAAGAGAAAACCTCAATAATACTTGTCAAGTATTGATCGGCTGTAGGGCGCTTAAGATCAGGGTACAGTATCGAAGAATTTATCAGCTTTTCTACGGTTCTGGGAAAAGTTGACCTTACTGAAAAAATCCTCCAAAAACTCCAAAGCCATTGACATATCTTTGGATTGTCCTTAAACTTAAAGCTGTTCATAGTTGTCTAAAATGCCGCTCACAACAGTTGATTAAGCTTTTCGATTTTTCTAATTAAATCTCATTATAGCACCAGTAGTTGCAGCATCTGCAACATTGCAAGTTGAGGTGCTTATGATATGATGATGGTGCCAATCTATGTACAGGGGCGAAAGAGAATTAAGGAACATTCATCTTGGAGACACTTTCAATATTTTCTCAAATCAATGACTCAACGCTGAGCTTCAATTCAAAAGGGACGTGTGAAGTATTTGGCTTCTTATGACATCTGCGTCTAGAGAAAACATTGCACAGAACAATGGAACATAAAAAATTTGGAACCGACATCTTGAAGTATACTCAGAGTGACGTGAAAGGCTCAGTTACCCCTGCTATTTTTGACATCTGACATATTTTGTCTTTGTTATTGGTGAATACACTAACTTCATGATCATTTTACTCGTATCTTAAGGCCTTTGTAAACATTCGAGTAGTACCACATAAGAATTGATTTTACTTGTCAATGGGAAAGTTCGAGAACCAACCTACATCATTTGATTTAAATGACGTTAGGTAGAGTGAAAAATGAAGTACGAGAGTTTTGAAGTCAGGTTGGTTACACTGTCTGAGAGATTTCGTCGAATCAAAAGCACTTTTTTGAAAAAGATGCCTAAGATATTTGAGACATTTCAAAAGTATGAGATATTGTGGCTGCTAAATTCAATTTGAAAATTTAAGAGTAACGAGGAAGAGCTTTTCATGGCAATGAATTTACTACTTAAAATTGAATTTCATTTAAAGTTTGAACTTTGCCATTGAGTGTGAAAAGCAATGCCACTAGTAGGTACAGTATTTATTACTTATAAGAAACACGCTTATAAGAAAACCTAGCTTAGAAGAAACTTGGACAAGAGCACCGAGTACTTTACCATTCATTATAATGTTGAATTGAGTGTTCATAAGAAACACGTTTATAAGAAAACTACGGATAAAAGAAACATTTCTATGTAGTATTTGTGTAGTTAGTCTTGTGGTGTATCAGCCAAATGGTCTTTGTCGCCCGGCTGCAACCCCCCCTACTCTCAAATTTATGTGTGGAGTAGGTTTTCATGTAAATGTAAATGTATGTAAGAAACATTTTTGAGACAAAAACTTTGTTTTTTCCGAGTAAAATGGTTTGAATTAAGAAACTTGCTGAAAACTCACGAAACTCATAGAATATGAATAAACCCTTAAGGGAAATTCAAAACGAATAAAAGATTAATTGATTGAATTCAGTGCATAGGAATATTCCACTTTCCACTAAGATTCAGTGTTCATTTTGACATTAAATTTGTTATTTGTTGTGTTTATACTTTTTCAGTCTTCGTTGTGATTATCTGAGCCGGATTCTTTAGAATTTTTTTAGACGACTATCGTCTGAATTTTAGGCAGTAAAAAAAGTATTTAAGACCCTGAAATCAAAATTTGTAAGACGATAGTAAAGCTTTCCACCAACTACTGAAAGCATAATTACATGAAACAATCTTTTGACGACGTAATCTACGATGTCGATAGACGATTGAGACGATTGAATCGTCTGAAAAGTTACGTAATCAGGGCCCTGAAAATGTCGGGAAATAATATTTTACTCAAAACTAAAGTGATTATTAAAAGATATTAAATCCGTATAAAAAACTTGTTTCTCATATCCGTTGTAAGGATATAGAAAAAGTTCGCTTATAAGAAACAATTGTACAAATGTGCTGCCCTTTTTCTGATCCAGACAAGCCTATTCCAGACATTTATTTGAATGGAAATGTGCTTCCCAAGTGTGAAAAGTTTAAATATCTGGGATATGATCAATAGTGAAGCAACTTGTGATGACGACATCAATCATCGAGTAAGCGTAGGGTGGATGAAGTGGCGAGAAAACTCCGCTAACTTCTGTGATCGAAAAATGCCCCCTAAGCTGAAGGGAAGACTCTACACAGCAGTTGTCCGTCCAGCTCTGACATACGGTTCACAATGTTGGACAATGTACAAAAAGTATGAGAGCAAATTGACGGCAGCCGAAATGAAGATGCTTCGGATGACAGCAGGAGTAACAAAGCTTGATCGAATTAGAAGTACTAAGATCCGTGGAAGCCTTCATGTCAAAAGTACCATCTTGGACAAAATTCAGCACGACCGGCTCAGTTGGTATTGTCATGTGCAAAGGAGAGATCCGCAGAACCCCGTCCAAAAGGCAATATCGTACAACGTTTCAACAGATTCGCGACGAAAAAGAAAAGGCAGGCCAAAACACTCCTGGTACAAGCAAATGCAAAAACAGCAGCATTTGGTTGGCCTCAGACATGGAACAATCCAAAACCGGGAGGCTTGCCGACGCTTTCTGAGGTCAACGCGGCGTACCCCACAGATCACTAGTGTGAAGCAGAAAAGTGGGAGAGTTGTGATCGCTTCAAGATCACTACTCGTAACGCCGGAAATGAAGAAGAAGAAGATAAGAAACAATTATTGTGCAATTTTTGAGTTTCTTATAAGCGTTTCAAACTGATCATGCAATTCTTTTGGGGAAATTTCTAACCCTGTTTTCGTACATTTAAGGAGATATATCAACCATATCTTGAGTAATGTTGGTTTTTAATGCGTTTAGAGGTTAGAGTACAGACAAAATCTAACGGTGTCAAATTGCAATGATCTTGGTGGCCATTTCACGTCGTCGCTAAAACATTAAATAGGGAGTTTGGCGGGAGTGACTATGACTCAATTTTCACACATGAGTCAATAGAAGTACCTTCTCTCCACCTCCACGTGGTTCCCGCCAAAAACGTTCTCGTGACGGCTTAGTGAAAGAGGCTGTAAGAGGTTATCTGTAAGGTTACCAAAACTTTTTATAACCATGTTCCTGCCTTCTCATCTAAGAGTGGCATTTAACCAAATGGATTGTAGGGTTGCCAGCGCTGTAATTCTAAAAATGTTGGCTCAAAAAATTAAGAGAAAGGAAATAAAATTCCTCGGAGCGTGTGGTGATGTCAATTTCATACTCCCCACCCGGTATTGTAGCACCGGTTCCTGAGGCGAGTCTGCTACCGGCGACGTCGGATAGAAAAGAAGAACAAAAAGAACTCCAATTAAATGTAAGTAAATAAATAAATTGGTTGGCACAACAGAGCGAGGAGCCCCGGGGCCTAGTGCATTTCTCACAACTATACTCTGTAGGGGAATTTAGGGGACATACAATTCTCTGCCGGTTCCGAACGACTAATCGAGAAAGCACTTTTCATGGCAATTAATTTACTATCGGAGGACTTGCCAATTCCTCGCAAAAGGCGATACCCGTGAAAAAACATTCTTGATTCTGCTGGGATTCGAACCACGAGCCTCTGGGTTAACAGCAGACATGCTAACCATCACGCCACGGAAACCAATCGAGCGTTGAGTGAAAGAAAAAGCAATAGTCAGACGAGGAGGTGAATTTAATGGCGTGGTATGAAGCGGAGCAGGCAAGAGACAATGAATGATTCTAGAACCCATTCTTTCATGGGGAAATTAAAGGGGTCAAGAAGAGCCCACGTATAAAGAACTTGTCAAGGCAGAGGGTCATAGGATCAGCAAGAAGATCGCGTCGGACCACAACCAGAAAACAATGATGTAAGCGACCCCGTGATACCGACTACCGGTTACCGAGAATCGATAAATGTTTGTAACTTTCGAAGGCAAATCTATCTCAAAGTTGATTACGGGTGTAGAGAGCGTCGAAGAGTTTAAAACCCCAGAGTTAGTCCGAATAGGTAAAGTATGCCTTGAAGCAAGGGAAGTTTTGAGAGATTGTTTATTGGGGATACAATCAATCTTCCCCCCTCCGCACAGAGAAGAAAAAAAAATCGAATGCGAAAAGGAGAGGCACGCAGTGTCCGAAAGTACAAATCTCGAGATAGCGACAACGTCGAAGGGACTATGCCAAGATGCAGTGACTCTTTAAGGGGATATGGGAGCTGTGGTGAAGCTTATCCTCGATATAAAGATACATTCTCAACCTCCAACACTGTCGTCGATGATCGGTTTCTAGAAGCCGATATAAGAACAGCCATCCTCTCAAATTTCAAGAATGGAGAACGACTTCCTTCCAAATCCAGATCTAGAAATGCTTTGGAAGCCAATCGATGTTGAAGGAGTCAGCAAAAGTACTATCAACTTGTCTGATCGTGTTGTGTTGCTTGTCTGTAATCATTTGAATACAGCGCTCCGAATTGAGTACCCGTCTGCTCATTGACATTTTTGAAGACATACGGGCCAATGACATTATCTGACACCAAACTGTCACTTTGTCTGGATACAACGCCCGACACCTTTTTGGGAACTATGGGTTTTCTGTACGTCATATGCCTCAATTTTGTTATTTTTCCTATCCATCGAGTGAGAAATGTGCCTCATAATGTTGTACGAAAATCAGTGTTTATTGTCTGTTGTTCCAACTCAACGGCAGTATGAAAAGTCAGCAGGTTTCAAATGTGATGTAATTTGAACTTTATGACAACGGAGATGCAAATTAAATTTGTGAAAAAATAATAAGGAACCTTTTTTGTAGAGCAAACATAGCTCATCCCGGCACTTTGCTTCTAAGCCGAAATATAAAATTCCAAAGTTTAAAAGTTCTTTTTCCCATACAATTTTTATGGGAAATGGAAATCTGCGATGAGCGACCTCTAAATATTAATATTAAGAGCTCTCCTTTCAACAGGCATCTTTCTACACCGCCTCGAAGGTATAAATGGAATTGTTTCGAGAAACAAAATAGTCACTTTATTTGAACCAGTGTAGTGTAGTTGCTGGGAGGATTATCAGCAACATTTGGACTTGCAGCAGCAATATTTTCGACTAAGCAGACATTACGATGATACACAGACTTAACGATTTTTATCGATTGCCTGCATAGTCGGTCGATTATGACGACCATAATCATCACGTAATGCACAAAAAGTGGTTACGTTGGACCTACAACTTTTGAAGTACCTAAGTATAATTTTGATAGTTTAGCGATCCATTTTCATAAATGGCTAAGAATTGAGTTTAAGGGGGTTCACCTGTGTGAATATCGATTTTCGAGCGCTTATTAACATACTTGGTGTAAGTCAACTATTCAAGATTTTTTAATAATTCTTGTTTTTTTTTTTTGGTTTATTATTCAAGTTTATACAATTTAATTTTCAACAGCTATATAGAAAAAGTGTACTGGTGACCAAAGCTGGAACAAGACCTCTCCAAAATTACGGACCCAAACGGTGTGCATGATACACCACACATTAATCGTCTAAAACAAAAAAAACAACATACTCCGTTATTCGTAATCAAGTTGCCGAGGTACTGACGTAAATATACGTACATGTTTCGTAAATTTTTGAAAATTGCCAAAATGGCGTACGTCGGGAAAAAAATTTCGTTTTTCAAGTTTTTTTCTAACATATCAAGGTGTGAAAAACAACTTTCAAAAAATTTCAAGAAATCCCTACGTCAGTACCTTGGATTATGCATTAAAATTGACCCCTCAAAATTTCAGCAAGATTCATCAAATAGATTTAGCGCAATTCTGCACACAACCTTGGAAAACACGGTTTCGAGAAAAACCCGTTCATAGTTTGAGGACGTGATGAATCATCGTTTTTATTGACTTACATACATTCAATCTGCAATTCCAGGACCATAGAGTTCCCCTTCCTCGGCGTGTGTAAACTGTCGGATCTCCACCTGTTCTTCCCTTCTTTCGATTACACAGGTGAACCCCCTTAACAGATGTCAATGCCTGCGCTACCAACTTGAAGTCACGAAATTACAAAACAAGCAAGTAACCAAAAAGAAATTTGTGAAATAAAGAAGTAAAGCTTCGTTTCTTTATACTTTCTACTTTATCGAGATTTTGGCACACTTATCGTTGTTAAAAAAACACTTTGCAGGGTTGTTGGTGGAATTTGCAGGGTTTTGGAGCACTGCTTTTTATTTTCTATATATAAGAAAAAGAAATGGTCGTAATTATTCAGTTGCGTCCAAACTATGCCGAACGCACCATACCAAATGAGCACACTACCAAATAAATAAGTGTGGAAAGCCGATCCGAATTCAATTTGAATGAAACAGAAACCATTTCCGTCCAGCATATTGTGGGCGAACCTTTAAATTAAAGCATTCATCACGTCCAGCTTATGAAGGAGTCTCAAACGATATTGCGAACTGAAAATCTGAAAGTCAAGCTTTGTTTTGGTATCTCAAGGTTGGTGAAAAGCGCAGCAAACGCACGCACGCTTAAGTGCAACATTTCGAATTGGCTATGGCTATAAAATTCAGCTATGAAAAGATATTTTAATTAGACATGACCACATATTTATCCAAGAACCCACACTAGCTCCTTCTTAACTTGCTAAGGAAATCAAAATTTAATTGAATAACGCATAAGTAGTAAAACTACTTTGTGCTGTTCTTTGAACGCTTTAACAACTGTGCGTGAGGCTTCAAAAACTGGCATCTCAAAGATTTGTGTTCATAATTGATTATGATGTGTTTATTGTTTGGTGGCGCCTGTAGAGTTATGGTTTGCTGCCTGTTGAGTTGGAGTTCGAGGTAAGAATCCCAGACAACTGCTCTTCTGCGGGTATTGTCCTTCGGAAGGACTTGATAAGTCCTTAAAGAGTTGGCATGAAAAGCGCATTCTCGGATCCGGCAAACATTTTTAATAGCCCATCTTTCTTCTCAACAATTGTCCCTTGTCATTAGGTTAGTTTTTAATTTATTATTTGCTCCTGCTTAAAGGTGGTACCGGTGGCGTAATGGCTGATTTGTGGGAGGTTCTAGGTTCGAAGACGAACATAAAACAAAAAATGTTTTTTAACGGGTAACACTTTGTGCGATGAATTGACAGGTCCTCCGATAATAATAGTTTCATTACCATGAAAAGCGCGTTTTCGACTAGCCGTTGGGAATCGGCAAAAAATTCTTTTCTCGCAAGGTATGGTTGGTATGGGAAATGCGATAGGACCTGGAGGTTCCCGCTATCTGCCCAGTTTATTTATTTGTTTAATATTGCCAAGAATTAAGTCTCTTCCAAACGAAAGCGATGCTGTTGCCCTCACTGAGACAATTCAGCTGTCAAATTGTTTTCACTTAGCAATATATGAGAGTTCCCACACTAAAGCGAATGGCACAAACTTTGGACCACGAACCTCCCACGTAATAGTCGGACATGCTAACCACAAATTTATCGCCACGGGAACCATGAAGGAACCACAAATAAATATCGTATTCGGCTTTTCTCTCGAATTTTATTGAGCCCAAATGGATGTTAACCGCATAATCTTCCTTGAAGCACTTTAAACCCTTGCGACCTTTGCCTCCCAACGCATTTGCCAATCATTATCAATACATTCTGCGAACACCAATGTAAAAGACATCAACAGAAACCATACTTTGGAAAAGTCATGAACTAAGGTATTCCATGTGACGATGGCATGTATTGAATATTTTAACACCAGAAGAGGAAATTGACACAGAAACAAAAATCTAAAAAGTCACTACGTAAGACCATATCAGTTGAGTGCAAAGTTCCCACACGATGCAGCTCATTTCATTCCAAGATGACAACCAGAGACCTTCTACTGCCAATTGCCACGCCACCGACCGCCATGCCATTGGTGCAGCATCTTCCTGCTTCTTTTTCTTTCTACACATTTATCGACGAAATATCTTTGACTAACATTCACAAAAGGTAATTTTCATGCAGGTTGTCGCCAAAACTGAGATTGTGCCAGAAACTTTACTCCAAACATACCCTTCCCGAAATGGGGAGGAAGTTTAAAGACTCGAAAAAATGTGCCTCATTGAAGCTTAGTGTACTTGCAAGTGAATGTTTGGTTGCCCTCGTTGTATGTGCGATTGTTCTCCAAGTGTTTTCCAGGCTTTATGCGCTAACACCAACAATTCACCACGATCGCGATGATGTAAGCAGAATAGACCACGATATTCAAAGAGAAAAAGAAGAAGAAGACCGAAAAAAGTGTAAAATCCATCACCCGCACACAATGTTTGCCAGGGGTGGATGCACATTTTTTAAGGCCTTAGCACAAAAAAGTGCTTTGACGACTTCAAAGGCGAAAAAAAATTTCGTTTACTGTGTGAGCCGGAACGCTTCATGAGGGCAAGCACTGAGCGATAAACAGGGAGGTAGTTAGAGCCGCAGTGGCAAGCGACAATTGGCCATTTACTGAACGGAAATATTTAAGTGGCAGTTTTTAAGTGGTGCCGTCCGCACTTAATTGTTAGCATATCTGACTGTTGCGTGGGAAGCCGGCGGTTCAAATCCAACAGAAAATTTTTTCTTGCCATTCGCGAGGATTTGGCAACCCCTTTGAGTAACTTCATTGCCATGAAATGCGTTTTCTCTATCAACCGTTTGGAATCGGCAAAAAATTGTAGGCCCCTTCCTCTTGTCATGAGTTTGTGGGAAAAGTATTTTGCCTCGTTCCTCCTGCTCTGCTGCGCTTCCCTATTAAATTACTTATTCAGTTATTTAGGCCACATTTTAAAGCTCAACAGCATCGCATCGCTCTGCTCTGTTCAGCTTTCAATGTTGTTCTGAGCTTTCTGTGGCTTTATCATGTGTATTCAATTGCTGAAGAATGAAAATTATAAAAAAGAACAAAAAAACAATAAATTGATTGCAAGCTAGCCCAGAGCTTCTTTACAGCAATTCCCCCAGTTGAGCCCCAAACCAAATACAGCCCTGACACTATGCACTCTATGCACGATAGCATGTGAGTATTTGCAACTATCATGAGAAGGTGTTGTTAAAAGTCGAGGAAGAAAAAGATGACCACATTTCCCAAAGACACAGATTCAAAGAGCAACAGAGAAATCGCATAGAGCACACTATACACAAGTCGTGTGTACATTGTACACATTTGACAAACAATCCAAGAAGTTGCCATCATTAGGTATAGATGCTGGCTGACTGACTAACATAGCAATAAGCTTGCACGAAGATACACAAACAACAAAAAAAAAAACCTCAATCCCCACTCTAGTGCAGCCAAAGCAAGGTTCTGTGGCATCTTTAAGACGCTAACATAGAAAGACCTCGATTATGGTGCGAAGACACCGCTGCTAAACGACGAGAACGACAATGATGATGAGCACAGAGGTTTTCCTTTCGATTTTACAATTTCATTTCGCGTCGAGTCGGTAACTGATGAGGTTTGAGCATCCGCGCATTGGCTCATTTCGATGAGTTTTGTTTGAATTAAATTAGGTTTACTCTTAGTTCGTTTGTGTGTTTGTTTTTTTTTTTATTGAAACTAAAAAAAAGGTTGCTTCTGATCAATCAAGTCGTGCTCAACATTTTCTATCTAACAATTGCTTCGGGCCTTCTTATCGCGTGCTGATTCTGTTCCAAAGAGATCGAATCTGGTGATTGTGACTTGATTTTGTTTTTCTTATATGAAAGTGAAAACTCAGTGATTTTATCGCAACCATAAGTTGAAATATTGAAGAAAAGAGTCGTGGAAAACCAAAATAAAGTTAAGCAACGAAGGAACAATGGGGATAACACATTTACACAACATTGGAACAACTGTTTTTGGTAAGCTTTTGGAGATAGGAGCAATTAAACTTTAGAATACTTTCAAAGCATTTGATTCAAAAACGTTGTGTTCCAAATGATTTGGTGACGGATGACTGTCTAAAGAAAATTCATTTGTTTAAGTCTGGCTTTAGGAGGTCCTTTCTCCCAATAGAAGTGGGGTTTAAATAAAATATTTTTCTACATGCCTGTGATATGTCCGTGCCCATGGCGGGATTGTGTCTGCATATTTCGTTGGAGTTTCGAGGTTCGAACCCCAGAAATATCAAGGAACAAGATTTTATTCTGTGGATATCACCTATCATGAGGTATTAGCAATTTTCTCCGAAAGTAGCTTCGAAAGTTTGCAGCATGAGCGATCCTTTCGGAATCGGCAAAAAATTGTAGATTTCTTCCACTCCCTTATAAGGTATGGTTGAAAGAAATACGGTAGGCACCGGGGCTCCTCACTTTGTTGAGCCACCCTATTAATTTATTTGATGACATGATATTTCAAAAGTATTACGATGAAAAATAATGTTCTTTGTATTTTCAAGCTGTAATGAATAAGTTGGGTAGTGATCGGATTGTGATAGGCCCGGCACATCAATTTCGTTAGAGCGAAGATCGTGTACAATTTTAGATTCTTTTGAAATGGCTTCAAAGCACAGTATGCTGCCGATGCAAAACAGATTTTTATTAGTAGTTTTCAAATGCGTTTGGAACCGCTAAAGCTTCCTCAAAAATCACTTCATCCCATAATACATTTCCTAATCCTTCGAAGAAGGACACCGCTACCAATGAAGTTATTTTAGACTGTCAACTTCCATCAGAAACAGAATTATCGATCGGTAAACTCGTTGCAATCCCAGCACATTGTTGTGTGATGCTAATCCGAATAAATTACAGAATAAAAGCCCCGGGGTTATCGCATTTTTCAAAACCATTGCCTTTGTGAGAGAATAGAGGGAACGGAGTATCCTATTAAAGGGTCATTCCATGGTGTAACACCCGAAACGCACACTTTTCGGCTCATAAAACTGTTAATCCTTATGCTAAAATCTACAAATCTTACAATTAAGATTAAACAACTAAAAACGTAGAAAATAAAAAAAATTAAATCGCTTAAATATCGCTTAAATATTAAAATATTAAATTTCGGGTGTTACAACATGGAATGGCCCTAAACCAAAACAAATATTAGAATGTGAAAGTTCGAGTTGGACAACAATCACACATAAACGGTTGAACGGATTTTGATGAAATTTGGAATTTATATCGATGGTTTATAAACCTAAGCGTACGTTGGGCTTATTCACTTACAGAAAAAGTAAGTGAATAAGCTCAACGACTGCGTTGAATCCGTTCAAAAAGGACATTAAAATGATTGTTTGTATGTTCGACGCTTATAAAACTTGACACCCTTTGCGTTCAAAGAACATACAACCCTGCATATAACCCTTAAAGTCGGTGGTAGTTATTTTATTTGAAGAGAGATTATATATATCAGGTCCAATCAGTCCAACAGTTTGAGGTCACATTTTCAGACAAACTTCGTTAGGGATTGGCACTAAAATTTTTTTACTTTTTTAGTCGAAAAATAATTTAACAAAAACCACAAAATTTTGAAATTTTTCAATAAAATCTCGAAGGGTGCGTGTGGGCTAGTGATATTGGAGCAACAGATCAGGGAACCTCGGGGACCAGCGTATTGCTCACAACCATACTTTATACATTTTTTGTATTCTGATTATTGATTTGAACCCAGAGCCTGCCACGTAAGAGACAGACATGCGTTAGCTATTGAGCAACGTGTTATTATGACCTTTACGTTTACTAAAATCACATTACACGTGTCAATCGATTCAAAATCGTGTGAAATCGAATCACATGGGTCCCACGACAGGCTCTAATGAATCGTAATTGGGAAGTCAAATTTTGGGAACAGCGTTGTTGTTTATAAGAACTACGTGTCTAAGCCGTCTGAAAAACTAAATTTCAAGCTTTTTGGTTGTTCACTGTAAAGAATTTTGCTATATCTTTCTCCGCATATTCCATCGCCTACGATTGGACAATAATCACCTTAGGAAATGTTCAACAAGTGACATAGTTCACGATCTCTCATTGACCGGAAACAGGATGATTAGGATCTTAAATATCATATTCTTGGTTCTTTGAGTAGGGGTTTTCCCACTAAAATGTCTTCAAAGCCGTAAAAACAACGGTTGATAATAAAGATTCTTAGATTCCTGTCCGATGGTAAACAAAGCCTTCAATATACTTAGAAGAAATATATACTAACTGTGAAGTTCTTTCTTAAAGCCAGCTTTTCAGAAGCAAATCGTCCTGTTATTGGGATCAAACAAGAGTTCACCCAGTGAGCTTGGAATGGTAACCCAGAGTTCACTCCAAATAATTTGCTAGCAGCTCAATTTGCTGCTAACTCAACACTTCCTGATAGCATATTGGCTTCAACTGAGCTCGAGCCTGCAAATTCTGCGATGAAGCAGATATTTTTTCGAACTCGCTCGGTTGCGAGAGTTCTCAAAGATCTCAACATACATAAATCCGCTGGTCCAGATGGTATCCCCGCCGTTATTCTGAAGAGGTGTTCTTCTACGCTGGCAAAACCACTGCGTAGACTTTTCCATCTTTCCTATTCTGCTGGGATTTTTTCCCGAGTAGATGGAAAACTGCTTTTGTCCAGCCCGTCCCTAAAAAAGGCGAATCTTCCTCTTCTTCGAATTACCGTCCAATTGCATTAACGTCCCTTCTTTCCAAGGTCATGGAAACGTTGATAAACCGTCAACTTATGAAATATCTTGAAGAACGAAAGCTTCTTAATGACCGTCAGTACGGCTTCAGGAACAAACGGTCCACTGGTGATTTGATGGCTTATCTCACCGAAAAGTGGAACCAATCTTTACATTGTTTTGGAGGAAGTAAGATTATTGCGCTTGATATTTCTAAAGCATTTGATAGAGTTTGGCATCAAGCTCTTTTATCGAAAATGCGTGCTTTTGGTATCGATGAGTCTCTTCTTCGTTGGATTAGAAACTACCTTTCCTGATACCCACTTCATTAATGCTGGTGTGCCCCAGGGCTCCGTTCTGTCTCCGACTCTCTTCCTCATTTTCATAAATGATCTCTTGTCTGAAGCTTCTAATCAGCTTAACTGTTTTGCTGACAACTCGACCCTCAGCTTTTCATACTCGTTTCCAAATTCACGTCCCTGCTCTTGGGTTTGGAACTGGAACGGTTGCGTATGATAAGCTCATTGAATTCTGAACTTGACAGCATTGTTGCATGGGGTCTTATGAACCGAGTAGAATTCAATGCTTCGAAAACTCAATGCTGTCTCTTGTCGTTGAAGCTTAACATTCCCCCATTGCCATTATCCATGAATGGTACCTGCATCGAAGAAACCGAAAAGCTGTCAGTACTTGGTATGTGTGTAAACGATGATCTTCGTTGGAATGACCACATATTTGAAGTCGCCAAAAACGCGGCTAAATGCTTAGGTTTCTTAAGACGGTGAAGGAAGTTCTTCACCCCTTCTGATCTGGCTACAATTTATAAGGCCTTCATCCGCCCAAAACTGGAGTATAACTCCCATATCTGGTCAGGTGCTGCTCAAACATCTTTGCGCCTACTTGATAGGGTACAAAGTAGAGCGTTAAAATTGATAGGTGATAGCTCAATCGTAGAATCGATTGATTCTCTTGAACATCGTCGAAACGTCACCTGCCTCTATATCTTTTATCGCTTTTTTTTACAAACAGTGCTCTAGTGAAATAGCCAGTTAAATGTTATTCCACGGGTATCGCCTATCGAAAAGATTTGGCAATTCCTCCGATAGTAAATTCATTGCCATGAAAAGCACTTCCTCGATTAGCCGTTCGGATCCGGGAGAAAACTGTAGGTCCCCTACAAGGCATGGATGTGAGAAATGTGCTCCTCGCTCTGTTGCTCCACCTTATTTATTTATTTTTATTTGTTTTATATAAATGAGATTCTCTGTACCAATAACTTCAGCTGTTTTAAAAAGCTTGACCAGGAAGCCACGTGCTTTAGCAGTTCTGTTAGATTTCAGTCTTGATATTGAAGTCATGACTTTTCATCATCATTAAGCGGATGTTGGTTTTATGCATAAATATCATTTTTATCATATCATTGTCATAGTTTTAATGGATTCGACTGCTTAAATGAGTTCAGTTGTCTGTCTTCGCATTTAAGCTGTCTGCATGTTATGCATGTTTATTTCGATTGGTTTATCCGCTTATGCTGGAAAGATATTAAATCATTATCAGTGCTGTAAAACCCTTCTATAAAATCCACCGATTATGCTCTTTCCTTTTCTTCATTCTTTTTTTTGGAAGGCAGTATCCACCTTTCCCCTGTTGAGCTCATTGTCAGCACAATATCATCATTTACCAGTCTTGGTCCTATTTTGCAATATTTATTTTCAGGTCTGGTTTTAAGGTACTTGGGCAAGTCGGCACTCTTTACAGAACTACAGGCTTCGCTGTGGTTTTCGAATGAAACTTACTACATCAGAAGCAGCACTTTAAAGTATAAATCAGTTGAATAATTGATCTTCTGCACTTGCTGCTAACGATAAGTTGAGAAATTAAGGTCGGCCTAAGGTTCTCGTGCTCTCTTGAAAAGTAGTTTTGTAGTATCAAATACATATTCTCACAGTATCTGTTGCTTGTCCTGAGACCATGGACATAAATTGGTAGAAGTAAGCTTGCATTTGGTTGCAGTATCGTCAATTTGGTCAATAGTTCGTAGCTTTGGAGGACACTATTAAATTTCTTTGTGTATACTGAGGAAGTTGAGAGAGTCTAGTAACCGATATGCTAACAAATTTAACCCGTCACAGCAAGGTTTTTGAAAAGGATCTGACAGCAAAAGTTTCATCACTCTGCTGATGTCATGACAGAGCTGCCCGAAAAAACTATACTTTCAAATTAATCAACTTTCGGCTTTCAGATAAAATTGTTTGCCTGTCTGACCTGAATCTCTGGCCAACATTGTCTAGATCATTTTGCAATTAAAAAATTAAGGTTTGTCGTTTATCCACTTCTAGTAATGCAGCTGATTCGGAAAATTTAGCTTAGATCTTTGATCTTCAATTTGAGATAAGCTTAGGTACAAAACTGAACCTCACTTACTTGGGGTACCTCATCGGAATATTTATTTTAATTTTACTTCAAAACCAACCTTCAAGGAGTAATTTCGACACTTCTAGTCCACTATTTGCCACCCATTTTAAGATCTTACAAGAAACTGTCTCTCTTCATGGTTTTGT
The DNA here is from genome assembly GCA_949752695.1 of Melanostoma scalare. Taxonomy (NCBI): domain Eukaryota; kingdom Metazoa; phylum Arthropoda; class Insecta; order Diptera; family Syrphidae; genus Melanostoma; species Melanostoma scalare. Next base: position 197,341,700 of record OX456985.1, read on the forward strand.
TCAAAGCCTTCATCGATCATATGCATTTTCGAAATTGTCAAGTACTCACGTCTAACTCAAAACTGATATAAAAACACTATTAAAATGTCTTATTTTAATGGCTATATACCAAGTAATTTTGTCTCAAAAACCTTTCATGTGTTAAGTGAAGCTCGACATGACGTGAGCCACTGACATGGAACACGATATTAAGGTTTTTCTCTAATTCTGGACAGCAGGTACTCGAGTGTGAAGAATTTGAAGGAAAATATTTCATTTTTGCATGTCTTTTCCACTCCTCATGTCCAAAAAAATATATGACCATCAAATATTTTGAAGGTTACACCCAACTCCACTCATGTGCAACAACGCCCTTGCAAGTCATGTCGTAAAGATACTCGTAAATGTATCTTCTTAAGGCAACACTCATGTTATGGTTCGAGCATTTATATCAGTTCCGTACGATTACATCAACATGCCATCTAAGTCCAGACGTGTGTAATTTTCAGTACAACTGTAATGTTTTACTGTGCGATTTAATCGCATTAACAGGTGGACTTTATTCATTCTTGACACTTCATGGAAGAAGATGTACCTTAACAACCATTCGTACGAGTAGCAGTCATCATTTGCATAAAAGTCGGTTGGCTATACTATTTGGAAACTACTTCATGCATTTTGTCATAATTTGCAACCTTTGCCAGTTGAGTGGTTTTCTTTTCTGGACGGAACCATTTTTATACTCATAAAGTTTTATGGTGTCGCAAGTGGAAGTAGAAAACCACACACCATGCGGTGTTTCCTTCCTGTGGGGGTATGGGTATCTTTATCAATCAAAAAGAGATCTCACATGTTATTGTTCTGAAGAGAATTTTTAATTTTGATTTGTGTGGGAATGCTGAAGCGTCTACCTATGAATAAATATGTATATTCATTTCTTTAACTTTTATATTTGGGAAATGACAATGATTGAGTTTGATTCAAGGCTAAGAGTGTAGTGTTTAGTTGAGTAACGTTTAATCCTCTGATGATAAATTATTAACAATTTGTCTCTTGACTCAGCGCGTGGGTGTTTTGTGGTATTTCTACACAGAAGACAGTTTTTTTTAAACAAAACTTTTAACAAACATATCAACGTTTTCAATTGGTGCGGCGGCGACGCGGCGTACCCTACTAACGGAACGGAACTTTCAAGAATATTGGAGCTATCATTTTCCTTTGTATTTATTTTACCAAAAAAACACAAAATCCAATCGCTTCGTCTGATTTTGAAGTTTATTTAAAACTGCTTTGTACATTAGGGTGTGTCATTTTTGGGTAGCTTTTTTATTTCAACAAAAAACAGGCTGAATACTTTCAGGAAGGCATAAAATGAAGCCTCTTAAAATTTGAGCCCTTAATATTAACATTAAGTGGTGCCTGTTCTTATTTTTCAGTTTTCCATTTAAATAACATGGAAACAATTTTTTTATTTTTTCATATTTTTGTAGCTTGACATTTGAGCGTTGTAAAAATAAATTGACAAGTTATTTAATCAGAAAATTGAATACTCTACATAAAAGCTCTTATTTATTTTTTTCATAGAGTGAGCCGTTCTGAAGATATTCAAACTCAAAGTGGGAAATGTATGAAATTATGACTTTTATTTTATTAAAAACTTATACTGATGACCTTTTTATGACATTAAAATTATTTTCAAGAACAAATAACTGTTTTTGTGTAAAAAGAAAATAACACTTACATCTCAATTTTCTTTTCTTTTCCTTTTTAGTTTACTTACAATCAAGAAAAGTTATTTCAGTTCAATGTACCTGTTCAATTAGAGAACAAGTACAACAATTAATTTATTATTGTTTTGAACTTTTAATCTTTCTTAATTTTTTTTAATTTTACTTCGGCTCAGTCGGTATATTACCATTAGGATTAATTTTCTCCTGAAAATATAGGTTAAGGATTGTTGTGTCATTACTTTCTTCTGATGAAAGCTATATACATACATTTCCAACTTTGAGTTTGAATATCTTCAGAACGGCTCCCTCTATGAAAAAAATAAATAAGAGCTTTTTTGTAGAGCATTAAATTTTCTACTAAAATAATTTCCCAGTTTATTTTTACAATGCTCAAATCTCAAGCTATAAAAATAAGAAAAAAAAATTTTCTATGTTATTTAAATTTAAAACTGAAAGTTAAAAACAGGCACCACTTAATGTTAATATTAAGAGCTCAAATTTTAAGAGGCTTCTTTTTATACCTTCCTGAAAGTATTTAGCCTGTTTTTTTTTTTTGTTTAAAAATAAAAATTGCCCAAAAATGACAACCCTATTATACATTTATCGTAGACAAGAATAAAACAAATTAATATTTTAATCATAAAATGAGTTTACAAAACTATAAAGAAGAATAATCTACTTCTTTCGGCAAAAATTTGCTCATTATCTGCACTTTTGATGATGCTTTTGAGAAGGAGCAGAAAAATAAAATTATCCACCTACGAAAACCTTTTCGCAGAACAGCAGCGTGCTGCACAACGAAAAGGAGAGCAAATTTTTTTGTTTACGATTCCGTCCTGTCACTTTTGTATGAGATTTTTCTTTTCGTTTCAGCAGCGTACAAAACTTGGCTACATGTTTGTCGTAAAACTTGATAGATTTTTCTACGTACGATTCGCACTTCATATACTTAAATGAATTTCAAAGCGCGATCGGTTATTAAGCTCATCGCTTAGCCTTTAAGACGAACATGTAGATTCCTTTGAATTTTCAAGTGTTGATTGTAATACCGTAGTTGAATGTTTTTGTCGATCAAGTCCAATGCTGTTGGCCTTGACGGAATACAACCTGTATTCGTTAAGGCTATTTTACCTATTATTTTACCATACATAAAACATATATTCAACACCATTTTAATGATTGGAATTTTCCCAAACCAATGGAAAATTGCGAAAATTATTCCGATTCCTAAGACGCGTTTAGGTAACAAGTTCAGACCCATCACCATTCTTCCTTTCATGTCCAAAGTTTTCGAAAGAGTTGTACAAAAACAGATAGGAACACACCTTAGAGTACATAAGATTTTGTCTCCAATGCAGTCTGGCTTCCGTTTAAAGCATAGCTGCACCACTGCCATAATAAACATTGTTGACGATATGAGACACGTGTTGGATGAAGACCAGGTAACTTTTCAAGTTCTTTTGGATTTCTCTAAGGCTTTTGACACCATCGACCATTCTATCCTTTATACTAAACTTTCGAGGCTTTATAAATTTTTTTCCTATGCTGTTAATCTTTTATCGTCCTATCTTAGTGAAAGAAGACAAGCAGTTGTTAACGGTAGATCTACTTCCTGTCTCTTACCCACTGTAAGAGGAGTTCCACAAGGATAATTATAAGAACCCCAACTTTTTTCTCTTTACATAAACGAGCTCCCTTCCTTTATCTCATCATCATCAATTCAAATGTACGCAGATGACGTCCAATTGCTTAAAAATTGTCCATTAGGACTCATCGAGGACTGTGCTAATACTATCAACATGGATCTGGAAAAGATCTCACTTCGGTCGAAAAGAAATGGACTGGTTTTGATCCAATGAAGTCCAAATGTCTTGTAGTCAGCAGAACCCCCTTGAGCCTTTCTTATTTTCCAGTCATTGAACTCAACGACTCTGCAATTGAATACGTTGATTCTGCTAAGAATTTGGGAATGCTATTCAATAGAACCTTAACTAGTTATAAACACATCAATGTGGCAGTGGGGAGATCCTATGGTGTGCTTCGAATGTTATGGGCCTCTCAATTTTTCACATCTTTAAAAAATTGCCTAATGCTGGCTAAAACACTGGTTCTACCAATCTTAACATTTGGGTGCGAAATCTTTTGTGACTGCGATGCGGTCAGTAGGAGGAAGCTAAATGTCGCATATAATAACACTGCCAGATACATATATGGACTTAGAAGATACGACCGTGTTTCTCATTTTTCAAGGCAAATTTGAACTATTTCTCTCGACCACCTATTACGCTATAGAGCTCTTATGTTGCTCTTCAACGTTATCCAGACACATCAACCTCAGTATCTATTTGATAGATTAAGGTTTGGTTTCTCAAACAGAGCACTAACACTGATTCTTCCTCGGTTTAATTATTTAACCTCTAGCCGTCAGTTTTTCGTTAATGCCACTCGACTATGGAATGCTCTACCTCGGCACCTCAAGACTCTGAGGAGCGAAGTAAAGTTTCGTAAAGAATAACTCAACCATCTCCAGTCTAACTAAATCATTATAAATAAATGAAGACCATATAAATTTCCTTCTTCTCTAAATTCATTCAATTCAATAATTACAGAAGTGTATTTTTAATGTAGCTTTCTTCTTACTTTTTTTCTTACAAACTTATGAAGCTGTAAACTAACTAATAAGATATTGTATCTTACTGTTTAAGCATAATTATTGAATAAAATAAATAAAAAAATAAAAAAAAAAAAATATTCCACAGTCAAGCAATTTTGTCACGATGGAACTTGTACACGATGACTCCGGGTCAGTGATTCTAATTTGTTTTGACATTGGCTATACGCTTATCAAAGCGTACTTACCCAAGAATTCGATTCCTAAATTTTGAAGTGAAATTTTCTAAGAATCGCTGTGATTTGAAACTCGATGAAACGAAAACCCGTCACGATAAAGAAACAAACATAGAAATGTAAATGATAAAGTCGGCCAAGGAATGAGATAGAATACATTTCACATCCTCGGTGTCCTATTTGTCCTATGCTTTGGAGCGTGCCCAATGTTGTCTACTAAGATTAATACATAGTAGTGGGAAAGAAAACCCTCGTTCTAATATCATTAGTTTCTTTATTTAATTATCGCAAAGCCTTTTGTTTTGTGCCTGGACATTACAAAGCCTTACTATAGTAAGCAATGTTGTATGGAATTGAAACATTCCACCAAACGAAAAGCGACACAAAAAAGGAAAAATAATCGTAAGCAGGGCTTAGTTTACGGGAGAATGGGGTAGATTACATGTATTTTCAACAATGTTCGTTTCGTTTTCGTTCAGGCTTCCATAGTTGCCTTGGCTATTTAAGGCATCACTTCTGCCGAATTTGAATTAAAGTTATTTGATAGTTTTAGTGAAGGGGCTATACCAGTGTGGTACTTTCAAAAAATTGATTTATTATTTTCTTTATTCGATAGTTCATACTTTCAAAAATACCCTGTTGAAGCGCCAAGGTCGTATTTTGAACAGCTTTTAAATGGCAGGGTTTTTTAAGAGCGACCGCTCGCACGTATAAGCCGCGTTTTTCTTGAAACGAAATTTTTCAAAATTGCTGACATTATAGCTCGACGAGAAATTGACCGATCGACTCAAAATTTAAACTGAGTATTCTCGAATATATTTACTATACAATAACCTATACGGTCGCTTTGATTAATTTGTTAATTTGGCAAAAACGACTACTTTTAAATCAAAAAAAATATTTTGTTGTCAGAATTACGCCATTTTGTTAATTTTTTTTTTTTTTTTTTCATTTCACCTACGAGCAAACAGCTCAACAGATTACATATTACAACGACATAAAAGAAAAGCCTTAAAATTAATTTTAAATGGTTAATAATGGTTGATAATTTTAAATGGATACTTTTCAAAAATCGTAGCTCATAGCATGACAAAACAGCAATATAACTTTAAAAAACACCAACCTAACTCGAACTTACACGAGTTGTTTGAGGCGTAAGAAAATGTCGTGTTCGTTCGTTCGCTTAACACGACATTTTTGAGTAATTTGAACAAATCGTGTTGCTCTTTTTGGTCCGTTAAAAATGAAACCATCACTCATTTCCCATGAAAAGGTAATTTTGCTTGTTATTGGAGTCATTGAGTAAAAAGCATTATGGTTTGGCTATTGTAGGTCGTGATGGTTCGAACCAACAAAACTTACATGATATATTTTTGAGGTGAAACTTCTTATGCGACTTCCAAACATGGTTGCGTTACACGTTTAACGCGGATTATCGATTGCATACTTTTCGGCACTGCTCGCAATTCGTTATTCAGCCAGGCAATTTAATTAAAGTGAAATCTGTTCTTCGGTGGAAGTTTGCACTATTTTTGGAGAAAATCAAATTGAAACTAGTTCTTTGTTCTTTTAACGCGTTTAATATAATTGTAATTCATTTCTTAAGAAAAATCTCAAGATTTCATTAAGTTCTTCTAAATAGTTTTTCAATTTGTGCCGTGTGTGTGAAAATCGTGTCTGTACTAGCAAAATTTATTTCGATTGCTTCATTGAAAGTAGTGGTATTTTTTCTTTTCTCCTCAAATGAAATAATAGAAAATATTTAATACCTAGTTTTTGGAGTGAAGTTTTCACGCACTATTTTTTTCCCCCTTTAAAAGACTCGATTGAGATCGTCTTGCACAATCTTACTGGACCCCCACCGCACCGTGGGTGCATACATACTCTTCCGAAAGGAACTCTTGTTATTGCTTACCAAAGCATTTGAACTTGTAAGCAGTTTTACCAGTTGCAAGTTGATTTGGGGTATGCAGGATAGAAGAAGCCTTGTTCGATTCATGATCACTCTCGAGGAAGATCGCAACATTTTCATTGCATGTACCACATTTGCCAAGTACAACGATTTGTTTGATTGATGAGTGCAATACGCTAAATCGATTTTAAATATTTCTAGTTTTAGTCTAACGTAGTTGAACATATTTATCGTTTGATTACAAAATGCTTATCGATTGTCCCGTTTAACAGGAATTATGCCGACATTTGCAGCTTTAATGATCAAGTTGGTCTTCCATGCTTTGGAAAGGACCAAAGTGTGAGTGGAATCAAGGGATTAGTTCGAGATAGACCCATTTCCTCGAAAAGCTGACATGATCACAGTGCGTTCCCTTTGTCTGCGTTCGAGTGATGACAGAATTTTTACTAGTTTGGTTATCGTTGCTTAAATTGTTGTCTGCGTTTCATCATTGAAGGGTGACTCAGTTTGTCGATTAGTCTACGCTCTTGCGACAACCCTTTACTATTCTTGACCAAATGAAATGGAAATGGCTTATATGGCTACCAGAAAATGTTCTGTTCCTTTCACTTTTGTTTCCAGCTTAGCACCACGAAAAGATTTAAGTCCGAAAATGGTATTCCACTTATGGTGGAACGCCATAAGCTGATTGTTGGAAGAAGTACTTATTTGCATGTCAAAGACTTTTCAAAGTGGTATTGAGCTGGCTAAAATACCCGTCTGATCTGTTTTCATTTGTCGAATCTGCTGTTTATTGATTGCAGCGCCAAAGCTTACTATTGCTATCGTTGAGAGCACAAGCCTAAGGGAAAGCAGTTGCTTTCGTCAAGCCATTCTCAAAATCAAAGCTGACAAGCTATACGCTATAATTCTCTGTGTTCTAAATTCTAAAGAACATTCATCTTTTGAAGCCCTCGCTTTCAAAGCCCACTGCTCACAAAATGCAATAACACATCAATCGATTTGGACAAATCACGTATAGTGCTGCTCATTAAACTCAAGGCGTCAATAGAAAATTGGCACTTCATTTGTGGGAGTTCATAATTTTCCGACAATTTGCAGTGCATTATTGTTTGTTTCCCTCAAATAAGCCCACAGTCAAATTATTGCTCCCACAGCAGCTGCCACACAGCGGAAGCCACTAGAATCGCACCTTATGCCACTTAAAGTCAAAATATAAGAAAAAAAAACGAAGAAGAAAAAAACTCATAATACACCTGTGGTTATGTAAATAACAATAAAAGAGCCATAATGAGAACAATAAAAGTCACAAAGTCTCCACGAGACCGGTGTCTCCGTCTCCTTTGGGCTAAAGCTAAGCCAACCAAAAACACTGTCACAAGGACCCACACACATACACAGACACAACTTTTCAATTTATCATGCGGCACAATCTAAATGCTTATGCTGGCTTTCGAGGCATTTCTTATGAGTTTTGATTAATTACCTCATCGCTGCATCATCTGCATAATGCCGTGTGAAAATGCATCGTCGTTGTATTCCACCTCTGCTCTAGCGGCCTGTGTACTGTGTGTGGACTGATGCCAAAAAGGCAGCAAAACATAACAAACACAGAATTCTGCACATCTGAAACTAAGGTGTGCATTAAAATTCCTCCCATTGTTGAACACGCCATGAAAACACACCGCACAACCATCATCTTCATCCGCCGCCAAGTCGAACTCCCCCAAAAACCAACAACAATGTTGAGTATCTACCATCCATAGAGGGTATGGGTATACTTATGGTTGGATTGAACGAACGAACGAATATAGAAAAATGCATTCACTCGTTTGAGATGTAATCACAAGAAAATACAAACAAAATCCACAATTGGAGTTGCACAACCAATTCAGCGATTGCACCTCTGAGTGACGTCCTACCAACAGTTGCCAACATCATTGCCGTCGCGGCCTTAACTCTTCTTCTTCTTCTTATTCTTCGCCTTCTTCTGCTGTGTTGTCTCCATTGCACGTCGTCGTCTTTTTTTTATTCATCTTGCGCGATATTTTCAAACTTGCTGCATAGTTGCGATGCGATTTGATGTGGAGCTTTATCTTGATCCAAAGTGGCTCTTCTCTTCTTCATTCACTCTAACGCTACAGAGTGCAACATTCTTCCCTAGACGAATTACTAAGATCTTTAGTCGGTGGGTCGGTGGGTCGGCGGCTCTTCTTCATTGATATGGGTGAATGGGTTATCTTGGAAAATCGTTCAGTAGTGGTTTTTCGGTAGCAGTGTTAGTTGAGGTATTTAGGAAAGGACCTTTCTCTTTTTTAGACAAAAATATTTGCGATCTTTATGCGCGCTAGCCTTTCAACGCTTTGCGAAGCTTAATTTGATTGTCTCTTACGTCTTTGAAATAATTGAGGGCCATCTTTCTAGAAAAAGGCTGTCAATGCATTGCTCAATTCTTGCTCATATCCGAGTATTTAGAAAGAGCTTCGCATAGCAATATTATCTTTTCATGAACCACATTTGTCAAGGACAAAGCAACGTTTGATTGATGAGTGCAATATGCTAAATCGATTTTAAATATATGTATTTATATTTTTTTTTGCTTAGACTCGTTGTAGCGTTTGCAAATGCTTATCGATTGTCCTACTTAACAGGAGGTATGTTGACACTTGCAACTTTAATTATCATGTTGGCCTTCCAAGTTTTTTTCGCATTCAGCTCTTGAGTAAAGTAAAGCACGGTGAAGTAACATGTTTGTTGTCAAAATGATCGGATCTTTTCATGAGGTATAAATAAGTAAAATTAAAACGACTTGACGCGACGCCGAAGCTGCACCTTGTCGTGTCAAAGTAGTCACAGGAAGTGTTTTTTTTACTTATATATTTTTTAAAGTTTTCTGACGTACATGGTGCTGTAGGTAACAATTAGGAAATAACTCAATTAAAATGCCAAAATTGCAACGTAAGAAAAACAAAAGTTAACTGGAATTATTCTACAGACAAACAAGCTAGAGTAATTTTGGTTTTTAGAAAAGTAAAAACGCCTCCCATTGAAAATTCTGAAGTTTTAATTTTATTGGCGCTTTGAGAAAAAATTATGGCAGGGTGCAAGGCACTACGACAGCCAAAAAGCGACATGATAGAGTTAGCTTCGACCTTAGATTTTGTATGGTGGTGAACGATTTAAAGATTTTCTTGTTTTAGCGTGCTAAGAAGAATCAAGAAGTGTATCATCCTTACGATGCGCGAGCCCACTAACAGCCAAAAAGCGACATAGTTCAGGCAACGACAGCCAAAAAGTAATATGATCAGGGCAGACTGGCAGCCAATAGGCGACAATTAGCTTCCAGAACTGCATTCATATGCTTTTCAAGATTAGATACTGACGTAGCCAGATGCCGAGGCACTTGACCATAAAGACAGTCGGTGGGCTTGTAATATTGCAGGTCTAAGATCATCAGATTTCGCCAAATTATTTTCTCGTATTCTTTGAAACCTGAACTAACCAGGTTATTAACATAGAGATCTAAGATTTTAAGGGCTGCTTACAATCAGTATAACGAGATCTACAAGGAGAAAAGAAGGGAAGAACACCGACTTCTCAAAAAGAAAAAGAAGCAGCATGAGAAGCGCTTGTTTAAGGAAATAGAGAGGTGCCATAACAGGAACGAGCTTCGGAAGTTTTACCAATCCTACCAGGGTGGCAAACCCCGAACTCAAGCCTGTAAAGACCAACAGGGAAACATAGTTATAGAGTCACAGTCGCTACTGAGGATCTGGAAAGATCATTTCTGCAGACTGCTTAACGGTGATGAGGACACAAATTCCGCTGTCAGGGAGATTGCCCCATTCAGCTTGGACGATGATCAAGAATGCCGTCCTCCCGACCTAGAAGAGGTTAAGCTTGCCATATGCAAACTTAAATCAAATAAGACTGCAGGTGCAGATGGCCTTGATGCCGAACTTTTCAAGGCAGCTGGAGATCAGTTGGAAAGGAGCATGCACCAGCTGATCTGCATGATATGGTCGGAAGAAAGCATGCCCGATGAATGGAACCTCAGTATCGTATGCCCGATCCTAAAGAAGGGAGACCCTCACAATTCCGCCAATTACTGAGGGATAAGCTTCCTTAACGTCGCTTATAAGATCTTGTCTGCTGTAATATGTGAACGTCTGAAACCCCACGTCAACAACTTGATAGGTCCTTATCAATGTGGTCTTAGACCAGAGAAGTCCACAATAAACCAAATTTTCACATGTCGGCAGATCTTGGAAAAAACCCGAGAACATAATATCGATATTCGAAATATTTTTATCGATTTCAAGGCCGCGTATGAAAGTATTTACAGAGACGAGCTGTACAGAGCCATGTCTAGTTTCGGCATCCCTGCAAAACTCGTACGACTATGCAGGATGACGCTGGAGAATTCACGCTGCTCCGTCAAGGTCGGTAAAGAACTCACCGGAACCTTTGATGTCGAAAAAGGCTTTAGGCAAGGCGACAAACTGTCATGCGATTTCTTCAACATCATACTTGAACAGATTGTAAGAAACTCAAACGTCAACACCAGAGGAACAATCTTTCAAAAGTCTGTACAATTACTCGCCTATGCAGACGATATTGACGTAATGGGAAGAAAAAAGCGTGATGTCATAGGTGCTTTTGCGAGTATTGAAACAGAAGCGGCAAAAATGGGTTTGATGGTTAATGAGGGCAAAACGAAGTATATGCTGTCATCAAACTGGGACACAGAACATCGACGAATTGGACAAAACGTCACAATAGACAGACATAGCTTCGAGATAGTACAGGACTTCGTCTACCTAGGATCCGGTGTAGACACGGACAACAACATCAGTGCGGAGATCAAACCGAGAATAACTCTTGCTAACCGTTGCTTCTTTGGGTTAAGAAGGCAATTGAGAAACAAAACCCTCTCTAGAAAAACTAAGGTGACCTTTTATAAGACCTTGATCATCCCATGGACTTTATCGAAAGCGGATGAGGAAACCTTGATCTTTGGTCCCGTATGCGAAAACAATGTGTGGAGAAGAAGATACAACAACGAGCTGTATGAGCTGTACCACGACATGGGCACAGCCAGAAGAGTACGCATCGCGAGACTACGATGGTTGGGCCATGTAGAGCGGATGGACCCAAACGCTCCGGCTCGTCGGGTGTTCGAAAGCACATTGCAGGGAAATCGCGGAAGGGGAAGAAATCGTCTAAGGTGGCGCAATCAAGTGGATGAAGACCTCAACCGACTTGGAGTGCGAAACTGGAGAGAGCTCGCCCGAAATCGAAATCGTTATAGAAGAATGTTGGTTGAGGCCCAGGTTCACCCCGAACTGTAATGCCCACCTAAGTAAGTAAGTATCTAAGATTTCTGGCAGTTGATTTTAAGCTCGAGGCATCAGAATGTTGTAGCATCTTATCGAAATATCGCTGCAAAAGAGTTTTAATGTGAAAATAAGAAAAAAAAATGTAATTTGAAACCAACTTTCGTACATAAAACGAAGCGAGTTTTCTAAGTACTCTTTCTTTTCGCCTTCGTACAGCCTTTCGTTTACTCTTCGGCTTCACATATTTCACAGACGGGACCGAAGATCACTTTAGTTAACCCGCGTTAACCATCAAATCCAATCTTGTCGTTTTTGTTAAAATGCTCGTTAAGGCGTCTTTTACATAATGGTGATATGATAGTTTGCCCCCTAATCGAAAGCCTTCTTCGGCATAAAACGTTTGGGTGAGTTCTTTAATGACTGTCACGAACAAGCCTGAGCTTTTAAAGTCATCCAGCTAAGTCGAGTGGGGTAATAGTAAGCGAGACTTTCTGTTACAAGTGAGGTTCAAGGGTCGAATATCAGAAACATCAAGGATACAAAATGCTTTGTCAATTTCTCAAGTAGTAGTTCCGTGTCATGAAAGTGCATTCTGCATTATATTTTGCACCGAAAACAGGGAAGCATGCTCAATAGACCGACAATTGGTCTGATTGCTCCACCTTAATATTACCATCTTCCTTTCTTAAATAAGGAGTAAAAATAAAAAACGTTGTACTTTCAGTCAACCTAGTAACGGCTCTATCATGTGCTGATATTGAATGAACCTTTCAGATCCCGCATTATGCCAAACAAAATCAAGAATCAATCAAAAAATGTTTTGAAATTGGTCATCTTAGTTATATTTTCCCGTTCCCGTGGGAATATGGGGATGAAATATACACATAAACCTTTCTCTTGGATCAAACTAAATATTTAAAAAAAAACATCAAAATCTGTTGCGTTGTTTTGAAGATCCCGAAGCATACAGGCAGACAGCGGGATGAGACTTTGTTCTACTATAGTAAGGGTAAGGAACCTAACTCAAACCGAATGAAGTGCTCGATTTCCGCCCGGTGTGGAGACACCTTTTCCACTCAGTGACAATTCGGCTTTTTACTTTCATTCTATTTGCTTTCTCCCGCGAAATTTTCTACGTTGTTGGCCAAACACATTTTTGATAGACTATACTATGAATTTTCATTACAGTATAAAATAGCTGGTCTCCGAACTTCATGATTAAGGTTTTCAGACGAAACAGCAAATTAATTTAAAGATGTTTTCATTAAGAAGACCTTCGAAATGGCTTCATTTTCTTAGGTGCGTTTTCCGACTTCAAAATAGTTGTGCATTTATTAATATTAATCCTAAGAGTCACATTCATATTCATAACCGCGTTTATCAAAGACCTTCACAGAAAAGATGCAAAAAGCGAATGCATTTAAACAGATTTGATGGTTTACAACACCTTTTGTCCATTGGGCACAATTAAGTCCAAAAATGACCGACAAATCAATAAAGAGAAAGGGTATCAGTTTCATCAATGTGAAATAAAATGACAACACTGCGACTGAGAAGAACTGCCTTGGAAGGTCACTCACCATCTCAACAACAAAAGACCGACCCAGAAGATTGTTTTGTTATGCAAAACTATGAGCATCTTGATACTAAGCCCGCATATTACTAAACGAAAACAATGGACAAAGATGCTGCGAAATAGTTTTTAAGACAATCGTCTGCAATTAAGTTAGACCCAACGGTCATTTGTCCGTTTGTTTGTAGCAAGTGTTTTGAGTCATTCATCAAAACAAGATAGACACGAGATACTCGGCTTCGTTCGTTTGTTAATTGATCTGTCCAATTACAAAGTCGGTTAGGCAAGAAACACTCTTAGCACATGCTTCTGTATTTCTTTCTTTTTTTTTTGATGGGAGAGGCCAAGCCTGTAAAAATCATTAACCTAACCAACTGGCATTTAAAAAGTAAATAGTTAGTTTAGAAGACGATAATCGTTTCAGACTGGTATGGTGGTGTCTTCTTCTTGTGTTGACGATCCCGTATGATCGTTGGTGTTGTTTACATTTGATTTGATTTGAGCAACAAAATCTTGCGTTTTATATTCGTAAGTCGGGTTTGGTATGATATTCAGGTTAAAATAAATAAAATAAGTAAAATATATCCCGGTTATTATTCTATAATCCTGTTTTTAAAGTTCCAATTTGTTTTTGCCTTTCTTTTTTCATTTACTGTAAAAGCATTTTGATCTCGAAACTCGAGTAACAAAGCTTGATCGAATTAGAAGTACTAAGATCCGTGGAAGCCTTCATGTCAAAAGTACCATCTTGGACAAAACTCAGCACGACCGGCTCAGTTGGTATTGTCATGTTCAAAGGAGAGATCCGCAGAACCCCGTCCAAAAGGCAATATCGTACAACGTTTCAAAAAATTCGCGACGAAAAAGAAAAGGCAGGCTAACACACTCCTGGTACAAGCAAATGCAAAAACAGCAGCATTTGGTTGGCCTCAGACATGGAACAATCCAAAACCGGGAGGCTTGCCGACGCTTTTTGATGTCAACGCGGCGTACCCCACAGGCGGATCACTAGTGTGAAGCAGAAAAGTGGGAGAGTTGTGATCGCTTCAAGATCCCTACTCGTAACGCCGGAAATGAAAAGAAGAAAGAAGAAGATCTCGAAATTCTCCACCTACTCTACTTCATCAGTAAATGTTTACAATATGAGTGTCTTAACCAGCTTCTTCTTCTTTGCTATTGGCTATAGTATCGGAATTGTGTTTCAGGTTAGGTTAAGTTGGCTGTCGGAATAATGACCGACGAACTTGGACCAATAAATAGGTTCACTGTGATGCCATCTTGAAGCCTCACTATTTAAGGAGTCTACCCCTTTGGACGGGAAAAAATACTTTATTTTATAAACGTTTTTGACCGGTACAAATCATAAATACAATTTTAAAATAAAAAGGCCTAAAAACTTCACAGAAATTTTTTTTTATGTAACTATTTTGCTCAGCCTTGTACAAAAAAAGAGAAGACCGGTCCAAGAAGAGGATAGGTGTGCCTTTGTGCTGCTGATGAAGTATTTGGAATGGATGATAAGTGAAATAAATAGGTAGGTTGTAGCTCTGCAGAACAAGCAGTTGAGGCTATTTTGCTCGCATTTCTCACAACCATGAATGGAGGAATGGAGAGGACCTACAATTTTCTGCCGATTTCGAATGGCTGATCGAGAAAACGTTTTCATGGCAATGAATAACTTTCGGAGGACATGGCAATTCCTCGCGAAAGGTGAAAAGGAATGGATGATGGCAGACATTTTTCCAAATACATACTACGAAATAGAACGTTTTTGGAAAAAAAAGTAGTTGCACTAAAAATGTCAAAATTCGTATGATATGAACATGTAAGACTTTGGTTAGGTTCGGTTGATAGTTAGTTTCGGAGATTTTACCCAGAAGCCGCCCAAAATCAACATTCCGAAAAAAAACGAGTTTAAATTTTTCTTTTATGAAAAATCGTGATATTAGAGGGCTAAGGCAGCTCCGTAAACGTCACCCAAAAGTACAGTTCGACTGCTCGAATCTTTATAAAATTTAAGTGTACTACTTTTGAATTTGTATACTTTTGAAAAATGCAATAAAAAATATCGCTTTTTTGAAGTTTCTACGAATGAAGATCCCTTTAACCACTTTGGGCTTTTAATAAAGCGATGAGAAGAACAATGTATGTCTTTGTTACTAAGATCACTTTGGATCGCAGAAAAAGAGCAGACCGAAATATGTCTTACGTATTTGAGAGAGGGTAGGTCGTGTGCAGAGAAGATGTGGAACGGTCTCCTATTCCTCCTGATCCATGTAGCTTCCGCAGAAGTCGGTTGATCGGACAGTGTGTACCAATCAGGCGGTATTCGGGTATTGCACCGACTACCGAGGTAATGTGTAGTTTGCTTATGGATAATAAAACTGTGGTACGTTTTGGATCTAGATCTGGTCAGAATTTAGTAGCTGTCCGAAGATCTGTACACCCTGGCACTCCCTGTTAGCTCCATAGGATATGAGCGACAGCTGCGCAGTTACAGAGTAGATACATTGCCGAATGATCTAAGGGCTGCGTGGCTATCCGAGAAGATGGGGATATTTGAAGAAGATATCACGTTTTCTCTAAGCCATGAATGGACCTCTTTAATAGCCTGGATTTCCTTGGATCAGACTTCTTTAGCATAGGAGACGGAACGATAACCTAATATTTACTTCTTTTGAATGCACGTTGCCACCAATTCGGTTATTTAATACTCCTTTGAACGTAACAAAGCTCGCTAAGCCGGTTGTGTTCCTATTTTTTAACGATAGTGTAGAAGACTCTTAAGGATCTTGACTTTTCTATTTTGATCAAACTTTGTTACTCCTGCTGTGATAAGAATTATCTTCATCTCAGCTACCGTTTACTTAGACATTCAAGGAGGCCCTGGGGCCTCTCGCTCTGATGCGCCACCTTATTTATTATTATTTTAATACCAAAAAAGCAGTTAAAGAATTAAAGATAAGTATTTGGAATTGATTTCATAAGACTAATCGTCGTTCAAGTTTTTACCTCGATTGGTTTTGCAGTACCGCATTTTGACGGGCTGTAGCCCACGGATTGCCTGAATGAAAATGGCCCTAACTTCTTGAACAGCTTAATGATAGTTGACTAAACATCAATCCCTCATGGTTCTTCACAAAAAAAGCCTTAAGGGGTCAAATCGCATCCCCCTGGGAGGAATATGTCTACCTAAAATCTGCTATAGACGCAGAAAATAACATCAGTGCAGAGATCAAACCTAGAATAACTCTTTCCAACCGTTGGCGTTGTTTTTTATTTGGGTTAAGAAGGCAACTGAGAAACAACACCAAAGTAAGACTTTATCCAAAGCGGATTAGGAAACCCTTAGTCGTTTTCGAAAGAAAAGTACTCCGAATGATCTTTGGTCCCGTTGTGAAGACAATGTATGGAGAAGAAGATTCAACAACGAACAGTAAGAGCTGTACCGCGACATTAGCACAGCTAGAAGAGACTGCGATGGCTGAGACATATAAAGCGGAAGGACATAAATGCTCAGTCACGACGGGTTATCAATAACTCATTTCAGAGAAATCGCTGAAGGGGAAGACCTAACCTAAGGTGGCGTAATCAAGTGGAGGAAGACCTCAACCGAAAAACTGAAGAGAGATCTTCCGAAATCGAAATTGTGATAGAAAAAGATTGGTTGAGGCCCAGGTTCACCCCGAACTGTAATGTGCAGCTAAGTAAGGATGACGGCTCACAGCAGGATCTGAGATTTCGTGCTCAAAAGATCGATTGCAGCATGGGCTTAATGCCATGGCCGACCATCTCGCACGAATTAAAAGTGGCTCTATAACATCCTGCTTCGACCGAAACCCCAGCATCATTTTCAAAAGAGCACGTTCAAATGATTAGACCAGTTCTCGGCCCACATTCTCATCAGTACGCACCGCACGAACATAGGGATGGTGAGTGGTGAGCACTAGTATTCCAGTTACACGGACTATTTCCATTAGCTCGGTTGGTGCTTTCTTTCGGCCAAAGCTTTTTTTCAAAAACGCACTGATAAGACTTCATAGCACTCGCTTTGGAAATCACTTTTTCATATCTCTCAACGTTGTTTAAGGGCAAATCGAATCATTTCAGTAGGCGTATGATTCTACCTCTCTGTCCCAAGATTTCCAGCGGGAAAGAGCTGTTAGTTCCAAAATAACCAACCAAGCCTAAACAAACCACTGGATAAAACGTCCCACCCATTATAAGACATTTTGAACCGAATGAAAAAAAAAAAAAACACAAGTAGGTACCTCTTATCAAATTAGCTTTCCAAACAATATTACTTGCATTTCGGTTTGCCACTTTATCACCACTGTTTTTTAGGTCAGCAACTGCACTCAGTGTGGTCTTTACAATGCCATCAATACACTTCGTGTTTTGATTTCCTAAACCCACCACATAAGGCCCCATTAATAAATAATAGTGAGTCAATCAATCAACACTTTTTGTAGAATTTAATAAGCAACCTAAGCATGGAGCTTCTCAAAACAAATTTTACAGATTTATGACTGAAATTAATGACCACTTACTGACCATAATCGATTCGTTTACATAAGAGCGGTCAAATAACAAATAAAAGAGGTAGGACACTCATTTGACTGAGGTTTTTAATTTTTTTTTTTATGGAGTATGAGCTTTATATTAGTCTGTTGGCTTCGTTCCTATAACAAGAAATTCCGTTTGAGTTCAACACTACTTCAACACTTCCTGTGCCAAATGACCATTAAAATCCTTTTCATTATACAGACCCTCATCCCGATGTTCCACGTTTACAACTGATAGCTTCCAATTCACTCTTGAGATTCCCACTTATTCTTGCATCTTGTTAGCTGAAACAAAGACCTAGTCACCTCTCGTGTCGAATGCCTCCAAGGCACGAAGAGCTAAGATTGCATTTTAAATCGATTAACGACGCTCTTGTAACTCGATTTTGTTTTTCAATTTTTCTTTTCAGTTCTAATACTTGCAGCTTGCACTACAGTAACACTCGGACAATTCAACCATAAAAAGCCATGGCCAACGTACAGCCTACAAAATATGCCACAGACGGGATTTACATGCCACGACAAGATTCTCGGCGGCTACTATGCAGATCCAGAGGCCCAATGTCAGATGTTTCATGTTTGCGTTAAAGTCGCCGGAGTCGGGGTAAGTCATTGATGCATCGATTGATGTTAAAACTAACTTATTGCCAGAGCATGATCACAGCATGCATATTGGGATTACAAGCAGAGAGGAGTCAAGACCGTAAATTCAATGAACCAGTCTAATAGATCTTCGGATATATTGTGAATTCCAATCAAGAACGTGAATTGCCATGATGCAGCAGCACCTCTTGTTAGTTGCAGAGATGCAACTGCTTAGTTTTATTTGAATTTTGTTATTTTTATGCAACAAAAGCACAAGATATGCGATATGACTTCATCCATATTCTCATGCTAATAATTTTTTAAATGGCAAACGAGCTGTTCGTGACTGAACATCTGCAGTTAAGATATGCTGCAAGAGACCCAGAGACTGTGGTGACCTTTACACGAGACGATAGTTCATGTATGAATGTGGAGATGGTGTGGGGTTATACTTTCGCTTTAACTGGCATAATACGGCTTGTCTATTTGATCTTGTTGCAGCCCGAAGGTGAAGTTGTATCGAATTTTAATGTTGGATCTTAATTCAATATCTTGAAAAAAAAAGAAGTTTTTAACGTAGTAGAAGTCAGTTAAAGGCCGTTGCACCGCCTCCCGTCGTCGCGTCGGCTAGCGACTGTAAAATAGGTATTGGATAATGGTTTGATAAAGTATGGCCAACTCGCTCAAGAGTTTGGTGTAAATATTGAAATTTGGTTAAACAAACCGATTTTTCTCGCAAGGCAGCAAATTAAATAGAGTTTTCGATACTCTTTTTTAGGGAATCCTCTTTTTTCAAAGGATTGAGTAAGGATATGTTTATAAGATAGTTTCAATGCTGAGAGATGAAAGAACATATTTTGGATAATATTTTTTACTATTCGTCCTCCTTCCTTTAGTATTCGCTAGGCCTAATAAGGCAGTAAACTGTTCAAGAATTATGGAAATCGTTAGAAGGTTCTAAGGGCAAAACTCAGTGTGCTTGGGAAAGTCGTAAGGCGACAAACTTGACAAGGCTTTACAAAAAATTAAAAAATTAGTATGTCAACCCTTAACTGAAAACAATTGAGTCCATTTATTGATTATTTTGAGTATTTTACTGTTTTGTCTAGCTCTAAAGGCTTTTGAATGAAAATGATGAACGAATCTTCAAATACTAGTGAAATGGTGTCGGTTCAATCGATGCACTCATATTTCAAAACCTCCTCGACACTTTTCAATTCACTTATTTCTAAAAGAACAAATGTGCATGACTGTGTCGCACCAGCTTTCGTTTGTAATTATGTGCTTAAAAGTTGAATTATTTAAAATTATTGAGCAGGTACATCATCATCAGGGCGTCAAAAAAACGTCTCCATCCTTCTCGATCTGCAGCTAGATACCTTAACTGTGGCCACGTCTTTCTCTGGAAATTAGCTTCTGATATCACAGTAGATTTCCATGTTGTTCTTGGTCTTCCAACCCGCCGTGACCCCTTGGGATTCCATTCAAAGGACTGCTTCGCAATATCATCGTTTGGTTACCTCAGAGTGTGACCAATACATTGCCATTTGCGCTTTCTGATGTCGATGTCCAAGCGCCTCTGACCTGTCCTACGCCACACTTCCTGGTTGGATATTGTTTGTGGCCAGCGAATTTTCAGGATGTGACGCAGACAGCGGTTCACAAAAGCCTGCGAATTTCTCGAGATGGTGGCCGAGACTTTCCATGTTTCACAAGCATATAATAGCACGGATTTGACATTGGATTCGAAGAATCTCAGTTTAGTGCGTAAGGAGACTTGACTGGATTTCCAAATTTGGGACAGAGCACCAAAGGCAACGCGAGCTTTATTTATTCTGCTTTTTACGTCCAGATCCGTACCACCGTTTGCTGATACAATACTTCCGAGGTAATTAAATTGTTCGACCTCTTCAACAGGCGTGTCATGCAGAATAATACGATGTTGTGTTGGGGGGCCTGTTAGCATTATTTTTTTCTTTTTGCTATTTATTTTAAGACCGCACGATTCTCCTTTCACCCGTAAAGTTTGACACATCTCATTCAGCCCACTGATGTTGTTTGCCATGAGACATATATCGTCGGCATAGTCTAAATGGCTAAGCCTTTCAAACGTTCTCCATTGAATACCTTGCCTCTCAGTTCTACCGACGCTGGCCGTCAAAACATCATCTATCGCCAGCAGAAAAAGAATTGGCGATAAAACATCCCCTTGTCTCACACCCTGACGCACCTCGAAAGAGTCGGATAGCTGCCCATTATGCAACACGAAACACCTTGCATTGTTGTAGGACTCCTTTATAATGGCAACAATTTTTGGCGGAATTCCTCTACCAAGAAGTGATCTCCATATACATTCTCGGTTAACTCGGTCAAAGGCCTTCTCAAAATCTACAAACATGAGATTTAGCGGTGTTTGAAATTCTGCAGACTGCTCAAGAACAATGCGTAAGGTGTTGAGGATTAGAGTTGCCATAAGCTTTGGAAAAACGGACAAAACGGTTATACCACGCCAGTTGTTGCAGTTCTTGAGATCACCTTTTTTTGGCAACTTAACAATCACTCCATCCTTCCAATCCCTGGGATAGGTTTCGTTTTCCCAAACAGTTTGTATAAGCGGATGCAAGATACTAGCTGCTGTGGCGGGATCAGCTTTCAGGAATTCCACTGGTACTCCGTCAAGTCCGGCTGCTTTATTGTTTTTGAGGAGATTGATCGATGTTTCAATTTCCGCTACTGAAGTGTGTTCGATGTCAATACCCCTGCAGGATCTGCGCATCTTGTTGAGTTGGGGCACTTCAGCACTCTGTTCAACGGGATCATTTAACGGGGCACAAAAGTGATCCTTCCACCTGCGAAGCTGATCTTCAATTGATACCAATAGTGTCCCATCCACATCCATTACAGGATGATTGTTGTTGCTTTTTTTCCCAACTTCTTTGGTTATTTGGTACAATTCTCGGATATCTTCTCTTCTTGCAGCGTTTTCAGCATTTTCAGCGAGTCCATCTATAATCACCCTCCTGTCACGTCTCACACAACGATAGACCATCTTGTGTGCAGTCCGATAATCGCTTCGCAATTCAGCCTTTCGTTGAGCGTCTGTCTCGGCGTTTATTTGAAGCTTCAACGATTTACGAAGCTCGATTTTTTCCCAGGTGTCTTGGGATATCCAAGAGTCACTAACTCTCGTACGCCTAGGTACAGTCGCGGATCCAGCCTCCATAAAAACACTTTTTATTTCACCCCGAATCTCGTCAACATCTGAGTCAGCACTCACATTTAATGACGAAGCTCTGTAGTTAAGGGTGTTGATATAGCTACGACTTATCTTGTACCTTATTGAGCAGGTACAAGATTTTAAATTTGTTTGTGGTTCAGGGTTGCCAGCTAGTTTAAAACTATAAAACAACAAAATAATTATGAAATTATTTTAAGATTTTACAAAAATCTAAAAACAATATTTCGTTTATTTTGCTTATTTGTATCATGATAAGAAACTCAATGAATCAAAACCTGAGTGAAACGTCCTACACAAAAAATTTAGCAACAGGTTTTCAACATAAAAGAAAAAAAATATATGAGAAAATTAAATTTAAAGCAAAAAATTGTGAAGGGTAAAACAAAAAAATTCCCAAAAACAATTAGATTTAAACGCGCAGCATTCATTTGGTTTCCTGAGACAAAAACATGAGGTGAACTGACACCTGCGTGAAACGAACTTAGCAAAAAAACTGAAAAGAGTTCCTCCCGAACTAGTGATTCAACATGACTTACATTCCTGAAATGAATATAACAGGAGAAGAAAACATAATTAAGGAAATTTTTTTTTAGTTTTAAACTCACACTTAACACTGCTTTGAGGCTTTGCATATTAGCCTTACGAGGCAACCCTTATTTGACAAAATGCAGGATTTCTTTTTTTTGGCTCGGAATTAGAAATCAATACTTTTTTTTAGTCTTAAATTGGCGTCTGTAGTTTGCCGTCTGTCGTCGCGTCAGCCGTGTCTGTCGCCTGTCGTCTGTCGTTTACCATCTGTCATCTATCTTTTGTCGTTTGTCATCTGTCGTCTGTCTTTTGTCTTCTATTTTCGGTCTTCTGTCATCTGTCCTCTGTCACCAGTCGTCTATCGCCTATGGTCTATAGTCTATGGTTTATGGTTTATGGTTTATGGTTTATGGTCTATGGTCTATGGTCTATCGTCTATCGTCTATCGTTTGTCGTTTTTCGTATGTCATTTGTCATCTGTCCTCTGTCATTTATTTTCGGTCATATGCCTATAGTTAAATAACTATAGTTTTAGGCGAATAATGAACTTCTACATTTTAGAATTCACCTTTGGTGTGTTTCCTCTTGTTTGTGGTTGCTAAGTAGCCTACAATCTAATACCATATTAATGTCTATCGCTAAGATACCACCAATCAAGCTAGAAAGTCTAGGTGCCATCAATCGGCCTTAAACATTTCCTGTTTAAAAAATGTGACAAAAACACAATCTGTGTCATCATGGAATACAGGGTTTGAATGGATACATTAGCAAATTAATTTGGAAAAATTTTGTTTAGACTTAGTGTTCTTATTTTTAATTATAATAATATTATAATTTTATGAACCAAAAGAGGTTGTAAGGCAGGGACCATACCGAAGTAATTGAAGAATGGCAACCTCATAGGCTTGCAGGGCTTAGCATTGTTATAAATAAGTTCTGCACAGTGAAACAGCTGTCATCACTTAGGCCACAGGATGCCCGAAAACGAAAGTAATTAATTAATTAATTAATTAATTAATTGATGTAACCAGCAAATTGTAGAAAGCTTATTGGAGTTGCCACGGGGCACATCTCTTTTGCCAAATACTAAAACTTGTTAGGCTTAAATGATACCACACTATGTGAATCTTGAACAGAAGATGAGGAGACCGTGGAGCACTTACTCCCTGAATGTCCTGCATTTTCTCGCACGAGATAACAGATACTCGGCGCGGACATGGTGAGAGCTGATAACCTAGGCTCCTTATGATGGCAGCGGCTTATGGCTTTTCTACGAACATCAAGAAAGCTGTAACAAAAAGAAGGTTGCTGTCTTGTAGTACAATGGACCCATATTATATCATATTTAGGTCTGAGTGCTTCAGCTTCTACTCGTATTTTAAAAACATACAACAGAAAAAAAGAACCAGCATATTAAAAAAAAAATGTGACCAAGAAGGCTCAAAGTTTGGGTGGGGGTCAAAATTCTGTCGAGGTCAAAATTCTGCTTTTAAAACTCTGCATTTAAAAATTCTGTTTTTCAATATTCTTCCAATAATAATTGCAAAGTTTTACTTTCCAAAGAATTTGAAAGTAGAGAAGTAGTTATTCGTTTTCCTCATTGTCGCTCTTCTACTCAAAAGAATTACATAATTCAGTTAGTTTATGTTAAAACTACGATAAAACTAGAGATGCATTCCCAAGAACGCAAAATAATGTAGAGGCTTGGCATCGTCGGCTTAGAGTTATAATTGGCCGTATCCACGAAAGTGTCTATAAATTAATTGGAGACCTACTAAAGGTGCTTATCAATGCCAAATCAGAAATTGAGCGTGCTCAGCATGGGGAAATATAAAGAAAAAAAGAAAAATCAGTGTTCGCCAGATCGCTTGGATCACCAAGAAAATATTTTCCTAGATGCCGTCCGGTTAGAAAAACCTAATTGTAGTGTGACGTAATTTACGGACGGCCCCTTACGTTGCAATAACCCATAAAATGATTGTTAAGATTAGGTATGGGTTTTTTTTTAGGGCGGTCGTGGTGCAGTGGTAGAGTGTTCAGTAGATAGGCCGGACTCGTGGGTTCGAATCCCGCTCTTTTTTTCAGCCTCCCAGTTTCATATTGACGCCGCCCTTGAGGTTATATAATTAATTTCAAGTGCCATTTTTTTTTCTCGAGTGTAGAGTAGAGCATGTCTTCCGATAATACGAGTAATTTCATTGCGTTTAAAAAACTCTGCTTTTTTTTTACTTCAAATATTTCTTAAAACCTTACATTTACGTTTTTTTTCCAATCCAAGGTCCAAGACTTCCGCTTCCTTTGCCCAAACGGCACAGCTTTCGATCAGGAAGTCCAAATATGTGCCAACTGGGGTGATGTGGACTGCGAAGAAGCTGTTCTCTACTACGGAAGTGACAACTTTGACTTGTATCGTCTAGGATCTGGTTTTGAGAGTAAACGAGCACCACTGGCCGAAGAAGAAGAATCAACGTTCCATCTACAGCGTGCTGAAACAGGTAGGCCCATAACACTGCCAACTTCCCTAAACAACTTTCTAATGCTTCTCTATTTAAAAGGTGACATTCGACGATCAAAAGAAACCCAAGTCGACCAGAAACTTCGCCCGGAATCACTAGCGTACACTAAAAAATACGATAGCACCACTCGAAACTCGTTCTACGAACGCAACTCCGATAACCGTAAAAGCAACTACGACCAAAACAACGACTTCAATAAAGTAACATCGAAGTCAGACAATCATTTGAAGAAGACCACTTCCAGTTATTATACGACTCCAAGGGGCAACGACATCAACAATAATGCAGATTCCAAGCGTAAGTTGCTTGTTTTTACAAAATAGGTTCAAGTGTTCATGAATTCTTTTGCAGAAGACGGCGATGACCTCTTCAAGGGATCGCACAGTTCGAATTTCTTCAGCAACCGTAATGGAGGACGTGAAGATGATTTCTATGATAGCAAACCAGCAGGTTCAACAACCACTTCAACATCGAGGCCACACAACCCATCAAATCAGTACTACAATGGCAACAATGGTGCACAGAATGACTACAACGATTTCAATAAAATTCCCAACGATACCACCAAACGCCCACACAGAAGTCGCCGTCCTATACAGAACAACCCAACAAGTCCAAGTTCGATTCCAACAAGTCCACCGTCCACTACAACATTTGCTACCACAAAGCGTCTTACCCTACAGACTTCATACAACACAGCTTTTAACTCCGAGAACAACCAACCCTTCAGACCAACCAGTCCAAGCACGTCTACGACAAGTACAACAACCACCCAGCGTACAACTTCCAAGTTCGAGTTTGCTTCGAATGACTTCCAACAGAACATCCAACCGACTACATACAACCCCACTGGTGCTTTCCGATATAAGGCGACAACAAGCAAATACGACGACATTAGCGAGACAGCTTTGAGAGGAGAAAGACCGGGCCAGAGTACTCTTCTCAATTCTCAATACGAGAGTCAAAGCTTTGATGTCTTTAACAAGGTGTCTAACCGAAAGGCAGCTAACTCGGAGAGAAACTTTGAAAAGCAACAAAGCAAAAATTCTACTTTCGCCAATCGCAACGAGTTTACTGACTACATTAAGACCAAAAACCCAAGTGGTTTCCAGACTTCATCGCCCAGGACAAACCAGCCGCAAAACAATACTCCGCAAGGACCAATCAATCTCAATGTCCAACCATTGGATCCAAGTAAAGTGAACTCAGAACTAAGACACTTTAATCAAACACAACCAAACAATCGCGGTCGGACACCAAACAGTCGACTCAATGAACAGACCGAACCACAGTACTTCCGATCAAGGACACTAGAGACTCCTGCGCCATTCGCAGTTCCTCAAGCAAAGCCGCAGTCTGACAACAACTTTGCCGGATCACCCCAAAGAGAGTTCACTCGCGTTGAACCTTTGCAAAAGCCAAAAACTTTTGATGGAAAAGCCAATGGATATCTGCCACTGAATGGCGCAAGCAAGCCTGTCCCCGATCGATCAAGCTCAGACTTTGCTGGACTGAACCCTCCTCAGAAAGAACCATCTCGAGTACGGAATAGCAACGATCAAAGCGTCGGAACCACAGTGGATCGAGATTCTTCTCCCCGTTTACAGTCGAAACAACAGCAATCAAACTTCAATGGAAATCAAAATCCCCAGACGGGAAGATTACGGCCAGAACAACGAACAGGATTGGTTGAAAAATTGGACTCTTTCCCTCAGCCACAAGTGCCAAACCAAATCGAAGTCAATTTGAATGGTTACAACTCCCCTCAACAAGAAGTCAGTCGAATTAGGCCAAGAGTCCGAACAGGATCACCGTCATCTAAAAATGTGACCCCCAATTCGTTCCAACAAGGTGATTCCTCTTCAACCACATCGCAACAAACTGAGCCAACGCCTAAAAGAGGTCGAGGTCGCATCAACTACAAGTCCACTACCCAACAGCAGACCGGATTTCCAGATAATTTTGTCCAATCCACGACGAGTGGTTTGAAGAAGTTCTCTACTTTGGTACCCAAAGACCAATACCATCCCACAACATTCAAGCCAACCACTTACAAAAAAGCATTTGAACAAAAGCCCACCAAGCACATCGATCCCAAACAGCGGGGCACTCCATACACAACAACCACCACACCCTTGCCCAGCTCCATCTCCCAATCGGTCAACACCCCCGACGAGGATGACGGCCAATATCATCCAGAACTCTATGAAGTCGACGATTCAAAGAACTATGACTTGCCAAGCAAGAAACCCTCACATTCAGCATCATTTGCCAACACCACTCCTCAACAACGACCACAAACTTCACACAATACACAAACCACTCGATCGCCACAAGCCCATCTTCAAACCCAACAACAGACGGCTTTCCATAAGCAATCCCATCAACCACCAAACAACTACCAATCGCCCCAAAAAGAAAAACACCAAACCGCCATTCCTACTGATCTCAGTGATGAAGAAGAACTCTTCAAAACCGCTCACTCCTTGAATTTAGGTGCTGCCAGTATCAACAAACTACGTGCTGATACTCTGAAAACTCCCGACAAAACCCCATTGCAATCTAGTCCAAATTTTGCCTTCGATAGATCAACCTATCCAACCACAACACCCTCAACAACAACCTGGAGACCGACGTCCAGCTTTGTAGCTTCAAGTTCAACTTCTACACGAACACCATCGCCATCGAAAAAGCCAAAGAAGTCGTCAGCTTCGAAAAGACCCCCACACGCAGATGCAGACACCAGCTACGATTATGCCTATTACGACTCGTTGAGTGAAACGCCACAGGAATACTCCGAATACGATGTCATATCAGAATTTAGAAAAACGAAAAAGAACTAGTGCGCCACTAGGAATGCGGGATTGTCAGTCCACGCACACCTTCTAGGCTTTTTTCCAATGTATTATAGGTTAGAAAATGAATATTCTTTTTAAATCCTAAGGACGAATCTGTAGCCAGTGTTATTTTTTATTTCTATTTAATACCCTTCTCAGTTGTAATTCATACTCGGGCTTTGCCATGTTCTGGGTTTCTTCGACACCAGGGATTTACGAAAAGGACACCGGATAGCCGACAAAGCTCTTTTATAATCCACCAATCATTCTCATGTAAGCCATCCTTCTAGAAATGCACTATGGCATCCTTAAACATTTCTCTTTCTTCTGAATTTCAACGAATTGAAGCTCCCACAGGTCTTATTTGCTTTTTATAGAATCCACTGAATGTGTCCCCTGTTTGCATAAAATTTAATTTATATTTGCCTGCTTAAAACATAATTCTGATATCCTTTCTGATATCAGCCTTCTAAAAGATAAAAAGAATTTACATCAATTGTAGTGTGTATTATAATCTTATAACAAGTTGTACCGTTAAAATATTTGTAAATACTTATTTAATAAAAAAACAAAATATTAAAATACAAAGCCGTTTGGTCTTGCTCACTTTTGTGACTTAAAAAAACTTATTCACTCATCAAAAGAACGCGAAGTAGAAAACTATCCTCAGAGATATTTACGCTAAGCTTTAATTATTTTAAGAGAATCTTGTTCTTCAAAATAACTATTTCATATCACGAAGCACACTCGGAACTAATCGGAGCTATACAATACAATCTTAGTCGATTGTGTGCTAAATAACCTTGAGGCTGAGGTTTTGATTTAAATAAATATACCAAAGATTTCAAGCGAAAATCTAAAAACACCTTTCTTTTGCAGTTGCTAATACATACAAACTCTGAAAATTGAATCAAAATTGTTGGACCAGTTTTTTTAAAAACCGGTTTTCTATTTTTCACTTAAAAAAAGGTCAACCAATATCCTTCTATAACGACTTCGATTTCGGGCGAGCTCTCTCCAGTTTCGCACTCCAAGTCGGTTGATTGCGCCACCTAAGACGAGGTCTTCCCCTTCCGCGATTTCCCTGCAATGTGCTTTCGAACACCCGACGAGCTGGAGCGTTTGGGTCCATCCGCTCTACATGACCCAACCATCGTATCCTCGCGATGCGTACTCTTCTGGCTATGCCCCTGTCGCGGTACAGCTCATACAGCTCGTTGTTGTGTCTTCTTCTCTACACATTGTCTTCGCATACGGGACCAAAGATCATTCGGAGAATTTTTCTTTCGAAACGACCAAGGGTTTCCTCATCCGCTTTCGATAAAGTCCATGCTTCCGCGCCGTAAAGCAGGACTGGGATGATAAAGGTCTTATACAAGGTCACCTTGGTTTTTCTTAAGATGGTTTTGTTTCTCAATTGCCTTCTTAACGCAAAGAAGCAACGGTTGGCAAGAGTTATTCTCCGTTTGATCTCCGCACTGATGTTGTTGTCCGTGTCTACAGCGGATCCTAGGTAGACGAAGTCCTGTACTACCTCGAAGTTATGTCTGTCTATTGTGACGTTTGGTCCAATTCGTCGATGTTCTGTGTCCCTGTTTGATGACAGCATATACTTCGTTTTGCCCTCATTAACCATCAAACCAATTTTTGCCGCTTCTGTTTCAATACTCGCAAAAGCACCTATGACATCACGCTTTTTTGTTCCCATTACGTCAATATCGTCTGCGTAGGCGAGTAATTGTACAGACTTTTGAAAGATTGTTCCTCTGGTGTTGACGTTTGAGTTTCTTACAATCTGTTCAAGTATGATGTTGAAGAAATCGAATGACAGCTTGTCGCCTTGCCTAAAGCCTTTTTCGACATCAAAGGTCTCGGTGAGTTCTTTACCGACCTTGACGGGGCAGCGTGAATTCTCCAAAGTCATCCTTCATAGTCGTACGAGTTTTGCAGGGATGCCGAAACTAGACATGGCTCTGTACAGCTCGTCTCTGTAAATGCTGTCATACGCGGCCTTGAAATCGATAAAGAGATGATGAATATCGATATTATGTTCTCTGGTTTTTTCCAAGATCTGTCGTAATGTGAAAATTTGGTCTATTGTGGACTTCTCTGGTCTAAAACCACATTGATAAGGACCTATCAAGTTATGTTGACGTGGGGTTTCAGACGTTCAATATAACAGCAGACATGATCTTATAAGCGACGTTAAGGAGGCTTATCCCTCTATAAATGATGTAAAACCATGCTTTTTAAATTTAAACTTTAAACGTTTGCTTTTTACATTAACTATACTTAGTATTCCAGAAAAAATGCCAATTTTTAGTTTTTTTTGCAAAAAAAAAAAAAACACGTATACGCCAGAGTAGATCATAATTTTTAATTGCTCCCACAACTCCTTATTGTTTGTCATTAGTAAGTCTAAGGAAGTGAGTAAATCAAAAACATTGTCTTTGTGCAGATGAATTTCTCTTCGATCAAAAATTTAAATTAGTCAATGAGTAGCACTTGTTTTCTATTATTCATCCGAGCAGCGAGTCATAGATTTTTGTTACTTAAAATCATACAAATGAAAAGTATCTACATACTAAAAAAGTTTACAAAAACCTTTTAAAACAATCTGCAGTTTTGATGCGTGCTACTGATTCTAGGCCAAGTAATAGATATACTCGAGTTATAGCTCAATGAATTACAGCGTCAAGCCGAGAAATTCGACGGCAGAGCTGGAAGTATGACTGTTCGAAGTCTTGAGCGATAAGAAATGATAAGTATAAGGCAAAAATAAAGCTTAGATCAAGAAACAGAGTAGGAAAATAGGGGAGATCTGCTTAAGATGACATACCCGACAAGATGACATACTTGCATTTACTCAATAATTATAACTGGTATAGTTATTTTGAACAGGCCAATTGTTTTACAATGGCAACAAACAGCATGTTGCAGATTTCCTTATTTGGCGATTGTTTTTTTAAAAGAACGTCTAGAAAAATTTTGAGTCGAATGATTTTTTTTTTTGTCAGTGTTAACGAAGAAGTTTCTGCTAAGGTGAGTTACTGTACTGAGTCCGAAGTGTTTAATACATAGATACATTGTCGAATATACAATATAATTACCAGATCGTGAAGTGCTTGCGCATTTAATATTGAAAACGTTTTCGGTCATGTCAGGCAAGATGACATGGCGCTCGTCCGTTCAAGTTGACATATGTCATCTTATTATCTTGACATCTTAAATTAGGGCTCGGGTACAGGCCAAAAGTGAAAAAGAGAACCGTAAGACCCTTGAGCTCGAAAAAAAAACAAAACGTAAGATTTTACAGGATAATGATGTGACTCCACAGGAATTTTCAGAAAATGCAGCTTTTATTTATTTATTTTTAGATCATTGGCTTTCCTGCCAGGCTAGTGATAAATGATGGCGCGAATTGTGCGCCGGTGTAGACCACAAAATAAAACAATTTATATGTGAGCTCTGCAACCAAGACTAATAAATTGAGGCACTATGTCGTCTTACCTAAAGGTATGTGAACTTAGACTTGGCTGTGAACTAATTTTGAATTAATGAAGTAAAATACTAATTTACGTTTTATTTAATAACTACTCAGTTTTTTGTTGTGACAAATAAACGAATAAGCTAAATTCACTTTTTTTTTATTGCTATGAGAGCTTTTTTTATTTTTAGCTTCAAAGAAAAAGTATGTCATCTTAAGCAGAACTCCCCTACAGAAAACCGGACCCGTTTCTTGGATGTGAAGTCGAAAGCCTCGGAAAAACGGAATCGGTATTATCTTTGCGGAAGGCATACGATTATTACACATGTTGAAGTCTAGTGACTCTTAAATTGGCGATGCATGCACAAGTGTGGACTGTTGTCATTGAATTTTGGAAACGAATTCTGTTCGAACAGGCAAAGATGAATTTTTTTGTTGTTTGCGGAGATTAAAGCAAAAATGGAAGGAAAAAAAAGTGCTATGCGAATAAGGAAATCAAACAAACAAAGGCTACCCAGAATATTTTAATTTGGACAAAAAAAAGGCGATTCATTTTGAACATGTTCTGTGTAGGGAGTGCAGCCCTGCTCATGTGAAATTGTGTACAGCAATCTTGCAGAGGGTTAAATCGTTGTAAGGAGTTTCAAAGCGTCATACTATTAACAAGTCACGGAAACGTGGTGTTATAATGATGAAGCTAAATAATTCATAAGGAAGTAGAAACCTGCTTTCAAAGAGCGAGGCAGGTTTCAAAAGCTCACCTCGAAGAAGAAAATAGAAACTGCAAGATTAAAGCGAAGAAAAGTGTTCCCAACTTCGAGCGAAGATCACTGAAAGGATATATTGGGAGTTGGAAGAAAATTCTACTTCGGCTGGTAAAGCCATGCTTTTCAAGATATATGACAAACCAACTTGAATAAAAGACAACCATCTTCAAAGTAGATTATCGAATGCTCCATATAGATTGTGGAATTTCATCAATTCTAAGACAGATTTTTGTGGATGAAGACTGCATTTTGCACTGCACAGTTGGTGGCTCTGTTCTGATGGCCTAGCAAACAATTTTTTCGAAAGCACCTTGAACTAAATGTAAGCGCGACATCACATTCGAAGAAGCTAGTGAGGTAGTAAAGAACTCAAGGAACGGCAACGATGTTGTGGGTTATAGGCAACATGTCGAACAAGACCTCGACGCCCTCTGGTGGTAACGTCCGTCCGCTTTAAACATATTTTTTTTTTTTTGAATGTTCGCATTCATTGGTTGAATCTATTAATGGCATGATTGTTTTGTTAATAGGTTGAATCCTCTGTGGTTGTGGACAAGATCCCGCACCGTCCGGCGAACTCGAGCCGAGCATCCACTAGCATGCCAGTTCACAACCACGGGGAACAAAAAGTTTCTTTTTGATCAAATCAACCCAGGCCTATTACAAATGGCGCCCACAACGTTAGGCGATTACATATTGCGCCCACAACGTTAGTCTTTGTTTCCGTCTACCTTTTCCCAATTTTAGCATTCCCTAATTGTTTGTGTTATCCACTTTGGAAACTCGTATGTCATGATCGGGAAAGTTTCAAACATACCACTTTCATTTGCGACGAGGAAACAAGAAGAGGATAACAACAACAATTAACCTTTGTTTAGTTGTAATTACCCATCCCTTAACTTCACAAATTTCACTTTTCTATCTTCTTCTCTTTACTTTTCATTCCTTTTTTTTATTGCTTGCTTACAAAGTTTTGTGGCCTGTCGATGACATAGTGTCGCACAGTTGCACAATTACTTTCCTTGTTGTGTTTTTGCTCATCCAAATGTATTATGTCTTCTATCAAAGGTCTCAGGCCAGAATAGAATTGCGAATGCATTAGGATAGCAACAATTTTTGTATTTTGTCTCGAATGTTTGTTTGCTCCTACTTACCACTCAGAGGGAATAAAAAAAAAAAAAAAACCAGTCCGTCCGAAAGTCTTATAATCAAAATACGTTTACTTACCTCGCTCAGTTCACACACGACAAATCATCAATCATCAATCACCAGATAAGTTGCCCGAAGCATCCCCACAATGTTTCATAAAATAAATGGTGTTTGATGGTTAATGAGGGCAAAACGATGTATATGCTGTCATCAAACAGGGACGCAGAACATCGACGAATTGGACAAAACGTCACATTAGACAGACATAACTTCGAGGTAGTACAGGACTTCGTCTACCTAGGATCCGCTGTAGACACGGACAACGGATCAAACGGAGAATAACTCTTGCCAACCGTTGCTTCTTTGAGTTAAGAAGGCAATTGAGAAACAAAACCCTCTCTAGAAAAACCAAGGTGACCTTGTATAAGACCTTGATCATCCCAGTCCTGCTTTACGTCGCGGAAGCATGGACTTTATCGAAAGCGGATGAGGAAACCCTTGGTCGTTTTGAAAGAAAAATTCTCCGAATGATCTTTGGTCCCGTATGCGAAGACAATGTATGGAGAAGAAGATACAACAACGAGCTGTATGAGCTGTACCGCGACATGGGCATAGCCAGAAGAGTACGCATCGCGAGGCTACGATGGTTGGGCCATGTAGAGCGG
Organism: Melanostoma scalare; assembly: GCA_949752695.1. Taxonomy (NCBI): domain Eukaryota; kingdom Metazoa; phylum Arthropoda; class Insecta; order Diptera; family Syrphidae; genus Melanostoma; species Melanostoma scalare. The sequence goes on from OX456985.1 coordinate 197,375,417, forward strand.
ATGGACCCAAACGCTCCGGCTCGTCGGGTGTTCGAAAGCACATTGCAGGGAAATCGCGGAAGGGGAAGACCTCGTCTTAGGTGGCGCAATCAAGTGGATGAAGACCTCAACCGACTTGGAGTGCGAAACTGGAGAGAGCTCGCCCGAAATCGAAGTCGTTATAGAAGGATGTTGGTTGAGGCCCAGGTTCACCCCGAACTGTAATGCCCACCTAAGTAAGTAAGTAAGTTTTACATCAATTTATTAATGGTAGAAAAAGAGATATCTTGATAAAGGGTGTTTCTAACATTAGATATTTTTTTCATTCATTCTACTTTTTCTGATGAAAGCAGAAAGGACTATTAGATAACTGATTGAAGGAAAAACTTAAACTTCAAGAACTATCTAAGTTACCAACAATCGGCAATTGTTAAAATTGCCCTTTCGGCAATAATAATCATAGAAAAGTGAAATCTATTTTAATATTTTTTATTAGATGAGAGAGTAGAAAGCAGTAGTTTTTCTCCTAAATAGCAACCCCTAGACGCACTGTGGCTAAAACTTAAACTCAACGAACATGGTTTTTATCAGCAATTACTGAAATTTTTAGGCAAGATTTTCTAAAACCACTTTAAGGGAACCATGAATACGCTTTGAACGGCACGAAATGACTTTTCTCATTACGGAACGGTTACATATCAAGCCTTTAAATTCCCGAAGTATACACCGCGTCTTAAAAATATTGTCAGTCATAAAAGATCAGAATTCAGTTTGGAACCTGAACCTAAATGAATCTGAGAAAGGAAACATTTTTGATTGTTCTTCTCAAATGTAATTAGCTGTTACCATTTGTCTAACAGTTATTTGAATGCTATTCACCACAAAACTTAAAAATGTTGACCAATTTGGTGCCTATATTTCTTCCTTGAACTGTCAATATACTCCTCCTTCTAAGATAATATCCCCGGTTGATAATGGTTCCGCAACAATGCCGTTTGATGAAAATTTCAATTCTTTTAGGATCCTTATTGAATAAGAAAGGGAAAGTTCCTTTAGATACTCGGCCATTGATCATCTTGAACTGTACCAGCAAAGTTGTATACTTTTTTGTAAGAAAAATTGAAGTTTATATAAATACTAGCTGACCCGCCAGGCGTTGCTAGGGTCAAACTTATTCAAAGCGTTGTTCCCACAGAAAGCTAGAAAAAAAAAAATGAAAAATTCTCGTGTCACAGTGTAAATTAAAAAAACAATGTTAAGGGTAGATGGCCCTTATCATTTACGGGTATGAAAGATAGATAGTAGCCGATTCTCAGACTTACTGAATACGCATATAAAATTTGGTAAAAATCGGTGAAGCCGTTTCGGAGGAGTTCAAGTTCGAACACCGTGACATGAGAATTTTATATATATGAAAAGTTTGATTTTATTCAATTTCATACGCTTAATCACCTTCTGTTTTAAAGTATGAGGAGCTTTTACGAAAAAAAAAAAAATTAATTTAAGGATGAAAATGAAAATCAACCCAATTAGGGAAACCTCAACAGGCCTAATTCGTAATTAAATTAGGCCAATTCAGATGCTGTAATTATGAGTAATACGAATCAAGTTAAAATACTAAGGCCACACGTCTCATTTCGTTATGAATGAAAATTCCTCGGTAATCAACAGATTTTCAATGATAGTTTTCTTCGATTTCCATTACACACACTTTTCATTACCAACATCGAATTCCCCTAACCTCTAAGTCATATAATTTCGTTGGAAAAATAATGATAAAGAGTTGAATGCCTTCAATTCAGAATCAAAATCACAATCAGTGTGCTTCTGGAACAACACACTAATTCCTCAATTAACATGAAGCAATTTCTATGATATGAATTGTTGTGACGTCACAAATCTATGTGCTACAGCAATTTTATTAGTAACTCCAAACTCAAGACTCTGCACGAACACCTTGGAGAAAATCCAATTAATAAATTTTATCTCAAATGCCATCAGTAATTATTTTTTTTTTTCTAAGCCAACGTGCTACTACTCAACTAAGACTGTCAACATTTTCTGTACTTACTATGGTACTCCCCATTTCGCCACTATTTACATGCAACAGTCATCAAGTTGACATGTGTTCGACGGCGATAAAGTCTAAGTTGTCTCACATATTCACTTGAAAATGAAAGAAACTCATGCGAAGAAAGCTCACTCATCGCCAATCGAGTATTTTATTTTATCTTGGGTTTTTTATTTTGTCGTGCCACACTTCCACTATTCACTGCCAAGAACTCAATGACATATAAATAAAAATTCTTTTACCTTGATGAGCTTTTCAATTTGACGTTCTACTCAACAGCCCACACACAAAAGCATAAAGTATAGACCAGAGACAGCAGGGAGTATCTACAATGAACCGTTCTTTTTTTTTGTATGGCGGAAATAAATTTGTTTGTTGTTTACTTTTTCCTTTCGCCTCATTGGCATTATCATCATCATATCAACCCTTCGAATGTAGCTACTACAAGCAGGTTGTTGGTCATAGTGCGGCGTGCATTTGTAATTTGTACTGTACTAATTCGTATCTAATGTGCAAAAAAAAAAAAAAAATACATTTCTATCTGCGACGATAATGTTTGTGTGTAAGAGAACCGAATGCTAAAGAGCCAACCCCTAATTTTGACCAAAGCAAGATGATCTTGTGTAGGGCACAGTGAGGGCGTAAAGTGGCTCAAATTGGTGCATATTTTTTGTTTTATCTGATTAAAACTTAATTTGAGTACGAACAGTCAGTTCGTCTCCCACGATCGGATCTGTAGTGTGTTAAGTGGGAAAGCTGTGATCTTCGAGATCACGATGCATCATAACGCCGGAAAAGGAACAAGAAGTCAGTTGATGGTGAAAATAAATTATAATGATCTGCTTTTAATGCAATGGGCGGATATGGACAATCGATAGCTGTTGGCAGTTGTCAACCACTGAATGCAGCGTCTTATAACTTATAGTCAAACCTTTGTACATCATTTTCTTTAAGGGCATTGATCGATGTTAAAAATTCTTCTGAAATCGACGTCAAAAAAGGTAAAAACTCCGTAGAGTGCGGAAGAGGACAAGCACTATTCCTTTTCGATAAAAGTTAAGGGGGTTTTTAGTTCACGATTTTTGTACAATTTATGAAAGACGTCAGTAAGTTATGAAACTTAAGCTGCATAATAAAGCAGTGATCGTCATAGCTCAACAGCAACTGTTAGTAGGTATCAGTGTATTGATAATCAGTATTTGAGTTAGGAGAAGCATTTTTTACTGAGCAATCTTTTTAAGTTGAAATGAGAGACTCCTTTCCACAGTGCTATTTCAAAAATTACTAAGGTGGACCTGAACCCTTTGCTTGTCAGCCAGAAATCAATTTTACAAGAAAGTTCTGGATACCGAAATTTTGGAAATTAAACTTGCTTAATCTAAAAGTGTCTCCTATCAAAAGTACCGCATAGTAGAAATAAAACTTCCGTGAACTGCATAGTCCAAGAATCCTCGCCTTAACCCTTAAGGGTAGCGGTGCAAACTTCTTTTAAATGAAAACATGTAACTTAATTTAATTTAATTTAAAGGCACACATAAACGCGATCTAGCAGTAGTGATCACGTTAAGCTGCACATGAATTCTTCTAAACACAGTCATTGGCTTGTCAGATCGTGAGAGAAAGTTCTCGATTGGTACTTGTAATGAAATGAGCAGAGCTTAACGCTAGACAGAAAAACTTATTAAATATGTGCGAGGATAACCTCAGTTTTATTGAATTTGATTCACGCACATTTGCATATATGCCGTATAAATGTCAAGGACCGAATCCAAGAAGCCTACGAGAATAAACCAATACCAAACTAGTCTGTTATCCTAAAGAAAATTGCATTTTATATCTGTAATTGGTGTTATAACCCAACATTTCATCATGGTTAGACGTGGCGCAAGGATCAGTTCCACCAAACGATTTCTATGGAAGCTGCATGCACACGTCGTGGCTACTCTCAAAGACATAAAACACTTTTGGAAGAGCACTTTTTCGACGATCCAAGTGATCCTACGAACATAGACCTCGAAACGAGGATTTGGAAACCCCTCCGATAGTAAACTCATTGCCACAAAAAACACTTTGTCGATTAGCCGTTCTAGTTCGGCAGAAAACTGTAGGGCACTTCCATTCCCTCTCAAGGCATGATTGTGCGAAATGTGCTTCGGGGAGCCACGCTCAGTTGCGCCACTATATGTATGTGTGGTTAATTCCTTACAAACTGTGGTTGACAGATGCAGGTTAGTTTTCAGAAAGCCTCAATCTAGCCAGATCCTTCAAACTGCCAAGTCACAGCAGTGTCTTCCAAACCGTGATCTTGGTAGTTAAAAATGCTGTAAAACAGGTGTCCATGATGGCGCTATCACATAGGTTTGGTTAGATGGAAGTGGATGTCAGCCAATGAGAACATTGCCTGACACACTTAGGCCGCAAGGGCCCATTGTGATACCACAGAGATCAGCAAGTTAATCACCTACTGATCTCAGCAACCCGATGTAAGCTAACCCATTTATCTTCCATACGGGACTAGCCGGTTAATCACCCACTAATGGAACCACGCGGAACTTTTAATGTATTTCGAAAGACTTTTAGGGTCTATGTAAGCTAAGTCGCTAGTATCATCGAAGAAGAATTCACCGAGACGAGTTTTCCTCCAATGAAGAAGTGCAGGGCATGAGCAAAGAAGGTGTTGCGGTTTCTTCCTCCTCCTCGTCCATGCAGCTTCTGCAGAAATCATTTGAAAACACACCAAGTCTTTTGGCGTGTCTCCCTATTAGACAGTGTCCCGTAAGAACACCTATGGTAGAACCTAGATACAGGCGGTTCAGGGCTAACAAACTCTTCAAGCGTTTTGAGTCTACACACGGCCAAACTTTTTTGGTTGCAAGGCAGTTGTTACTCTCAGTCCATCTAGTTTTGCGCTATCACATGCTGATATTACTTTTTTAATTGATAGCCAAGCAGCAATGAAAGCGATTTCCGCCACTTTTATCAAATCAAAGCTTGTTTCTTGCTGTCGCGAAGAGCTAAGGGATCTTGGCACGCAGCATAACGTTAAACTCTGCTGGATTCCCGGTCACAGTGGCATACTGGGAAGTAAAAAAGCGGATGAACTAGCGAGAAAAGGCCCAGCACTTGACCCTACCTTCATAGACCACTCAACCATGGTTCCATCCTGTGCAGTTGAACAGATCATTGGTAACAAAATAATACAGAAGTCCAATGAAAGATGGGAAAGCCTATAGATTCCTGTGTCATCTCAGGGAAACTATGGCCAAAAAGCGATAGGAACAGATCAGAAAGGCCACTATCCTTGAATAGGTCTTCATTACGGTCGCTTATCAGTATTCTAACAGGTCACAACCTACTAGGCTACCACGAAAAGAAAATGTGTCTTTGCACCGATGACTTATGTTGGGGATGCTATGACGAAGGCGAACATGAGGATACCACTCACTTCCTTTGTCACTGTCCAGCAATCTGCCATACCTGTAAAAAATTCCTAGGTAACTACTTCTTCAACGAACTAGAATTATCAAACACTCCAAGAAACAAGGCCACAAAATCGTTAAAAGTGGACCAACCATAAACTCATAGGCATACATTGATCTAAGTGTGGCGGAAATAAGATTAACCGTCGTCAGTCTACCTAACCTAACCAAACTTACAGTTGACAGAAACACGGTACACCTCAGCTGTCTTCTCCTTGTTGTGCCAAATATTTAAACTTACTTATTATTGTTTTTGGATCAGCCTTAGCTCAACGTCACGTAAAACTATCCAGAAAAAACACAGCTTATTCCAAAAGCGCGTTTTCAAGTAATTTTTAAGTCGAAGTAGAAATCTTATCGGACATTTTTGAAAAATTGTTGAAGTAGCAGAAAAACAAAAAAACTTATGCTGAAAACTTTAGAAGAGGGACCATAATCATCGCAGTCCTTCTTTACGGCGCGGAGGAGTGGACCTTATCGAAAACGGATGAGGAAACCCTTGGGCGGTTTGACAGAGAAGCACTCCGATTGATCTTTGGTCCCGTATGCGAAAACAAGGTATGGAGAAGAAGATAAAACTACGAGCTATACTGCGACAAGGGCACAGCTAGAAGAGTACGCATTGCGAGGCAACGATGGCTGAGCCATGTAGAGCGGATGGATATCAACGCTCCGGCTCTGGAAAGGCAAGACCCTTGCTTAGGTGGCGCAATCAAGTGAAAGAAGACCTCAACCAGCTTAAAGTGCAAAACTGGAGAGAGCTCATCCCATACCTAAAATGTAGGTTGAAGCTCAGTCTCACCCTGAACTGTTATGCCCACCTAAGTGAGTAAGACACAACAGAGTGGAGCGCCCCTGTGTCTAGCGCACTTCATCTCAACCATAACTTGTTAGGAATGAATGGGACCTAAAACTGATAGACGTTTTCAAAAGGCCAATCGAGGAAGTACTTCTCATGAATGAAATTGCTTTCGGAGGAATTCTTGCAAAAAGCGATACTTGCTGGAAAAAACATTGGATGTTCTTTAATTCAAATTCCAAACTCCCACATTTCACGCAGAAATGCTAACCATCTCGTTTCGGGAACCAAAACCATGATAAGAACTCTTAAAAATCTAGCTAATCGCCTTATTTCTTCTAAGTTTCTCGTAAAGTGTAATAAAGTCGTAAGCCATCCGTCCAAAGCGTCTACAAAATTGACACACATACACTTTATTGAATATATAATAAGAAGCTGGCCAAGGAAACCTTTCAACGGCTTTGTTTGCTTTCAATTGCACCTCGAAGCGTGGTGAAATTATTATATATATTATATTATATAGTAGGCACAATCTCTAGCAGATTTCTATTTGATCAAAAAGGAGTCGGGCAGCTCCATACACCAGGTCGAAGACTTGGTATTTTTTACCTCTGGTAAAGCCTAAAAAACCATACAGCCTAAAATATCGATCGATATCCATACGCTCTACATGACCGGAAGATCTTTACCATTTCTTTACAATGTTTATGTCTGTGTACTCCACGTTTAGCTTGTTAATGGGTGTTCTTCACCAAAAATTGTATACTTGACAATTCAGCATTCAGCTTACAGTTAGCTGAATGCTGAATTATTAAAGCTCTTCAGCAGTAAAAGATCGAGATACAAATAAGGTGATTGGAAACTATGATAAGAAGCGATCATCAACTAAGAAAACGTAAATCTATACTTTGTGAAACACAGAAGAAGTGTTACCATCACCATTTTAAATACTTGAAAAATATGGCGGTACAATGAAGTCTAGGGACGTTCGGAGTTAAGTGCATTTGTCTTACTCATCGAGGCCACTTTGAAGAGAAGTTCTAAGTGAGAAAGTCTTTTCCATGTCAGAGTAATTATACTCTAAATTTGAAAATAGTGGGCTCAGTTTGTCACAATTTAAAGTCTTACCAGTACCTTCAATGTTTTTTTTTTTTTTTTTTTTTGTACAAGACCATAAAATAGATCTTCTTAACTCCAAATTCCAAAAATTCAACAAATGCTTCAAATTTCATTAATTTTTTTTACCATGTCACGAAATTGATTTTCCAAACCCCAAAATACTCAAAATCACAACAGCAAGTACTTCAAATTTTCCATTTCAATTGAAAGTTTTCCAATAAAGCAATCATCCAACGCCCCTTGGTATATTCAGCAGCCCCACTGGTTGATACAAATGATAAACAATTATAATCCTATGAGGGTTGCCAAGTGCCAAGTTCAAGAGCACAACTATTATCAGACAGACACATTGTTTGCCCATCGTAACAGATATATGTTCATATCCAAGCTATTTTCCTCGTTTATCCCACGTGTTGCTGAAGACTGAAGACTTCAAGAAATGTTCTACTTCTGCCATCATAACGACACAAACCTATAGTACCTACACAACATGGTTTTATGACTACATAGAATATTATTCACACACAGCGGTTGCGGGCATTTCTGAAACACCGATGATGACGATTGAATTTTATTTTAGAAAAAAGCACGGCTACCGTTGGTGGTGGTCTTGTCTGTCGGTCGTAGTCGTCGCCTACGGGAGACGTCCGCGCTGGTGATTGCAATTTTCCCTCGTTGTTGTCGTTGCCCACAGTTTTGATTACAAGAAGAAAATGAGAAAAAAAAAATTATTTAGCTGCTGGTACTTCTCTAATCTACATAGCTCAGTAAGCGTTTAGATTTTGACCGCTTCGGACTTATCATCATCCCCTCAGCACTGAACCGTGTGTGTGTGCGCGAGTCAGTGAGTGAATAGTTAGTTCAACGAGCATAGCAAAATTATTACTCAGGTCGAGCGCCCTTCATGCTTATTCTGCAATCCACGCTGAAGTGCGATATTTGTTCGAGGGTGTGATAGTGAAAGGTATATCGGTTCTACTTTCTTAGACGATATCGAGAAAGGGTAGATAATCGAAGGCGCGGAAGTTCTCACTTTTAGTTTCAAGTTTAAATTCATGACAAAGAGTTCGAGTTGACTAGTTGCAACGAGAAAACTGGTCAAGGTGATTGAAACGGTTGTTATCCTTGATTTGAAGTGGAAAAAAATTATCTTAACTTTCCTTAGTTTTTGAGTATAAAAGTTTTATAAAGTGAATCTTAGTGTGACAAAATGACTGCAAGACATTCACTGATTACTTTTTGCGGTAAGTTTGTTTTTACTAAGTAGCAGTCGGTGTCTTTCAAAATAAAGCCTTGAAAAGTGCAACTGTGAATTTCCTTAACGTTCATTCGATTAGCAATCGTTATAAATTTCTGTGGCGGAAATTGATGGCTAGGATCTACTTTAAAGGCAAAGTTGCATCTAAGGGTGAATGCGAGAAAGCTTTAGGCGAAACAGAAAATGTTTGAAAAGGGGACACTATACGGGAAAGATTCTGCGGCACTTGAAGTCTATTTTTGGAAAAAAGGAAATTCATAGAAAAAAGCATTTCTGGATTGTATTAAGTTTTTTTTTTTTTTAATTATTTCGGTAAAAACTAACCCGTGACTCAAAACACCGAAAAAGACGCGATGGTTTGCAAAATGTCCTTGCCATTTGCAAGGACAATTCGGTTGCAAAAAAGGTCCTTCGAGAATTCACAAATTCTCTTATCTTAGTTTGAAGAAATGAATATTTTGACGGAGTCATACGAAAAGATACACGTGTTATGTTTAAGTAACCCGATTAATACCACACTGAGACTGAGGTCCTGGAAGAAATTTTAGGAAGTGAAGAGGCAGAAAAAACCAATTCATTTGACTTGATAATCTCTTGATATGAAAAACTAAATTACCGAAGGTGTTTAAGGAAGGAACACAAGCTGAATTTACAAAGAAACATGTTGCTTGGAGGCCCATTCTATCAAAAAAAAAAAAAAAGAAACTATAATCAACTGTTGCCGTGTGGTGCCCGTATCGTAGTTGTTAGCAGCCCTGCTTGTAACATTTGGAGTTCAAGTTTTGAATCCAAGAAACATCGAATTGTTTTTCCAGGGGTATCTGTTTTTTTCTGTTAGGACTCAGCAAGTCCTTGGAGAGTAATTTAAACTGCCATGAAAAGCGCATTCTCGTTTCAATCCGCAAAAAGAAATTGCATTCTTATCAGGATATGGTTGTAAGAAGTGCCCTATGTCCCGGAGCTCATCGAGCTTTGCTGTGCAGTTCTTTTTTCTTTTTATTTATTTATTTGTATCAAACGAAAAAAGTTAAATAAAAGCATAGCTTCCTTGAGAAACATTTTATCATAGTCATAGTGATGGGTAAGTCGAAGCTGTAAGAATCGTATGCCAGGCAAAAAAGTCTAAATAATGGGAGCTGATGATGAGTATTAGAAACACGAAAAATGTCAGGGGTTTTAAATAAACTGTTTGCTAATCTTTTTATAAGCTAAATGTGTCTACATAACTTACAATATTTTGAATGAAATTAGCATTAAGAATTATCAGGTTAACATTTATTGCCGAATTTTAATTTAAGAGCTCTCTTTCAAAAACGGTACTAAATTTCGTAGAAAAATAAGCAGCAAAATTATAATAACGCTTTTTGCAAGTCCTGCCGTCTTTTTGTTGGTATGATTTGAATTTATAGTCATTTTTTTGAAAAGTTTCCCTTGTTGTTTTTTTAGTGCCTTAGTTGCAGTGACAGAGTGTCCAATGGATAGAACGGATGCATAAGCTCGTATCTTTTGTCAGACATCTATGTACTTAAATTCCGGCCTTAAATTCAGCTTTCTCAGTTTTACCTAGATCCTAGACGCTCGTCGTCCTTGAGATTATAAGTGAAATTATAACGAAATTATTTCCATTTACTGTCCCTCAAAAAAAGGGAAGGCTGCTGCCCTGGAACTACAAAACTACAATGGCACGGCATTTGGTCTGAGCAGACGTATTAGTTTTCTTGTTAAAAAAATTATTCAAAAAATCTTCCAAGTTTTGTAACAAAACAAGGTGACTTAAAAGAATTGTAAGTAAATAAACGACATGAAGAACTTAGGTGGGGCTTTGAGAATTTCTCGAACGACAAAAATTCAACATTTGAATGCAGCATTATTCCTTATTAACACAGGATATATTTCATCCCCAAATTCAAATAGGAACAGGGAATCAAAAACTACTAGACTGGTTCCAAAAATTATTATTAAGGAGTTGTGGCATACGCCTTGTGAGGTCAAAGAAGTTTAATTTCTTGTTTTTTTTTTTATTGTTTTTTAGTTCCTAGAATTAGTACTGAGGTCCAAAATTCTAAAGAGAGGACAGCAGCTTGTCTTTGTATGCATGGCAGTTATAGTTTTTAATTTATTTTCAACATTATTTTACAAACTTTTCGATATATAGATTTTTAGAATTGGTATCTCTTTTCAAATGAGTTCTTCTTAGAATTTTGGGATTATTGTTTTTTTTTTTTTTTTTGAAAAATAAATAAACACGGTGAAACAACACAGCGAGTCTCATGGATTATCGTATTTCTCACAACTATGCCTTGCGATATAGGAATGGAGGGGACCTAATATTTTTGCTGGTTCCAAACAACCAATCCAGAAAGTGCTTCTTATGAACTCCACTGTCTTTTCAGAAACTTCCATTAGGCTTATCGGCGCTTAGTCCAAGTTACACTACATAGGTCTGCTCTAGGAGTAAATTGTACCACTTAGACTTCATGCAAGGGGCCGATCGTAAAAACGTTCGCATACTCCTGAGTGTGACAAGATTTGACGAGGGGGGAGGGGGATCTACTGCAACGTAACGTCACTCAATTCGTATTAGTAAATAAACAGACATTTAAATGCATATAATTTTAATACAATAAATTTTAACTCGATACATTTACTAATGTTTGCTTTTTCAAATACGAGTGCTCGACTTGGCATTGGAAACCGCACCAGTCGACTCCTTTGTTTTGCCAATACTTAAAAGACTAACGATTTTACGCGCTCTAGACTAAGTAACAAGTGAAAATACTAATCTATATCTAAATATATATAAAATAGGATGTATGTATGTATGTATGTATGTCCGGGGTAAACTCCTAAACCACCCAACGGATTTTTATGAAATTTTCAAGGTAGACATAGTTTAGTCCAGAGATGGTTCCTGTCAAGGTTTGATCCCCATATTCCCACAGGAACGGAAAATTAGAACCTACTCCACAGATTTCAAAAATTCTTTCAGCAATAGGGGTGCTACATTATCTCCCTTCATCAGTAACTTAAACTATATTTCATCCCTATAATCAGGAACAGAAACGGGAACGAGAACGGGAATCATAAAGTTACTTGACAGACTTCAAAAATTCTTTCAACCCTAGGATGTTGCATTATCCCTCAGTGACATAGACTTACATTTCATTCACATATTTCCATGGGAACGGAAGATTCCCACAGGAACGGGGTTGGGAACGGAAACTTAGAAACTACTGGACAGATTTCAAAGATTCTTTCAGCATTAGGATGCCACATAGTCCCACAGTAAGAAAAATTATATTTCATCCCCAAATTTCTACGGAAGAGGAAAAACGAGAACGGGAACCTTAAAACTACAGACCCGAGCAAAGCCAGGTGGCTCAGCTAGTGCTCATATATTTATTACTAGTTTTTTTATCATCAGTAAAAAAAGTAAAAAAATGTAGTTTTATTGTTACGTATTTTATGAACGGCCCCTAATAAATACAATACTAATCTTCTTAAATACCACATCGCACCATCAGAATGAAAGTGACCTAACTCGAAATATTTTTTCCGTTAAGCTTTCAATTTTGTTCTAATTTTGCCGCTATGTCGCTTTTCCGCTCAGTACGTGACCGCGTCCCAAGAATGAAAATGACATAAAAAATTTATTTGTGAGCAATGAAGTATGTATTCATAAAAGAAAATCAGCTCAGTTTATTGCGAAATTAAAAGTTACAGGAATTTTGAGTTAGGTCACTTTCATTCTAAGGGTGCGACATTAAATTTAAAAGTTCATTCTTTCGTTTGATCCAAGCTTCTTATTTTTATAAGAACGAGTCAAAAAACTTGATCTGGGAATAGAGTCCAACTCTTCCCACTTTACTCTACATAAAAGAAAGCGCAGATGTTTTTGCAAAGTTTTAGTTTTCCAAGATTTTCTATCGACGATGAAAAGGATAGAGTGGGCATAGTTGCAGAAATTTGCAGTTTTCATTTATCAACCATACGATCACCGAAAAGCATATCAAACGTTATAGAATAACCCGTCATTTTGCAGCGAAAGTCTTAAGCTACTGAATCAATTAAATTGAATGAAATTTGATTGAAATAGATGGTCTAGGCTCTAGGGTCTGAGAAAGGTTTTTACGCCTGTATTCGTACGAGAACTGGGATGGGAATGTGAACGGGAACCTAGAATCAACTAGATCGTAAATAAATAAATTTCACCCTTTTGCTATATTATCCCCTACTAAAATATACCACATTCCTAGTGGAACGGCAGCGTAGGTGGAAACTAAGATATTCAAAATTGTTTCAACTTTTGGATGCTACATTATTCCTCAGTAACATAGGCACCACTCCATCATCCCCATATTTCCAAGAAAAAGGGAAATCTGTTCAGCCGATCGGATTTTACTGATAATATTTGCTTTGAGTTAGACCCGAACGCCACGCCGCAGGACGAATCAGCTCGACAAAATTGTTTTTTAAAAATTAAATTACCAACTTTAGATTCAATAACGCTTTGAAATTCATATTTGAAGTGATTGTACATACAAAGAAAGAACTTTTAATTAAACCAAACCAACGGTTCCACTACCGAAAATAGCTTGCTTTGTTAAAAATTTGATTAATTGTTCAAATTTGACTGATTGAATAATAAAAAAAATCTCAGCAAATTGGCGAATTTATTTTATTAGTTACTGAGAAAACTTTGACGATTGATAGGAATGGCTTCTTTTCGCTGGTGAACATGGTCTGCAGCTAAACAAGAACAAATTAATAGGTCACTGAAAGCAGTGCCAATAAAAAAACATACCCAAATAAAAACAAAAATTAAAGCGAAAAACAAAAGACAATCAAAGAGCAAACTACTTCAAGGTCAATTGTTGTGACATGAGCTCAAATTTTATGAGCAAATTTGACTAAAAATTTGAAAGTCGTTCCAGAGATTGTCATATCTACAAATTATTTCAATTGATCGGATCATAAAACAATCAAAAATATTTACATATGTACATTACATAAGTATACATGGGTAGTGTACTCGTATATGTATTTAGTTTGAAATGAACTTTTCAAGAAGCCGTTTGTAGACTATGTGTGCTTAAAGTTTCATTTGGCATAGCTTGTCACTTTTGTGCCAATTTTAAGCAGTCAAGTTAGAAAGTGTTTTCATGGCAGTGTGTACTTCTCTCGAATGACTTTCCAATTCCTCGCGAAAGTCGATACCCCTGAAAAACATTTGGTTTTCGAATCTTTCTGGAATTCGAACCCAAGATGAACCTTCCGCATTACAGGCAGAAACGCTAGCCCTTCCACCATGGGCTTCACAATTAAAAGCACAATGCAGCCAAACTGATTCAAAAAAATAGACAAGAATTTCTATGACTGTGTAACACCCAATCGGAGTTTGTGAACATTTAAAATGCAAGATATATTTTCCAATCAAATAAAATTGTTTGAATTGTAAGATTACAGTTACTTGCTTTGTCCAATCCACTTTACAGTCATATAAACACTCATTATAATTCAAATTTTCCCATTTACTGCTTTTATTACTTAGAATTTTTGTTGAGATGTAACAAATTTTCCATTGCTTACAGAAGAAGAATATAAATCACGTAAGATAAAATCCCATTGAGCATAGATTAGCCTTCATTTAATGCTGACTCATTTCATATACAACATAAGAACTATCAACTCTAAGACCATCCTGGAATGAAAAATTGTTTAAATGCCTCAATAAGATCAACTGGCAACGATAGGAAATCATTCATATCAAAGATTAGAATATTCTAAACATAGTATCAAATTTATAAAACAAAAATAGCACGCTTCATGACTGATTAAAAAAGAAAACAAATCATTTTTCAGACAAACTACACTAGAGTCAGACAAAAACCCCTGAAACCTAAACACACAATGGATTAGTGTTTATGCCACTTATGCCTCACTTGTGTCAAGTATACCCAATCAGTAATACTGGTGTCTGGTGTGTGATTTTGATATTGTTGATGTGGATTTTTCAGTCATTGGTTTATCGACATAAGCTCACAATTGTATTACCCCGGTACACTTTAAAAATGATCGCTTAGCAAACACAAGAGTTGGATGTCTATATAAATTCTATTTAATTATTTAAGCGTGGTCTTATCTTTGAGAGGGTTTGTTGAGGGTTTGACCAGCTCAAGCATTTGTCTTGCTTTCAATAGACCATCATTACTATTGTTATTTTTTGTAAAAAAAAATTTTGAGTGCTCCTCACAATAATGACTTCGAAAAATCCGATGCACACGACTTTCTTTAATTACTCAATAAGCTGCATTGAATTTTTACATACATTTTATGAAAATCACCAAAAAGCAGATAAAGCCTTTTAGTGAGTCAAAAAGCATTGGAACAGCTAGGATCCTAAAATACAGCTTCATGTGGCTTGGAATAGATATAATCAATACAATGGATGAATAGGTTGTTAGGCCAAGACAAGAAAAAAAAATGGCTTCGTTTGGAGCCGTCTTTATCCCTCTGTTTAGGCGGGAGAACCAATTTTAGAAAAAATGGATTGAAGATAGTAAAAAACTATTGAAAGTCAACAAAGTAGCTTAATAACTTCCACTTACTACATCGTTCTTGAGAGTTAATTCTTCGTTCTTAAATTAACATTTTAGTTGAAGTTAGTTAAGTGAATAGTTTTAAAGTAATCAATTTTCAAAATCAAAATTTAGAAAAAAAAATTCAAGCTTTTATTTTTATTTTCAAATAAAAAAAAAAAAAAAAAATCAGACACTTCAAAAAGCAGCCTGTTAAACTTCATTAAGGCCACAAAATGGTTAAATACTGACCAAACATAAAACTCATAGGTTTCAAGGACGTTACAATACTCCAGGGTATCACAATTCACAACGGATCTACATTGATCTAAGTGTGACGGTAATAAGATCAACCGTCAGCCCATTCTACCTAACCCTATCATCAAATAAAACCTTAACGTAATTTTGCGCCATTAAGTGTAATTTTTTCAGTGCTGTTATTAGTACTGAGTCAATCACTCAAAATCTTAGTTTTTGAGACATTAAAAAAACTAATAATAGTGGTTTTTTCCCTGAAGATCTATTTTTGTTGGTTTTCCTCTGATTGGACTTTGTTCTCTGGAGCAGAGAAAGGATAATTATTTTCAGTATTATAAAGCCTACATCGAGTCTGGAGTTTGAGACACAAGATCAACTTGAACTAAAATGTGTATTAAAGATCAAAGTATTGTCTTTGGAACACACTATAGTTCGTGGTAGTCAGTGGCTTTGTTGATTTTTAATAACTAAGTCATTACTTTTTCATAATACTGTTCCGCCCTAAAAACCCATTGCACATACACTTTGAGGGTAATGACTACCAGTTAATAAGTGAAATTAGCACAGTATTATAGCATAAGGCAAAAAGGAAAGCATTTAAACGGAATTTTCTGAAGGCTTTTAATGAAAGAGAAAACTGCAGCTGGGTATTGCAATTCTCATTCGAATGGGTCGACTAAAAATGGAATCCCTGTATTCGACAGTATGTCCGAAATCGGGCTCAAGGGTAAACTGATGAAGATTTCTAAAAGCGTGACTATTACCGTCGAATTGTTTGGGGGAGGAATGCAGCTGGCTATTGCATAAGAGCTCCTCTTTGGATGCTGTCCAAAAGATAACAAGTAAGAGTAAGTTGTAGGTGCAACTACCAATACATGGGAGTTCTACTCCATCTTAGGACGGACGTATGTTTTGTTGATAACGAGAACGACCAGATCAAAATTGGAGAAAAATCTCTTGTATCATCGAAAAAAACTTAAGCGTCTTTAGGAATGTCATGTATATGATTATTCCACAAGTTGCTCATGCACATATCGATGCAACGGTGGCGAGTAGATTGCGAACTGAGGAAAATATCGCAACTGTATCGACCAGTGTTAGTTATGCCCATGATTTATCGATTTGGCGCCGTTCGCAGATTGGGCCTCTGTTATTTCACTTTTTTGCGCAAAATGAGAGAGTTTGACTCTCATGTGATTTCGCATGTCATTTCAACGAGAAGGTGCCACATGCCACGAAGTATGCTTTATAATGCACCAATCGAGAGTCGAGCTTGGTGAATAGTTTTATTTCATGTTTGGAGCGGTTCAATTTGCCGACTTGATCATGCAATTCAACGCCTCCAGACTATTTTTCGTGGGTCTCTGTTAAAGCTCATGTCTATAGCGACAAGCCCACTTTGGTTGATACACTAGAAGCAACCATAAAAGCATTTATTCGTCAGACACCGACCGAAATCAGAGAAAGAGTATTCCAAAATTGGAATAAACGGATGAACCATTTAAAACAAAGCAGAGGACAACATTTGAATGAAATAATCTTTGAACATTAAACTATATCAAAAATTGTGTCGATTCAAGTAAAGTTTTCATGCATTTTTCTGAATTTTATAATTTGTTTTTAAATTTCCGATAGCTCTTCCAAAGCCATTTTTATAAAAATACTGTGGAGATAATTTAAACAAAATCCAGCATTCCTCCTAGTAGTAAAATATAACCGTCCCTCATAGCAAATTTTTGATGCAATTTTTTTCCGAACGCCAATTTCAATTTCAATGCTCTACATTTGTAGTAGTTAGTGTAGTCATAGGCGGATCCACGGGGGGGTTTTTGGGTCCCCCCCCCCCAATCGGGAAAATAAAAGATGTTATTTGTAGCATTTATCGGCTCCTACTGTAATTTCGTTACAGGAAGGAAAAATATGGCATGAGCAAGACAAAAAAGTAAAGGAGAAGTAATATTATTATTTTAAAAATTCAAGAACTTTATTGATTATTATTACAATTCATAAAAAACTGAAGAGCAGGCTACCTCAAACACTAGTAAATTTTGGAGGTTTTTTGAAAAATTCCACTAGATTTTCGTTCTCGGTAACTTCAATATGGGTATGGATATTTAAAGAAACAAGACTATTAAGTCGTTCCTGTCCCATCGTATTTCTCAGGTAAGTTTTGATCTTCCTCAACGTCGAAAATGATCGTTCTGGAGTTGCTGTAGTTACAGGTAGTACTGCCAAGACTCGCAAAATATAATCGACAATCTTGAACGACTTGCTATTGATAACCTGAAAAATATCGTTAGATTGATGTTTGCATGTGTGACTCGATCCGATAAAAGGGATTTACTAGGCAAAAGATCGGTTGTTGGATCATGATTGATTACACAAGTTCTTTTACTGAATATTCATGAAGCGCAATCAGAAATTGTAGCATCGCTATTATTTCACAAAATATAAATTCAGAGAAACGATTTTTTTAGATGATGCTGTGTAAGCTATCACTTTTGCCTAAAAGGTGCCTTTTCTCGGATCGCATCAAGCTCATTTTGAATGTTCTGGCCGTAGATTCGTTGTCTCCACATTTTGACTTCTGGCAGAAAATTTTCTTTCGAACAATCCGATATATCTTCGTAAAATGTGTAGGTCAGCGGATTTCTTTTCGTTAAATTCTTGTTTAAGAAACAGTTGCCTGAAGCTTTGGAAAATGGATTTGTGTTCCGAGAACTGACTTTTGAGTTGAGAAATGAACGTATCAAGAAACGGAATGTAGGAAGAAATTCTGTAGTAGTCTTCAATACTTTGTTCTTGAACGTTGCAACGATTTTTTGTTGTGGTGGCAGCGGCCGGCGGCCGGCGCGCGGGGGCGTGGCAATTTCATTGTGATATGTGATTTCGTACTCAGAACAAATTCTAGCAACATGCTCATAAATAATGTGGAAAGTAGAATCTGCGTTTTCGCGTTTGTACGTAAATTCATTCAAAGCGTCATCTGCCAGCTTAGTAGCCTCACCCAGATCTTGGTTTTTAGATTGCAATTCCCGACTCAAAGGCAAAACAATCGAATTAACTGATTCCATAATGTGACAGGCGATTTGGAATTCAACCGTCGAAATCGCTGTCAAAAGATGAAATGCATTTTGCGAAGTATCTCGATCTTTCCACGTTTTGATTTCTTCCAAAGATTAAATAACAGCCGGTTGCAATTCAACGTACGTTCCAACTGCTTCATGAGGCTGAGCCCACTTGGTAAGGACAAACAGACTTCAACTTTTGTTTTTTTTTCTCACTTTTATTTGTCATTTTTGAAATTTCTTGGTGTAGAACGTCTTGTCTTTTACGTTCCTAACGCATTTTTGATTCCTGACACTTCGCATGCTGCATTGGCTGCCAAACTAAAGCAATGTGCAGTGCAATGTACATAAATTGCCAGGGGGAAATACGATTTTAGATGAGCCTGTGTACCAATGAATTGGACACTCATTGGCGGAGCTCCGTCGAATCCTTGGCCATACATATATGAGCAATCGACGCCAACATCATGTAAATAATTACAATTGTTAATTATAATTGATTGAATCTGCTAAATCCCGTATATATAAATGAAGTTTTGAGAAATGCCATGCCCAAATCCTGGATCCGCCACTGGTGTAGTTGCTGTTATCAAAATGTAACAAAAAGTGATTTAAAATCACTTTATTTAACACAATCGATGATTGATGATGCGTAAATCCATCACACGGTAGTGGCAAGTACTATTTTAAGCTAAAGGTTGTATTTTAGTTGTCAGTGATTGCTTCCCATAAAACAAGCTTCATAAACATTAAACAATTCGATAAGATAATTTCATTTGGATTAAAAAAGTCACACAATTTCGAACTTACATTTATTTAGGGGAGCAAATGCTATGAATAAGTTGCAAATATTTACGTTTAGAGAAAATTCAGTAAAGTGGGAAATTACTAAAAAGTATGCCGCTACTTGTAAATTTAAGAGGAAGAATGTAGATACTTGAAAAAACTAGGAAAAACTTTAATGCAAGTAAAATTAAATATTTGTAAATTTTATGCCTCTACTATTCGATTCCGAAAGTGCACTAAACTCGAATGATTAGTAAAATCAATCCGATTTTGAAGCATTAAAATCCAGATAGTGTGGTTTACTGCACAGGGAATTTTGCATAACATGCGACAAAAGCTAAAGACAAGACAAGGAAAAAGTAGTATAGGAGGG
The DNA here is from genome assembly GCA_949752695.1 of Melanostoma scalare. Taxonomy (NCBI): domain Eukaryota; kingdom Metazoa; phylum Arthropoda; class Insecta; order Diptera; family Syrphidae; genus Melanostoma; species Melanostoma scalare. Next base: position 197,395,185 of record OX456985.1, read on the forward strand.
GGTTCTATCTCTCATTCTCCGCTTAGGCGGGAGTAAAATTAAGAAAAAAATGACTTAGTATTAACAATGTTAAGAAGACAAATTTTTTTTACAAAGCAAAAATAATGTTTTATAAAATGTTTTTTTTTTCGTTTTGATATCTCTCTTAGTTTTTTTTTTTTTTTTTTAAAGATTAGAAAACTGTTAGTCTACTAGCCCGGTCTCCTCTATTATCAAGACTGTGGTGCCTGGTGCCTATGGCTTAATGATTTGCGTGTTTGCCTGTTACGTGGAAGACTCGAGGATTGAATGACAAAAACATCAAGGAAAACAAACTTTTTTTCGCCTTTCACGAGCAATTGACAAATTTTTCCCGGAAGTAGTTATATGTCATGAAATCCACTTTCTCTAAATTGGCAAAAAAAAAATTGCAGCTTCTTTCCATTCTCTCACAAGACGTGGTTTAGAAAAATGCGCTAGGCGCCGATGCTAATTGCTCCGTGGCACCACCTTATTGCGTAATGGTCTCCCACTCGTATACGTAATACTGACGGACAAAATGACACTTTTCGTTGGCGTTAATGGCACTCTAGAAAATTTATTTGTGACACTTAGTACTTCAGAATAGGCAATAAAATGGTAGATTTAAAAAATCCTTCCTCAAGTGTTTAGACATCTTTTTGTGAAGGATGACATAAGAAAATGTGTTTTTCGTTTCAATTAAACAAACAGAATCAAATATTTTCCGATAGTAAAACAAACAAATATTTCAATAGCATCCCGAATCGCTTTAAAAATAAAATATTTTCTTTTTTATAGCAAATGCTTCCCTTAATGTGCGCGCTTTCATTAACGACCTTGTAAGCTTTTCAAAGAACACAATAATTTGTGAGTTCCTCGACAGATAGATATTTCAAATTCTAGCAAATAAATAAATCTAAGAAGCACGGAAAATCTCAAGTTTTTTTCAATAAAAGTCTGTTAAGAAATTCCAGAGTAAAAAGTTTATTTCTTTTATTTTTGTTATTTCCCATGTGTTGCTATGAAAAGGCTCATAAAAAAAACATACGTCCGTCGTCGGGCCAAGAAAATTTTTTATGTTTTCTTTATGCTTTGGAATGCATTTGGTGGAACACTCGTTCATATTACTTTTTTTTAACAAATTTGTAGGCTAATTGTTTGTTAATAAGGCAGATGCTAGCTTCTCAAAGGTCAACAACCCCATGAAGTGATATTGCCAATGAAATATACTTGATGTTTATTGTACTGAGTTTGGTGTTGGAATAAATAACGATGGCGATTCTTCTTCTAGCCTTAAAAGAGAATCACACTTGTTCATGTTGTCAAATAATTCTCGGAAATACCGCAATACAAGCACAAGCCAAGTAAGATAAAGAAGGAAGCGTACACGCATCTGGTAAAAGAATTTAATTGCAACAAACCATGAAGCACTTTGATAGTCAAAAAGCTACTCACTCTCGATATTCAAGTGTCAAGTCAAAACTAATCCAAGTCTGTTTTCGAAGAACTTTTAAAAATGTCAATCGACAGGCTAACAGATTGAAATAACGATAAATAATTGCGGGTGCATTTCGACTGTATAGTCAATTTCAGTGACTCAGCAAGTGCATTAAACTCTCAAAAAGTTTTAAAAAATTGAATCCGTATTCATCCGTAAAAGCAATCCTTCAAAAGACTTGAAAGTTAATATTGTTCTGAATTCAAATCCAGTCACGAAATCGCTCTATAACGCCACGTTTTCAAAAAATAAGCATTGCTGTCCTGACCTTACTCTGTTATAAATCTCAAGAAGCCGAAGTGATAGAATGATTCTGTGACTGAATTTGAAATCAGTACACTAAAAATGATTTCAAAAATGTGTTATCAGATTCAAATTTCTTTTCGGGACTCTTCCTAGGCTTCAAAATACAAAATGTATGACCGTGTAGGTATAACAATTTTTGAAGCTTAATATCTCAGTAATTTGACGTAATAGATCCATTTTGAGACCAGATTTAGTCCTGTAAGTTAACTCCAATTGCTCACAAAGCATGGTTGTGAGAAATACGCTAGACCCCGGGCTCATTGTGTCATTATTTGTATGTATGTATGACATTATTTTCATGTTAAAACATAAGCCCAAAGAAAGCAAAAAAGTGCTTTTTTTCTTGAAAACCAAAAACATTAGTAAAATATTCCTAAGAAACTGTTCAGTTGAATCTATGACCCGCTAAGAAATTACCAGTGGTTCGCATATTGGAGAGTCTTTAAAGAGTTAAAACTATAGTCTTTAAAGAAAACTATAAAGAGGTGCTATATACTCGTTATATAACAAACTTTTGTATGGTTTAATAAAATCGCACATTTACTTACTTACTTACTTACTACTACTCATACTGTAATCCAACTTCCCTTTATGCCTCAGAACCAAAATTCTGTTCGTATTTTTGTATCTGATGTAATTTGTTTTTCGCCAGGTGTGAACATTTTTAGTAAATAACCCACTGCAATGTGCCAAAGATCTTACAATACAATCAATTTATTATACCTTCGATAAGCGTATAATTTCCAGTAATGGGCTTGTGAACGGATACCTAACGATTGTCTATTCGTAATATCACACCTTTGGATTATTATCTGTGGTAGCGGAGAAATCTGCAATTCATTGCATATACGCTCGCCGATGAGGCTCACTTTTGGAGTCAATGTGTTCAAGCGTAGCACAGATGCACTTTTCTTTAAAGTTCTTTTGCCACAATTCTTTTTTGAAGACAGAAATTATTTCAAATCAAATCAAAAAAGCATCAAATTGTTTTGGTTTTAAAGGTACATTTGGCAGCTTTGCGCTATAAGCACCTAGGACTAATATTGAGACTGTTCCGAGATTTATTCAGAGATGTGTGACAGTATAAGGAGTAAGCTTAAAATCCAGAGAATCCAGAGTAAGCTAAGAATCCAGTCTATAAGCCATCAGTTTCAGGGAACGGGTTGCGCTAAATTTGATTTGCAACTGGGATATTAGAAAGGGTGTCTCAGTTAAAACCTACGTTGTTATAATTTTGAGAGGCAGAAGAGTTACTGATCCAAGCCAGCTTACACTTAAAGGCTTCATCCTTCCCTTTTCAAACGAAGTCAAACATGTTGAAATTACCGTAGATTACAAAACTTCTTTAGTCCAAACAAGTTGAGCCGAAGAATGCTAATGGACTGTCAGCTTTTTGCCAATGTAAGGAAGCCTTTGGCAAGACATTGGGCCTATCATCGAACTGCTACGATAAAATCAATCATCTCCTATGCGTCAGTTTTTTGGTGGAACAAGCTTTCGCATAAATAATTATTGCTTCGATCGCTAAATTTCAAAGAGCAATATGTCTTGGCTGTACTGTAGCCTTTCCCAGCACTCTGAGTGCTGCTCTCGACGCACTGCTGAATCTTCCTCCCCTTGATAGCTACATCATGGGGTATACTCTCAAGACTATTTCTCGTTTAAAGAGATGAGGAAAAAAGGTATGAGTTACTCCAAGCTCCAGAGCAAATTGTGCCAGAGAATTTGCTCTGGAGCTTGGAGTAACTCATACCTTTTTTCTAACGTTCAATGGATATGTCGTCCGCAACCATTATCCCAAGGCTCAAATTGCGTCAAAAATAGGCAGTCAACTTTCCTTCGGTTCAGGGCTGGACCACTTTAGAATCTGAGGCAGGAAAAGATCGCTATCGAATCATAACACGTGGTTCCAAGACCGATGATGAATCTGACACTGATGTTTTTGTTGAAAGCGATGACAAACGAGTGCATGCTTCATTAGATACAAACGCATCCGCTTTCCATGCGGAGACCTTCACTTTCCTAATGGCTTAAAGGTAAGCTACGAAAATGGCTGGATTGGGGGAACCATTTGTGTCTGCAGCGAAAACCAGGGTATGCTGGCACTGAAGCTAAGACTCATTACGGAAAGAACTTGCTAACACAAAAAAAAAATTATTTACATGAAGTCTGAGTCCGTCGATCGGGGACGGGGACACCCAACCATAAGCCCAAGAATGCAACGCCTCTCTGAACGCGATTTGACGCTCTTCGAGTCTGTTTCCTATTCCAGGCCATAACGGCACAACTGGAACCGAGATCGCCAACTTCTTTCTAAGACTGACTTCTCTGGACCTGAGCCAGCGCTTGGTCTACCGGAGTCGTCAGTGATTGCTTCAATCAACTCAACCGTAGATCGCATGTCTTTATTGGATGCAGACAAACAAAACGTATGCTCCATAATAACTGCAACATTTTTGCTATCCCGTAGTAGAAAAGATTGTAGAAAGCTTGTTGGCGGTCCCACGGGGCACTTCCCTTTTGCCAAACATTCAAACGTTTTATGCTTAAATCAAACCACAGTCTGTGAATCTTGTGAAGATGATGAGAAACCGAAGGCACTTCCTTTGTGAATGACATGCATTTTCTCGTTCAGTTACAGTTACAGACACGCGGCGCAGACATGGTAAGAACTGGTAACATAGGCTCCTTATCATGACATCCGATTTTCGCTTTTCTATGAGAATCTGGAAAGCTATAACAAATTAAGGTTGCTATCTGATAGTACAATGGACAGGTAGTTGGGTCTGACTGCTCCTACTTAGTATTCAAAAAACTTCCGACAGAAGACCTTGAAAAATAAATAATTAATTAGTGTGATACTTGGGGAGACTTAGCGCATTTCTCTTAACTATACCTTGGTGATGAATGAAGAACTCCGACAAGTTTTTGAAAAAGGGCTTATCAAGAAAGCGCTTTTCATGGCCCTCAAATTACTCTCGATGAACCTACCAATTGTTCAAACATTGAACACTAGGATAATAAGAAGTGATAAGATAAGTGATAGGCATTATGTTTGCTTAGGACATCTTTTCTAGCAAACATGATATCACGAACAAAACAGTATATATCAGCGTAGGTTAAGACTTTATAGTTAAGTTCGAATAAAACAGCATACCGACCGTACAACTCGGTGTTTTCTTTTTAACTCGCGGTTCTAAAATTTCCCCCCACCAGAGAAAAGGGATTTATGAACACCAATTCCAAGCGAGAAGGGATGGAAGTGGAAAAGCAAATGATAATTTCTGAGATTAGAACCTCCAACTCAAACTAAAAGACAGACTTGCTAACCATTCCGACACATGAGCAAATTACAACATTGAAACTAAACACTGAACAGAAATGAAATTACTCTTCCTCGTTACAAATGAGTAGTTCCTCGTTACAATCACTTTTCTTTAATAAAATTAAAAATTTAGTACCAGACTTGGAATTTTATTTTGCTTTGTAAGAAGTGCAATGTTTAACGTCTCCCATCCACTTTCGTGTACACAACCAAATTCAGACCACCCACATGCGCGGGAAACCATCAATCATCAATCAAATTTCTCCTCAACTATACACTTCCCATCAGCCACTTACAAAATAATCATTCAACAGATTTGTTTCCCCGTATGAGTTGTGCTGACAGTGCACTTGATTTCTGCTGTCAAGACATGAATACATAATTAACAAGCTAATCTCCTTTCGTTAGGATTACAATGATACGACTCGCTTCAAACTATTGCATCTGTGTGATGTGCTAATCAATCAAAGAATTTAATAGCTGCACAAGTTTCATCTTAAATTCTGTTAAATTCAACGAAGCGGGAAATGAACAACATTTTCTCAGTTCTATCCGTCGCGTCGGCCTTCTGTCGTGCTTCAGGGATGGTACTGGATCTCATTTCAAATGAATTGAAACGCTAGAATAACAACAAAATTTTGTACAAATTTTCCGACAGCAGGTGCCTCCGTCGCATCGGTGTTTCCTACACCAAGGCATGGATCAACAGGAAGCAATAAAATTTAAGTGCTGATCACAACATTGACGAGTTAATTAATTTAATCAGCCCAAGCAGCAACGATATTGCCACTTTAATCTGACATAATTGTGCATTATGTTCGGTGGTGGCTGATCTAGGGCGTAAATAGCCGAAAATTCTGGTCGCACTTGGTTGGATGTTATTGATATTTTCATCGAACAATGAAAATGGAAAAAGCTCAAGTTCATGCTCAATTGCGTTTGCTTCTGACGTTTACCGATTATTTTAGCTTAGCGGCTATTTTTAAATTTTTTGAATGAAAAGAGAGAGAAATAAAAAAAACAGACACACACACAATGACTGACAAGACAAGTGGCCGCGTTGCATAATGCCGGTGCGGCGTCGGCATTTTTATTTTATTCAACTCTTCGGAGCTTGATGTGCATATTTCTTTTTTAATTTTGTAAAGTAAGTGCCGATGTGCTGCAGAGTCTTGTAGTATTTCGAATGCACCAGGTGGGCGTCTCGCGTTCAAGTACAAGGGCGATTGACAGCTTCAGGAAGTGAAGTTGACATTTTCTGTTGACGAATTATAAACCGAGTGCAGTTTTTTTTGTTATGATCAAGTTTCATTAAGAACTTGGAGAGGTAAGGTGCTTCGAGTTTCATTAAGAAGTAGAAGAGAGGGTGTTTTGCTTACCAGGTCGTGCGATTATTGGATTGAGGTTTGCCTGGGTAATTGAAGCCTTTGTGTTAGGTATTACAATAAACATTTTCAAACTCTGGAAAATAACATAAAATGTGAAGAACCCAGCCTTCTAGTTGTATGTTGGTTTCTCCTTTAAACTTTTACAGTCAAGATAGTTGATGAAATACAATTTTTGGCAAAAGTTTGGTATATGATCGGTACTAAACTATTTTCGTAATGATATTTTTCCCTTTCTCCTTGAGAGGAGAAATGGAAAGAGATTGGAAGGAAGGGAGAGAGAGTTGGAGGGATGAAGAGATGTAGTGTATCCTCTTTCCTCACAATTTCAATTTTCTACGTAATTAAGTATCTCTCTTGGATAATGAAACCTTAAACTTCTACACGGACGGATCTACATCCAGTAATGGTGTAGGAAGTGCATTTTTTTCGAAAGGGCTTTTCTTCCGCCTACTTGACTATTGTAGTGTGTTCCAAGCGGAAATTCTGGCGTTATAAGAAGTTTCGTCCTGGTTCAGAGAAAACGTTGTAACTTCAACGGATATTCGTATGTTCTCGTCAAGTCAAGCTGGTCTCAAAACTCTTGTCTCTATCTCAACAAAATTTACTTCGATCCAAAGCTGTCGCACGTCTCTAAAGGAGATGTCTGAACAGATAAAAAAAATATCTTTTATGGCTGCGGGCCACACAGACACACCAGGCAACTCCATGTCAAACGAACTCACCAAAAAAAGGAACGACTTTTTTAAAGAAATTTCGCCGTGTGTAGACTCGACACGTTGGAAGAGCTAATTGAATCTAAATCGTCTGCATATTAGCTCCACCATAAGTGCCCTAACTGGACACTGTCTAATAGGTAGACACACCAAAAGGCTTGGTTTCTTCTCCAATGACTTCTGTAGAAGCTACATGGACGAGGAGAAGGAGGAAACAGTCCAACACCTCCTTTGTTCAAGCGCTCGCTAACAGACGAAAAACTCACCTAAGTGAATTTTTTTTGACGTCACCAGTGATTTAGACAAGAAAGACCATAAAAGTATTTTCCTTTTCAGACGAAGTTCTGCATGGTTTGACTAATAGGGTGATAAACTCTCTCTCTAATCCCCTAGATAGGAACTAGAGGGTGAACGACTTTCTGGTCTCGGTTGTATCACAATGGACCCTCTGTGGTGTAAGTGTATCAGACTCCGTACCCTGATAGCCACATCTAACCTAACACAAGCTAGGTATCCGAGAAACCCTGTTAATTAAGACGGACGTACATTTTAAGGTGATACAAATAATCAAGAATTCATAACTAAATTAAAGTCAACAGGCAGGCACACCCAAGCCTAGGGAGCCCTATTGTCAAACGTTTGTAACTTAGCCATAGATTCGTGGTGAGTGGAGGGGACTCACAAAATTTTTGAAAATTCTGAACGGTTTAGAATTTAGATAGAACGAGCTTTTCAAAGCAGTGAACCTGACCGTTTCTTGGATTACCACACGAAGCTTAAAAAGAAGTTATTTCTACGATCTTTTTATTGATGATAAAACTTATAAAATATTTGCTCGCTATAATTTCATCGTAAATCAATTATTCAATTTTCATCCAGCAGAGAACAGTTAAATAAAACATCTTGGAATCTTACTGGTCCTCGGTTCCAATCTGACGTTTAAGGCAAAAATACATCGGGAAAGAATTGGGCTTCTTGCAGACCCCCTAATGACCGTGTACACGTTCTTCTTCTTTCTTTTCCGGCGTTACGAACATCGTGATCTCGAAAGGATCACAGATCTCCCAATTAATTGCTGTATACTAGTGATCCGCATCCGCTAAAGGAGTACACCGCGTTGACCTCAGAGTACTTTGGCAAACCACCAGGAGTGATTGAGTCTGACTCTCTTTTTCTTCCTTGCAAAAGTTGTATGATATAGTTGTGCTCAATATTTTTCAAGATGGTATTTTTAACGTGAAGGCTTACATACATTATAGGTGTATGGACACGTGTCATTACTGCTAGACGAGTAATTAGTGCTGTGCTAGTATATAGTACTAATATACCTTTAATTACACATGTAATTAATAAATTTGCTTTCAAACAAATAAATGCATTTTGACTTAGCACAGTTCGAAAAATCATTTTCAACAAATATAAAATGTAAGTTTGATCAAAAAAATTTTATAATAAAAATTATAAGACTTAAATCTTAAAGATAGTACATTTCTGGGACACTTTCCTGTGCGTGGTTGCCGATAGTTTTTAGATTTGTTGTTTTAATAATCAGTAAGCACGATAACTTTTGTATGAATTGACATAATTGAGATCCTTAAAAACCAAAGGCATGTTTTCTAATACTAAGACTAAGAAACAAAGCCGCAACAGTCGCTTTTCACAAGTTCCTCGAAAGTTACACTGCAATGAAAGTGCTGTCTGATCTTCTGACTTCGAAACCGGAAGAATATTTACTGGTGTTTTTATGATCATATCTTTGAAACCCTGGACAAAAAGTGGCTTTTTATGGGAAAAGCAGTGATACTTCACAAATTGTAGTTTTTTCAGTATGCATTTGTAAGCCCTAGGTTTAAATGCTAGGTTTTTTATATACGTTTTTAGCCAATTTACTATGCAAAGAATATTATTCCTTAATTAGTTTCTCCGATCCACTTTTCGAATATATTTGAGTTACAAATATAAACTTATACCATATAACAAAAACGGAGTAGAAGAGCTTGTAACCGGAGTCTTGTAAAAAACAAATTGGGGGAAAGTTCGAAATAAATACTCTATAAATGGGCACCACTGTGTCGCTCGTAGTTGCAATTGTGTGTTAAGTACATCAAAATCTAGAGTCTGATTATAAAGCAACATTTTTTAAGTAGGTTCAGTTGTTAGGTGCACATTACGACAATTGAATAAAATCACGCAATATACATATTGAGACAAAAAATTAAGTTGAATTTTGCAAAGTTTTGAAGGGAAAATACAAAAACACCACTTTTTTAAAGCTTTCAAAACATAAACATAAACGATTAAAATTTGATCAAAATTGTTTGACTAGTTTCTATAAATTTTCCACTTTTTTAAAAACAAGTTATTTTAAAATTATGTATGAAAGTCTTAAGATCTTGCCGGAAGATAATTTGACAAAAAATTTGAAATAATCAAAGACACGGTTTAGAAAATATTCAAACAAATAAAAACTTTTTTAAAAAACCTAGGACTTCTTAATTATGAAATAAATAGCTATCAATGATTTTTTTAGATTACAATAGATTTATTTCAATTTTCAAAATTACATTTTACGTATTTATATACAAAAATCTTTAAAGCATGGCATTGCCGTCTGCCCGATTGACATTTTTTGACAATTTAATAGTAATTTTTAATTTTAAATTCATATAAAATGTAAATGTCGGATATGAAAGGAATAGAAATAAAAATAAAATAAGTGGTATACAAACAAATTTAATTACAAGTTTATGTGTGGGACTGTTTGCAGTTAATTTGCTAATTCTTTTTTTAAAAAGCTTCATTCAGTATTTGGCTCCTGTAAGCCATTGCTGTCTTATAAAAGTAATAGAGCTGGGTTGTATTGCCTTCGCAGTTGAGGAGCGCTAAAACGCCTTCATCATCTATTTCGTCGCTGCCCAAAAAGCTTCTTCTAATTTCTTTCAAGATCGGACATAAACCGATGAAGTGTTTAATGTCTTCTCTAACAGACATATTGCAAAGCGCACATATTATTGGCAGATCCTCTCGGTGTGGCATGAAGTTCAGTCTTACCAACTCGCCCCTCATCTTGAAAACAGCAGATATTATTTTTTGATTAAAATCGATCCTAAAATAGTTTCTTTCACACAGATTATGTTGAAGCACGCTATAAGTGGCTCTGTGCACCGAAGAAGACGCCTGAAAGATACATTCGAGCCTGTATTTCTCATCGGTTTTAGCGATTAGATCGTAAAGAGAATCTTTGACGTCCTTTCCATTATATGTCTGCACGTTGAGTATAAAATTTAGGCCGCAGTACTCAGCTAGTTCTCTTAGTTTCTCGAACCAAAGACTCTTCCTTTGTAAAACATACATGGCTATCACTTTTGGTAGTCTTTCCTCCTGCATGTTAAAAATTCTCAAGAGATAGTCAATATGTAGCTTGAGGGATTTCACAAAGAGTGGTGATAGTCCGGTTTCAATATTTACCATGTAATTAGGTGTGTTCTTTGGTAGTTGAAAACATCTTTTAACATAGTATCTAAGTAAATTTTCCACCGATTCATATTTTTTGTATCCCCAAGTTTGAGCCGCATACAACATAATTGATTCAGCTACTGCAGTGAACACTTTGTATTTTACGTTGTGAGAAACGAGTTCGTTTGCAAAGCAATTTTTCCATGTAGCACTTATAGCGCTTTTTGCTCGGATAAGTTTTTCTTTGAAATGCGTTTCCATTTGTAAGTTGCTTGTTATAACTACACCGAGGTACTTATATGCCTTCACAACTTCTATAGATTGGCGATTGAAGTGCCATTTTTCATTTCTAGCCAATCTGCCAGAACCATTTTTGAAAGCCATAGCCTTTGACTTGCTTAGATTGACCTTTAAGTTCCACAATTTGCAGTACACTTCCAGACGATTGATCATTAGTTGTAGCGATTCCGGTGAGTACGCGAGCAGAACAACATCGTCAGCAAACAGAAGGGCTTTAATTAAAAGTCCAGCAAACTCTATTCCACCCGGTAGCTCGTCAACCAGGTCGTCGATGAAAAGCGAAAATAGATATGGACTTAAGGGACATCCCTGTTTTACTCCCATCGTTGTTTCAAACCAGTCTGACCTCTCCTCGCCATTCCATACCGCTGCTCTATTTCCGTCATAAAGGTTTTCTAACACCCTTCCAAATTTTGCAGACATTCCTTTGTTATACATCTTGTAAAACATGGTTTTTCTATCGATTGTGTCGAATGCGGCCTTGAAATCGACAAAAAGCACATACAGTTTCTTTTTTTGCTCCAAAAAGGTACCCGCAATGTTTTTCAAAACAAATATGTTGTCGTTTGCGGAATACCCACTTCGAAAGCCCGCCTGGAATTCATTAAGTATTTTGTTACGATTCATCCAAACAACTAGGCGGTTACTCAAGATTGTAACAAAAACTTTATACAAGGTATTTAAAAATGATATACCACGGTAGTTATCCGGGAGAGAAATGTGACCTTTTTTGTGAATTGGGAATATTATGGCTTCGTTGAACTGATTAGGGATTATTCCAGTATCTAAGATGTTTTTAAAGGCCTCGGCAAGTTTTTGAATAAGCTCCACTGTTCCATATTTCAGAAATTCAACCGTGATCCTATCTGCTCCTGGTGCTTTTCCGTCTTTAAGCTTGTTAACTGACAAACGTACTTCTTCTTCAGTTAAAACAGTATCCAGAATTTCGTCTTCATAAAACGGTTTCGCATACATCAACATCGGCGTAGTGTTAGAAGAGTTTAACATTTTTTCAAAATAATCTTTTAATACATCTGCAGAGAGTTTGTCGCTGATTTGTAAACATTTGCCATTTAGCATCTTTACGCTGTTCCAAAATTCTTTCGAATCCCTTACATGTGTCAGCAGTAAGGCTTGAGATTCATAGAACATAATCTTTTTCCTTTGACAGATCAGTTTGTATTTTTGGTTTGCTTCCATATAAAGCCTTTTGAAACACTGATTATTTTGTCTACGAAAAGCTCTTAGCCATCCAAAGGATCTGTTCCTAGCCGCTTTACACTCATCGTCAAACCACTTTTCAGTGTTCCTGTTTTTTGGAGAAGGCGTTTGTCTGTATATCGGATAAGCAGATTTGATTACCCTTTCAATGTCTCCTATAGTAAGATCTGCATCAACTTGAAGCTCTCGATTTACATTCTGCCGATATTCGGTGATCTTGTTTTCTTTCCATTGCAGTTTTGGCGGAAGATTTAGCTTTCGTAGTTCCTCAAAAGTGCAAGCAGATGGAATTAATTCAATTGAAAGTGGCATATGATCAGAGAACGGCATGCTCAAAACTTCGAAGTCGTGAATTATTGAGTTCCATTCACCCTTTTCTAGGCAATAGTCGACAACTGACGAGCCTTGCTGTCCCACGAAGGTTAATTCGCCTTTTTTATCTGACTCACTTGTGCCATTAATTATGGAGAAGCAAAAGGAGTCACATAGTTCTAATAACTTATATCCGTTTGAATTTATCGTTGGATCCTTTGAGTTTCTCTCTTTACCCGCAAAAATGTTTTCTCTACCAGCTTCCTTCCCTATCCTTGCATTTATGTCACCAACAATCATTATATTTTCCGCACTATAGCTTTCTAGGAAGTCATTTAAGACACCAATCATCAATGATAAAGTGGGCTTAAAAAACTTTACTATGGGAGGTACAGTTTTAATACTTTGTGGAACCTAGTTGTTTTATTTATTTAGCTTATTTTAACTATATTTATACTTAAAATTGTACAATAATTAATGCTAATCAACATGGTTTCTTAAAGGTAAGGTCTACTACGACTAACCTTACCCAATTTGTATCATTGGCAGTTTGCCCCTAGAGAAAGACAATGAGGTTGATGTTATTACTTTTGCTTCGACTAAATTAGTCGTAAAATATTTTACCTTAAACTCAAACCCTTTGATTCCCCTTCCTTAATTATTGAATTGATCAAATCATACCTTGAGAACCGAGTAGGTATATAGGATCACTTTAGAAGAACTGTTTTCGATACAATATTTACCTCATCGGGAGTTCCCCAGGGTAGCCTACTCGGTTCACTCCACATTTATGTAAACGAAATTAAAGTATAATAAAAGTTATCTCATCTGCTCAGGATTCTTTGCTCCTTCAATAAGACTCAAACACTTTTTCTATCTGGTATAGTAAAAACTTTCTTCAGCCAAATCTAAACAAATGCCAATGTAAAACTTTCTCACGTTAGCGTTCTTCTAGTCTTCAAATTTACACTTTTGAGTTTTCGAACCCATACGTTACTAAATCTTTGTCCACCACTTTTGACAGGCTTATCCTAGAATATGGTAGTCTAGTCTTGTCTCCCGACTAAATAACTGAATCTCGCAGAAATGAAGCTGTTTAGCGAAAATTTTTAAGATTCGCCTGCTTTGGCCTTGGTCTGATCCTTTAATTTTATCTTCCTATGAAAACCGATTGCAACTCACTGATTTGCTGACCCTCTCTAAACGTCGTCGTTTCGCTGATATGATTTTTCTCCACCAGGTTATGGCTGAAATCATTCCCCGGCCCTCGTTTTTACAACCCTTTTTGAAAATCGAAAAAATGAAAGATTCTTTTCAATAAGTGGGAAAAACAGCTTGGGAGCGAAAGTTGAGCGAAAGTTGATGAAGACTAGTAAGAGGTGCAAAGAGCGCGGCAGCGCATTTTTTAAGAAAAATTGCTGGCATGCCGCTTTCTGTATTTTCGAACTAAAGTTGAAAAATCAGAACCTTTGAAATCGAGAAAATACACTATTCATTGCTACTTACAGCAAAGATACTTTGCAGACGCAAACAACAATCGAAACCCTTTCTTTGTTGCGTTTTGTCTGAAGTCTGAAATATGGGAACTACAAACTTCACACCAAAAATCAATCAAATTCAATGTTGACAATGTTTGCCACTTGATAATAAAATAAAAATCAAGAACATATCTCAAGTGCTTGGGTTTGAATGGACTTTGGAAAACCCTATCACTGTTCGGTGTCTCTTTAATTACTAAATGTCTCAATCCACTATCTTTGGAAGCGAAAGACATGTACATGTACATTGTACACTCGTACAAACTGCAAATAGTTTCTTTTGGATAAAGAGGGCTGTTAATACGACAGTGAACAATCACTGTACTAAAGAACTAGATAAAGACGCAATATACAAAATCAACTTTGGAAAGAGTAGGCATTTTAACTTCTAAGAAAGATCATACGATCGAGTATTAAGAAGCTTTCGAAATGAAGTTTGTACGAGGTCTATCAAAATAATCACTTCCACTTTGACTTTAGTATAAATCTCGTAATACTCTCATTCAACTTTGATAACACATTTGTTTTCTTCTCCTTACAGCCATCTTGTTTCTTCAATCTGTTCTGGCAGCCGACCACTGGACCTATCCCGACCGCAATGAAACAAATGGTAAGTGAAAAATTACGACCTACAAACAAACAAGGTAATCTATTAACGGCAGCATTCCATTTAATTTGCACTTTTTGCAATCAAGCTTGTTTATCCGAAGAAGATATGACAACAATTTATTAATAGAGCTACTAGTTCCATAGAATACTCGTACATAGAGTCATTTCAAGCACATCGCTCTAGATTGGGACAATGTATGAATACGAATTTGAAATGAATAAATTACTCTCACTCTCGAATGAAAGGCTCGCCCATTGTGTGCCATGCAAATCATGACAAATCCCAGACGTTGAGACTCTCATCAAACGATTGAATGCTATCATCACTGTGTTATCAAAACACACAGATTGCTTGAATTGCTAAATTGCCTTTTAAGATGCAAGTAGAAGATAGAATCTGAACTGACACTGAGCTGAAGATTGTTTTCTGTATTTCCATGTGTGGTCTACGGTGGTTGGCTTTGAGGATAAAAAAAAGTTTCTCTATGATTATCGTATAATCAACAGCGGTTGGTGCAACATGTGAAAACGAAAAATGAAATGATGTCAAGAATATAGCAAGTGGGGCGCACGCGGCACGAGTTTTGATAAAATGATAAAATGATAATGATTTGATGCGTCACCAGCGATTGAGCGCCCACCAACTAAGCCGCAAGAGTTGTCTTCTAGATCTCCTACACTTTTTGGCCCATAGTTTCGAAAAACTTCAAAATTTTCCGTATTTGTATTCGGTACATCTGAAATGTTCGCAGTTACAAGGCATAAACTAACTATGTAGTTTAACGTTGTTTCATTAGTTAGGAAGACACAACAAATCCGGGGAAGAATAGGGAAGCATATTGACATGAGGTTTTTAAAGGAACTACAATTTTATACAGATTTCGAACGACTAAGTGAGAAGGTTCCTTTCATGGCAGCGTAACTACTCTCAGAGTAGATCCCGATGCTTCGTGTAAGGAAGAAACTAGTAGAAAATCTATTTTACGTCACTGGGATTTGAAAATCAAGCTACGATGACAGACAGACATGCTTTCCATTACGCCCCTTCACAAACGCCAGCTAATAAATGAAAATAAAATAAGTAATGTGACACAACAGAGCGAGGAGCCCCAGAGCCTAGCACAACCGTGCCTTGTGTAGGAATGAAGGGAGAAAACTGTAGGTCCCCTTTATTCCAATTCCGAATGGCTAATCGAGAAAGCGCTTGAATTTACTAATGAAGGACTTGGAAACTCATCGCCAAAAGCGATACCCGTGGAAAAACATTTTTTGCCTCTGTTGGGATTCGAATCAAGAACTTCTGGGTTATCAGGTCGACATGCTAACCATCTCACATAAAGCTATTAAGGGGAACTTATACCACCTTTAAAAGTCAGTTTAAACGACCTAGAGCAAATAGTAGAAATTGTTTTTGATCGGCAGCATGCTGGAACCTGACAGCCATATTCCAAGACAGTTCAGTTATTTTTAATACAGATTATAAGTCTAATAACATTGGTCCCAAGTGGTTTCCTTGAGGTACCCCAGACTTGACATCTATTGTCCAGAATACATGACATTTGGAGTTAACATATCGAGTGCTAAATGATAAGTAGCACTTAATTCATAGAATAAGTTTTGAAAACCAACCGAAATATGTAAGTTCTTCAGAAAGCAGCTAGCGATTAAGTTGTTCAAAAGCTCTGGGGAAATCAGTGTGTACCACATTCGTTTAAGGACCAGTTTCATAAATTCACTTGTAGTTCGTTTAAGTTTCAGAATGATTTGCCAGTTCCTTGATTTAAAAAATGGAATGATGAATGAATACGTTCAAGCTAGTGGAAAAACGGAAGATAGAAATAAATTTAACAAACAACAAAAGAGAAGGAAACCGAGTGCAGCCCTAGAAACCGATGAAGCCCTAGTATTCTTGTCCATTGGAGCTAAGGCTTCCTGCCGATTAGCAGTTGTCATGTACACTCTACAGTTCCCGTTCAAAGCCCAATTCGAATGAAGCATTTTTCCTAAAAAATAGCGTTAAAGCTACAAAACTGATATTTTTAAATCCGTAATGACCTCATTCACACTTATTTTTTAATATATTAAAACCAGCCCGGATCTAACCAGATCAGGGGCTATTTTTGCTGTTTCTATGTTTTGAAGACAAAGGCGACAGGTGTCAGTTTTCAAAGTACCAATGTTTCTAAGGTGGTAGGATCTCTCAACTAGTGACGTATAAAGAAGTTCATGAGGTTGGAGGATAGTTGTTGTGATACCAGTGGTAATTGGTGATTTGAAATTGGGGCCAAAGTAAGCTTCTCTGTTGCTTACCATTTAGCTTGGAAATCATTTGCAAAAGCTACAGGATTCTTCTTTCATTTTGGTCGTAAAAGAAAGGTAACTTTCAAAGGATGGATCGACAAATGAAAAAAAGAAATAACAAAGAATTTGTTATTGTTGTTACCCGGAGGTTGATTGAAATTATCAAAAAAAAGTCTAAAAACATTCGCACACATCGCTTAAAAATGTATAACTCACATACCTTTGCGAAAAGCAAAGTTTTGGAGTTGAGTTCCTGGATCTCATGATCAGGATCATGATTTTGCGTATGCAAATAAAACTTTTGCTTTTCTAGCGCAAAGATTTTGAATATTTCCTTCACTTTAAAGAGTACATACTCTGGTCGCCTTCTTAGACATACATAGATGGTGCTTTCAACAATGTCAGGAACTCAGCGATTATGAGTGCTCTTGATAAACTAAACTAAACTAAAAATAGAAGACCCTTTAAAAACAAGATTATAATTCAATTCTGAGAAGCAGGATCATCGGGTCAAAAATGAGTGACTACGAAACTAGTAGAACAATCAAAAAAGTAACACCACAAGGAGGAGTACTCTATCCCCTTCTCTAGAAGTTGGTCGTCAACGAACTACAAAACGGTCTAGAAGAAGCAGGATTCAAGGTTGTTGTCGACAATGATGATGTGTCAATTCCTGTCTGAGGCAAACACACACAAACTCTAGCAGAGCTGTTGCAAATGGCTCTAAATAAACTCAATCACTTGGCTGAAGTTCGAGGACCTTACCTGGTTTATATTGTTTGCGAAGAAAAATACTTTTCGTGCGACTTTTGATGGCTTCGGTAACCGTTGGTAATTAGTACACTTTGAACGTATGAACAATCCTCAACTAAAAGGAAAGGAAGTGGCGAATTTTTGAGGCTGGGAATAGAAATTCCAAGTCAGTTCAAATGCAACAAGAACTTAAGAACTGCCATTAGCTCATCTAAATACTATTATTTTAAGCACTGTGAATGGCTTTTTAAAAGGAAATATGTGAGAGTTATTGTCAGAGATAGGAATTTGTGACAATGATATGAATCAATGATTCAAGAAGTTGAAGTTGAAGTGTCTTTAACGAGAAGGTTAAAATAAGCTCAAACCGTGGCTGCAACATCTTAGTGCCCCCAAGTTAACTGAAATCAGCACCTGCTCTATATCACCCCACACTGTTACCCTTAGCCCCCTTCTTCTGGTAGCTTTCTTGTTCGTAGGCTATTATTTTACTCCCTTAAAATATTGTATCTATATACTTCAAAAGAATAGTGTTTACGTAAGGGAACTCCTGTCGATAAAACGATCTTTCATGGTTCTGCCATGCGTTGCCAAAAAAAAAGTAAAGAGTTTTTTTTTTTAGCTTTCAATCTGGCAATAAGTTTTTGGAGTTGGTCTTTTTGACAGTTCTAGGTAGATTTCCCGGTTTCCGTCACAGTAAAAAGAGAGAAAGTCCCAAAAAGAACTGTATGGCAATATGAGAAAGCCAATTGGGACGGCCTGAATAATTTCTTTCGAAATTTCAATTGGTCACTGTGCTTTCTCGACGGTTACGTGGATGCATCAGCTGATATAACGTAATTCTCAACGGCATGAGAAATTTTGTTTCTCACAGAACAAAAAGTATCATCCCCAAAGAAAATTCGTGGTTAGATTTAAGCTGTAAAGAGGCTATTAGAGATCCAGAAAGTAGTTTTCGAAAATTTAAAGATAACCCTACTGTATAAAACCGAAATTTGTTCAAACGGGCTAGATATATCTGTAATGCTCAAATACAAAGGGCTAAGTTTTTACATGACCAAAAAGTAAGGCAAAAAATACTATTGTGTCCAAAAGGAAGTAAAAACTTTTGGTCTTTTGTCAAGAACATTAAGAACTCGACCACGTCATCAGTCCCAACGCTCGTCTTCAATGACTCTCCGTATGTCAGCTCCATCGACAAAGCCAATTTGCTGGCAGCTCAATTTGCTGCCAACTCGACACTTCCTTATAGCATATTGGCTCCACCTGAGCTCGAGTCTGCAAATTCTTTGATGAAACAGATATTTTTTCGAACTCACTCGGTAGCGAGAGTCCTCAAAGATCTCAACATACATAAATCCGCTGGTCCAGATGGTATCCCCGCCATTATTCTGAAGAGGTGTTCTTCTACGCTGGCAAAACCACTGCGTAAACTTTTCCATCTTTCCTATTCTGCTGGGATTTTTCCGAGCAGATGGAAAACTGCATTTGTCCAGCCGGTCCCTTAAAAAGGCGAATCTTACTCCTCTTTTAATTACCGTCCAATTGCACTCACGTCCCTTCTCTCCAATAATACATATAAGATAAACCGTCAACTTATAAAATATCTTGAAGAACGAAAGCTTCTTAATGATCGTCAGTATGGCTTTCGTAGCAAACGGTCCACTGGTGATTTGATGGCATATCTCACCGAAAAGTGGAACCAATCTTTACATTGTTTTGGAGAAAGTAAGATTATTGCGCTTGATATTTCTAAAGCATTTGATAGAGTTTGGCATCAGGCTCTTTTATCGAAAATGCGTGCTTTTGGTATCGATAAGTCTCTTCTTCGTTGGATTAGAAACTACCTTTCCGACCGTTCAATACAAGTTGCATTGGATGGCTTCAAGTCTGATACCCACTTCATAAATGATGGTGTGCCCTAGGGCTCCGTTTTGTCTCCGACTCTCTTCCTCATTTTCATAAATGATCTCTTTTCTGAAACTTCTAATCAGCTTAACTGTTTTGCTGACGACTCGACCCTCAGCTTTTCACATTCGTTTCCAAATTCACGTCCCTGCTCTTCGGACGTGGAAATGGAACGGTTGCGTATGATAAGCTCATTGAATTCTGACCTTGACAGCATTGTTTCATGGGGTCTTATGAACCCAGTAGAATTCAATGCTTCGAAAACTCAATACTGTCTCTTGTCGTTGAAGCCTAACATTCCCCCATTGTCATTATCCATGAATGGTACCTGCATCGAAGAAACCGAAAAGCTGTCAGTACTTGTTATGAGTGTTAACGATGATCTTCGTGGGAATGACCACATATTTGAAGTCGCCAGAAATGCTGCTAAATGCTTAGGTTTCCTTAAAAGGTGCAGGAAATTTTTCACCCCTTCTGATCTGGCTACTATTTATAAAGCCTACATCCGTCCTTAGTTAGAGTACAATTCACATATCTGGTCAGGTGCTCCTAAAACATCATTGTGCCTACTCGATAAGGTTCAAAACAGAGCATTAAGAATGATAGGTGATAGTTCAATTGTTGAATCAATTGATTGTCTTGATCATCGTCGTAATGTTTCATGTCTCTCTCTTTTCTATAGGTTTTTTTTTACAAACAATGCTCGGACGAAATAGCCAGTTGCCTTCCTCCCCTTAAGCAATTTAACCGCAATACACGCCTCGCAAGGAATGCAAATCAGTTTTACCTTCAGCCCAATTTCGGTCGTACAGTGAAATATAGAGATTCATTCTTTAGCCGTACTACTTGGATGTGGAATGCTTTACCTGACTCTGTTTTCCCCTCTCATTGTAATACACAGAAGTTTAAAAATAATGTGCATCGGCACCTCCTTTCTAATCCTTTCCTTCCTTCTTAACCACTCGCACTGTGTTAATAACATTATAAGGGCATTAATAACCCCTTGATGTGCGCGTATATTATAAAAAAAAAAAAACTCTTTTTTTCGGACGGAGAAGGTGACGTTTGAGTGTTGTATATTCTTTTCTGGTATGATGTTAAAGAAATCGCATGACCGTTTTGTCACCTTGCCTAAGGCATTTATACACATCAAAGGTCTAGGTGCGTTCTTTACCGGTCTTGACGGAGCAGCGCGTGAGTTCTTCAAAGTCATCCTGCATTGTCTTTCGAATTTTTCAGGGATACCAAAACTTGACATGGCTGCGTAACTCGTCTTTGAAATCAATAAAAAGATGGTGTATACCGATGTTATATACATGGGTTTTCTCCAAGACCTGCCTGACAGCAGAATTAGTGTCGTCATCGCCGTTAAGCAGTCAGCAGAAGTGGTCTTTCCAGATTCTCAGTAGTGACTGCGTCTCTATGTTCTCTGCTGGTCTCTACAGGCTGGAGGCTTAACACCCTGGAATGATCTTTTTACCTTTATGTAAGACTTCCGAATCTCATTTCGTCATGTCATCTCTGAATTTTCTCAAACGAGCCCTTCTGATGTTGCTTCTTTTTCTTTTTGAGAATTAGGTGTTCTTCCCTTCTTTTCTCCTTGTAAATCTCGTTACACTGATCGTTATATTTGTTCTCTTTTGCGTTAAATTTGACGTTCTTTATTCTCATCAGAAGCGACAAAATTTTGATGTTAACAATGAAACAATAATCTTTTACTGATTTATTTTTTAAATAAAGGGTCCGCAATCTAACATTTTTTTTTTTCTCAACTTGTGCTTATTTTTGTTAATGGTAACACTTAGCACATGTCTGATTTAACAAATAATTAGTTTTATCCTTCCGCTGAACGAATATGGTTGTGTTTACGCTTGAACAAAGCTGGAAAACATTGCGACATTTCTTTGAAAATCCGATGCCGATTTTGCCAAAAAAATCATCTTTTCAGATGAAGCTCATTTTGATCTTGGCGGGTATGTCAACAAGTAAATTGCTGCATTTGGGGCACAGCAAACCCGCACGCATACATTGAAAAGCCGATAAACCCAAAACGAGTCACTGTTTGGGCGGATATTGGTCCAGAGGCACAATTGGACCATTTTTAGGAGGAGGATATTGGCAACATTTGTTTTCAACAGGACGGCGCTACGTGCCACACAGCCGAAGCTACACTCGATGTTTTGCGCCCTGTTTTTGAAGATCGCATTATCAGCCGCAGAGTTGATGTCGTTTGGCCACCTCGGAGCTGCGATTTGACACCGTTGGACTATTATTTGTGGGGTGCCGTAAAAGATAAGTGTTACGCCGACAAGCCAGAGACAATTGACGCTTTAAAGGACAATATTCGTGAAGCCATTGGTGAAATACAGCGGCACACAATCGATAATGTGCTTAAAAATTAGACCGATTGTGTAGGCTACTGCATAGCAAGCCGAGGCAGCCATTTAAATTAAATTATTTTCCATTATTAAACGGAAAGATTGTACTTTCAAATAAAAAAAGAAATTTCAGAAAATATTCAGTAGTTTTTTTTATAGCATTTTCAAAAAAAAAAGTTATTTGGCGGACCCTTTATATAAAAACATATCCATTTTTTTCTAGTTTTCCCTCAATGGGGTGGAGTGTGCGACACCGGTCACCGACAGAGTCCAATTGATTTGAGTATTGCAGGTTCACTCAAAGGCAACTTTCCCGAATTCGTGTTTCACAACTACGATAAAACTTTGACTTCACCATCTCTAGCCAACAATGGCCACACTGGTAAGTTACCATATTCAACTGCCAAAAGAATCTTTAACCTTATCATACGACTCCTTTCAGTTAAATTGACGAAACTTTCTGTTGAAATGACCCTCACTGGCGGCCCATTGCAGGACAAGTATGTTGTAGAAGAACTTCACTTGCACTGGTGGTCCGAGCATACCATTAACAACATACGGTAACTACCACAGTTTCTAGACCAATTTCACAGTCTGATATTAATGCTTCGACTTAAGGTATCCCTTGGAGGCCCATATTGTTCATCGCAATACTCGCTATGCCAACATCACTGAAGCTGCTGGTCACAAGAACGGCATTGCCGTAATTGGAGTTCTCTTCCATGCGTCCAATACACCCAATGTCGGAATTGGAAAAATTATAGAAAACATCGAGTTCATCAACAGTGCCGACGAAATTAGCAAACCAGTGACCATTGAACAGAAGATCAATCTTCGCGAACTGTTCCCCAAATTGTCTGGCGGTTACCTGAGCTATCCCGGTTCTTTAACTACCCCATCCTGCGCTGAATCGGTTAGTTGGATCGTTCTCCTTGATACGTTCTCTGTCACAATGGATCAGGTAATTTGGAAACTTTACATCGATCTCGACTTAAAACTTATTCGTGATTTCCTCTTCCGGCAGGTTAACAAGTTCAGGGCAATTGAAACTTATGGAGGCAAGAAACTGACCGACAATTACCGCGATGTCCAGAAGAAGTACAACAGACCAGTTATGGTTATTCGACAGGAGTCTTCTGGTGCCTCGCTATCAATTAGCTCGGCGACTTATGGCCTCATAGGCTCCATTGTAGCATTCTTCCTAAGTCGTGTCCTGCAGTAGTGCTGATTACGCTATTCTAAATTGTTAAGCCATAAAGCATGTTCCTGTATGGATTTATTTGTAAATGTAACCCATGCCATTTTGTTCCTTTTCTGTAATCAGAGTTATGAATTTATCTTTACACTGTACAAGCGCATATTGTTGTTTTGTGTATAATTTTATATGAAGTTTATAATTGTCTGTTAACTCGTTCCTTGTTGTATATGTACAATGAATAAAATGTATATCGTCGCGTCGTCTTAGGGGAAATATTTTATTAAATTTTGCTAGTCAATATCATTATTATGTTTTTCAATAAAAATATTTTATGTCAGTTTTGGTGTTTTACTATTTTTTTTATAGTTTTTTGTGTTATTTTTTGATTAAGTTCAGGATTATATTTAGGGCAGATATGTATGCACCGCCGACAGCGGCCTCCGCAAGATCTACAAAATTTTTTAGACAAAAGTCCAATGTTTTGTTGCAATTAAAGTAAAACCAAGTAACCGTGAGGTGTATGAAGTGGTGAAAAATCTCCGCCATCTTCTGTGATAAAAAAATGTCTTCTTAGTTAAAGGGAAACGAGTACATAGCTGTGTGCGTCCAGTACTCGTATGGAGGTAAGTTCTCTGCAACAGAGACGAAGACTCTCAGCCTGGCAGCAGAAGTATCAAAACAAGATCGTAATAGGAGTACAAATATTCGTTGAAGGCGATTCAACCCCCGCCCCCGTAATAACAAGATTTACAAGGAAAAAGAAGTGAAGAACACCGAAATCTAAAAAAGAAATAGAAGTACCATAAGTAGCGCTCGTTTGAGGAAATTGAGAGAAGTGAGTGAGGCTCGGAAGTTGTACCAAAAGGTAAAAATATCTAGCCAGGGTGGCAAAGCCCTACCTCAAGCCTATAAAGTCCAGCAGAGAAACATAGTGATTGAGACGCAGCCACTAATGAGGACCAGGTAAGACCACTTCTGCAGACTACTTAACGGCAATGAAGACACTAATTCTGCGTCAGTCTTAAATCAAACAAAACTGGCCTTGATGCCGACCTTTTAAAGGCAGCTGGTGACCAGTTTAAAAGGAGCATGCACCAGCTGATCTGCATGATATGGTCGGAAGAAAGTATGCCTGTCAGTATCGTGTGTCTGATCCGAAAAAAGGGAGGCCCTCACAATTGCGCCAATTATAGAGGAAAAAGCCTCCTTAACGTCGCGTATATGATCTTGTCTGCTCTAATATGCGATCGTCTGAAACCTAACTTCAACAACTTCAAAAATACTTATCAATGTGGTTTCAGACCAGAAAAGTTCACAAAAGTCCAAATTTTCACATTACAGTATTTTCAAGGACGAGCTGTACAGAGCCATGTCTAGTTTCGGCATCTTTACAAAACTCTTAGGACTATGCAGGATGACTTTGAAGAACTCACACAGCTCCTTCAAGGCCGGTAAAATACCCACCGAGACCTTTGATGTCGAGAAAAAGCCTTTCGACAAGGCGACAAACTGTCATGTGATTTCTTTAACATCGTACTTGAAAAGATTGCACAAAACTCAAACATCAACACAACAACAACAACAAAACAATCTTTCCAAAGTCTGTACAGTTACTCGCTAACGCAGACGTTATTGACGTAATGCGAGGAAAGAAGCGAGATGTCAAAGGTGCTTTTGCGAGCATTGAAACAGAAGCAAAAGAATGGGTTTGGTGGTTAAAAAGTGTAAAACGAAGTATATGTCATCAAACAAAGACACCGAACATGGACCGAATTGAACGAAACCTCACAGTTGTTAGACGAAGCTTCGAGGTAGTACAGGATTTCGTCTACACTAGATTTGCTATAGACACGCAAAACAACGTCAGTGAGGAGATCAAAGGGAGCATTAACTTGCCAATCGTGGCTTCCTTGAGAAGACAATTGAGAAGCAAATACCTCTTTGGAAAGCGTGGTCCTTATCGAAAGCATAGCAGGAAGCCCTTGGTCGTTTCAAAAGAAAATGCCTGTATGCGAAACATTATGTGGAGAAGAAGATACAACAACGAGCTGTATGAGCTGTACCGCGACATGGGCATAGCTAGAAAAGTACGCATCGTACTGGGCCATGCCTGTAGAGCGGATGAACATTAAAGCTCTGGCTAGAAGGGTAAAGCACATTGCGGGTAAATCGCGGAAGGAGAAAAACTCGTCCTTAAACGACTTAAAGTGCAAGATTGGAGAAAGTTCGCCCCAAATTGAAGTCGTTATTGAAATGTGTTGGTTGAGGCTCAGGTTCACCAAGAACTGTAATGCCCACCTAGGTAAATAAATAAGTGGGAGACCACTTTAAAATTTTCAAAATCAAAAAATTATAATCTGTCTTACTGTGGGACTATGTGGCGTCCTAATGCTGAAAGAATTTTTGAAATCGGTCAAGTAACATTAATGTTCCCGTTCTCGTTCCTGTTTCTGATCCTGTTTAATTATAGGGACGAAATATAGTTTAAGTTACTGATGAAGGGAGATAATGTAGCACCCCTAGTGCTGAAAGAATTTTTGAAATCTGTCCAGTAGTTTCTAATATTCCGTTCCCAACCCCGTTCCTGTGGTAATATGGGGATCAAGCCTTAACAGGAACCATCTCTGGACTAAACTATGTCTACCATGAAAATTTCATAAAAATCAGTTGGTTGGCTTAGGAGTTTACCCGGGACATACATACATACATACATACATCCTATTTTATATAGATATAGATTTCAAAAATATGATATCCAAAGAATGTTATGACCAAAGGAAAACTGAAGATATTGAATAGACGTAGAGTTATCGCATTTAGAGCGCGAGAACAACATGCGGTCGGGTGACGAGTCAGGTAGCTCGGGCCGTTAGAGGAGGAGCGACATTCGCTTCATAGTACCCCCTACTGCTGACATTTTATATGGTGGGGCAGCTGTTTCGGGGAAGGAAGTCGAAGTTCTATTGTACACGATTGGAATCGCTGATTAATCCGTAACTTCTTACTATTAATAGTTTTCTCGTGGTGAAACTTTAAACGAAATTATCTCGAATTTACATTTTCAAAAACTGCTCGTGTTGCAGCTCAAAAAGTTAGCGAAGAAATTTTGGGAGGTTACTTTCAGTAATATTATCGAAAGGATATACCAAAAGTTTAGAAGGTAGCGTGTAAATAAATAGATTTTCGGGGGTCAAATATGTCGAAAATACTGCCGAAAATTCAAATTTTTAAGTAAAAAGGCTCCCAAAATTAGAATTTTGGACTTTCTCATTCTTTTTTTAGGTATATCCTTCCCCTTAATATGTTAGTAAAAGAATGAACTTTGACAAATCATTTTCAGATCAACCGAAAAAGAGTGACAACTGCAGCAGTTTTCGATGTCGCCGGAAGCAGGCGTCCGGAGAGCTTCAATAACGCCGCATTTTTGTTGGTCATCGAATAGATAAAAATTTTTGTGAATACTGAACAGGTTTAATAAACATTTCTTCTTATTTTGAAAATGATTGGGTTATTTTATTCCCTTTAAAAAAAATAAAAGAAAAAACAGGTTAGTGGTCTCTCCCCTAAAGTAGGTAAGTGCTGCAATAAAGAGCAGAGGTTTCAAGCAGGTTTCCTGATGTACACCTACAGTTATTTGGCTTTCTTCAGTTACTGAAGGACATCTGTCACTCCTCATCTGCTCCTTCATTAATATTCTGAATCATCCGTACATAGGCCTTTGAAACCCCTAGCTGTCTGAGGGCAGCCTGAATTTGATCTCGAGGTTATCTATCGTTTTTCGAAGTCGATCAACACCTTGTGTTTCCAATGATTTAAGGAATAACGTTTTTTTCTATTAGGATCCTTGTCCTTTAAATTGCATCTGTTGTTGACTGGACTTCGATAAACCTGCATTGGTCATAAGATGGATATATTATCAGATAATTTTCAAAGTATGGGACATAGGCTTGATCGAACAGTAGCTATAGCGTGAATCTCCCTTCCATTTGTAGATTGGTAGAAAATAATTTTCCCTGAATTATTTAGGCAGACATTTCCACCCTTTAAAAGCTTGGATGAGAATCGTGAGCCATCTAAACATCAAACTCTCCCATTCTTTTTGGGTCGGGTACTTCCGTCAGCTTGGGTTCAGCTTCCAGAAAGTGTCGCTCAGTTATTTTTACATTTTCTAAATGAATTCGCTGCTTTTTTGCTTTGTCCAAATTATACCACTTGATTCTCTTTGCAGCCCTGTTTGCTAGATTTCCTTTTTACAGGGTTCATAGAAAGTTCTGTCAGTAGAAGACGGTGTTGCTAGGTGACAGCTTCAAACGGTATCAGTTTGCAGTCTTTGACTCTAAGTCTTATAAATTTGATTACCAAACGGAAGTCAATTTGGGTTTCATTTTCACCACTACTATAACAGTGTCGGTCCTGTTTGAACTACATGTTATTTAGTATGCCAATACCAAGTGATTTGCACATACTTACCCAATGTCCTTATTGTCAGCCATCGCGCGATAGAACAACGAGCGACGGGCGCTGCATCGGACGATCAAAATATCAAACAACAATAACCCTATTGTGTGTCCTTGTTAACACAGGAAAGCGATCGCGCGATGGGGTAGCACGGTCGCAAATGTTTGTTTTATGATCGTTCAAGCCTTATCATTAAAGCTTTTCATATTCAAAGTGTATACTCATGCGATCGCCGCAACGAAATGTAGTCTGGTAGCTTCAAATCAACCAATTTGATTATCGTCGCGTTGCTCTCAGCAAATAGCAAGGGAAAATGGAATTCGAAGACAATTTAACTAGTGAAATTTATTTGAATCCCATTTTATTTATGTAGTGTGTGTATTGGTAAAAATATCTTGTTGGCTTCGCAGCTCTGGGTACAAGTGGTGGAACTTGCCAAATCTCAACCGGCTTTTATGCATATATATTTTATTTGAAGTTTTTGAATTTTTTTTATAATTGAGAATAATGCAACCTGGTCGCGCGATCTTATGAGCATCTTGCGACTGGTATTAGGACACTCATTGTGGTAGCACTACCAACAAGCAACGCGACCGACCGAAGTTCATCGTTCAATCGCGCGATGAAACTCTAATTTGGACATAGCCTTAGGATATCTTCGTGCAGTATCCCATACCCCATCGTTAACAGGCATTATCCTCGTTTGTCTTCCGAACATGTACTCCTCTTTGGGGATATCTTTGAGTGCATTGTGAAAATCTAGTCAAAATGCGATGATGCGATGACAGCCTTCTTTGCATCACCAATTAAGAAATAACTCCACTGTAGCCTATAAAAAACGTGTTTTTTTGTAATTTTTTTTGGGTGGAAGGAAAGGTAATAAAGTCATAATATTGGAGGAAGTTATTTAGCGTATTATTTAAGTATCAAAACCGAAAATTATTATAAGAAAATTTTTAAAAATGACGGCACCATTTTGCGAGGCACGTTGAGGAGCTCTGCGGCACGCAGTATAGCTGCCGCAAAATTGTAACTATATAAATATGAAAAAAAAAACTATTTATGTACATGTTTATAGCTGGAGAAATACGTAGGGGATTCTCAAAATATTGATTTTTGTGTGATTGGCGAGCAATTGATTTTAAAACGTTAAGTTTTTAACAGAAAAAAGGATAATCATTTGCTAATAAATAATGATTAAATTAACTCATCAAAAGTCCCTTACGCATTTCTCTTCAAAATCTTATTTTCAAGATATTGTAGAAAATTCGAAAGAAAAGAACGAAAACTGTTGGAGTTATGCTGCGTGCCGTTTTGAAAAGTCGTGTTTCGAGAAAAACAAATTTAAAGTTTTAAAGTGCATTTTTTTTACACGTGTTGACACGTACTACACTAACGTACTATTGATTAAAAATGCTTCTATCTGAATATAAATGCTCTATTATGACATCTGTTAGTGTATTTGAGAAGATAAAATCAAAATGCAGGACATCTGACGCAAGGGTTGGGGTCAAAATTCTTTTTTCAAAATCCTGCTTTCACAATTCTGCTTTTAAAATTCTGCTTTTCAAAATTCTGCCAATTATAAAGAAAAAGAAGGTTTAGAAAATGTTAAAAAGCGCGCGCTTTTTAACAATTTCCAAACCTTCTTTTTCTTTATAATTGGCACAATATTGATAATAATTGCAAACTCTTGCTTTCTAAAGAATTTCACAGTAGGGAAGTTGTTTTTTGATTTCCTCATTGTCGCTCTCCTACTCAAAAGAATTACACAATTTCGAGTGCCGATCTGCTATCGAACAAGTGAAGACGTGCCGTGTCGAGTGTCCGCATTTTGTTCACCCAGTGCCCATTATCTTTTCACCATACTTTTCTTCCCTAACATTTAAATATTAAATAAATCCCCCCAAAATCAATAAAAAAAATCAATTCTCCCGTGCGCCGCGAGTGAAAAAAAAAGAATAATTTCATTGTTTTTAAAACAAAAAACAAAAAATCAAGTGCAAATCATCACCAGTGCCAGTGCTTGTGCAGTGCATTCATTCCACCTAAAACCCATTTAAATTAATAAAAAAAAAAAAATTGTCAACAATAACCTAAACACAAAGTGCGGTTCCTTTCTGTGTCATCTCCTGCCCCGCACCACTCTTGCAGTCACGGCATTTGCACACATTTCATATGATTTGAATTTTTCTTATCAAGTGCAGTGTGTGCAAATGCTGTGGCTGTGAGTTTGCTAGGCGAATAGTCGATCAACGGTGTTGGTCCCGTTGGTGAAACGTAATCAAGTTGCTATCTGGGCATAACACCGCTAGTAATTTGCTTATGTTCTCCAATTGAGATCTTTACTTGTTGGTTCGACTTAGGTAGCGTCTGCGTTCGATATTTTGTTTTATGTGCTTTTGTGAATTGTAATGTCGGGTAAATTTCGGGTCGATTTTAGCAACATTAGGGGGTTGCGATCGAATTTCTTTGCTGTGTACGCTCACACTGCAAAATGCAGGCCAGCTGTTTTGGCACTAAGTGAAACACAGGTGGGTGTTGGTTCTGATCCCTCAGAATTCAACCTGCCTGGATATAGCTTAGTGACACTATTCTTTTCCTCCCATGGCCTCGCCGTTTATGTACGGAATGATATTGCTTACCAGCTTCTACCACAATACGGCCTCTGTTCTAATACGAACTTTAATTTCATGTGGTTAAAATTCACCGTTCATAAGCATATCATTCACTATTGTTTTATTTACAGAAGCCCCAATTTAGATAGCAATTCAACCTCTAACGAGTTTGATGCGCTATCTGAATCCATAATTAGAATTGTTTCCCTTTATCCTCACACTGAAATCGCAATTGCGGGCGATTTCAATGTACACAATTCAGGTTGGCTTCGACATTCTGGCCAGACAACACCCGAAGGAAAATGTGTTGAGATCTTCGCTGAGTTTAACGAATTAACTCAACTTGTTGATGAGCCCACTCGGGTTCCAGATATTGAAGGCCATGCGGCCAACACTATTGACTTATTTCTCACTTCTCATCCCGAAAAATATAGGGTTATGGTATCATCTCCTTTAGGCACATCGGATCATTGAGTCATATCGGTAGATTTTTCGTTATCCGTCACGGTAAAAAAAGATAAAGTCCCCAAAAGAACTGTGTGGCAAAATGAGAAAGCCAATTGGGACGGACTGAATAATTTCTTTCGAAATTTTAATTGGTCATTGTGCTTTCTTGACGGAAACGTTGATGCATCAGCTGATATGATATCTAACGTAATTCTCAACGGCATGAGAAATTTTGTTTCTCACAGAACAAAAAGTATCATCCCCAAAGAGAATTCGAGGTTTGATTCAAGCTGTAAAGAGGCGATTAGGGATCGAGAAAGTAGTTTTCGAAAATTTAAAGACAACCCGACTGTAGAAAACCGAAATTTGTTCAAAAGGGCTAGAAATATCTGTAATGCTCAAATACAAAAGGCTAAGTTTTTACATGACCAAAAGGTAAGGCAAAAAATACTGTTGTGTCCAAAAGGAAGTAAAAACTTCTGGTCTTTTGTCAAGAGCATTAAGAACTCGACCACGTCATCGGTCCCAACGCTCGTCTTCAATGACTCTCCGTATGTCAGCTCCATCGACAAAGCCAATTTGCTGGCAGCTCAATTTGCTGCCAATTCGACACTTCCTCATAGCATATTGGCTCCACCTGAGCTCGAGTCTGCAAATTCTTTGATGAAGCAGATATCTTTTCGAACTCGCTCGGTTGCGAGTGTCCTTAAAGATCTCAACATACATAAATCCGCTGGTCCAGATGGTATCCCCGCCGTTATTCTGAAGAGGTGTTCTTCTACGCTGGCAAAACCTCTGCGTAAACTTTTCCATCTTTCCTATTCTGCTGGGATTTTTCCGAGCAGATGGAAAACTGAATTTGTCCAGCCGGTCCCTAAAAAAGGCGAATCTTCCTCCCCTTCCAATTACCGTCCAATTGCACTAACGTACCTTCTTTCCAAAGTCATGGAAACGTTGATAAACCGTGAACTTATGAAATATCTTGAAGAACGAAAGCTTCTTAATGACCGTCAGTACGGCTTTCGTAGCAAACGGTCCACTGGTGATTTGATGGCTTATCTCACCGAAAAATGGAACCAATCTTTACATTGTTTTGGAGAAAGTAAGATTATTGCGCTTAATATTTCTAAAGAATTTGATAGAGTTTGGCATCAGGCTCTTTTATCGAAAATGCGTGCTTTTGGTATCGATGAGTCTCTTCTTCGTTGGATTAGAAATTACCTTTCCGACCGTTCAATACAAGTTGTGTTGGATGGCTTCAAGTCTGATACCCACTTTATAAATGCTGGTGTGCCCCAGGGCTCCGTTTTGTCTCCGACTCTCTTCCTTATTTTCATTAATGATCTCTTGTCTGAAACTTCTAATCCACTTAACTGTTTTGCTGACGACTCGACCCTCAGCTTTTCATATTCGTTTCCAAATTCACGTCCCTGCTCTTCGGATGTGGAACTGGAACGGTTGCATATGATAAGCTCATTGAATTCTGACCTTGACAGCATTGTTGCATGGGGTCTTATGAACCGAGTAGAATTCAATGCTTCGAAAACTCAATGCTGTCTCTTGTCGTTGAAGCTTAACATTCCCCCATTGCCATTATCCATGAATGGTACCTGCATCGAAGAAACCGAAAAGCTGTCAGTACTTGGTATGTGTGTAAACGATGATCTTCGTTGGAACGACCACATATTTGAAGTCGCCAAAAATGCTGCTAAATTAAATGCTTAGGTTTCTTAAGACGATGCAGGAAGTTCTTTACCCCTTCTGATCTGGCTACAATTTATAAGGCTTTCATCCGCCCAAAACTGGAGTATAACTCCCATATCTGGTCAGGTGCTTCTCAAACATCTTTGCGCCTACTTGATAGGGTACAAAATAGAGCGTTAAGATTGATAGGTGATAGTTCAATCATAGAATCGATTGATTCTCTTGAACATCGTCGAAACGTTACCTGTCTCACTCTCTTTTATCGCTTTTTCTACAAACAGTGCTCTAGTGAAATAGCCAGCTGCATTCCTCCCCTGAAACAATTTAGCCGCAACACTCGCCTCGCTAGGAATGCTCATCAGTTTTACCTTGAGCCCAACTTCGGACGTACAGTCAAGTATAGAGATTCGTATTTCAGTCGCACCACCCGAATGTGGAATGCTTTACCTGGCTCTGTATTTCCCCTGCATTACGATTCACAAAGGTTCAAAAGCAACGTGCATCGGTGCCTCCTTTCAAATCCTCTCCTATTTTCCTAAATGCTCGCACTGTGTTTTTAACATTATAAGGGTAGTCATAACCCCTTGATGTGCGCGTAAATTATAAAAAAAAAAAAAAACAATGCAGTTAATTTATGATAAAACTGTGATAAGACTAGAGATGTAATCCCAAGAACGCAAAACAATGCAGAGGCTTGGAATCGTCAGCTTAAAGTAATAGTTGACCTTGCCCGTAGCCACGCAGGTGTCTATAATCTTATTGGAGACCTACGAAAGGAGCTTATCAGTGCCAAAACAGAAATTTAGCCCACGAAGCATGGGAAGAGGATAAAGGGAAAAAGAAAAACTATAAAGCGCGCGCTAAACATTTTCTAAACCGTCTTTTTCTTTATAATTGGCAGAATACACAGGTCTGCGACCAAAAAACTGCATAGGATTTTTTTACATTTTCTTACAGATTTAGACCTCCCAAAAACAGAAAAAATATTCTAATTATTATATCACATAAGTTTTTATGTATATTGCAGTATCTATGTTCATTGGTAATAAACCTATATGATTTTTATTTGATAATGAAGAAAAACAACCTGAACTGTTGGTGAGACTGGGAATGTTTTAACATGTTGAGACAAGTCAAATGACGTACGAGTATATCGCTTGAAACAAAGAAAAGCTCTCAGTAGACATGGATGATTTGTGGGGACTTCAAAATACTGACAATGCTTTTGGATCAGCAGGCAGGCTATACCAAATACCCATGCTCTTATGCTTGTGGGAGTGATTGCCCATCCCGAGAAACTTTAAAACCTGGAGAGAAAAATTGTTATAAGCACTACCTTGGTACCATCACAAAAGGTTTTGTTGCCCCCTCTCCGTATCAAATTGGGGTTAATGAAACAATTTGTAAAATCGCTGCAAAAGTATGGAGACTGTTTCAAATATTTATGACTGTGCAAAATTCCAGAAGCTGACAGAAGCAAAGTTGAAAGAGGGAGTTTACGCCGGCCCCGACATAAGAAAACTTTAACGGACCCTTCATTTGTGGAAACTATGAATGAGAAAGAAAAAGAAGCTTGGGTATCGTTTAAGAACGTAGTGCGAAAGTTTTTGGGAAATTCATGTCATGATTGAAATTTTTTTTTTTTTTAAATTCGATTGCCAACTCTTGTAGGGAATTTATTCAAGTTTTTGAAACTAACCTCAAAATTTCTGTGCGATCATTGGTTGCTGAGATATTGGTAATCAAAGACAAAGTGATCTTTTTCCATTCAAATACCGATATCTCAGCGAGAAATGCTCGTATCGAGATTTTTAAATTAGACTAAAAAAAAACCAAAAAAATTTCGAAATTTTTTTTTGGTGGTTTTTTTATGATTACTCGAAAAATGTATTGAAAAAAAATTCAAACTCCTATTCGAAAACTAGACACTTAGAGCTACAATTTGTTTCTTCTTTTTTTTGGTGTACGACCATTTTTGTATAAGTTACAGCCGGTTGAAAATCCCCCAAAAATTTGGATTTTTTTTTCTGCTCCCTTAATTTTTGTGCGAAGTGTACTAAGGATCCTGCAACGGATGCTAGCAGCATACGAAGCTCAAGGCTGCAAGGTGAGCTTTGTGTTTTCTTGTGTTTGAATTTGCAACAAATCCTTATGTGCTAGAAAAAAATGGCCATCACTTTTGAAATCAGCGCACTTTAAAACCTATAATTCAGTTAAAATATCTCATGCAGCTGACAAAAAAATATTTTTCGCAGACCTGTGATATTGATAATACATAATTGCAAACTCTTACTTTCTCGTCGCTCTCCTACTTTGTTTTTGTTCTTCTGCAAATAAAAAAGAATATGAAAAAAAGAATTTTTCTTTTAAGAAAGCCAGAATTTTGAAAAGCAGAATTTTGGAAAGCAGAATTTTGTCAGCCCGAATGAAAAAAATACAGAATTTTGAAAAGCAGAATTTTCGTTTTAAAAGCAGATTTTTGAAAAGCAGAATTTTGAAGCCAGAATTTTGACCCGCTCCCCTGACGCAAGTGTCGTTTCGTAGCTCTCCAACGCGCTTGGGTAAGAGCTCAAAATTACAAGAAAAAATTAAACTTTGAGGTAAAGCCATTTTTCCCCATATTCTAAAAGGCTCAAAGTAAAGCCTAAAGAACAAAAATCGATTTTTTGAAAAATTTACAGTGGTGTTACCCCTTAAAAGAGACATCAAAAGATCACTAGACTCCAACACGTTTTTTCTATTGATCCACGTAAGATCATGTCTTTACGACAGGCACACAAATTTTTAACTTTTAAGTCCTAAAAAATGTTTGCAGTTAAAAAATATGTTTCCAATCTATTTATTTGAATTTTTATGCCTGGACAAAATTTTGTCCAACCTCTTCGTCGAAAAGTGAAGTAGAAATGTAGGGAGAGCTGCTTGAAGTTCAGTATTACAATTTGACCTCCGACCTGTGTCCACGACCTGTGTCCACGACTTCTAAGACTTCCTCTCAAACCACAAAAGAAAAAATTGGGGGAATATATTTATGTGTGGTCAGAAAATTGACATGCTCCGTGATAAAAAATTGACTGTTAGGACATTTCTTAACCCTTAGTACACATGTCATGCCAAGTGACCATGGTTGAATATCACGCTTAGTAACTGATCAAGGTTTTGATACTTAAGACCTACCACAAGAATACCCGTCTTAGATCGTGCCGTATAAGATCATGCAAAGAAAAAACTCGGCTTGAAACGCAGTCCGAACTTTTATGATACACTGTCAAAGGTGCAAAATTATTTACAATATTTCCACATAAATTAAGGAAGTTACACAATCTGAGCAATTAAATTCGACGAACTGATTTTCAAATAGCTCATCAACGTCTAAATCGATATCAGGTCGATCTCCGCTATTTATTAAGTCGCCTTGTCCATAAGTTTGCATATCAATTGATTTCAGTTGTTGCCCCATATATCGACCTTGATTTAGATTTGAAAATTACTTTCTATTGACAGACTGCTCATTGTACGCTGCCGAGCCGATGCCGATGCCGTGCCTCCTCTACCACCTAAAGAAGAAGTTCGCCCAGTCAGTAGAATTCCCAAATTTAACACATTTTGTATGCAAAAAGCTGAATTTTTAATCAACCTATCGATTTTGAACACCACTAGCTGATTAATGGTTATTGGTTATAAATCAGTGGCCAAACAAAAAAAGCTACTCTCATGCCGCTCCCCTAACGCTTGGTTTTCCATTTGCATTTTTATTGGTGTAATTCGGTGTGTTCGGTGATTGTCCACCAACAAAAACCAGCATATTGATGACACTTCTAATGGGCGCCCATTCACCAGCATTAAGTTCGCAATCCTGTCATTGAATCTCAAGTTTAAGGTCACGCCAAGTGTGCAATAATTCATGGATTAATGAATTCATTGGCTACTCATAGTTGGTGTCAATGCAACAGGTCGGTTTCTGTTAATGAAACGAATTAGGCTTTCGGATCTCTGGGAAAATTCAATTCTTCCGTTTGCCCAGTGTCTCCAGTGTGAATAAGTACTGACTGGGTTAAGATAAATTTGCATTTTATCAATTAGATTGTTTTTGTTTTTAGTTTTTTCTACTTTGCCATTTACCTACCTACTGACTGATATGACGCGATGAATGAATATGCAAATATGTGTTTACTTTTATTTGTGAAAATTCTCAAGTCGAATGTAGGTTAATCCGAAAGTTCGATTGGGCACATAATTGATCTTGTCTGTAGACAACGCTGATGATGTGAATATTTCCAAAAATTCACCGGTCGTGGGAAGATGCGTTTGTGTATTGTGATCAATGTTCATCGGTCTTGAAATAAATAAAACATTACTCAGACTTAAGGCCGGAAATTGAGTTTTATTGCTTGAAGCCCTTTGTCTGATAAAACTCAATTCACACAATGATTTTCCATCAGGTTATATGAACGTCCGAGTATAAATATTTAAGAAAAACGACCTATTAATGCACTAAGAAGCCAAAGCTGTTATGATACAGAAGCGTCTGCATTACGTCACAATAGTGCGACTGTTTGTCTGGAGTGATTTATATGAAAGAAAGGGAATTAAGCCGGAATGTGGACTTAATTGCCTGTAAGTAAGTCTGAACCCCCAAACGACTGTTTATCTTAGTCTCATTTAAAATATTTAACACTTCCTTGCCTGTCTGTTTGTTGATGAAATAAATAGCACGACTAAGTGGGTGATAAATTATAATTTTTGTAGAAATTTTCTTTAGAAACTAAATCAAGAAGAAATATTATTCAGCAGACGCTTAGCTCAAGCTTTCTTTGTAAGAACGAGTCAATGAAAGTTTCACTCTCAAAACGACTTATTCACTTCACAGTCTTAAAGCAACCAAAGTCTTATGTCCAAAGTTTGTGGGCAATACTTTGGAGAAAGCAAAACAAATTTCAAGAATGAGCAAAAAATGAAACAAAATTCTTTTAGAGAAGAAATATCGAAATGTAGATATGGATACCATTACACTTTTATTTTCAGCTAAGCGGACACAAACAAACAGCCTTAAATAAGTAAAAATAATTGGATAGCATTAAAGAGCTCGGAGAACCCTGGTGCGAGGAGAATTTCTTTCAGTTAAACCTTGTGCGAGGAATGGAGGGGCCTACATATGTTTGCCGATTCCGGAAAGGGAAATGAAAAAGCCCTTTTCATGTTAGTGTGGTTACTCTCAAAGAACTTGTCAATACCTTGCAAAGGGCGATTAATCGTGAAAAGGCAATACGATGTTTCAAAGATTCGAACCTCGAACTGTCACGGCAGGAAATTCGGAACACAGCTCAAAAGTGGATGATAATGAATAAATGAATGAATGTGGAGAAAGAAGAAGTAAAAAGATCTTAAAGGACGAGAGATATATGAAACTCGCTTTGTTGTACGTCTACCCGGGTGGAATTCTCTAATTGGTCATTAACAACCAAATAAGCTGAAGACTTGAAATTTGTGAGGAAGTATCTTACTGAATAAACCACTACGAGATTTCAATAAGGAGGAGGAGGAGGCAATGAATGCCTGGGTTCATCAGATAAATTGGACAATCAAATAATAAATTTGCTTGATGCAGTTTACGTCCTTGGGAAAGATTAGGGAATGGACAGAGGAAATCTGGGTTTGTCTAATCTATCCACTGTAAATACACCAAATTACGCAAAAAAAAAAAATAAGTAAATAGAAGTAAATAGGGTGCCACAACAGAGCGGGGAGTCCCGGGGCCCGCCGCAATTCACTCAACCACAACTTGTGAAGGAATTAAAGTGACTCACAGATTCTTTGCCGATTTTAAAAGGCTTAGTAGCGAGAAAGTACTTTTCATGACAGATATAATACTGTCGGAGAACGTGCCGATACCTAGCAAAAGGCATAATACCCGTGGAAAACCCCTTTTGCCTTTAACGATTCTGCGATTTGAACCTCGAACCCACCACGCAACAGGCAAACACTCTAACAACCACGTAAAACGCAGTCTGCTTAGAGAAAACAGCGCATTTCAAATCTGGTTTTGGGATGATTTTCTTGGCGCTTAGACAGGTGGTGGTGTATTTTCACCTAACGTTTGCTTTCTCTATGGAATCTTGCTTTAGTTTGAGGTTAAACAATCGGTATACCAATGCTTGTCCTCCTGGATGAGACGGGTATGGTGATTTTGTTTCATGTGAGTTCATCGGCAGTTTCAC
Organism: Melanostoma scalare; assembly: GCA_949752695.1. Taxonomy (NCBI): domain Eukaryota; kingdom Metazoa; phylum Arthropoda; class Insecta; order Diptera; family Syrphidae; genus Melanostoma; species Melanostoma scalare. Next base: position 197,433,831 of record OX456985.1, read on the forward strand.
GAGATGTAGTTGTGCCACTACATTTAAATAAAACAAACAAATAGGGTAGCGCAGCAGAGCGAGCAGTCCCAGGGCATAGCGCATTTCTCACAACCATGCCTTGTGAGGGAATGGAGGGGATCTAGAATTTTCCGCCGGTTCCGAACGGCTAATCGAGAAAACGCTTTTTTGACAGTGACAATAAATTTACTATCAGAGGACTTGCCAATTCCACGCGGTACCGCAAAAACATGTTTGCTTCTGTTGGGATTCCAAACTTCCGACACTTATAAAAGGTATACAGGGTGTCCCATAATTCGTGTAACATACTTTGGGATGTGATTCTTGGTCATATTCTAAGAAAAAAATTTTTCTACTGTCAGGAAAACAAACTGACACACTTAGACCAATATTAGGTCCATTGTGATACCATACAAATTATGCGAGGGAGTACCTTACTTAACAAAACCATTTGGAGCTTTTAATAAAGCGAAGGAGATGCAGGAGATTTGTATTCGCAAGATCGCTTGGATCATCAAGAAAATGTTTTTCTAGATGCCGTTTTCTTTTAAAAGAGAGTGCAGGACATGAGCAGAGGAGGTGTGGGATTGTCTCCTCCTCCTCCTCATCTAAGCAACTTCTGCAAAAGTCATTAGAGGAAACGCCGAGTCTTATGGTGTGTCTTCCTATCAGACAGTGTCCGGTGATGACAATGATTACGGAGCTAACTTGCAATCTAGTTATGGATAACAAAATGTCTTCTGCGTTTTGGATCTAGTCCCGGCCATATCCGTTTTGTTGCCACACACGTGGTGATATTGTTCCACCTATAATTTGTTCTATACATTGCCTCTTGCTTTAGCACAAATTTACATGTAGCGATTGGTATATCATTATTCAACCTGCTGGTTGAGATCGGTAGAACGGTTCCTTCTCTGGCGAGTTCATCGGCTTTGCAGTTACCCACGATATCCCCGGCACCCAAATAAGGTGAATATTGAACTGTTCAGCCATCTCCTTAAGAGATAAGCGACACTTAAGGGCGGTTACTGAGTTCGTAGAAACAGCGCCGAGTGATTTGAGGGCTGCTTGACTATCTGAGAACATCCGGATTTTCGCTGAGGATATCACGTTTTCTTTTAGCCATGAAAGGACCTCTTTGATCGCCAGAATTTCCGCTTGGAACACGTTACAATGGTTTGGAAGGCGGAACGAGAGACTAACGTTAAGTCGGTTTGAGTACACCCCACAGCCTACCCCTTCTTCGGCTTTTGAACCATCTGTATAGAAATGAAATGAATCATCTCTCAAAAATTCTTCGTCTTCCCAGGTCGTTCTCGGTGGGATTGAGACTTGGAACTTATTATCAAAAACCAATTGGGGGATGGTGTAATTGGAGTGATAAGGGATTGATCCGAATAAATTCAGAATTGTAGCGTGACCGATGTTGTTATCGGTCCATTGGGAGATAGCTCTCATACGAATGGCTGCACTGGCGGCCATTTGTTTGCTGAAGATATCTAGTGGTGTGAGGTTAAGGAGTGTCATTATAGGGCACCTGAGGATGTTGATCTCAGTGCTCCGCTTATACACAAACCGGCTGTTCGTTGAACCTTGCTTAAATTGTCGCAGTAGGTCCTTTTATCAAGAGCGGTCCACCATACCACTACTCCGTATGTGAGTATTGGTCTGATGATCGCGGTGTAGAGCCAGTGGGTGACTTGGGGGAGAAACCCTATTTATTACCAATGGCTTTTTTACAGGAAAATAAGGCAACGGTGGATTTCCTGATTCTTTCCTGTATATTGGCTCTCCAATTAAGCTTTTTGTCTAGGATTATACCTAGATATTTGGCTTCGTTCGAAAGTTCAAGTGGGATTCCATTAATTGATGGAATTATTAGTTGAGGAATTTTGTAATTCCTGGTGAAGAGAACGAGTTCAGTTTTCTTAGGGTTGACCCCTAGATTACATTTTCCCGCCCATTTTACTAGTTTATTTAGAGCGGTCTGCATCAGATCCGTAAGGACGTGAGCATGTTTGCCAGATACCGCAATGGAGACGTCATCTGCATACTTTGAATCCCTCAGCTTCTAAATCAACTAGAAGTTCATTGACGACTAGATTCCATAGAAGAGGGGATAGGACTCCTCCTTGCGGTGTTCCTCTACTGACATATCTCTTTGCAGAGAAGTTTCCTAGAGTTGAGTTGATCCTCCTGCTTTTTAGCATTACATTATCAACCCCACTATGGAACTATCTACTTTGAGCTTCGTCAGTGCCTTTGTAATTGCAGAGTTACTAACGTTATAATGAGAGCCACATACGGCGACTTTTGAAAGGAAACTAGGTCGGAAAAAGGAACACCCACCATATTTGAATCGTTCAGCATCCATGCTTACTAAAAACTCGATGACGACTATGTTCTATAGAAGTGGGGGTAGGATTCCACCTTGGTGTATGCTTCAGTTTTTTTTACTTGCGATTATAGGTACTATAAGGAAAGTTTTGCGATCGTGCAGAAAAAAAAAATTTGAGATAACAATTTAACATGACATTACGATGATAGAGAATACGAAAAAATTGGATCTGTCTGTCTGTATGTCCGTCTGTATATGGATCTACTTTCTTCAAAGTTTGCATTTAAGGTCTGTGGGGCAGCTTACAGAGGAATTTTTGGAATTGAGCCTCTAGGTTTTGAAACAACGGTGCCTGCCATACAACCGTTTTGATAATACTTATTTTTCTCGAAAACGGCTCCAACGATTTCGATAAAAGAAAGAAACTTTAACTGAAGGACAAGTTTTAGATTGTCTTTCTTATAAAGTAAAAGAAATTTTTGAAAAAAGTCTAAAAATCGTATCTCGCATAGTACCGTTTTGTTCAAAACCGAGTTTCTCGTTAATGGCTTACACGATGTTGACGAAATTTTGTATTTTAGAAGTCCTAAGTTGTTTTAGAAAAATTGAATATCAAAATTAAAAAATTTTAATTTTTGAAATTTTTATACATAATTTAAAAAAAAAAAAAAATTTTTTGATTTTATGAAATAACTTCAAGATTGTATTTTTGATTTTTTTCAAAGTTTTTGTCAAAACACTTTCTGGTAAGATCTTAAACTTTGTATACTTAACTTTTAAAAAACTCATTTTTTAAAAAAGTGAAAAATAGAAAACCGTTTTTTGTAAAACTGGTCCCATGATTTTGATCAAAGTTTCAGCGTTAGTATATATTAGGCGCGTTCCTTTGGGACTTTTAAACTACTTTTTAGTACTTCGCAGTAGACGTTGAATGGAACGCGTTAATTTTTCAAAAAGTAAAATCTAACCTCCAAAAAAATTTCACACCCGAAAACAGTCGCAAAATAATTGTTTTTGAAAAACGTCAAATCAAACAATAACAATTTCTATTTCTTTTTACTGACGCCATCTGGCGTAGACTAGTATCGTAACTACTTCGAAGAACTACTTTGACCACAAGGGAAAAGTAGTTCTAAGCAGCCAGAAGTACTAAGCAGTAGATAAATGTTCCCAAAGGAACGCAGCTATTAGCAACTGGACTTTTGCTTTAAGCCTTTGGAATATTTAATTTAATTTTTTTTTTCAATATTCTGCGAGGTTTAGTTCAATTTTCATAATTAATGCGTAGTTGGCAACCCTGCACCACCAAATATATTAAAAGTGAATGCTAAAACCTTTTTAAGATTTTGGTATTGTAATTAGCACACAATCGGAAGTTCATGACGACCTTCATTCACGACCCAGTCGTGCCCATTTTTTCTTAAGATCAGAGATCAGTTCTAGCTTGCTACGTTATGCTTACTATGGTGCTCGACTTTTATGGGTCAGAACGGCATATCTCTTGAGAGCTACCAGCCAGTATCTAGTAGCAAGTATAGGACAAGTTTTTGAAGGAATTGCTCTTAGTCTATTAACCATCATGGAATGTTTTACGTCTCAAGCGAAGAAAAATTTTGCTAAACAAAAATTCAAACTTCAAACTCAAGCGTTTTTGGAACGAAGTTCTTTATTTGGGCGACTAGAAATGCTCATAAGTATTGTCAAGTGTAGAAATTCATGTCTTAGTCACACAGCCTATATGTGGTATGCTTTACCAGACTCTCCTTTTCACCTAAATTACGACTCACAAAACTTTTTTTTTAACAATACACTGTCACTTTTTACACGGCGTTTTGTAAACGGCCTAAATACTTTCAAACGACATAACACCAAAAACTTTCAAATCGAGTTTCCCTGCCATCCACCTACCATCCACCTGCCATAAAAAAAACTCTCGAATAAGAGCAAATAATCTGCATCTTATTTGGTTACACCTATCCATTAAAGCACAACAGTAGCAACTTCTTCTTCTTCACTTCTTTTCATTAAGTGCGACTAACACTCTTCCACTTGTCTTTTTCACAATAGGAATCCGTCCAACGGAGCACACCGAGTGCAAACAGTAGTAACAGCTTTTGATATTCAAGAACTAATGGGGCATATCAAAGCCCTTAGCTTAAACTTTAACACAACCCAAAAAGAACTGTCCGTTCGCCCAAGTTTAAATAAACAATGAATGCCAATAACAAAATAGTTTGCTGACACTGCCTCCATACCACAATCGTTATCCACTATGCACTTAATTTTTTCTCAAACAGAATCCGGTTCCTCTCATTTTGGGAGAGGTGTGCGAAAAAAAGTAATTTGCATAGGTTCAGCGAATTAATTCGAATCTGATAAGGCCAATAGATTTCAAATTGATTTACGAATCCATCTGGGCTAACCAAACGTTGACAACATCGGCAATAGTGAAGCCCTGTTCAAGCCAGTTACTCTTTAGTCAAAATACAGTTTCATCAATTTGCTTTGCCCTAATGATAGCAAATCTTCCCATGAAAACACTCGAAATTCATTCGATCTAATTGCGTTAATATATACGAGGAATAAAATTAAAAATGGTCTATTGTCAACGGTTAACGTTGGTCGCGTCGCAGTTGTTTGAAAGCCATTCACTTCTTTCCATTTACCCACACTCTTTGACCGATGAACTTCTGATTGTACAGCTTGCGTCTCGATTTTGTGCGGTCATATAAAAGTCAGTTGGTGGCCACGAATGGTCATCAGTTAACCTCAACAATCTTAAGAAGCAACAGCATAACTTACCCAAACCAAAACATGAAGATCATTCTGGTACGCAATCTTGTGGATACATTTTTCGGGTTTAAACAGGATGGGACAACCCTCATCATTCCTCACCAAATGGATAATATTAACCAATTCTTTTATTTCCATCCTTTTAGTGCGTGTTCTCGGCGACTGTAGCCATGGTGGCGTCTCAAGGATACAACTACCAGCAACAACTGCCACTGCAGCAGCAGCAGTATGCACCACAGCAATACCAACAGCAGAATCAATTTCTTCAAGCTCAGCCCGTGGTGATGCAGATCGTTCCATCCGTGCAGTTGCCTGTAAATTCATTCAACCAAGCACCAATTGCTTCAGCACCAGTCTCCTCACCAGCATTCGTGTCTCATCCCCAAATCAGTAACCAACAAGCCGCCTATCGCCCTCGTCCAAACGTCCGTGTTGCGAAAAAGCCAATTGTGTCAAAGAGCTTCTTCATTCACTCCGCCCCCGAGGAAACCGAAGAAGATATTCAGGAAGAAATGGCCCAATTGTCCAGCCAACCACGTAAACATTACAACGTCTTGTTCATCAAATCTCCTACTCAGACCAACAGGGCAACCGCTTTGAACTTTGCACAGTCATTGAATGAAGAAAAGACTGTCGTGTATGTCCTGACTAAAAAGACAACTGCTGCCGATCTGCAAGACGCAGCCCGTGATACTCCACAGAAGACAAGCAAACCCGAGGTATTCTTCATCAAGTATCGTACTCCAGAGGAAGCTGCCAACGCTCAAAGGCAAATCCAAGCTCAATACGACACTTTGGGAGGATCCTCAACCATTTCAGACGAAGGATTGGCTCAAGTCACCTCGGTTATTGGTTCCCTGGACCCCAAGGTCGAAGAAGATGTTGTACAGAATCAAAACTTCGAAGAAGTTGTTGACAATTCGTTGGCAAGCAATAATGGCTACCTGCCACCACAGTATTAGATCCGTCTTCAGTGTTAAGAAGTGTGAAGTTAGAGCTGATAGTTCAAACTGATTGTTGTTAAGTTTTTTGTTTAATCGATTGTAGATGTAAGAAGCGAAATATAAAAAGAAGTTTTTCACTATTTGATTTGATGTGTTGAGCCATAGGAACCTTTCAACTCCAGCGTTCTTGACAACGAGGCGTTTTTATGGAAATGTGAGCGGAACGTGACTGTGTTTTTTGTATTTTTTTAAGAATACCAATCGGATAAAGCTTTATAAGGCTTGCAGGAAGGACTTATTTATGCTTATAAACAGTAGCAATCATGTGGTATACCGTAATTCTGCGTTAAATCTCTATTCAGTGGAGTGGATGTGTTCGATGTGATCAGTAACACTCCCAATGATCACAAAGAGTATATATAAGTGCTCCTAAGCCACTGAGCAAAGCTAGAATGATTAGGGTCTCGTAAAGCATCAGGCTACGTTTGATTCTTGAGAGGATTATATTTCTAAATTACCTTTTCGATATGAATTTTCTGGATATGATATCCATGCTAATGAAATTGTTGTGTTCTTGTGTGAAGTCAATAGTACGAAGTCCTTACCTACCACGAAGAAAAAACAGTCTTTGTGTTTATTGTATTTTCACGTCATGTGTAATACATCGGCAATTGTTTATTGACAGCACTGTTATACCTGGTTTTACCCTCTTAAGCAATGTCTTTGATTGCCGTTTCTGTTTTAATCCTCGCCATTAGATCCTGAATCGCAAAGTTTTCTTCTAATGATAAATTCTTCTTTGTAATCGAAATGCTCTTCTTGGTCTTCTTGGTTTAAGAAGACTGTGTCTTTGGCACTGACGATGGAGTCTAGTAAATTACCTTCGAGAATGGTGTGAAAGAAATAACATCACAGTGAGTCACAGTTTCAAGAGCCAGATGCTTCATGAAATCCGTCGGTTTGATTTTTCTACCGACCTTGATGTAGCAGTATGTCATCATCAAAGTCATCCGAAAAATTTGAACTAGTTTTGAAGAGTTGCCAAATCCACGATGGGTCTTAATAGATCGTCTCTGTAGAAAGTCTCACGCACTGCGTTAAAACGACAAATACCTGGTAAAAATAAAAAATAAATAGGGTGGCGCAACAGAGCGAGGAGCCCCGGGGCCTAGCGCATTTCTCACAACCATGCCTTGTGAAGGAATGGAGGGGACCTACAGTTTTCTGCCGATTCCGGCTAATGGAGAAAGCGCTTCTCATGGCAATGAATGCACTATCGGAGGACTAGTCAACTCCTCCCGAAAGACGATAGGGTAAACTGTCCCACAGTGAGCCAGCAGATACAGTGAACCATTCCAATTTTCTCTCACCCATTCCAAGATAGAAAAGAAAAAAAGATAAAGATACACGCGCATTATAATCCTTTTTGAGTACATCCTGAAGTTGAAGTTGTGTTCTAACCGGTGTCGGTTGTGCGCATGGAAAAGTGAATTTGGCAACCATGGTTCCATGGTTCATGATTCCATATCCGTTAAATAGTTTAAGTCCATTGATATATTTATGTACCTACCTACATTTTCCTATGTTTAGTTTACTTTAAAAGTGCTTTTTAGCTTTTTTTATGATTATTTTGTTATTTGAGTTTGCAAGAACAATACGTGAAGGATTGTGTTTGTTTTTTTATTTTGTTGTTCCTTTTTACTTTTTTATTTTTTTTTTTTTTTCATAGTTTTTAAGCAAAAGTAAAAAGTAAAAAGTACTTTAATTTTTTTTTCTCAAATAAATGAATAAATGTTCGTAAAACGAAATAAAAATGTCTAATAAATTAAATGATTTCAGTTTTAATTTTTGAGAGAAAGTCTTTCGTTTTCTTCTTTTTTATAGATTTTTTGAAAATATTTTTTGAATATACTAGGTTTGTTCGTTGAAGCCCTGGGGTTGCTTTAGGGTCGCCACAAAGCGTTTTTTGAGAAACCTAAATTCGCTCTGAATGTCAAATTGAGTGTTTTTTGAGCCATAGGTTTGCCATAGGTTTTCCCCCAACTTGCCTTAGCTTTGGGCTGTCAAATGGCATATATTTTTTTTTAATGACAGGGATGTGTGGTGAATTGTGGTTTAGCGTTTTTGAGGACTGGAAAACCCAGGTTTTTTGACAACTCATAGGGTTGTCAAGAAAACTTGAGTCAACCCTGTGGAAAGTTCAACGAACAGACCTATTATAGTAATGGCTCACTGTGTAATACCCCTTGGTTCACTGTGTATACCCCCTTGTACACACTGAACCAATTTTGGCATACTTTTGAAAGCTCAAAACGAAGTATTTTGCATGATGTATTCTAACATTTCTCTGGTGAAATACAAAGTCAAAATATCAAACTTTAAGTACATTGAAGATTTCCTGTACACAGACCAATAGTTCAAATGCTACATCAAGTTAAGCAGAAATTGGTTCACTGTGGGACAGTTTACCCTACCCGCAGAAAAAGATTTTTGGATTCTGTTGGGATTCGAACCACGAACCTCCCACGTAACAGGCAAGCATTCTAACCACTACGCCATAGGTACCAGAAATGTGTATAGAAATTTCTACATAGTTCTCGAGAAAGGCTTGAAGCGTTCACATATTACAACATTAGTTGAAAGTTATAAACTCAAAACACTGGTGTATGCTCTTTGGAGCTTGAAAACCTAGTTTCCAACTGTCTTCAAAAGCTCCTCATTAAAGCTAACTGCATTTATTAGTTTTTTAATATAAGGTAAGATATGGTAGCCTCAATTCGTCCAGGTAAAGTGGACGACTATCTTGATTATCGTTCAAATGGGAAAGGGAAATATTACTTGACAACGGATTTAAAAAAAGGCCATCACTTCCTTATAAAGTGAACATCTGATAGCAGAGAGAGTGAATTCCCTCGCCAGTTTATGTAAATGGGTTTGACTTCTGAGTCGGAAAATATTTTTTTTTAATTTTTAGAGCTCGAACTCATTACAAACAGAAAACAAACGCACTGCCACTGAACAATCATTTTGTTTTCTTTGTAATCGGACTGTTAGCGTTCCATTTCGTGAATGCAAGAGTTCCCGTACATTTTGTAGGTGAATGCGGTTCCCTGCTAGTGAACTAGGCCTTAAGCCTCTGCAGCGACTGCGATTCTACTACCATTTTTCACTGCTCGTTGTAGTAGGCAGATTGGGATTCTTCGAAACGAATACGTCCTTTTTTATACGGACGGTTAAAAAACAAATCAAGGAGTAGGTTGTGGTGTCTATTCAGAGGAAATGAAATTAAACATCTCGCTTCGTCTTCCAGGAGGTGATGGCAATCAACGAAGCTCTGTCTTGGCTATGATAAAACATGATATCACACACCACCACTACTACTACTACCATCAGCCATCAGTCATAAGTCGTGTACTTCTTGAACGTTCGACCGCAAGGAAGAGGTGTAAGTTTGTCTCAGAAAATATTGAAAAAGCCCTAACCACCACCAAACGTCGGTGTTTGAGGCACTAACTTGACTATGAGGCACCAAAAATAAAAGACAACAGCAGCAACAAAAAACAAAAAAAAAAAAACATCTCTATCCGATGAGCAGATTGTCGTCTTCCGCCCTACCGGAATATACGGAAAATATCCCAAACCAGGACCGTATAAGTCTTGTGATCTGAGAGTCAAACTAATGAAACATCGAAGATATAGTCACACCTGTTTCTAGAAGAAGGTACAGTGCAGGCAGAGGCACAACTTGGAAAAGAAACTTGATCTTCATCAGGTGTTAAGTAAAAGTTCTTCTCATGCAGCATGTATAGGATTCCGGTTTCTTCTCTTGTTCTTGTGCTGCTGTATATGAGATAGTTTCGTGTCCTACTTATACAACCGACGACGCACGGAGATATGGCGAAAGGGGGTAAAACATTGAAAACTTTTTGAGGATAATAGGCAAAAACACACAAACCGATTGCTTTTCTCACCTCGAAACATGTGAGCTGGGGGAATGGTCCTAAAGGGATATATGTATGTTATGTAATGCACACCAGCCGGAACCAACAACAGCAGGTTATTGTGAGGCAGGATACAATAGAAGAGGTCACTCAGTTTAACTATCTGGGTAGTTATCTATCACCCGACGGTGGAACAGACTTGGACGTCAGCAATAGAATAAATAAAGCTCGTAGTGCATTCGGAATGCTTTCTCCGCAGTGTGGAGCTCTTCAAAAATATCACTTCGTACTAAGTTGAGACTCTTTGAATCCAATGTTAAATCCGTGCTGCTTTATGCCTGTGAAACGTGGAAATGCTCTACTAACATCTCGAGTAGGTTGCAAGGCTTTGTCAACCGTTGTCTGCGTTACATCCTAAAGATCCGATGGCCACAAACAATATCCAACAATGATCTGTGGCTTAGGACTGGACAAACAAAAGTGGATGAAGACATCAAGCAAAGAAAATGGCGCTGGATTGGCCACACACTGAGGAAGCCTGATGACAACATAGCAAAGCAGTGCTTTGAATGGAATCCTCAAGGTGCGAGACGGATTGGAAGACCAAAGGAAACATGGAGGTCAACTGTCATGAAGGAAGCTCGGTCCCAGAATTTGCAGTCGTTTTCACAGCTGATGTATCGTGCTAGGAATAGAGAGAGATGGAAGGATCTGGTTGCCGCCCTATGCTCCAGTAGGAGTTAAAGTGTTGCTGTCAACAGCTTCCGGACACTAAGAAGAAGAAGATGTATCTTCTTAGACAGTCAGGTAACCATAAAATTCCTGGCATCAAATTCCATCAACTCTATTCTAGCCCTTAACTGCCGATCATCTCTCAGGGAGTTGTCAGAGCAGTTTAACATTCACCTGTGCTGGATACCGGGATATTCCAGGAAACTGCAAAGCAGATGATCTCGCCAGAAACGGAACACTTCTGCCCATCTCTCCGATAACAGTGAGTATCGGCCTACCAATCGCTACGTACAAGCTTTTGCTCAACCAGGACGCATGCAAGAAAACTAATCTGAAATGGTCAAGCAGTTTAACGTGTTACGCAACGAAACAAATCTGGCCCAAGCTATAAGATCTAGCTTGATCTAGCTGTCGAAAGGCTTGATCTCTCTCAACAGAAAACACTTTAGTGCGACGAAATGTGTCATCATAGGACACTGCTTATTGAAAGACATGCCGCAAGGTTAGGAGTCGTCTCAAACGATTTGCAGAAGCTGTTTGGATGAGGAGGAGGAGGAAATTATTTCCCACCTTCTCCGTTTATACCCAGCTTTGGCTCACAAACGTAGGATATACCTAGGTGCGTAGTTCTTTGATGACCCTAGTGAACTTACTCAAATCGACGCCGTGCGTCTCTTCCGCTTCATGGTGGTTCCGTTAGGATGAGGATACATTAGATTCACCGTGTTAACACAATGGGCCCAAAGGGCCTAAGTGTGTTAGCTGAGCTGACAGCCACTTAAACCTAACATAACCTAACCTAACCTATCCAAATGTGCCAATATTGGTCTAAGTGTCGTTTTCCTGACAGCCATTCAAACCTAACCTCACACTCCTGAAACAGCAAGAGTACGCTAGAAGAAAAAATTTCAGAACAAATTTAAGTAAAAGTGGAGTTAATACAAAATTTCCAGAGTTGATTTGAAACAAATAGGAAATCTCTACTTTTTCTTAAAAAGAGTTTATTTAAGTAAAGGGTGGGCCATGTAATGGTTTCTTTCCACACTTAAGATTATTTTGAAACTGAAAGCTTCTTCCCGTTATGAACTTATGACAGAAAGTCGGTATCGTACCTCCGTGGAGCAAAATAAGTCACTATACGATTGAGCAAAATTAGGAGATATTGAGAAACTATTTCCAAAGTTAATGTGGTGTGCCCACACGGTGCGTTTTTTTGAAAGAATTTTTGGCCGAAGTGAAGCTTTTAGGGCACCGGTGTACTCGCTAGTAAGCAGGTTTGTGCAAAAATTGGTGCTAGTGGACAACTCTCAAGGTCCCTTATCTCTTGCACAGACTGGAGTGTGGCTGCTGTACCCGAGATGGTGAGACTCAATCTACGTACAAGTAGTTTCTACGCCTTGGTTATCGGTGGGCGTTACAGTGATGCTTACCAGCTTTTTTTTGAGTGAGATTGACGACATAGACAGACGACCTCTGGTTTATGCAGGACGGCCACACAGTCTATGCTGTAATCAATCTTCAAACCGTAATCAGTTTAAATTGCCAAACAATGTTTTCAGTCATGGCGGTGTCAATCGGCCGCCGAAGATGCAATGTGACTTCTTTCTACTACTTGTGGAGACTGAAAGGCTGAACTTATTCAAAATATTCGGAAACCATTCAAGCACGTGTCAACTTTCGCGAGGACTTGGCAAGTCAAGAGAATTACACTGCGATGAAAAGCACCATCTTACTTAAGCGTTCGAACTTGGCGTAAAATTATAGATCCTTGAAATGCGTTAAGCCCCGAGACGCCCCGAGATTTGCGAACTACCTTTTGGTTATTTTATTTATTTACTTATGATATCAATTTCTAATTCATGGTTGTCCAGAGTTAAGATATTCACAATTTTCTATGTGGAAAAAGTTGGCTAAATCTCGAAGCACATTATGCAGCACTTAAACCAGCTTTTCGTTGTGAGCTCAGTCCATGAATGTCTCTGTGGAAATCCACGAAGTGGAATTACGTATGTTTTTAGTACAAGAGGTAAAACAATGTGCATCTGTTTGGACAGATTTGGTTCACTTGAAATTAATCTACTCTTATCACTCTTATCAGAACCATTTTCACTATTAAAACTTACTTTTACTGTTCAATTGAAAAAACTTGAAACCAATCATGAATTGGAGAGACTGATACTGATTGGAAAAGGACCCGCGAGCCGCGACGAGGTCTTATAAGCGAAATTGAAGAGTATTAGCAGTCAGACGACAGTCAGTGTCTCCACTAACAAACTACTTTATCTACAGCTCAACCGTTTTCTTATTCACTTTAGGGCACCTTTATCCGAACATATTTACATAAACCAAATTGAAGTAGGTAAGCTTAGCCTGTGATGTTAAAACAAAAATAATAGCTAATTGCACAAATTGTAAATTAAATTTTGAAGTTACTTACTCAGGGTTGTTTTGAATTTTGTGCGAATAATAAATCCAGTCGCTTTTTAATATTTGTTGCTCTGAGTTCAGAATTCGTTTGCACGTGTCCGTTTCAAATCGTTTTGGTGTTCAAGATGAGATCGGAAAATAAAAAAATAAAAAGAAAAAAAAAGTAAATCAAGGAATCAATATTCGAGAGCTCAGTGAAAGTTTCGCTGAGTTAAAGCTACGACGTACGAGAAGTAAATAACAACACGTGCTCTGAATTTTTCACGATTTTTGATATGCATTGGGTAAAAACTGGAACACATGCTTTTATTTAGGTTTCAATTTACGTCATCCTCAGAAACACCAAATGAAGACGACAATCCCGCAATTAACCACCAGCATTCTTTGGAGATATAGTTTATCACTCTACCAGCAGGACACCTTGCTTGATTGAATGAATAAATTTGTCATGGTACAGTAGTGGAACGTGAGCGAAATACCAACTACAACTGGTCTTTTGCATATAAAAGCAACGTAAATAGAACTTATGGTTTAGTTCCACTGTGACACTTGATAAAATGCAAGTGGCACCTTCTGTTTTCGTTGTTTACGCGTTTCTGTCTGCTTTGACTGCTTCAGAGCCCCAAGCCCTATATCCACCGCAGTTTACAAATGAACGAATAGTTGGAGGAGAGGAGGCCCCAGCAGGGCTTGCACCATACCAAGTGTCTCTACAAACAATAAACAAGCAACAACATTTTTGTGGTGGGACTATTATCGATGAAAAATGGATTATCACTGCGTCCCATTGTGTTGCTTCACAAACTCCTGATAAGATGATGATTCTTACTGGGACACAGAGCCTTGAAGACACTTCAACCGCAAAGTACTACTATCCGGATAAGATAGTCATGCACTGCAACTACAATAATCCAGCGTATGCTAACGACATAGCATTGATTCGATTGAATGATTCAATTCAATTCAATGAAGCCACCTCAAAAGTAGACTACGACTATGTGCCGCTCCAGGAAGATGATGATTTGGTTTTGACTGGATGGGGAACATTGACACTAGGCGGAATGGTGCCCATGAAGTTGCAGACTTTGAAGGTGAAATTCGTGCCGTATGAGATGTGCAGGGAGCAGCATAACAACAGTTCGTGGGTAGACATTGGACATTTGTGCACTTTCAATGATAAGGGAAAAGGAGCTTGTCATGGAGATTCAGGAGGGCCACTAGTGCATAATGGCAAGCTAGTGGCTTTGGTTAACTGGGGAAGACCATGTGCACAGGGGTATCCAGATGCTCATGCTAAGATCTCATATTACCATGACTTTATCAGGACCACGATAACTGGCTGTGAGAAGGACAATGGAGAAGGGGAAAGTGGAAGTTCGTTATTAGACGTGATTTAATAAAAGACGATATAATTAAGGAATCTCGTTTTACAGAATAAGTTAAAAAAAGTTAGACCTTACCATCAAAGAATTTTGAAAGAATAAAAAAAAAAACAAAATTAAAATAAATAAAAAACAGTGCGTAGTTCGCATTCCCTTGGTAATTTGTGTTGGTATGTTTCAGTATTAAGGGTAGGGTAAGTAATTAGACTTTATACAGGAATTTTGTGACTCAATTTGAACTCAGCACATTCAGAACCTTCAAGAATGTGTTATCTGCTTCAAATTTTACTTCCAGGTTCCAGACTGTACCTGCTTTCAAAATAAAAATGATAACCGTGCTTAACAAGTTTTGAAGTTAAATTCCCCATAGTAATTTGATATATTAGCGCCATTTTGAGGATTCAGTGCATTACAAACCAAAGAAACAGAAATCGTTTGTTTTTGGGTCGAGATTTTTATTTTACTATGTTAATATTGCTCTGAAGTCAACAAAACGCGATTTTTTAAATTTTGAATGAATTATATCTCGAAAACGGGTGCTGACGGCTAAGTTCAAAGCTCAGATTTGGATTTGGCAAAGGAAACACCTAAAGGGTGCCACGATGAGAGTGGTGTAATGCTAGCGTAGTTGTCTGTTACGTGAGAGGTTCGAGGTTTGAATCCCAGAAACATCAAGGAAAAAAATGTTTTTTCACGGATATTGCCTTACGCGAAGAAAGAATTGGCATAAATTTGTTGGTATTTAAAATGCGTAAGGCCTTGAGGGTTCAATAGCCTTGTGGCTTTGTTTATTTTTTCAAATACTAAGGAAAAATACAAATACAGGCAGACGAGAGCGCTTTAGGATGCTTCGAGAGAAAAATTCTTCGGGTGATTTTTGGTCCCGTCTGCATGGATGGAGAGTGGAGAAGAAGATTTAACGACGAATTGTACGGGCTGTACAGCGACACTGACCTTGTCAAACGAGTCAAGGTCCAGAGGCTTAGATGGCTGGGTCATGTAGAGCGAATGGACACCAACGCTCCGGCCCGAAAAGTCTTCGAATCCAATCCCGAGGGACGGCGCAGTAGAGGAAGACCGCGACTCAGGTGGCGAACGCAACTTGGCGTGCAAAACTGGAGGCAGCTAGCTAGGGACCGAGCCGGCTGGAGAAGCATGTTGGTTGAGGCCCTGGTCCGACCCGGACTCTAGCGCCACCTTAAGTAAGTAAGTAAGGAAAAATACTAAGGAAAATTTCTGCGACCAAAGATTGTTACTAAAAACTTAGCTGAACCTTAAGCACGGGTAACTAAGTGAGAATTGGTCGTACAAAAAACATAAAAAAAAAACATTTTGTAGCCCTGAGTATATAGATTTCGCATCCAAACAGTAGATTTCGAAAAAAAACCAATTTTTTTTTAAATCTAGCTTGTCTTAAAAATGGTCTATGGACTTGGTCATGCAACCAAATTATTCGATTATTTTCTTAATATCCCTTAATTTATTCTACACTAGAAAGAAAAAATTATATTTTACTTATCTACTAACTAATGGCATTACTGTTGGGGATGAACCCTAGACCCTACCCTCAACCAACATATTTCACCCACAATTTCTATTTCGGGAGTGCTCTGTTCAGTTTTGCATTGCAATTCTGTTGGGATCTTCTATTACCTTTCTCTTTTACTTAGCTAAGCTCATGCTGCGTTACAGCTCATACAGTCGGTTGTGGCCTTTCCTTTTCCACACATCGTCTTCACGTAAGGGACCAAAGACCTTTGGGAATATTTTTCTTTCGGATCGACAAAGGGTTTTCTCATTCGTTATAATTAAGGCTACGCTACTGCACCATTAGAGGTATTATCAGGACTACCTTGTCTTTCTAGATAGGATTTTATTTTATATTGTAACGTGCGCTTAGTTCGCAAAAATAAAACTTTACCTTTCAATTTAATTCTACCACTTTTATTCAGTATCTACTTTATTCAATTTCAACTCTACCAATAATCACATTAACTCACTCTTAAGTCTTAACATTATCACTCTTTAATCAAAACTGACAACTGGTTGCCTCGGCGGCCTATTTATATCGAATGACATTGGTTGCGTTCGAGAATGGTATCCGGATAGCTTGTTGTTGTTGTTTTAAGCATTTAGCAAAGATGCAAACCATTTCTGTCAAATAGAGAAACCAAAGCTATCTGTGAATTTTCGGTATACCTCAGATACCTTAGCGAACAGCTGATACAAACATATAGAAAATTTATTTTTATTTCTTTTCATGTTGATTTTTTGTTTTGGTGTGCAATTATTTTAGCATAAGAGTCTTTTAAAACGTATGGGAAATCGAAAAAACTAAGTTATAATCGTCTAGCAATGATATTTTGAATGTTTTTCTGTCTTCAAAAGTCGAATTTTAATATTTCACAGCAGTTGTCTGCAGCTATCTGGAAAAAGATATCTGGATCGTTCAAAAAGGTATCCAAGATACGGCTATCCGAGATAGGCTATCCGATAGGTTCTCGAACGCGCCCATTATATCTAGAACTTCCCAGTAATTTCCACATGGTCTCCACTCTCCACTCCTGTCAAACATTTCCCTCCTGATATATTTCTACACTTACACTAGTGTTGCCGCTTGTGTTTTCGGTTGAACGTTTGAAGCTAGCATGGTGCATTTTATTGCAACAGCTCAGTTTCTGTTAGACTTCAGCTTGGCAGTTTTATAAAAGAGTTTGTTTTGTGATGTGAAGAAAAACTTTTAAAAAAGTGATTTTCAAAAAAACAGAGGTCGAGTTACTGCACACGGTATCGATTAATACTAGTTAACTCTTAATTATTGTCTTGGTAGCGTAATTGTCTGGAGCGTTGGTTCTTGGTTATCTAACTGAAGGTCCAGGTCACAAGTTCAACTCCGCTGTGCGCCATCATATAATTTTTTTTTTTTTTTTTATTTATTTTAAAAGAAAATAATCATCGTTTTTTTTTTTTTTTTGTTTAAAACTAAATTTGCTCTTTAATTTAATACGTCATGGAGTGTGCAGCAAGTAAATGCGTCGATAGCTCCAGCGCCCCTGTTTTTGCATGTTATGGGCCTTGTGGCAAAGTCTTTCATTCAAAGTGTGTTGGCTCTAACAATGCATTCTTGGATAAAGTAAGTTCTTCGAAAATTGCCAGTTGGTACTGTACTGAGTGCAAAAAGATCTCTCTCTATCTACTAGCTATTAAAATGTCCAATTTCAAATTGAATATTTTAAAACTCTCAAAAGCCTTTGAAGAACTTCAAAAAGTCTTTGGTGAGTCTGTTTCGAGTCTAGATACCTTTTCTTCTCCTTGGAGTTCAGCAGAAATATCAACTTCTACTGATGACTTAGAGCAAACTACGATTGATAAAACTGATAAATTGAATGACCTCAAGGCTCAGTCAACTACTGCAGCATTGAATTCAAACAAAAGCTCGAAAAGAAACCGTGACTGTTCAGTTGCAATTCAGGCTTCTGTTCCTCCTCCAAAGCGAAAAACATTGAGGAGTAATTCTAACTCAAATAATATTCAGTCTGATAGTTTACAGATTATTTCAGAGTCTACTGAACCAATGGACGTTACAGTGACCCAACATGATGCCATCGAAAATGTTCCTCTCGGAACAAGCAACCTCATGGAAGCGGTTCCTAGGCCTAAATCGATTTTTGTTTCAACGCTTAGACCTGAAATAACTTCGGAAGATGTCTTACGTCATTTGGTTGATAAAAAATGTATTCCTTCTGTTACCTGTATTAAGTGCAATAAAATTAGCAAAGCTAATGGTTTTGTTTCGTAATTTAAGTTGGTTAAGCCTCCTTCTCTCTCTGATTCTATATTGACTATTGAATCTTGGCCTACTGGTACTTTCGTAAAAGAGTTCTCAGTTCGCAAGAAAAATAAGATGGTACCTGAACCACAGTCTCTTCCAAAAAACTAAGTAGAATTACCCTCTTCTACCAAAATGTAAGAGGGCTTCGTACTAAAATTACCAATCTCTACCTAAACTCTCATATTTTCTCGCATGACATATTTGTTTTGACAGAAACCTGGCTTAATTCAAGTCATATGGACACTGAGCTTTTTAGCCAAGAGTTCTCTGTTTATCGTAAAGACCGACACTATGAAAAGCCAGAAGATGTGGGTGGTGGTGCTTTGATTTCTATAAGAAATACTTTTATGTCCTCTCAAATAACTTTTCCGTTCGACTTGACAATAGATGTATTGTGTGTCAAATTGTCCGTACAATCAAATAGTATTTATGTTGTCAACGTTTATATTCCTCCTAAGAGTTCTATTTCAGCTTATACTGAGCTGTCTTTGGTCTTAGATCATGTTGTGAATTGTCTAGCTCCGAAAACTTTATATTATTGTTGGGCGATTTTAATTTACCAGAAATAAATTGGGTTCCTTCGAAAGACGGATCTTTTCAAGTAGCTTCTCTGACTTCGTCGCAACAAGAGCTTCGGATGCTAGATAATATTATTTCTTCGGACTTACAGCAAATAAGCTGTATCAGGAACTATATGAATCGGATGCTCGATTTAGTCTTTTCATCTGACGCAGTTAGTACTGTTGTTCTTAAATATAAATATGGCATTACTAACGTAGATGACTTTCACCCACCCATAGACATCTTTCTTGAACTGAGTAGTGATTTTTATAATCGTAGTAATACATATGACTGTTCATATACCTTCGACTACCGGAGAGCGGATTTCGGTTTGCTTTCTGAAGAACTAAGCAGAGCTGGTATTCATAATATTTCAGCTTATGACAACATTGACGATGCAGTCAAATGTTTTTACTTAATATTAGAAAATTGTGTAAAAAACATTATTCCTCAAAAAATTCTTAAAAATTCTAGCTTTTGTCAGCCTTGGTATACCAAAGAGCTTAAGGTTCTGCGGAATAAAAGGAATAAAGCCTGGAAAGCTTATATTAAAACGCATTCTACAGCCGACCATCATTTGTACATTGGTCTTTTTGAAAGCTTCAATATGCTCTCTAAAACTCTTTACTCTAACTATGTTAGCCGTATGGGTTTTTCTCTCAAAGATGATCCAAAAAGTTTCTGGCGCTTTGTCAATTCGAAAAAAAAATCGGATGGTTATCCTGCAAATTTTGTTCACGGTGATACTATTCTAAAGGATACTGCCGATATCTGCAATGCCTTTGCGACTCATTTTCGAAGCTCTTTCAGTGATACCCCCGTAAATATTGACGTAAATTACTTTTCGTATTTACGCAACTGCTCTCAAGTAAATTTTAATAATATACTTACTAACATAGATAAGATTTTACAGTATTTATCATCTCTTCATGATGATTTTTCTTCTGGTCCAGATGGTATACCGCCAATTCTGTTAAAAAATGCCGTTCTGTAATAGCGTACCCAACCCATTTCAGTATCTCTTTTCTCTTCCAGCTCTCATTGAAATCAGGCGTATTTCCTAGTCTTTGGAAAAAGTCCTTCATCACACCTGTATTTAAAAAGGGTGAAAAGATAGATATCAAAAATTATAGACCCATTTCCAAACTCTCATGCATTCCTAAGCTCTTTGAACAAGTTGTCTGTGACTGCCTCTCTTTTTACACAAAAAATATTATTTGCAATCAACAGCATGGTTTTATCCAAAGAAGATCGACGGTAACCAACCTGCTATCTTTTTATCATAATTGTTCCAACTCTCTTGAAAATGGGTATGAACTCGATTGTATTTATACTGACTTTTCCAAAGCATTCGATCAAGTTTCTCATGATGTTATATTATATAAACTTAAGGCATTTGGTTTTCCCACTGCATTTATTATATGGATTTTTTCCTATCTGCAGAATAGAACTTATCAAGTTAAATTTCGTAACTGCTTTTCGAACACTTTTATTGCCCTGTCGGGTGTGCCACAAGGCAGTCACCTTGGACCTTTACTTTTCATTGTCGCAATCAATGATGTGGCCTCATGCATTTCTTATAGTAAAATTTTGATTTTCGCAGACGATGTGAAAATTTTTAAATCCATTATGAATGCTTCTGATCGCGTACTTCTTCAAAAAGATATCGATAGTTTTGTAATATGGTGCAGTAAAAATGGCCTTAGTCTCAACTCCTCCAAATGCCAAACTATGACTTTTTCGAAAAAACGGGAACCTTGTAAAGCTGTGTATTCGATGCCTGGTCATTTATTATGTAATGTTTCAAGTTTTCGAGACCTTACGTAATTAGAGTTAATTCACTGCCCCCATCACAGAACCAATTATGGAATGCATGAGCCGATATCACGCATGAGTAGATTATTTAATTCAAATCATTTACTTATTGATTTTAACATTAGCAAAAATAGTATGAAACAAAAGCTTAAAACCAGTGCTTCACATACTTAATTTTTTTTTTCTATTATTTATCTCATTTGTAATCTGTATTAATTTTTATATTATCTAGTCTAGCTTTGTTTAATTGGTTTATGTTATGTAGCTATAAATTTTCTTTGTTTTTATATAATATACGCTCTCTTTGTGCTGGTGTAGGCGTTTTACTAACTTCTAACACTTGCATTTATGAGGAAGAGCGTAAATAAGTACGTACAAATGGGCTTGCTCTAAGCCCAGTGCGACTTATGTCTCTGAGATGCAAAAAAATACAACTCATGTCATCGAGTATTCTAATTCCATAATTCAACTTCCTCATCATTCATTGAACGAAATTCGACTAAAATATATGGGAGAATTTAAAAAGGCAATGCCACTCACTCACTCGATCACTGATGCTGTAATTCATCCTTTGATATTTCCCACTCCTTAAATACTTGTAAAGCTACTCTTCGGTAAGTTATGGTTAACCTTATTGATAATTATTGCAATTCAATTGACGAGTCGACAGCTTCACAATCTTATCTATGATCCTACACAGTATAGATAATGTTTTCACAAAATTCAAAAGTGCTAATCACCAGTCACCTTCACTAGCACTACATTTCACTACTAATGAATACTTGCGGTAGCACTGTCTGCTGTACTGTGTGTACTTTTTTATTAGCGTCTATCCTAAGATTATGCAATTTTATTTCCATTGATATATTGAAGTACATATATCGATTGAACTTAAACACTTGCATACTTTAAGGATTTGGATAAAGACAAATTTCAACTGTAATTTAGAGAATGAACTTTGTCTATCGAATTTCTATTTTCTAGAAGTGTGATGAACAGGAACAGCGCCCAATAGCCTTCTACATTTCTTCTTCTATGCTACCATTTGTTTTCTTTTGTTGTTTTAGAGGCAGAAATATAAATGGCTGATAGTTAAGATGAGGTTGACAAAAGATTCCCGAAGGATTTATTAATCATTTCTATTTCGTTTTTAGATAAAAGAAACCACGAGCGATGATCAGCCTACAACTGCACTCAAACTTATCACTAAAGTAAAGGAAAATTTTATTTGTTTTTGCTCAATATTCTCTAACGGTTGAGTTAATCATGCTCGTGCATAAGGGTGTCCCAGATTTTTTGAGATTTTTCTCAACTGCTGCTTTGATTTTATTTCATTTGAAAACACTAGTTATTACTGAAAAACTAAAATTGAGGTTATTTAAAGAAAACCTAACACTGTCAGAAACTGCAAAGGTTTTCGTTAAAAATGAGCTAAGTTGCCACCCACCGACAAATATACAAAATGGCAAGTGTTGCCGTCATCGTAGTAATGTGAAATATGGTGTTCAAGTAGAGCAGGAAGTTCGTTTTTCTTATGAAATGAGATGGTATGCGTATAAGCTTACAAGTAATAAACAATTCATTGAAAAGTGCTTTTCTACAAATTGAAAGCAATAATTCGACAATAATTGTGACAATTTGTTCTATCATTGTTCTATGTTCGATACAGTCCCGGTTTTTTATTTTATTTTAGAACTCAACTGAAATCGCAAAACCGCTGGTAATAAAGTATCCGCGTGAAAAAGGGACTCTGTTTGTGGATCCACACGCTATAGACCCTGATGGACTTCTATAGAATCTTGTATGGGACATTTTCTTCCACTGCTACTGTTGCCATTGTACAATCTTTTAGAAGTTGGTGAAAGTCTATTTCGTATGTGGAGTTGACCCTTTAAAATATAAAACTCTGGCACCTTTACGGTTTTTTAGAGGCCCAACTCTACTGTGTGGTGCCCGTGGGGTAATGGTTAGTACGGGATGTTCGTGGTTCAAACTGCGTTGAACCGTATCGCGTTTTGCGAGGAATCGATAAGTCCTCCGATAGTAAATTCATCGCCACGAAAATAGTTTTCTCAATTAGCCGTTCGCAACCGTCAGACAATTGTATCTGTATGTCCTTATTCACTTCCCCACAAAGCGTGATTGTGAGAAATGTGCTAGGCCCCGGGGTTCCTCGCTCTGTTAAGCCACCCTATGGCCTATGTATGTACGTATGCAATTCAACTGCTTAGGGCGTTTAACAGTGTCAGTAAGGGAAGAACGCGGCTATTGTAAAAACGGTCTTTTGATTAAACACTCAACTTATTCCAAAAGCCTTCAAATTCAAGGGATGTTTTACATGAACGTCTTCTAAGCCAAATAATTATCTATCGTTGTCCAGTGAAGTTGAATATAGCTTCGACATTTTAGGTTTTGAAGGGCAGTGTCTTCTGATTTGTAATATTGTAATACGCTTTCGCTTTGCCCATGACGGTAGTGGCAATACTAGCCCTATTATCCCAAAGTGGGTCTCATATATTTCATGTAATAGAGAAAAACTTATGATTTGGGATAGTACTAAAATAATGATGACTTTGAACAATGTTCTGATTTTTGAGACTTTTTGCCCAAAGGTAGAGCATTTGAAACTGAAAAGAATAATTCCTCATCTCAAACCATATTAATTTGGCTCAAGTAGGTACTCCGCACGTTTGAATACAACGAAGTTCATCAAGTACTTGTACCTACCGCCCTCTACGTTTGAAAATGAAGTTTACCACAAATGAAAGTTTATTGGGTTGAGAAACAGATTAATTTTGACTAAGTTTAGAGTTTTTGACTCGGGTGTCAAAAAAAATCGATCGAGCAGTAGTATCAGTCAGTATGTAACCATTAGATGTTGATTTGATAATAATTAACAATTTGATAGTAGAATCACTTCCTTACTAACAGACATTTTCACAATAGTCAATTACGACTGAAGTACATTCGACTGGACTCAATTATCCAAAAACAGTATAAAAAGTTGCAAACGAAAACCTGCTATCATAATGCAGTAAATATAATTGAGTCGTTAAACAATAAAATTGTTTATCAACAATCGTAATTCCTCCTGTTCAGTTTATCCAGATCGCTATCGTTTACACCGTCAAATAGATAAAAGCATTGTCAGGGTAATAGTTAAGTGCAACTTTATCATTGCGATGGCCAAGAGTCCGCGTATAAAAGAAAACTGCGCACGATTTTCCACCGAAGAAAACCATGAAGTTGCTTTTAAGTGTTACAATTATTTTATGTGTGCTCCACACTTCTCGCTCCATCAGAGTCAGAAACACCACTACCAAACGCACCACAAACCAGCTAACTTATCAAATTGAAAACCGCATAGTTGGTGGTGAAGTGGCAGAAGATGGTTTTGCCCCTTACCATGTATCGTTGCAGACCCTCATCGGCAGTCATTTCTGTTCGGGTGCAATAATCAACGAGAATTGGATCCTCACTGCTGGTCATTGCGTCATGGGATGGAATCCGTCAAATTTTCACATATCTTCTGGATCGAATGATATTTGGCAACCCGAAGCCTATTACTATCCCGACAAAGTGATAGTCCATTGTAACTACGACAAGCCATTATATCACAATGACATTGCACTGGTGCGATTGGAAACTCCCATTGAGTTTGATGCCAAGACCCAACCAATCGAAGTAGCTTGGGAGCCTCTACCGGTTGGTAGTAAGGCAGTCATCACTGGCTGGGGCAAGTCCGATCTGACTGGTGAATATTCCCAAGAACTGAAGAAGGCCGATGTTGACTATGTTGACTATCACACTTGCAAGCAGCTGTACAAGGACGATCCTGGAGTTGATATTGGCCACATATGCACGCTATCGAGTCAAGCTGTTGGAGTCTGTCACGGTGACTCAGGAGCACCAGTAGTGAGTGGTGGTAAGTTGGTCGGTGTTGTTAATTGGGGTGAACCATGTGCACGGGGCTTCCCAGATGTTCATGCCAGTGCGTTCTTTTACTACGAATGGATAAATACAACCATCCAAGGATGTAACTAAGCAACGTTGACTTTATTAAGGTCATTTCTTTTGTTCAAAAAATAATAAAATTAGTTTAAAAGTGCAGTTGTTTTCATTTGAGTATTTTAGTTTCAACTGAGTTTTCTTCAGTTCGTGTGTCTCTAGAGTATCAATGTTTTAACTTAGTTCCAAAAACAATTAAGTGGGGAGCACCCTGTTAACAATCAGGTCAATTGGTGCAATGATCGATAACGAAACCCGACTTTCATCTAAGTTCTACGCCACAACTGTTTTTTATCCGCAAACTAATTTAATCTCAGGAATTCGCAATTGAAGGTCGATTACCAAAACGATAAGAAAAATATTTTGGAACCCATTTATGACACCCAAACAAACTTCATTCAGCCTTTTGATAACAGAAAACTTTGTTTATGAAGAAGCTAAATTTGTAGATTTTATTTTTGGTTCGAATTTTATGACTGCAGCTCATGATTGCCTCTATGGCACGCGCGGTGTGAGTGTGATTTATGTTCAAAACAAGCTGTTAACACATTTAGCTGGCAAGACATTGAAAGAAGAAAGTGTGTAGATATGAGTGCCGAAGTATGTGTAAAAAAATGTATTAAGTGTGCCATAACATATACCAACAATGTAAAAAAAAAACACTTAGTTTGTCCTCTCAGTCATCAAGCCTTTCATACAACGAGGACTGTTCCCCCGACCGAGTAAAGCTATCCATAGACTTTTTTACAAAGCATCTTCCCAACCATTCCAAGGCGGGTTGGCAGCCTTATGTTATTCCTTATTTTACATAATTTTGTCAGTTAGGTTAGGTAGAATGGGCTGACGGTTGATCTTATCTCCGTCACACTTAGATCAATACAGATCCATTTTGATACCCTGGAGTGTTGTAACGTCCTAAAAACCTATGAGTTTATATGGTTGGTCAATTAACCATTTTGTGGCCTTGATGGAGTTTAACAGACTGTTGGTTGGAGTGCCTGATAATTCTTCCAGTTCGTTGAAGAAGTAACTACGTAGGAATTTTTTCCTGGTATGGCTGATTACTGGGTGTGACAAAGGAAGTGAGTGATATACTCCATTTTCATCTTCATCATTGCATCCTCTGCACAGGTCATCGGTGCAAAAACCCATTTTCTTTTTGTGGTAACCTAGTAGGTTGTGTCCAGTTATGATAAGCGATCGTAATGAAGGCCTATTCAATGATAGTAGCTTTTCAGATCCTTTCTTATCGTGTTTCGGTCTTAGTTTCCTGGAAGTAACACAGGAATCTAGGCATTCCCATCTTTCATTGGATTTTCGTATTATTTTGTTACCAATGATTTGCTTAATTTCACAGGGTGGAACCCTGATTGATTGATCAATGAGAGAAAGGTCAAGTGCTGATCCTTTTCTCGCTAGTTCGTCCGCTTTTTCGTTTCCCGGTATACCACTGTGACCGGGAAACCAACAGAGTCTAACGTTATGCTGCGTGCCAAGAACATTTAGCTCTTCGCGACAGCAAGAAAGAAACTTTGATTTTATAAGAGTGGCAGAAAACGACTTAATTGCTGATAGCCTTGATGAAGAAACTAATATCATGGCGTGTGATAGTGCCATCATGAACACCTGTTTCGCAGGGTTTGTAACTGCCAAATTCTCGGCTTGGAAGACACTGCTGTGATTTGGAACTTTGAAGGAACTGGCAAAGGTTAAGGTTGAGGCTTTCTGAAAAGAGACCCGCACCCGTTCTAAATTCCATGTTCAAGCCGTTGGCGTTGGTATAAATTGATATAGACATCTCGTTCGTATGAGGTGTTTTATTCTCCCAATCCTGTTTATTGGGGAAGCTGGTTGAGAAGGATTTATTAAAGTTCAGGTATGGCATATGGAGTTATGTAGTCCATGCAGATTCAGAGATTACACTGATTCTTGAACATAAAGATCAAGGGGTATGAGATAGAGGATTACGTCCAAGTTCGCGGTAAGTGTAGTTCTCTTTGCACCAGTTACGCAAATGCAGGCTGTTCTTTGTACCTTGGTTAGGGTTTTTGAGTTCGTAGATTTTTTCAGCGCGTTCCACAAAACCAAACCGAATTGTCATATGTTAGAATGGGTCTAACAATGGCTGTGTACATCCATATTGTAATTACTTCTGTGTACATCCATATTGTAATTACTTCTGCCGAAAATCCTGTTACACGAATACAGTGCTATCGCATTTCTATATCTCTCTCGTATGTTGGGGGCCCAGTTCGGTTTTTTATCCAAGATTACTCCCAAGTATCTTGCTTGATCAGAGATCTTAAGTGTGGTTCCTTTTAATCTCGGCATCTCAAAAGTTGGTAATTTTCTCCCATTTGTGAAGAGTACTAGATCTGTTTTGAGGGGCTTTACTGCAAGGCCGCATCTGTTTGACCAAGCGCAGATCTTGGTTAGTGCATTTTTTATTTGTTCGCTTATAGTGGTAGGGAATTCCCTCGTCGCCTGAAGAGCTAAGTCATCGGTATAAGCTACTACTTTGACGCCATCATGTTAGTGAGTTATAAGGTTCTCATTTATGACTACGATAGAGAGTGGGGGGGGGGGGGGGGGGAGGAGATACCCCCTTGTGGGCTTCTTAGTGTCACACACCTTCTATAGTTCGATGTGGATCTGGCGATCATTCAGGGCTTACTCAAAGCTTCTTGTCAGTTAAACCGAGGTACTCCTGGTGATGGAGATGAGCTTGAAACGATCTGCTCAATTTTGCTGTAAGGCATCAGACTAATTTATTGAGAATGTGTGTCTTTGGTACCTACCCATGAGTCTTTTCCAAAATATCTAAAGATGAGAGTGCTGAGCTCCCAACTGGGTCGACCGTACTCTATTTTCTGCTTTGTTACTAGTTGCTCCTGTTGTCATATGAAGCATTATTGTTTCTGAAACCATTATCTCTGATAAACAAATAAATAGGGTGGCACAACAGAGCTCTTCCTACATAAATAAATAATTAGACGGGATCAACAAATTTTGGGAGGGTAAAGGTTTATTGATTTTCTCTCAACCATTAACATGTTTCCACTAAGTTTCTTCTTCTATAAATTTTATTTACGGTTGACTTGCTGGTGACAAGACAACATTGGTCATCATGAACTAAAGCATTGAAATTAACGTGTATCTTGAATCCATTAATTTCTAAGAAGTTCATTGCGTTTGAGTAAGCCTACCGCTTAAACTAAGAGAGTACAATCGCTGGTTACCACATCCCGATTACTTATCCTTTAAATTCCAAATTGAGTGATGTGTAGAAATAACAATTAGCCACCTCAGAGTTGCGATTAGGCCCTTTCTGTCTATTTTTTTGGGGTACCGCGAAGGACCTATGTTATGGCAACAACACGAAGCACTTAAGGCCAATATCATACAAGCAATCCATGAGCTATAATCCGAAACTAACAACATCTTGGAAAATTGGATTGGCAAAATGTATTATTGTGAAGCCAGCTGAGGCAGCCACTTAATGGACGTTGTGTTTCATAATCAAAGGGAAGGTTAGCTCTGGCTACAAATGCAGTAATACTTGGAAATTTTTTTTATATTATTGCATTTTTAAACGTAAGCTGGTTATTGGCCCACCCTTAACTGTCGCCGTGAAGAATTTTGTCGTCATTCACAAGAAGCGGTACTTGAGCATCGTCAAAGAACTTCGGCAATCGGATAACCTAGGCTTTTCTCCTTCTTTGTGCAGCTATTTCGAGGACTTTCATCTTTCACTCCCCTATTCAAGCACTCCTCCATCCCCTCACAGGGAATAGTTGTGAGAAATGCGCTAGGCCCAGGGGCTCCTCGCTTTGTTGCGCCATTTATTTTATTTTATTTATTCGAGCTGTTTTGAGGAACTTCTTCAGGTTTACATCAGCAGCCGGGACACACATTTGCTCGAGCTCCCGAGGCATTTTTTTCGATTTTCTCTGGCAAACTTATGTGTAAGCTTTGAACATGCTTTGAAAGTTGCATTTCTATCTTTGATTTAGGTTGATCATTCCTACATCATGTTTCTTTGGCTTGCAGGGTCCCTTTAAAATCGATATGAGCTATAATTTGACAAGATTTTTCTAGGCAATTCCACACACATTCTTTGTGCTGTGATCATTTCTCCAGATTGTACCAATCGTTTCTCCTGGTAGCCCTCAATTGTTTGGTTTCTCTTGTCACATTTATAACAAAATCAATCAGCCGAAAACTGTTTCGTTGACAAAATCTGCTCCCAGTATCACTATCGTACGGCATTTTTTCACCCTTGAGACTTCAAGAAATTAGTGAGTTGTGGTGCTTCTGGCGCGGAGCTCGGTTCAGATAATCATTCTTCGGACTCTGATAGTACCAGAACCCGTACGCAAAGGCGTCCAAATAAGAACTCGTAAAGGACTCTACATGGTAAGAGAGTCATAATTACTATTCCTCCTTCGCATCTTAACAATTTAAGCCTCATATTCAAGTTCATTTTCAACACTATTTTATGCCAAGTAACTTCATTTGATACCAAGAAATTATATGTTTTGAAATGGTAAATGATTGTAGTTTTTAGAAAAATAAAAAAAAATTCTTCCACTGTATCCGCTAATCGAATAGGTGCTGGAAGTCGCTTCAAGGGGAAATGCTTCGATTTTATGATTTAACGGTTTGACGATTTCTATTGAACAAAAGGATATTTACAATTGATACTTAACTATACGTTACTTAATTATTTAATGGTACATTTTTGCTGTGTTGGCACATAAGGGGCCTAACGATATACATTGTCACATTGTCAGATATTTGGATTATGAATAAAACTTAAGTAAATGATTATTATAGAATAGAATAGATTGTTTGTATTTAATAACTGTAGGAGTGTTCAGTTCCTGTTGTCCTTGCGGTTAGTTGCGGTTAAGGATGGCGCGGAGGAAGGTGATGTAGGAGGGGGAGTGGGGGGGGGTGGATGTGGTGATGGAGCAGCTAGTCACGTTGGTGGGTTGACGCTGCCTCAGCGTAGAAGGCCATTGCTTCATCGTTGTTGAATGTGTCGTCTCCCATTAGTGTCATCGCATCGATTTATCTCGGGTCCGGGTGTCAGTCTTCTTCTGCCTGCTATCCTTCTTAATAAGGGGTTCGGATGGTTGAACAGGTTTTCCAGTAGGCGTCTTAAAGATTGCACCATGTATTTCTCTATGGGGATGAACCTTGCTTCTTCATAGAGCTTTCTATTGCTGACGTTTTTCCTGCGTATCGGATCGTAGCCAAGCCCTGTGCATATGCGCAGAGCCTTCCTCTCGAATACAGCCAGTTTTTGCATTCTAGTCTGGAATATTGTAACCCAGACTCGATTTTATTGTTCGCGATCACATTTCATTGGTTCCTTCACGACGAAAAGCAACTGTGAGTTATATTTAGTAATGAACCTTTCGATGCAACTTTACAGCGGTGTATGGTGTGGCAGCAAGGGTGTTTGTTCCATTAGTTGGAGTGTAACTTTTAGCTACAACTGAATGCTTTCTAAACAGGACTTCATTTTCCACACAGCTCAAACTTGTTTGAAGAACATATTTAATACGGTCACAACGTATGACGTGCACGTACTTAGGATACCCTCACTAGAAGAGTTCCTGGCTCTGCACTATTTGCTCCTATGGCAGTCTCGATAAATCTCGTTGGTCCCTTTTTTAAGTGTCTGAGTGCACCACATTGTACACACCTATTGCCAGCTCGTTGTACTACCCTGTTTTGTGGGGTTAATGGAAATAAGGTGATTGTGTTTTCACTTTAACCCTAAAGGAAGGTCTAAATGAAACTGGGAGAATGGACAGACAAATAGGGTGGCGCGCTAGAACGGGGAGCACCGGGGCCTAGCGAGTTTCCCCTCAGCTATATCTTGTGAGTGAATGGAAGGGACCCAAATTTTTTTCTTGATTCCGAACGGCTAATCGAGAAAAAACTTTTCATGTCATGAATTTACTGTCAGTGAAGTTGCCAATTTCTTTGGAAACAAAATTGAAAAAAAAAAAACGTGTTCGGAGCGGGATTAGAACCCACGCATTAAACCAATCTACTAAACACTCTGACATTGCACCACTACAGCCCTCTATTTGTCCTACCGACATATTTGAAACCTTGAAAGAATCTGGTCAATAGCATCATTTTGACATGCTCCCATCCAATTTTAGTCACAATTCCTAGCAAACGAGACCTTATATTACTAAATTAAAGGACATCAAACTGTAGCTAAATCTCAAAACGGTCAATACGCTTCGGTGGCATGATGACAAGACAATGGTTGTGAGAAATGCGCTAGGCCCATGGGCTCCTCGCTCTGTTGTACCACCCTATTTATAATAAAAATAAATAAATAAATAGAGTGGCGCAACAGAGCGAGGAGCCCCTAGCGAATTTCTCACAACCATGCCTTGTGAGGGAATGGAGAGGACCTACAATTTTCGGCCGGCTCCGAACGAATGATTGAGAAAGCGCTTTTCATGGCAATGAATTTACTAACGGAGGACTTGCCAATTTCTCGCGAAAGGCGATAACCGTAGAAAAACATTTTTGCCTCTGCTGGGATTCGAGCCTCGAACCTCTGGGTTAGCAGGTGAACATGCTAACCATCACGCCACGGGTACCACACCATTTACCGTATTTTAATATGCTTCGATTGGCATCCGTTTCGTAGTACATCAATTTGAAGGCTGTTTGCCCTCACAAAAAATTTTGGTATTTCCCCATTAACTTTCAAGGACAACAACATCAACGTCAAACCTCCATGCAATGTCAATTTTCTTAAAACAAACAAAAACCCAAGGGTCAAAGTAGACATTTAACCGATAAAAAACTGTTTGATTTAGGAAATTATAAATTACTTGCAAATTCCATTTTTATAACCAACTCACATGCACAAGAAGCACTTAAGTTACTTATCGAATTGCAGACTAATTTGCACCACAATAAACTTTTATCGAAGCAAATAGCATGCAATTGTGGCCGGCCATATCTTGTCGTATCTTTTTTATTTCAAATCCACCGCTTCATAAAACCATAAACTTTCTTGTCAACAAGATCGAACCTACCGAAATCTAAACAGCCGTTTATGGAACCATCCACAACCTCTTCTGTTCTGAAAAAAAAAGATATAAAACGCAAATGTCTGCCGACATTTGGAATCAGTAGAGCTAAACATTTGTACAACTTTGCAATGCGATTTGAAACTATTTTGTTGTTATTGGCATGTAGTGCCGTTTTTGGTAAGCGTGTAAAAACACACCCTAAAAGCAGACTGCCGGCAGTTGGCTTTGGGACCCGAGTAGTTGGAGGACAGACTGCAGAGGATGGCAAATATCCGTACCAGATTTCACTTCAAACTAAGTACGGAGGTCATATGTGTGGAGGATCTATCATAGATGAGCGTTATGTTGTCACCGCTTCGCATTGTGTCGATGGGCAACGTGCTTCAGATCTGTTGATAGTGAGTGGGACAAATCAATACGCCAAGCCAGGAGCAACAAACGGCGTGGAGAAGATAATTATGCACTGCAACTACAACAATAAACCGTTCTGGAATGACATTGCGCTAATGAAGTTGTCTTCACCGATTATTTTCAATAACAAGACGCAGCCCATTAAACTTCCCGACAAGCCGTTGCAAAAGGGAGACAAGCTGATTCTGACAGGATGGGGAACCACAGAACTTTGGGGTGAAGCACCGGACGATTTGCAAATGCTAGAAGTAGAATTCGTTCCTTATGCTGAGTGTAAGGATGCTATGGATGGAGACGAGGGTGTAGATTTAAGTCATATATGCACCGGTATCGTTAAAGGACAAGGAGCTTGCCATGGTGATTCAGGTGGACCATTGGTCAAGGATGGTATGTTGTATGGCGCTGTTAACTGGGGACAACCCTGTGCTGTGGGAAAGCCGGATATGCAGGCGAATGTGTACTACTTTAACGACTGGATTCGGACGAATATGAAGGGTTGTGCTAATTAGTTTCAATCAAAAACTGTTGGTAATTTGTCAATAAAGTGTAAAATTTAAAAAAACGTTTTATTCCTATGGAAATGTATTGTTTGTGAAACGTTAGACAGCCTTAAAAGTTTTCTGTTTTCTTAAGAAGGGGTTACTGTCAGAGATTAAAATGAACTAAGTCTGCTTGTGAACTATGAGTATTTACTTGAAAAAAACGAGTTTGAACAAACTGAGTCAACCCACAAGCAAGTAAATTTGAACAATCTTATTTGTGAACCAAGCAACTCTGAACAACCTCTATTTTCAAACGAACCAAACAAGTAGACTTGCTTGCAAGTCAAAATGAGTTTGAATAACATTGAGTTAAACTGCTGTGAGCAAAGTGATCACAAGCAATTTGATCGTAAGCAAGCAATAAGTTCATGAGCAAGCAGTGTGCTTGTGAATAAGCAGTGTGTTTGTGAATAAGCAGTGTGTTCATAAGGAAGCAATGTGATCATACTAAAAAGGGTAGTTTGATGGCGTGTTCGTTTTAAGTAAAATAAAAATCTAGGTATAGGTGAGAATTACGTTTATTTAATAGCTTGGTTTTTCTTCTTTTATATTTTATATGAAGAAAAAGGTTACTATACAGTAGATATGGAAACAATTAATTGTATTCATTGAAGTAGATAGTACAGGTTTGTAAGTATATAGAAACAAAAAATTTCAAGTAAACAGAAAACTCAACTAGAAGTTAAAAAAAGCAAAACAAAATCGTGATAAATAAGGAATAGTAAGAAAAAAACAAAAATTTAACAAAAAAGACTCATTAAAAATTTTTTTTACTTTAAATTTTATTAATTTTTAAATTTGAATATGCAACCATTAAATTATTAACGGTTTCCGGGTTCAACCTGGTGCGTTTTTCAGTTATCACATTCCCAGCCTGTGAGAAAGCTCTTTCCGAAGGGGCTGATGTTGCAGGTATGCAATTTAATATTTTGCTGACTTCATATAGGCGCTTAAAAATGTTTTTGTGTTCAAATCACCATTGAAGAATTTTGACAGGATCTTTTGTGTCGGTTGCAATATATTCACTGATTTCCGTTTCAAATGAATCCTGTGCTCTACTTTCCCCAATAAACCGTGTGAAAACATTATGCGTTCGGGAAGACGTTGACGGTTGCGCATCCAAAATATCTTCAGTTGGTAGAATAGCTGGTACTAAAGTTTTTAGGAAACTATAGATTTCTGTCTTCTCTTCCATAGTTAATAGCTGCATTTTATTACAAGGCGGGTATAAGAAAGTGGCGGCCTTGAACGCAACCTTTATTTCCGGATAAAATAAATTCCTTAAAAGGTGTTTCACTCTACCCTTGAAGTCAATGAGAGTTGATGAGTCCGATACCTCCAGTGAACAGGCGTTGGTTATGCTGTCATAATGTGGGAAAACCAAATAAGCGGTACAGGTTTTTGATGACTCCAGCTTTAAAAAAGTTTCTTTGAAGGGTTCCAGGAAAACGATGACTTCATTCAATAAATTCGAATCGATACCTTGAATGCGATGGAGCTGTTGTTTTTGCTGTAGTACGCAAATGATGTCCTGCATATAAACTTGAATTGACTCACACATTTCAAATCTTGACATCCATCTTGTCTTACACTCAGCTTTCAAAGTTCGGTGGAGTGAGCTGCATGCACCAGATTTTTTCATATATTTTGAAATGGTCTATTTCCTGGACACCCGAACATGCTTTCTCGAAAACGTTGTGTAAAAGATGACCAAAACAGTTAAACCGGATGTTGTTTTCAAGGGCTTTGATGATGTTTGCTCTTCTGTCAGTAACAAAGCGAATGGAATGTGAACTGTTGGCCGATATCCCGAATTCCAGAAAAATGCTGTCAATTTTGCCGATTATGTTGCTACCGGATAATGGTGCTTCAATTTCATCCACAGCCAACACCCGCTCGATCAAGATTGCGTCTATTATGTACTGAATCGTTAGCACCAAATAGGACCTCATTTTAAAATTGTCTATCCAAAGGTCTGTTGTTGCTGATAAGTGCAACCAATTCGCTCCAACATTCCACCAACTTCTCTTTTATGTTCTTCACTTGATGGCTAATCGTTGCTCCGGTTGGCAGCATATCTTTGTCATCTACGTGTTGTCCGTACTTTGCACCAATATTAACACACTCTGCCACAAAATTTCGCATGCCACTTCCTTCAATCATAGCAAATGGTCTGATGTCTTCCACAACCAGTTTAACGGAAGCATCCAAAATCACTTTTTTGTCAAAAGGAGACACAAGCAATTTATTTATTAAACTTGGCTGGTTTTCTTTGTGGCACATATGTCTCAAAAGATTGGTTGTTGCCTTACTTATGTATTTTAGAACTTTTTTGCAGGATCTGCATGCCACAAAGTTGGGAAGAATTCCACCGTTCTGAGTTTTTATTTCTCCAAACGTTTCCCAAACCTTACTTCTGCTATTTTTCTTATTGCTAATTGAAAAAATATTTTCAAGAAGGTTAAAATTTACACTATCTTCGTTCATTTTAAACTTTCAACACAAACACTGCTGCTAACAATATTCCACTACAGTGATTTTAACTATTTACGTAATCTTTATATACTTTCTACATTCAAAATCAGGTACCAAGAAAAATTTACGCTTCTAAAATAATGATAAAACCGCAATTGCGGTTTTTTATGATACATTTATGTCACTTTTTCTCGGATAAACTCTTTCATTATGTATAATTCCGAAAAAAAATCTTTAAAACTTATTTCCCCAACGAAAAAAATTAAAGGTCATCAATGAAATAGGAAGAGTAATAAACATGTAGGTATTTATACCTACATGTTTATAACTCTTCCTAATTCATTGATGACCTTTAATTTTTGTACCTACCTAAGTTTAAACCCAAACATTTGCATGCTATAAAACGAAAGGATATCATAAAAAAATAATTAGCAAAATCCATTTCCGCAATAAAGGCATATAAATTTATTATTATAATATTTTATCATCCAGCAATGCAACCAATCCGTTCTTTCTCATATCCAAAGCCAACCATTTGTATGCCTTTCTATGTTTTTCAATAGAACTATAGTTAGGTATAAATGTTCAGCGCATTGCTGTCCGATGCACTGCCTGCTTATAAACACACTGCTTGCTTGTAAACACGCTACCTGCTTGTGAACATTTGTTCAAATTTGTGCTCATCAATATTTGAATATATTCAAGTAAGTTCAAACAAGTCAATCTGCTTGCAAGTCATTTGCTTGTGAGTGCAATACAGAAAAAATGACTTGCGAGCATCTTTACTGATTTAGTTTGTTCAGAAGCATTTTTGCTTGTGAGTAAATATGCGTACGAGCTATTTGCTTGTGAATAGGGGTGGAAAATGATCAAGTCTGAGCGATCGTTGAGAAATTTTGGATGTGTTTGAACTGATTTGAACATACTCATTTTGATCTCTGTTCTGTACTCGCCATACTAAGGAGGGTTCTCTTTGAACCTACCCCAGTCGTATGTCGCACTCTTGGTGTAATGGCTTCCGTCTTCCGGTTTTCGGCTTTCGGCTTCCGGCTTATAGGTGACAGGTCTCGTTGCTGCTCCTATTTTGGATTCAGTAGGAACTGCAACTATAATATGCTTTTCTGGAGGATTCGATTCTTGGGAGGAATCGGAGAGCGAACAGTGACCAGAACCGGAAGAGAATTGTAAGTCCCCTGCACTCCTCACAGAAATGGTTGAGGGAAATGCACTAAGGCTATTTCCTTCCGAGCTTTCTGCTCTCAAATATTCATTCATCCGGAGTCTGATACTCTTTGGTTGAAGTTTCTGTCCTAAAAAGTCATATCCCATCGACTCTCCACTGACGCGACATGACGTCTAGAGACAATCTACGTTCAATTTACAAAGTCGCAGTTCTTTTCTGATTTGGTTATGAAGTAAGTCCGTTGGTCCTAAACTGCTTACGGTATGACATTATTTATCTAATCAAATCGGATGGTATCACCGAAAAGAGCGGAGCGATTTAACATTCTCGAGATAAGAAAACGTCTGTTCACGTTTTCCTATAAAATTGGGCTGCATTAAAACAAATGTCAATATAAACAAATTGATTGCAAAGCTATGAGGGCTGTTTTGATAGCATTTTTACTTGGAGTTAGCTCCAATCTTGCCGGCAAAGTACCCACCGACAAATTTGTATTTGGTGGAGAGAAAGCAGAACCGGGATTCGCTCCATATCAAATTTCAATGCAAACATTGGAATATGGAGATCATATTTGCGGCGGAGCCATAATCAGTGACACATTTATTCTAACTGCAGCACATTGCATACGGAACCATATAGAATATCCCACAGAATCAGAGCTCCGAATCGTAACAGGGACTAATTGCTTCGAAGAACCCGGTCCAGGAGGCATTTGTTACATAAAAAAGCTGATTATGCACTGTAATTATGGAAAACCAGAGTATCACAACGACATTGGGCTTATTCAACTGAATTCGTCGATAGTGTTTAACGATCTGACGGCACCGATAAGTCTTCCTAGTGAGCCTCTTGTAGAAGGCGATGAAGTTGTGCTGACCGGATGGGGGAATACGGATCTTGTTAGTGGTCCGCCGGATGATTTGCAAAAGATAAGACTGAAGTATGTTCCACATGCGAGGTGTCTGGCAGATATGGACAACAATCCTGGTGTTGATATTGGTCACATCTGTACAAGTACCGACAGAGGGCAAGGAGCTTGCTATGGTGACTCAGGAGGTCCTTTGGTGAAAGATGGTGCTGTCTATGGAATAGTGAACTGGGGCTTCCCGTGTGCCACTGGAAAACCAGATGTGCAGAGTAATGTGTACTTTTTCATCGATTGGATCCGAAATCAAATGAACGGATGCCGGTCGTGACAAGTGACAAGTGAAGGGTTAGAAATAAAACAAAAACGAAAATATGAAATAAACTTTTTAAAATTAATAATCGAAAGTAGTTTCGTTTTGGTTGTTGTGACTTTTGCTGAAAAAAAATTATCGGAGAGTTTTTTGTTCATTTTCGGCTTCGGAAACGAATACCTTTATTTCGAACTGAGTCAATTTAATTCTGAAAATATGCCAGTTGTAGCCTACCTTAAATGACAATTTTCTGTTCAAACGACAGAATCAAATCAAAGGTCATCAAACGCCTGAGTTTTCTTTGCAGAATTTCAACGACAAAGACTTTATAAGGCACTTTTTTTTGAGAAGCGGAGAATAAAGGTAGTAGTCTAGTACAATGGATTTAAGGAATCGAAATTTTTCCTTTTATTTTTTCGGAAGAACCACATTTTAAAAAAATGCCCCTAAGTTTCCCGTAATTTAGAATATTTCCAGTCATGCAGCAAAGCAACAGAGTGCCCCAAAGAAAGTATGAAAGTTTGTTGACAATGCACGGATTTTAAGGGCGGAGAAAATTGCAGAAGCCAACTATAAAGAGGCCAGAACCTTACGCAGGGCTCTACTACAAAAGACGATTTTGAGGAAACAAAAGGATTGCTCTATGCACCGGGCATAGCTGATTAAATAATAAAAGTATTATTTGTCTTCAAAACATTAAACGCGTTTTTCTCGAAACCATGTTTTTAAAATTTCGGGGAAGCACTGACTCTAAAAATTTAACCAGGTATTCTACATATACATAACTACTAACTGGATACCTAGGTTAGGTGGAAGTGGCTGTCAGCCAATGAGTACATTGCCTGACACACTTAGGCCGCAAGGGCCCATTGTGATACCACAGAGATAAGCAAGTTAATCACCTACTGATCTCAGAAACCCGATGTAAGATTAACGAGTTGATCACTTATTAATCTTCCCGGTTAATCACCTGATAGTCGAACCACGTGGAACTTTTAATGTATTTCGAAAGACTGTTAGGGTCTATGTAAGCTAAGTCGCTAGTATCATCGAAGAAGAATTCACCGAGATGAGTTTTCCTCCAATGAAGAAGTGCAGGGCATGAGCAAAGAAGGTGTTGCGGTTTCTTCCTCCTCCTCGTCCATGCAGCTTCTGCAGAAATCATTTGAAAACACACCAAGTCTTTTGGCGTGTCTCCCTATTAGACAGTGTCCCGTAAGAACACCTATGGTAGAACCTAGATACAGGCGGTTCAGGGCTAACAAACTCTTCGAGCGTTTTGAGTCTACACACGGCAAAACTTTTTTGGTTGCAAGGCAGTTGTTACTCTCAGTCCATCTAGTGTTTGTTATCCTTGAAGCGTCTTGTCTAAGTAGGAGTTTACATGTTGTAGCGTAAGGTACACCTATGTTGTTCCATTCTGAGCGTAGGGAAGTGGTCGTGCCCTTTTTGGCTAGTTCGTCTGCCATACAGTTGCCTGGTATGTCCCTGTGCCCTGGCACCGATGAAAGGTGAATGTTAAACTGATTTGACATCTCCCTCAGAGACATCTGACAATTTTGGACCGTGATGGATTTTGTAGAGACAGAGGCAAGAGATTTAAGGGCAGCTTGGCTGTCTGAGAAGATCCGAATATCCGTGGAGGA
Organism: Melanostoma scalare; assembly: GCA_949752695.1. Classification (NCBI taxonomy): domain Eukaryota; kingdom Metazoa; phylum Arthropoda; class Insecta; order Diptera; family Syrphidae; genus Melanostoma; species Melanostoma scalare. The sequence goes on from OX456985.1 coordinate 197,473,115, forward strand.
TATGACGTTTTCTTTGAGCCAAGACAGCACATCCTTAATCGCCAGAATTTCCGCTTGGAACACACTACAATGATCGGGTAGGCGGAAGAAAAGACTGAAATTCAGTTTTTCTGAGTAGATTCCACTTCCCACACCTTCGCTGGTTTTTGAACCATCGCATCGGTGTAAAAGTGTATTGCTTCATTTTCCAAAAGAGTGCCATTTTCCCAAGCTTCTCTTGAAGGTATGGTTACTTGGAAATTATTGTCAAACACCAACTTGGGGGTGGTGTAGTCGGATCGATTCGGTAAGAATCTAAAGTTATCTAGAATGGTAGTGTGGCCGATTTGATTATTATTGGTCCACTGTGATGTAGCTCTGAGTCGAGTAGCTGAGCTAGCTGCGACTTGTTTGCTGAAGATATCTAGGGGTGTGAGATCTAGTAGTACATTGAGGGCGTCCGATGGGGTTGTCCTCAGTGCGCCACTAATACACAGACTAGCCGTTCTTTGAACTTTGGAGCTGGATACCTAACTTTTAAAACATTTCATTTTTTAACAATAAATTAATTTTTTTTTAAACACTTTATCAACGAAAAAGATTACATTTTGAGAACGTTTTTCTTGAAGGTCCACTTTTTTTTTTTTTTTTTTTTTTTTTAATATGTATATTATTGGTTATTTCACTAGAATAAGGTCTACACAAAAATAATCTCTTTGATTTTTTTTATTTGAGATGACTACGGAGGGCTGTGTACTTCCCCGAAATAGTTCACTATTCTTTAGAGGACTCCACTTTGACATAACAAATTGTTAATAAATTAATGTATAATTAAGTAAAAAAAAATTATTTTCGTATAATTTAAAGTATTAAAATAATTATGTAAAAGTTACAAAACGATCGCATATTATTTTCTCGTTAAAAGAATTTCACGATAAAACGTCGAAAATTTCGGACGTCACACTAGACTACTACCTTAAAAAATAACGCACATTTCGAGCTTACGGCTATGTCATAAAATCCTTTAAAAATGATTCATAATAAGACTTGATAAAAAAAGGAACGAATTCCAACTAACTAAGGTGGATTCTTCAGTTCTGAGTGAACTGGGAGCTCAAAGGAAATAGCTGGCTAAGAAGTAACTCTTACCGTTTTAGATGGGTTCATGTTTCACAGTGTCCAGGGGCGAACGCAGAAAAGTTTTTCGGGGGGGGGGTTTTGAAAAAATATATTAAATATTCACGAACAATTGTTCTTAATATTTGTATGCTTTTTTTATACTCTGTATTGATTTGCTAGGAACAATCCTAACTTATACTATAAATGCAAAAGTAGCTCTGTTTGTTCGTCTTTCTATGTTACCATCTCCCGCCCAAACAACTGAACCAATTCAAAAGAAATTTTGTACAGAGGTAGTCTAAGACATGAGAAAAGACATAGATAAAGTCTTTTCAATCTAAAGTTTTATCCCACTTCCTACGGGAACGGGAACGTAATCGAGAACTTAGAAACTACTGCACCGATTTCAAAAATTCTTCCACTGTTAGAATGCTACAATATCCCCGAGCGAGTAACATAAACTTTAACTCATTCCCATATTCCTATGAGAACGATCACCATATTCCCACGGGAACGGGAGTCGTTCCTAATATTTCGAAATTAAATCTGTCTGTATTTGTTTTCTTTGTTCCATTATTACCATGGGAACGGAAGTACTTACGGCAAAACAATTTTATTTGGCAAAAGATGAAAAAAGTAAGAACATCGTGTGCAAAAATGTATGTACTTAAGTAAAATAATATAACAATAAGTTACTGAAAAATTAAAAATGCTGCCGAAAGCCACTATTCCACGCGGAGGAAGTCGCGGGCACAGCTAGTATTTTATAAAATAAAATCAATGCGCTTTGGAACTTTTGCCATTATATTTATAACGTCCTCATAATCAACCTCAATACTCCTATAGATGTTCAGCAACATCAAACCGTTCAGTCGCTCCTCGCTGGTTCTTCCTCGCAGATAAGTTTTTAATCTGCGCAGACATGAAAAAGATCGCTTGCTTGAAGCATAAAACAATGAACTGTTTTATATAGGGACGAATCACAAACATTTAAGGTGTTTATAAAGTTGTTGGGCAGTTTATCGTTTGGCATACTCAAGCAATGTTCATGGGTAAGCATATGCTTATTCATACATAAGTATACCCTTTCCTAGTTGCCGTTGTCGATCGCATTCTTATACAGAGCCAGAGCGGGTGGCTTTTAGTATGTGTGATGAAAATTTTAATTTTCGTAGATTTCGGTAGCGACTGCCGTTAGCTTTGGAGTGACCGATACGATGTGTTTCGATCGCAACTGCCTTTAGTTTTGAAGCGACAAATGCGATGTGTTTGCAAGTAAGTAGGAAAGTGAATTTTCATATATTTCTATAGCAGGTCCCGTTGTATACGACCCAATACTACCTCCACATCAACAAACCAAAAAGTCATTCCAAAACGTGTGAAATACCTGAAAATTTACTTATCGATAGAAAAGAAATTGCTTCCGCATTTGGAGGGATTTTTTCGTTGACAGAATGAAATTTTCAGATGAATTTTATGTTTCCATGTTTTATATTTTGGTTTTTGTTTTAAAAAACTAGCCTGGCAAAATCCTCGATCGAACCCTCCAAGTGGGTGCCGGGCGGGCAATGTTCACTACATATACTTATCAGTGTCTGTACGATGTCAGACGGTGACAGCCAAGGTTAGGTTGGATCGCTGGGTGGTTGTGACTTCTCAATAGCACAATCCTTAGAAATCCAATCTCACCATAGATACGAGGTTCCTAGTTTCAGTGGTGGTGTGAGCATTTATAATCCGTGCCGAAGAATTAAAGGTTGGGGGATAAACCAATCAATAACGAGCTCTTCTGGATGCTTGGCAGGGTCCAGAATAGACTAGCCTTACCCCGGTACACGGCTCTGCCGAGGCTGACCTTTTCCTTCCGTAGATACTCGTGGGACCTTCTATGGAATTTTTAAAAACAAACAAACAAACAAACAAACAAACAGACAAAAATACGAACAAAAAGACAAAAAAGAAAACTGGGGGGAGGCAACGTAAGTTGTACACTTTCTCCGATTTGGCTGAAAAGTCTAAGCAGGAATGTGAGCCAACGAGCAAACCTTCCACCAGTAGGATACTAGGTTCGCACACAGGCTCTGAACCAGCTGCAAAGCCAGTTCAGGTCTGTGCAGTGGGAACCAAGAATCCCGAATCTGGCGAGCAGCACAGCCCGCTGGAAACTGGTCAAGAGCATGCTGCAAAGCTAGTTCTAACCAGTGAATCGGAGGGCAAACGGACCGCCACTGCTAATAGTGGGGATGAAGTCCCCAATATTAGCTTTGAAAACAATTCGCCTGCCTTGGTGCCATCATCAAGACAGGACGAGGTGAAACTAACAAAGAGGGGAAATGGAGGGGTGATCAACGACTCCGTCTCCACCTTGAATGCCCTTAGAATAAAGGACACGGGGAGGGCCGTTCAGACTGACAGGGTTGGGGAGGCGAATAGCAACCCTACCTCTGCGGGTCGGTACGTACCCTCGTCGAGTACCATGAATCCTCCAACTGGTGGAGCGGGAGAGGTGATTAACAACTCCAGCTCGGCCAAGGGGGGGACTCAGACCAAAAAAACGCCCGCTCAGATACGTCGCCAAGCCAGAAGGGTAATTGAAACGGTGGGTGGTAAACCCGCAGTGGAGAGAACCCCGGGTGAGGTTGAAAGATTGAAGTGGGCAAGTAAAATTGCAGAAGAGACCAGCCAAGACTCAACGTCGAAGCGAATCAGGTCGTTTGAGGTTGAAAAACCTCAACCAAAAAAGCCAAGAGTCGGGGTTAGCGTTCCATCGACACTGGTGCCGGGGCAATCCTTTGGTGACGTGGTAAAGGGACAGATTGTTGTCGCAGTCATCGACGGGAGCAATATGGATGGAAACATCTCTGCCGACAGGTGGGCGGACGTCAAGGCTCACCTCGCTTTCAGGTTTATTCCTGTTATCGAGGCGAATCCGGGACCCCTCCCAAGAATTAGCGACGCTGGCTGGCATCAAAACCGCGTCAAGCTGATCGCCTGCCAAGACCAGAGATCGCTTCACCTATATAAACTTGCTGTCAGCGGTTTAGGTGAGATCTGGCCAGGTGCTAAGCTAGAGGTTGTGGCAAGGGAGGATATCCCAAGCAGACCGAGAGCTCGTGCCTTGGTACCGGCCCTACACGAATCGCGGGAGATGGTTCTCCAGTTGATTAAATACAGCAACCCGGATCTGCCTACTCACGATTGGACGGTTCCGGTTATTGAAAAAGAGTCGGTGGGTCGTTATCGGTCGGCTCTTGTCATCTTGAATAAGGAGTCATTAGAACCCCTGGCGGCACGCGGGGGTGTTATTCAGTATGGCTTTGATAGCCTAGTGCTGAAAATATACAAAAAAAGATGAGGACGCTGCAAAGCTTCCAAAGCAAGCGGCTGAATCCGAAGCCAAGGAGTCCACTGCGAGCGTCGAATCTTCCATCATGGAGACAGACGCGGCAAGTTGCTCTGATTCTTTGGAACAGCTGTCTTGCTCGAAACTGGTCGAAAAGACTACAATAATAGTGTCTGATCAAGACGCAACTGACAACAAATCGTCCGATAAGGATGACAACAACAAAGGTGGAGTCTTAGACTCCGACGATGAAATGCTTGGGGTTCTCCTTTCTGAGGATGAGTTGCTAGACTCCGCCTCAGATATGGAGGACCTTAATGCTACAGTGTTGGAGATTAAGCTGGATGATTGTAGCAATGCTGCAAATACTCCAGATTAATCTCCAACACTCGATCAAAGCCTCAGCCGGACTCCTTCTCCAACTAAGCAAGTCTGGCGAGGATATAGTCCTGATCCAGGAACCATGGATTAATAAATCCGTGGTAAAAGGACTCAGGACGAAAGATTATTCTCTGCTGTATGTGACGGACAAAGGTGAACCAAGATCCTGCATACTGGCAAAGAAAACACTTAACGTATTTTTACTACCTAATTACAGCAATTGCGACACCACAACAGTAAAACTGCAGACCAACAGTGGGACTTACTGGCTCACGTCCGCTTATCTAGGCCATGACCAACCGGGGCCGCTACCAGGAGAGATGCTCGAGCGCGTAATAAAAAGCGCAACAAAGCTCAAAGCGGACCTTATAATAGGAAGTGACGTCAACGCACATCACGTAGTATGGGGGAGTACGGACGTAAATGAAAGGGGTGAGTCTCTTTTTAATTTTATACTAAGTACTAACCTTCTTATCTGCAATATTGGTAACGAACCAACCTTTGTCACAAAAAACAGACAAGAGGTTTTAGATGTTACCTTTGTATCTCAATCAATCTATAACAAGATTAAAAATTGGGCTGTATCTAAGGATCACTCCTTCTCTGATCATAGATACATCCAATTTAGTCTAACAGATGACACACCAAAACCCATAGGCTTCCGTAATTATAGGAAAACTGATTGGGTAAAATTCAGGGAAATCTTCAAACATTGTTACAACTACAATGACAATAGCTTCCCTTCAAACCCCAAGGATCTTGACAGCAAAGTCGACGATCTAACTAGTGCTCTTAACCATGCCTTGTGTAACTCCTGTCCTCTTACCATAGTAAGAGGGAAGAAGAAACCACACTGGTGGACCAAGGAGCTAGAACCGCTCAAGAAAAGTTGTGCGAAGCTTTTCAATCGAGCCAAATCTTCCAGAAATCCCATAGACTGGGATCTCTATAAGGAATCCCTTAGGATTTACAAAAAGAGGTTAAGAATAAGCAAAAGATCCTCTTGGAGAGAATTCTGCAATAAAATTGAAGACTCCTCAGAGGCATCTAGACTTAGGAAAATCCTATCAACGAGTCCAAACATGCCAAGTTCTATAAAAGATGAAAACGGCAACTGGACCAACTCATATGAAGAAACATTAAACCTGCTACTGGATACTCATTTCCCTGGTAGCTCGTTGACAATAACAGACGAGGAGCACTTGCCCCGACTCGCAAACCAATCAGGAAAAGGTCTTATCTCTAGAGATATACTGTTATGGGCAATAAACAGCTTTGACCCTTATAAATCACCGGGGCCTGATGGAATCATTCCTGCGGAGCTGCAACAGGTTTCAGACATCATCATCTATAACTTAGAGATGATCATGAAAGGATGTATCAGCTATGCATATATTCCCAAGGCCTGGAGAGAAGCTAGGGTCGTCTTTATACCTAAAGCCGGCAAAAGCTCCCATGTAAATCCAAAAGATTTAAGACCTATTAGTCTATCATCCTTCCTCCTTAAAACACTGGAAAGAATGATTGACATACACTTAAGACAAGAAATTAAACCTAGTCTGATTTCAACGGTGCAACATGCCTATACAAAAGGTAAATCAGTGGAAACTGCACTCCACTCTCTGGTTTGCACCATTGAAAAATCCCTGCACTACAAAGAATACTCTCTCGTCGCATTCCTAGACATAGAGGGTGCATTTAATAATGTTAAAAATTCAGCAATCACTAATGCTCTTGATGGGCTGCTCATAGAGGAACACATCAAAAACATGATAACAACAATGCTCAGCAGCAGAATCATTAGTTCCGAAATGGGGAACTACAAAACAAGCAGAATGGCCAATAGAGGAACCCCGCAGGGAGGAGTTTTATCTCCCCTACTGTGGAACCTGGTCGTCAACAAATTGTTAATCGACCTAGAGGACGAAGGTTTCAAAACAATAGCCTATGCCGATGATGTAGCAATTGCCGTTTCAGGCAAGCACCCACAAACCCTAGCTGAGCTGCTACAAACAGCACTTAACAAGCTTAACAATTGGGCTGCAGAGTGTGGTCTGAACTGAACATCAATCCACACAAAACGGAATTAGTTCTCTTTACGAGGAAATACAAAATTCCGGACTTCAGACCCCCAACTATTAAAGGGGTAACTCTCACACTGTCAAATCAGGCTAAATATCTAGGTCTCATTTTTGACAAAAAACTGACCTGGAAAACCAATATTGAGGAAAGAGTAAATAAAGCCAACGTTGCACTCTTCTCCTGTAAAAAAGCCATTGGCGGGAAATGGGGTTTCTCCCCCCAAATCACCCATTGGCTGTTTACATCGGTAATTAGACCGATACTCACATACGGGGTGATAGTCTGGTGGACAGCACTAGACAAGATGATCAACTACAACAAGCTGGCCAAAGTTCAAAGAACGGCTAGTCTGTGTATTAGTGGTGCACTGAGGACAACTCCATCGGACGCCCTCAATGTACTACTAGATCTCACACCCCTAGATATCTTCAGCAAACAAGTCGCAGCTAGCTCAGCTACTCGACTCAGAGCTACATCACAGTGGACCAATAATCAAATCGGCCACACTACCATTCTAGATAACTTTAGATTCTTACCGAATCGATGCGACTACACCACCCCCAAGTTGGTGTTTGACAATAATTTCCAAGTAACCATACCTTCAAGAGAAGCTTGGGAAAATGGCGCTCTTTTGGAAAATGAAGCAATACACTTCTACACCGATGGTTCAAAAACCAGCGAAGGTGTGGGAAGTGGAATCTACTCAGAAAAACTGAATCTCAGTCTTTTCTTCCGCCTACCCGATCATTGTAGTGTGTTCCAAGCGGAAATTCTGGCGATTAAGGAGGTGCTGTCTTGGCTCAAAGAAAACGTCATATCCTCCACGGATATTCGGATCTTCTCAGACAGCCAAGCTGCCCTTAAATCTCTTGCCTCTGTCTCTACAAAATCCATCACGGTCCAAAATTGTCAGATGTCTCTGAGGGAGATGTCAAATCAGTTTAACATTCACCTTTCATGGGTGCCAGGGCACAGGGACATACCAGGCAACTGTATGGCAGACGAACTAGCCAAAAAGGGCACGACCACTTCCCCACGCTCAGAATGGAACAACATAGGTGTACCTATCGCTACATGTAAACTCCTACTTAGACAAGACGCTTCAAGGATAACAAACACTAGATGGACTGAGAGTAACAACTGCCTTGCAACCAAAAAAGTTTGGCCGTGTGTTGACTCAAAACGCTCGAAGAGTTTGTTGGCCCTGAACCGTCTGTATCTAGGTTCTACCATAGGTGTTCTTACGGGACACTGTCTAATAGGGAGACACGCCAAAAGACTTGGTGTGTTTTCCAATGATTTCTGCAGAAGCTGCATGGACGAGGAGGAAGAAGAAACCGTTCAACACCTTCTTTGCTCATGCCCTGCACTACTTCATAGGAGGAAAACTCATCTCGGTGAATTCTTCTTCGATGATACTAGCGACCTAGCTTACATAGACCCTAAAAGTCTTTCAAAATACATTAAAAGTTCCACGTGGTTCGACTAGCAGGTGAATAACCGGCTAGTCCCGTAATGGAAGATTAATAAGTGATCAACTCGTTAATCTTACATCGGGTTTCTGAGATCAGTAGGTGATTAACTTGCTGATCTCTGTGGTATCACAATGGGCCCTTGCGGCCTAAGTGTGTTAGGCAATGTACTCATTGACTGACAGCCACTTCCACCTAACCTAACCTAACCTTTAAAAAACTAGTGGTTATTTTTTTTATTTCACAAATTTCGGGGAGGGGTTTCAACCCCCAAAACCCCCCCTGCGTTCGCCCCTGACAGTGTCTCTCATTATCCGCTTAGTTTTCGCCTCTTACCAGTCCCATCTGGTCATCGAAGATCCGAAGATCATTCGTAGTAATATTCTTCCGAAACGAAAGAAAGAAGATGATAATGCATCGGATGGTCTAATAGAAGGATGTCCTGCTAGTTAATTTAATTATTTTACTTCTCAATTGTCTTCAAGCCAAAAAAATACAAAACGAATGTACAGTTCCTTAAACTATGGCTTTGAAAAGACGTTTCATAGTGAGTAGCTTTTTCAAAATATATTTTTCGATAGGAGAGGTTTTGCCAACCTAGCCTTTTCAGGTCATCAATAACGACATTTCTAATACAATGTCTCTTGCTGGTCTAAGCTGGTCTGGAACCATTTGATGCTACTATTGCATTTCTCACCTTCTTTAAGCAAGTACTTCTCAAGTTCTTTCTTTTTCTCAGTGAGAACAAAGCTCAGGTTTTCCTCAGTCAAGTGTTGAACTTGACGTTTGGCTACATCAAATTGATTGCATTCTTAATAGAACCAGAGTATAATTTTGGTGAGTGAGCAGCAAAATCGATTAGACTGAGTCTTATTTCGGAGGTTTTGTCAAAGATTTTTTCTTTCAAACTTCATAATCCCTTGCTGTTCGCATTGGTGCAAGCGTAAGGAAAATAGGAGAGGTATTAGTTATAAAAAACACTAATTTTAAGTCCTCACAGATCATAACGCGGGTCAAAAAAAGAATGGTAAAGCCAACCACATTCGGTTTGAGAGACTGAAATATGAATCTCTATATTTGAGGAAAAAAGTATTCCTAGGGAGAGGAGGAATACGACTGGCTAAGTTAGGTAAGGTGTTCCCACTAAGGCACCTCTTCTTTCATCCAGACGGCAGCGGAGGAATTCCCTAGATGGAATCAACGGTGGCGTCTAGTTCCAGTCAGGTTGAACTACTTAGTGAACACCTTATAGGGCTACTACAACATATTTGGAGCTCAGGCCTATAAGGAACGGTTTATCCGGCTCCCCATCTTTGGAGTTATACAAGGATCTGGCCCTCCAGGTAGGGGGTCGCGCTGTCGGGGTAACTTCCCGGCCACGTAAAGAAATTGTTAGTTGCGAAGCACCAACAAGCCTCGGATACGGACGGATTTACTGATGACGAACCAAGCAAACGAAAAACGGACAACGAACTTCGGATCTGTACGTGGAATGTTAGGTCCCTTAATAGACCACGTGCAGCCGAACAACTAGCGGAAGCCCTAAACTGCTACAAAGCAGATATTACCGCTATCCAAGAAATGCGATGGGATGGACCAGGTAGACGCAAATTAAAAGACTGCGATATCTACTACGGCGATTGCTACCGAGAGTAAAAGCAGCGATTGTTTGGATGTGGATTTGTTGTTGGAACTAGACTCAGGCAAAAAGTCTTGAGTTTCAACTATGTGAACGAGCGCATAGCAACAATCCTCATCAAGGCTAAATTCGTCAACATAAGCCTCATTTGCGCACACGCCCGCACAGAGGAAAAGGATGAAGACACCAAAGACGTATTCTACGAGCTCCTGGACAAAACATATGAGCAGTGCCCTGGCTATGACATTAAGATTGTTCTAGGAGATTTTAATGCCAAGCTAGGAAGAGAGGATATCTTTGGTGGAATAATCGGAAGATACAGCCTGCACGACAACACCTCCGATAACGGATTCAGGCTGATCGATTTCGCTGCGGGGCGAGATGTTCTGGTAGCTAGTACGCGGTTCCAGCACCTCAATATCCACAAAGGGACATGGAAATCTCCTGATCAATAAACCGTCAACCAGATTGACCACATTGCGATCGACGCACGACACTTCTCCAGTATAGAGGATGTCCGAACATTCCGAGGGGCCAACATTGACTCGGACCACTACCTTGTTGTAGCCAAGGTACGACTGCGGATATCCCGATCCAAGCCAACACAAGGAAATACTGTGAGAAAATTCGACGTTGGACGACTACAATCGCAAGAGATCGCCAAGTCCTTTTCCGATCGAGTTTCTTACAACCTCTTAAGGAGTCCTTTGCCGCCAGCATCAAGTATAGAGAACCAGTGGCAGCACTGCCAATCAGCCATCAGAGATGCCGCCTCTGAAGTGCTGGGTTTCACACGGCCACCACAACGAAACCCTTGGTTTGACGACGAATGCCGGCAAGCACATGCAGCTAAACAGGAAACATACAAAGCGGCGCTGCACAAAAAGACTAGAACTGCTTACGAGCTCTACAAGCAGAAGAGGAGAGACGAACACCGGCTTCTCAGACGGAAAAAGAGAGAGCATGAGAAGCGCGCGATCGAGGAGATAGAAGGGTGCCACAGCAGGAATGAGCTTCGGAAGTTTTACCAAAAGGTAAAAACAACAGCCTCGGGATATAAGCCCCGAGCCTGCAAAGACGACCAAGGGAACATCGTGGTGGAACCGCAGTCAATGCTGAGGATATGGAAAGACCACTTTTCCAAGCTCTATAACGGCGATGATGAACCCAATTCCGCTGTTAGAGAGATAGAACCATTCGATTTAGGCGACGTAGACCAACAATTCCGCCAACCCGACCTGAACGAAGTGAAGACAGCAGTATCCAAGCTAAAGTCCAACAAAGCTGCTGGAGCTGATGGCCTCACTGCCGAATTGTTTAAAGCGGCAGGCAATGACCTGGTCAGGAGTATGCACCAGCTCATTTGCAAAATATGGTCGGAAGAAAGAATGCCCGATGAATGGAACCTTAGCATTGTTTCCCCGGTCCTCAAGAAAGGAGACCCTCTGAACTGCGCCAACTACAGAGGTATCAGTCTTCTTAACATCGCATATAAGATCCTCTCTGCCGTATTGTGTGAGCGTCTGAAGCCATTCGTCAACAATCTGATAGGTCCTTATCAGTGCGGCTTTAGACCAGGAAAGTCCACCATAGACCAAATCTTCACACTATACGGCAGATCTTGGAAAAAACCCAGGAGCTTCAAATCGATACCCACCACCTTTTCATCGATTTTAAGGCCGCGTATGACAGCATCTATAGAGAGGAGTTATAAAGAGCCATGTCTAGTTTTGGCATCCCTACCAAACTTGTCCGATTGTGTAGGATGACGATGGAGAACGTACGCTGCTCCATCAGGGTCGGAAAAGATCTCACCGATACATTCGATGTCAAAAAAGGTTTTAGGCAAGGCGATGCACTGTCATGCGACTTCTTCAACATCGTTCTTGAAAGAATAGTGAAAAACTCCCACGTCAACACAAGAGGCACAATCTTTCAAAAATCCGTTCAATTGCTCGGATATGCCGACGATATTGACATAATTGGAAGAACGCAGCGTCATGTCAATGGCGCGTTTATGAGCATTGAGACGGAAGCGAAGAAGATGGGTTTAGTGGTAAATGAGGGCAAGACCAAGTATATGCTGTCATCAAGAAAGGACACCCAACACCGACGTCTTGGACAAAACGTCACGATTGACAGCTATAACTTTGAGGTAGTTAAGGACTTTGTCTACCTAGGCCCCGCTATTAATTCAGACAACGACACCAGCGCTGAAATCAAACGAAGAATAACTCTTGCCAATCGCTGTTTCTTCGGACTAAGAACGCAATTGAGTAGTAAAGTCTTCTCTCGAGCAACTAAAGTGTCCCTGTATAAGACACTTATCATCCCGGTTCTTATATATGGCGCAGAGGCATGGACCTTGTCAAAGGCAGACGAGAACGCTTTAGGATGCTTCGAGAGAAAAATTCTTCGGGTTATTTTTGGTCCCGTCTGCATAGATGGAGAGTGGAGAAGAAGATTTAACGACGAACTGTACGGGCTGTACAGCGACACTGACCTTGTCAAACGAGTCAAGGTCCAGCGGCTTAGATGGCTGGGTCATGTAGAGCGAATGGACACCAACGCTCCGGCTCGGAAAGTCTTCGAATCCAATCCCGAGGGACGGCGCAGTTGAGGAAGACCGCGACTCAGGTGGCGCACGCAAGTAGGAGAGGACCTCAACCAACTTGGCGTGCAAAACTGGAGGCAGCTAGCTAGGGACCGAGCTGGCTGGAGAAGCATGTTGGTTGAGGCCCTAGTCCGACCCGGACTGTAGCGTCACCTTAAGTAAGTAAGTAAGTAAGTTAGGTAACAGGTAATAGGTAACTTTACCTATTTTTTCCTAATGCACATGAGATCCAACAGCGGTGAACATAATAGTCCGTTCGAGAGGACTATTCGAACTGTGGTAGGTAAATTTGAGTCTTAGTTCAGTAAACGATTGACCAACTCCCGCTACCCGACGAAATGCTAGATCTGCTGGCAACATCGTCGCTGTCCATGAGAGTGCACAGGAGTGCAGAAGTACAGGGCGTCGTTAAAAAGAACACGGCCTTTCGCAGAATAACTTGGAGAGTTATATGTGTTATCAGTTATGACTTGGGCCTGAACCTGAACATAGTTAAATAGTAAAAAAATAGTAAAAAAACCATAGATAACAACTTTGGTTTGTTGGATGGACTCTGGAGCAGATGAGGCCCACTTCAAGATGAATGGGTACTTGAACAAACAAAATTGCCGACTTTGTATGTTTCCAATCCACACGAGAGCTGAAAGCGTCCAATGCATTCCGAAAAAGTCACTTGGTGTTGATTTTTGGCTGGCGGTGATATCGGTCTATACTTCTTAGGGAACAACATTGGCCAGGCCATCACCGTCAACGGCTATAGGTCGATGATTACCAACTTCTTGTTGTTGAACTAAATGACCCTGACACCAACGATCTGCGGTTTAAATAGAACGGAGCTACATACGTGCCATAGGTATAGCTAATGCCACATTGGATATTCTGGACGAGTGGTTTCATGACATGGCGTCATCTCTCGTGGAGTTGATGGGAATGGGAACTGCGGGCATCGATATATTGCGATTGATCCCGTTAGACTTCTTACTTATAAGTCGAGGGTGTATGCGAATAAGTCACAAATTACAGCAATCCTTAAAGCCATTGGTGCAATTCAGCGTAAAATGTGAAAAGTTGAAAATGTCTAAAAGCACTAAGTATATCCAGTTTGGTTTTCAGATGCTGCCCCAGATTTAGATACTTTAGACTTGAGTATATTGGCAGTACAACTGAAATCGGTGCAGTGCAATAACACCCGCGGCAATAACCCCTGCAGGGGTTGTTTCCCAAACGAAAAGGAAATAGCCCCTGCAGGGGTTATTTCCTTTTTAATGTGGCAATAAAAACCGTAGGTCTTATTGCCTTTTACCTGTGGGGATTATTTCCAATTTCAAATGGAAATAAAGCCCACCATAGCAAACCTAATAGAACAAAACAAATTTTACAAAATAACCATATTCGCTTTATTTTAAGAAACTAAAGAAAAACATTTAAAATAATAAATAATAGAAAAAAAAACAATTTAAAATTCAGTTCTGAAATTTGGAAAATATGCTTAAATTTAATAACTATGCAAATATTTTACTTGTAAGCTTAACTATTTGTTTACAATTATTAATTTCACTAATGCAAAAAAATAGTCCTGCTGTTAAATTTATATTGGTATATTTTTGTTAATTGCAGGACTACTTTTTTGCATTAGTAAAATTAAAAAAATTCAAAATAGGAAAAAAAATAATCGTCATTCGCGCAGCGGAAAATTTTTTTTTGCCCCAGAGAGAATCAATTTGGGGTGTGAAAATAAAAAAATTCGCGCGAATTTTTTTATTTTCACACCCCAAATTGATTCTCTCTGGGGCAAAAAAAAATTTTCCGCTGCGCGAATGACGATTATTTTTTTTCCTATTTTGAATTTTTTTAATTTTACTAATGCAAAAAAGTAGTCCTGCAATTAACAAAAATATACCAATATAAATTTAACAGCAGGACTATTTTTTTGCATTAGTGAAATTGAAAAATTCGCGACTGTAATACTATGCGTTGTTGCTTCTATTAAAATTGTTTAATGGAGAGTTCCAACCTGCTTGACAACAATATTTGAAACCGTAATTTTTTGCGTTGTTGCTTTTTATAACAATTTTTTAATGGAGAGTTAAAGCTTAACCCATGTGTGGGGCTTGTTGCCAATTCAAATTGGCAATTACACCTGCAGGTGTAAATGCCTTTTTGTTGCAGGTGTTATTACCACATTAAAAAGGAAATAACCCCTGCAGGGGTTATTTCCTTTTCGTTTGGGAAATAACCCCTGCAGGGGTTATTGCCGCGGGTGTTATTGCACTGCACCACTGAAATCATATAAGTGCGCATTACAAGCCGATTACTAGGAGCATGATATGAGCAAGATTATAAGGAGCTCAAGCAAATTCAAGCCGTTGAGGTGTTCCGAAAGGAAAAGTGTTAGGGCCAATACTATTAACTAGGGATATCCCAGTGTGCATAGAATATACAATGATTGCTCAAGCTGTGCACTTTTTAGTAAAAAATAAATAGTAGCAACATAGCAACATAGCTCTTTTCTTACCATTCTCTTTAAGCTTAAACTTCTTTTAACATTGGGCATATCGTTAAATACAGCTACAGTATACAGCCCTAATTGAAATGAAATTTTACAAGGCAATTAGATTAAGAGGTTTTAACTTTACACTTATTATGGCACTTAAAGGTGTCCTTATTTAATTATACTATTAAGATGATAACATGAACAAAAAATCTGTGAAATTCCATCGCAGTGCAGTAACAAATTTGGATTAAAACAATGTTGGCATGAAATCAAAGTTTAAAACTTTGAACTGAAGTTGAAGCGGTAGAGTTTAAAATAAACTTCAGCTCACCTCAAGCTTAAAACAAATCTAGAAAAATCGAATTGATTGTTGAATTCAAATTCAAACCGATCATAACTTTTTAACTTTTATAGTGAAGTTGGCCATAAGCGAAATTGAAAATAGTTTTTTCTTCTTAAGATCATACAAAACCTTTTAAAAATAAGCGATAGCAGTTTCTTTTGTCTGGAAAACCTCGTTCAAAAACCTCGGGTAGCAGTGATAGCTCAATGAAATAAGCAACAAATTCGAACCTTTAAGCTGAGCACAGATATGGTGGCAATGCCTTCAATTACTTCAAATGCAATATTGTAAAGTACTGCTCTGAAGTCAAATAAGTAAATAAAAAAATAAAAAATAGGGTGGCGCAACAGAGCAACGGGGCTAAGCGCATTTCTCTCAACCATACCCTTTGAGGGAATGGAAGAGGTTTAGAATTTGTTGACGATTCCAAAAGGCTAATCGAGATAGCGCTTTTTATGGTATGAAATTATTATCGGAGAAATTGTGAATTCGCAGCGAAAAAAAGTATATACCCGCTTCATTTATCTGTTAAGCAGGTCAAGAGCGGTTAAATGAAATTTAAGCTTATTTCAAAGTGGTCCAAATAGCAGAAGAAATCGATTTGACTTATAGAAAATGTGATTAATTCCTAATTGTTAAGCTGTAGAAGTCACTAACATTCATCATTCAAATCATTTTTCAAAAATAACTGTCGAATCAATCCTCTATTGATCAACATTGTCACTGTTTGGGGCTTTGAATACCTATCCCTAAAAGCGACACGTCGTATTTTACAAATGTTTTTTCTTTAAAAACCAAATTTAATTCACAAAAACAATTTTTTACATATATACACAGAACAACAAAAATTATCATACAAAGATCCTATTTACAGGTATGAGATACAACTTCCATTTAGAAGTTTGGTGGTAGGTATGCTGTGTTACCGTGCCCAGCTTGCTGTGCCTGACCATAACCAGACGCTTGCTGTCCATGGTGTTCTACACTATTGCTTCCTAATGAACCGATCACAGATGTCACTGGAGCCAGACCTTCATCAGTCACCTGGCTAGATCCACCCAAAGAATCGTATTGAGATTGAATTTGTTCTTGAGCATGTGCAGCCTCCTCGGGTGTCTTGTATTTGATGAAGTACACCTCTGGTTTGGTTGTTGAGGTATGTGGTTCAAGAACCTCAGCATGAACATCAGCAGAATCGGTCTTCTTGCTCAACACATAAATGACAGTCTTGTCTTCATTGACGGCTGGAGTAATCTTGACAACAGTCTTCTTGGTTGACTTGCCTGGAGCCTTAATGAAGACGACATTGTAGTTCTTTTTGGCCGTACCGACAGTGATGTGCTTCTCCTTGTATTCATCATCGTTCTCTTCAGGAGCTGAATGAATGAAGAACCTCTTTGAGATGATGGGTTCTTGCCTCTGATGATGCTGCTGGTGCTGTTGGGGTTGAAGGAAGTTACTCGAAGGTGAGCTATGGCCGAAAACGAGAGACTGTTGAGCTTGCTGGTGACTACCTCCACTTGCATAGTAGCCGCCGGATGAGGCTCCCAAAGAGGATACACCCTGTGCTGGACCAAACGATTGATAGTTTCCACCCAATCCAGTGGCAGCCGCCGACGAGTGTTGATTGTAGTTGTATCCTTGAGGGGCAGCCAAGGCCACAGCTGATAGGCACAAAACCTTTAAAAAAAAATCCAGCCTAACCAACGAACAACGACACCACGAACCACTGACTACTTACAATGAATCCACGCATCTTCTTGCTTAGGTGAAGTTATCCTTTTACAAAATTGAGTTTTTGTCGATGAAGCTCTGTGATGGAACTGATGATGAATTAGACCCTGAACATAGTTTATATACACGAAAATATATCGCTCGGAGCAATTGAACACAAGATATAATTACCCACCAGCCTTCGAGATTGGATCTCCGCAGACTTGCTCAATTTGAAAGAAGAGATTCTCCCCTCTCTACTCCTCTGCCAACGCGCTTCTGTCAAAATTAATAATTTCCCTCAAACGTTTTGATTCAAAATTCCAACACACTTATTCGATTGTCTATCTATTTTCTGATCGCATGGAGAGATACTTTCGCAATGGAGGTGAGCAAGTCTGCTCGGGTACCTTTCCTTTTCCATCATCTTTTTTTTCTGTCTGTCTGTCCAGCACACACATAATAAGACAAATGATAGTCATTATTAATAACACCGCAACAAGCACCTAGATAAAGGGGGAGGGAGAACTGAAGCTTGAGCACTTCGCGCATCTTCACGCTGAAGAACCATCAAAAATCACATCTGACTTAAATTTGAAAATGAAAGGTGATAGCTTTTTTGTTTTGGGTTCATGGAAAATAGAAGGAGGGAGAAGTGGAACGAGGCGAGAACTCCTACCTAATTTCAACTTCCAACGAAATAAAACTAATTAATCGTCTAATTGCTATGGCAGCGACGCATCGTGATGGGGTTTCTATTGTTTTCTTCTCTTAACCCACTGTTAGATTAATCACAATGCCAATGTACCTAACAAAACCAAAACATCAAAACATTCGGTGATGAATGTCAGTAATGAAGAAGTGGTAGGCAAAGTGTCCAACAACATCATCTATGACTGATGGAAAACGCAAGACTCTTCACTTTGTGCGTGAACTGCAACTTTTCTTTATGGGCGAGTCGCCCTTTTCTTATGAGATGGGAGGGTTTTTCTTTTGTTGTCTCAGTCCAGTTGTGATGACCTGTCAAATCGAATTAATGTTGAACTCCGCACGACACTTAGACGGCAGTTGGATTTAAATAATATAAATTAAAAAAAAAAACTCACTGGAAAACTAATGACTAGAGACTTGAAAAAAGACGCGCTAGGTGGTCGATGCATTCATTTCTGTAACAACATATTTCATAACTCTGAACAAAAATTAGAGAGAAGACTGATCAAGGCCACTATCTAAGATTTATAAACTGATGTCAAGACATTAGAGTTCAAGACGCCAAAGTAGGAGGATGTGTACGAACTAGCAGTAACTAAAGTCCTTCACTACCTACCGACAATTCAAGACAAACATTAAACCCTTAACAGCTCAACCTATTATGAACTAGCCTAGTATAAGAAGAGTCCTGCATGAGCTATTCGCTGGAAAAGTCTAATTGATTGAGCAATTGAATAGTTGTGACTATCCGCCTCGTTATCGCTTCGCAGTTTAAGCCTTTGGGCAGCTTGAATTGGAAAACGATTTTTGGCGAAGATTCATCGAATTGGTTGAGGCGAATTTTCATCTTAGCGGTATCCTTAACAAACAAAATTCCATCTGTGGCTAGGAGAACCCTTTATTACATGGATTTGGGAAACCTTTACTTCATAGACGATGTTCAGACAGGCGCAAGTGAACCGTGCAAAATTGACGTCTATATGTTTTTTCTCTTTCCCACATAGTTGTAAGAAAGAGACGTAATTTTGCGCCGAAGTTTTTAAAAAATTTAAAATTTTCTTGGTGGAGTTTTGACATTTCCTTGTTTTGACACTTGTGTTTTTTTTTTTTTTCTCGAGTAAAGACGCTGTTGTTTGAAAAATAAATGTTCTTTTTCTTGTTCCTGAAGCAAAAATACGAAAATAAATAAATTATTTTCTCAGTTCAGTTCAATTTCTGAGTTTTTTTTCCCAAATCTGAAGGCAAAATAATCGTCAAAATAAATCCATCGTGTTCACATTACTTTCAGTCTGAACACGACGCGACGGGGTGGCGGAATGTCAAAATTGCACGATTGACTTGCGCCAGTCTAAACACCGTCATACAGGATGGTGCGTCATGCCACAATAGTACCAAATTCTCAAATCGTGATATTAACCGTCTTGGCGATATCAATTGGCCGCCTTACAGCTGCGATTCGATTCCTTTGGGCTTTTTGCGAGGAACCGTAAAGGTTAGATGTAATGCCAAAACTGCGGAACGAATTAAGTACTTGACTTCAAAAACATCCAAGCAATTTATGAGCTAAATCCCGAAGCCATCAAAATAGTCTTTGAAAGTTATAGAGGCAGAGTGCGCTACAGAGAAGTCAGCCGAGGCATCAGTATAAACAGCGTTGCATTCCGTAATCAACACTGTTTCTCGTAGTGATTATGTTGAAAGTTGAGATTTGATACTTTGTTTTTAAATACTTTGTTTATTTTATTGTTATCAAATTGTTCTAATTTTTATATGTTTGATTTATTGAAAATAAATATTATTACTGTTCAGAATCTTAAAACATCAGGTTATGGGCCTTATCACGAACTAAATAATAAGGAAATTTGTTTTGGGAAAAGATGTCTGAAACGAAATTCAGTATTGAAAAGCTTCGGGGAAGCGAAAACTTCGAAGACTGGAAATTTTCCGTTGAAGCTTATTTCCAAATGAAAGGACTTTGGACGGCTGTTTCTGAAGGTAGTGAGACGGAGAAGGATGCAACGAAGCTCTTAAACGCAAAATTGGAGCTTATATTGCTTGTTGAAACATCCATTTATCCTCATATAAGACATTGCAAAAGCGCTAAGGAGATTTGGGATTTTCTTCAGAAAATTTTTCAAGATTCTGGTCTTGTGAGGAGAGTTGGGCTCATCCAAAAGTTTTGTTCTACAAAATTGAAAGACTTTTCTACCGTAGATGCGTACGTTAACGATGTGTTAAATACATCATACAAGCTCAGGTCTGTTGGTCTCAACCTAGATGAAGAATGGATAGGATCAATGCTTCTAGCTGGTCTTCCCGAAGAATACAAGCCAATGATAATGGGAATCCAAAGCTCTGGGATTCTTATTACAGGAGACAGTAATCTCTTTTGAAAAAACCAAAATTCTTCAAGACATTAATCTGGATTCAAGTCAAGATACTGCTTTTGTTGGCAAGAACAAGAAAAACTTTGGGAATAAGAACTTTAAGGGTCCTAAATGTTACAACTGCAACGAATTTGGCCATATTGCTACTAAATGTCCAAAAAAGAATAAGAACCTTCAAGAAAAGAAGAATGCGATGTTAGGATGTTTTTCTGTCTCGGCTCTTGAAAAAGAAGAATGGTATTTTGACTCGGGAGCGTCAGCTCACATGTGCTCAAATAGTGCATGCTTTTCAAGTAAGATGGAAAATCTTAATTCTGAGGTAATTGTTGCAAATAATTCAAAAATGCAAGTCCAAGGTATAGGTAGAGTCGATATGAAGATATCTAATGGAAAATTCAAAGAAAGTGAGGTTGAATTTTTAGAAGTCCTTCACGTTCCTGACTTATGCATTAATCTCTTATCTGTCTCGAAAATTGTTCAGAAGGGTTTTTCAATGATTTTTTCCAAGAATGGATGTTTAGTAAAAGACCAAAGGGGTAATGTTGTTGCAACTGCAAGCTTGGTGAACAATATGTTCCGACTCAACAGACCACACAACCAAAGTGCATATTTTACAAAAAATGTAACTTCACACTTTGAACTTTGGCACAAGCGTGTTGGACATCCAAGTATCGAAACCACACAAGCTATGATTCCGAAAGTGGTGCAGAATATTGATTGCGATAGCTCAAAAATCAATTGCATCACATGTATCAAAGGTAAAATGGCACGCCAGCCGTTTAACTCAATTGGTAACAGGCAGAATCAATTTTAGAACTGATACATACAGATCTCTGTGGTCCGATTGAACAAAAATCAATTCGAGGTTCAAAGTACATGCTTTTATTCATTGATGATTTTTCAAGAAAAGTCTTTGCGTTTTTCATTAAAAGCAAGAATGAGGTAGCGGAAAAGTTCCTTGAGTTCAAAAATTTTGTAGAAAATCAGACTGGTAACAAAATAAAAGCCATTAGAAGTGACAATGGAAAGGAATATTGTAATTTTAAGATGAAGAAGATTCTAGCAGATGCAGGCATTCAACATCAAACAACGGTTCCATATTCTCCACAACAAAACGGGTTGGCAGAGAGAATGAATAGAACCATAATCGAAAAAGCACGTTGTCTTCTCATCGAGGCTGGTTTACACAAACGATTTTGGGCCGAAGCTGCAAATACGGCCGTTTATTTAACAAACAGAACACCTTGCAAAGGTACAAAAGAAAAAACACCTGAAGAAATCTGGAGTGGAAGAAGAGTGAATCTGCAGCATCTTAAGGTTTTCGGTTGTCAAGCAGTTATTCACATTCCAAAAGAAAAGCGGGAGAAACTCGATGCCAAGGGAAAAGAAGTAATTTTTGTCGGATACTGCACACACTCAAAATCATATCGCTTATACGATGTAAAGAAAAAAGAAGTCGTAATAAGTCGAGATGCAGTTTTCCATGAGCAAATTTTTCCAAAGGATGGTGAGACAAACGATACATCTTATTGTGATATTTTTACAGGATATGATTCAGTGGGGAATGAAGACGAAATTTCATCAGCGGATTCAAACAATGAAATACCAATCGAAATAAGTGACGAAACGGCAAGTGAAAACAGTTTTCTGGATGCCCAAGATGATTTCATTCCTGAAGAATCTTCAGAAGGAATCATATCTGACAGAGGAATAGGACGATCCACCAGAATAAGAAATCCACCTGAAAGATACGGTTACCTATCGTACATGGCTAACGACAATGAAGATCCAAAGACAGTCGCTGAGGCAATGAAGAGCGAACATATGTCTGACTGGAAAAAAGCAATGAACGATGAATATACAGCTCTTTTGAAAAATGACACTTGGGAAATAGTTTCATTACCAAAAGGAAAGAAAGCCATAAATTCCAAATGGACATTCAAAACGAAAAAAGATGCAAGTGGTAATGTCGAAAAATATAAAGCTAGATTGGTCGTTAAGGGGTATTCGCAACGTCAAGGGATCGATTATCAAGAAACATTTTCTCCCGTCGTAAGGTACACGTCCATAAGGGTACTTTTAAGTTTGGCTGTACGATATGATTTGGATATCGATCAAATGGATGTTGTGACTGCTTTCCTGCAAAGTGAACTTAACGAAGAGATTTACATGAATCTTCCTGAAGGTTTTGATAATGTTCAAAATAAAGTATGTAAACTCAAGAAATCACTGTACGTACGGCCTCAAACAAGCTACCAGAGTTTGGAATAAGAAATTGGATGAAACTTTAAAGAAAATTGGACTTAAACAATCCAAAACCGATCCGTGTATTTATTACAAGACAAACAGCTCAGATAAGACTTTCGTCGCTACTTACGTAGACGACATCCTGATTTTTACAAACAACAAAGATGAAAAAAGAATTATCAAAGAAAATTTGGCTAAATCATTCGAGATGAAAGATTTTGGAGAAGCTAAATTTGTGCTTGGTATGCAAATATCTCGCGATCGAGAAAAGGGAAAGTTATGGATGAACCAACGGACATACTTAAAGAATATTCTCAAGCGATTTAATATGGAGGATTGTAATCCGGTATCCACACCCTTATAGATATTAACCAAAAGCTTATAAAAGAAACACATCAACAAAGCAAAGACGAAACTGACTACATGAAAACCGTTCCATATCAAGAAGCTATTGGAAGTATTTTATATGCAGCACAAGTTAGTCGCCCAGATTTATCCTTTGCAGTGGGGGCTTTATCAAGATTTAATAATAATCCTTCAAAATCTCACTGGATAGCGGTTAAACGACTTTTCCGTTACATTAAAGGAACAATAAACTACAAGCTAGAATACACTCGAGACATTGAAGGACGTTTAGAAGGATTTTCGGATGCTGACTGGGCTAGTGACTCAGATGACAGAAAATCAACTACAGGTTATCTCTTTAAATACCAAGGAGGACCTATTTCGTGGAATTCAAAGAAACAACCTACTGTCGCTCTCTCCACCACAGAGGCTGAGTATATGGCTTTAGCCTCAACATCTCAAGAAGCACTTTGGCTTCAGTCTTTATTGCAAGAACTAATTCATTGGAATCAACAACTTATATTGCAATGCGATAACAAGAGTGCAATAAACATATCTAAAAACAACGTTTATCACGCACGTTCAAAGCACATCGACATAAGACATCATTTCATTCGAGATCTTATAGAAGAAAGTAAATTAGAAGTATTATATTTGAAAACTGAAGAGATGCCTGCTGATGTTCTAACCAAAGGACTCCCTGCTACAAAACATAACAACTGTTGTACTCTCATTGGCATAAAAGTATAAAAATCTAGTGGGGGTGTTGAAAATTGAGATTTGATACTTTGTTTTCAAATACTTTGTTTATTTTATTGTTATCAAATTGTTCTAATTTTTATATGTTTGATTTATTGAAAAAAAAATATTATTACTGTTCAGAATCTTAAAACATCAGATTAAATAGACAATATATTTGTGGTTAGTACCAACTATTTGCAACTTCACAATGAATACTCTTTTAGAACAACACTTGTAGCTTAACTGTGTGAATTGTGATATATTTTGAAGGTCATGCTTCAGTTCAACATAATTGTCCATCCGATTGCCTCAGTACCACTCACACACATTCTAGTTGACAAAAAACATCGATCAAGACGCTTTATTTACAGTATGCGAATTATAGAAACTGTTACTGCTGTAGGGCATAGTGTTCAAGAAGACCCCAATGAGTCGATTCGATAACGTGCACAGCAATTATAGTGGTCCACAATTGAATTTCAGGATCAATGGCAATCAATCAACGGCCAAGTTTCTTCAAAACAGCTACTTTAGATTTTTTAGCAAGCTTTCACTTCTGACCGTCTGTCTTTTAATGGAATGTTCAATTTCAAAGAAAATTCAGGACGAGTTAATCCTATTGTGAAATATTGCAGAAGGGAACAACAGGGATGGCTGGTAAATGGATTTTAAGGAATAAAGTTGCATTAGTGAGTACAGCGTTTTATTGAGAAATAGAAATTCCCAATAAAACACGGCTATTGTAAACAAAAAAGCGAATGCTGCGCCACCGGTGTCCTCCAGTGCATAAGATTGGTTAATCGCCTTTTTGTTTAAGGTTAATTCGGCCGAAAAAAGGCAAATTTTTAAGATAGAAAAATAGATAAGAAAAATTTAAATATAAAAGAGCAACATTTGAACAACATTCTCCTAAATTTGCATTGCAAAAAAAAATTTGAGCGAGTGAAAACTAAACTACGGAGGCGCCTTGAAAAAAAGTTGGTTTGCGGTGTGCCCGATAACTCAAAATCTACTGGACCAATAGCTTTAAAATTGTGCACAATACTTCTTCACATAATTCACCAGGTATTGTCAATCTTGCGTACAATTGTGTCACTGCTAGTATTAGCTGATTTTTATTGGTTTAGTGATCTCTTGTCGTACAAAAGTACTAATTATCTAATTAATTGCAAAATTAAAAGTGAAAATGATTTTTTCGTATTCCTTTGTGCGAATTATATATATAAATTGAGTGTTTATTTCTGTGCTCTCTTTACCACAACTAACTCACCCATTTACCGCCACCCACACCTTAAAGCATCCGTAATTATAACCACGCACTCATACCCATGTCGTCAAATCCACCTAAACGACTTCGCTCAAGAAACCCCACAGCATCGCCCAAAAGCTCCTTATCTTCCCCTCGAACACCATCAACTAAAAACTCACCGTCAAAAAACATGGATAAAACCTGGATGGATGATAAGCTTCGTGAACAAAGTAAGTTTATCGTGTCTCTATTATCGCAAAAATTAGAGGATTCGGAAAAAAGAATCACAGAAGAACTTGGACGTGAAATAAAAGACATCAAAAACAGTATTAGTGCCTTAAGTGATAAAGTTCTACAATTAGAATCCTCGAACTCCGAGTTCAAATCAAATTTTGTTATACTCAACACCGAAATAGACAATATCAAAAAGTCACTCGCCAATGTAACCTCCGATTGTAATAACACAAAAGCTTCCTTATCCGATAAATCCGATCAAATCGCTAGTGCAATTAATAGCTTTGATTATACTGTCGATGAAATAAACAAACTTAAAAACACTTTAAATTCATACGAAAATCGAATTATCGCGAAAGATGCCTTTTTATTCGGTATTCCGTGCATGCCTAACGAAAATCTTAGGTCAATTTTCAATCTTATATGCAGCACAATAAATATAAAGCAACCGACTTTAAACACTCCACCGACTTCAAACACTCTTAATGCAACAACGGGACGATGCATATAATAATTGGAAGCGATATCGGTTGATTGAGATGCGACGTTCGTACTGCTTGCTTCGTAACAGAGTTGTCGCTGAAATACGTTTAGTGAAATCACAAACTTTCTCTAATCGGCTCAGTACCTCCTTGGGTGGGCGTCAACTATGGAAGAACATACGTGACATCGGTATTGGTAAATCAAGAAACGTGGTAGTTGAGGATGTAGACGTCAATTCCCTCAATAAAACATTTGCTTTGCCACCATCGACACTGAGGCCCTTGGCGTGTGCACCTCCAATCGCATCGTTCACTGATCAGTCAGGTAACTATGGTTTTGGTTTTAGCTGCGTTGATAGTGCTGATGTTGTTGAATGTTTGCTCTCTGTTAAGTCTAACGCCGTTGGACTAGACTCTATTCATCCTAAGTTTTTGCATATGATCATACCCATTGTGTTGCCTTTTCTTACGTACGCATTCAATTCAATTTCGATGTCAGGAGAGTATCCTGTCTTGTGGAAGGTTGCCAAGATCATTCCACTCCCTAAAAACGCTAAAGGTACTGAATTCAGGCCTATTTCTGTGCTTCCCTTTTTATCGAAAGTCTTCGAAAAAATTTTGCAGAAACAAATCAATGTTTACCTTACAGCGAACTCAATGCTTTCACCTAAACAATCCGGCTTTCGTAAGAAACACAGCTGTATCACTGCACTTTTGAACGTCACTGAAGACATAAGGCAAGCGTTGGATAAGGATGAGGTAACGTTTTTGGTACTGCTTGATTTCTCAAAAGCCTTCGACACAGTTAACCATGTTAACCTATGTAATAAGCTTCGCCAGAATTTCAATTTTTCACCTTGTGCTACGAAGCTTATATATTCTTATTTGACAAATAGAATACAAGCAGTTCAAGTTGGCGACAGTTTGTCTAATTTTTTACCGATTAACACAGGTGTTCCTCAGGGATCCATTTTGGGTCCGCTATTGTTCTCCATTTATGTTGATGAACTGCCATCTTTGGTTGATAACTGTTCTTGTCATATGTATGCTGATGATGTCCAGCTGTATCTTAGCTGTCCCCTTGGACTCATTGAGAATGGAGCTTTCAATGTTAACGAAGACCTTAAAAAAATTGAAAATTGGTCCCTTTTAAACGGTCTTGTTTTAAATCCGAAAAAATCAAAATGTGTTGTTATTTCTAGAAAAAGTCTAGACCTAGATTATTTTCCACGAATTGTTTTGAGCAATGCTCCAATTGAATATGTGGAAACTGCCAAAAATCTCGGTGTAACTTTTAACCGCTTCTTAACGTGGGACAATCACATTAATACGCTTGTCGGCAAAGTATATGGTGCACTACGTGCATTGTGGGCAACCCAGTACTTCACGCCAGTAAAAACACGTATACTTCTTGCCAAAACTTTTATTATACCGATTTTGACATACGGGTGCGAAATATACTGCAACTGCAACTACGCAAGCAAACGTAAACTTAATGTTGCCTTTAATAGCATTGTTCGTTATGTATTTGGCTTACGAAGATACGATCGTGTATATAACTTTGCTTCTATGCTACTGGACATGCCGTTTGAAAATTATCTTGAACTCCGTAGTTTGATCTTGCTCTCTGACATATTGCTTACACACCAACCACAATACTGTTTCGACAAAATCCGTTTTGCAACCTCTCACAGATCTCGTCAACTAATTCACCCTCGATATGCGTCTCTTACATCGGAGCGTCAATTTTTTGTAAATTCAGTCCGTCTCTGGAATGGTCTACCACGCAATATTAAAGAAATTGAACACCCAACAAGAATTAAAAATGTTTTAAAAACCCATTTTTCAGTATCCAGTTGAATGAAATTCTATAAATTGCATTAAATAATTTTTTTTTCCTTTTTGATATCATATTATTAGAATTATATTGCCTTAAATTTTTCTTTTCCTTTTTTTTATACAAATTTAACTTATTGCCAGCTCAACTATGTAAAATTTAGCTTTTAACTATTAAATAAGATATTGTATCATACAGTTATTTAGCATTCACGAAATAAATAAATATATAATACTAGCGGTCCGTCCCGGCTTCGCACGGGCACTAAACATGACATTTACACACATATTCACAATTTTTAGTGTCGAATTAAAAAAAAAATAGGAAATTTAGTTCTTAGATATTGTTTAAAAAATTTTATTGCAAAGAGGTCATAACTCGAAAAGAGAAGCCTTTTATTGTGTTAGAGCTTCGCTGTAGATCAGTCGGGATCATCGGTATCCTCTGTATATGACCAGCTGCTGGGCCAGTGATATTAATTGCTACAATTAAACTGTCCTTTACCTCTTTAATAAGCAGCCTCGTCCCATTACACATATTCGGAGGGCTTAAATTTCTTAAAATCATTATGTAGTTATTTTTATTTATTCATCTATTTGCTTACTTATTTATTTATTTGTTTATTCAATTATTTATTTATTTACTCATTTATTTATTTATTTACTTATTCAATTATTTATTTTTTTACTTATTTATTTATTTATTCACTTAATTATTTACTTATTTATCTATTTATTTGCCAATTCATCTAATTGTTGTTGTTAATGTATATACAGGGTGATTCGCATAAGGTGTGACAAAAAGATAGGGTGTGTAGGTTGGACCTAGACAAGCAAAAAATCGTATGGGAGGGGGGGGCCATTTTCCCCCGTTTAGGCGGGAGGGGCCATTTAAGAAAA
Organism: Melanostoma scalare; assembly: GCA_949752695.1. Classification (NCBI taxonomy): domain Eukaryota; kingdom Metazoa; phylum Arthropoda; class Insecta; order Diptera; family Syrphidae; genus Melanostoma; species Melanostoma scalare. The sequence continues at coordinate 197,501,426 of OX456985.1, forward strand.
AAATCACTAAAAATGGAAAAAATATTATTTAAAAATAACGGTAATACCTACAGAGTCGTGCTATAGCATTTTGAAAAGCCAAAAACCTATACATTAAATGAAATTTAAAAATAAGTTGTTCATTTGAATGGTTTTTGAAATATTAATTTTCAAAGTCAAAATTTTGAAAAAAAAACATAATTTTTTTTCTTCAAACCATTTTTTATCAAAATTTTACGTAATTAAGTAGTATTTTTCTGGCTTATTTTCAATGCTCTTACTTATTTTTGATCAAACACAAAAAACCGGATGCCAAAATAACCTGTAGTTTTTGAGAAAACCGAAAATTACAAAAACGACTTTTCAAAAAAATTTTTTTTTTAAAGTTAAAAAGAGTGACAAATTCACTCCTTCAAAAGTTATTCAAGGTTAAAGTTTAATTTAGAGTAAATTTAAGTTTTTTCTTGATTTCTGAAAAAATTAATTAATTAATTAATTATTTAATTAACCTTGAATAACTTTTGAAGGAGTGAATTTGTCGAAAAATGATAAAACACCTTTTTTGTAGAACAATTAATGTTCTATAAAAATATGTGTCATAAGCGAATGATTTTATGATTTTAAGTGTTAAATTTTAACATTTTGTCAGAAATCAAGAAAAAAAAAATTTTTGTTCAAACTTTAACCTTGAATAACTTTTGAAGGAGTGAATTTGTCGAAAAATGATAAGAAACTTTTTTTGTAGAACAACAAATTTTCTATAAGAATATGTACCGCTCATCTCGGCACTTTGCTTCTAGACCGAAATATAAAACTCCAAAAATTATATGTTTTTTTCCCCATACAATTTGTATGGGAAATGGAAATCTGCGATGAGCGACCTCTAAATATTAATTTTTCGAGCTCAAATCTTAACAGGCTTGTTTTTACACCACTCGAAGGTAAAAATCGATGTGCATCGAGAAAAAGGAAAAAGTCACTTTTTTTGAACCGGTCTAATATATATGTATATATTTACTTGTGTAATTATTTATTTTTTTATTCACTTGTTTGTTCATTATTTTGTTATTTATTTCTTATTTACTGTACAATGTTTGTATATACTTTAAAAACAGATTTTAAGAAGTCTATATTTTGGCTGAGGTGATTCTCAGATATTTCCTCCCCTTCTCTCCATCTCAAATATTCAATGAAGGTTTTTCTTGTAGCTTTTCCTTCTATCAATAAATTCAACTATTATAATATTACAAAACCATTGTTATAAATATTTCAGTAGTAAGGTAGCTTATACCAAATCTCTGTAAATTGTGCAATATAGGTTTAATGAAAAGAAAATGTATAAGTTATTCAGCTACAATAAAATATATATATGATTATGTATTGGTATTTCGATTTTTAAAGACAACTCATGTGGTGGCAGCCCAGAAGGGTTCAACGAATTTAAAAATTCCTGTGGTTAATGGAGATATTAGTCACAGTGTCGATCGATTTGTATGTTTTTATTTGGCCGGGACTCTTTGAACTATTAGATTGTTTATTTCATTAACAGTATTATTCTTAGGTGACACTATAGCCCTTGTTCATGCAATTGTGCATCTCTGCACCATAAAGAAAAATCTGCATCCAAAAAGGCTGTATCGACGAACTTAGCCGCCGCCAAAAAATCAACCGAGGATTATTGGCATCACTGCCATAAACCATTCGTTGGGTTTTTTGACAGCCGGTTCTTTCGATAGACAGCATGAGGATGATGTCATTCTCTATTTTGGTCATTCTTCATTTTATCATTCACTTGCACAAGTTCGCCTCAATTGCTTTTTTGTCTTAGAAATCAAAACTTAAAAAAAACCTAAGATTAAACCTACAATAAAACTTAAAATTATAATAAAATTGTTCAAAGGAAATAAAGCACCGATCTTTTTATTGAAAACTCAGAAGAAAGCCACGAAGAAGAGACGACGACGTCGATCCAGAGTGCTTGGCCAACGCCCACCATAAGGTACAAGATCAGCCAAATTAAGTCTACCTTTTTGGTCGTTTTACGTGGAAACATTTGGTCCAAACGAGCCAGGATTGTGCTCCATCGAAAAAACCAAAAATTTTACGGGTGCGGCCAACCACGATATATATATAATTCAATATATCAAATACGTGCTCGACCACGTTTTCAACATCGCTCAACGCCGCTCAAGGCAAAAAACGTTCTTTTAAGAACTTGTTTTTTTACATTACGTGATCGAATACACGTTTTCAAACTACGCTCAACGCCGCTCAAGGCAAAAAACGTTCTTTTAAGAACTTGAAGGAAGATACACCATTGCTTCGATTGGTGTCAGGGTACACCATTGCTTCGATTGGTGTCAGGAGGGAGAAGTCAAGTCATCAGCAAGCAGCAGAAGAAATCATCAGCAAGCAGCAGAAGAAATCATCAGCAAGCAGCAGAAGACCAGGAGAAGATCCAGAACAATGTTAAACTTCATGTAAAGGGTGAGTGTGAATTTCGTTTTTATTTCATATTGAAAGGCTTATGTAGTACATAGTTTCCGTTATTTCATACGGGTTTTTTTTTCTCTTGTGTGGCTTGACGACCAACAGTTAGCGTCACTCTCCATCTCTTTCTTGTTCGCGCAATCGGTCGAGATACTATCATTGTGTTAAATTCAAGTCATTTGGCGTGATAATCTTTCGTTTTTTTTTCCATTTTTTCATCGGTTTTTCTGAAAACCAAAGACAAAAAGTTTTTTTTGTGCTACACGTGCTTTCATCTCTTGGTATTTTTGGTGGTAATTTCTTCGCGTTCGTGGCGTGACTTCATATACCGTTTGGAAGCTGTAATTTTGAGTACAGTTACCATCACGGAAGTTTTTTTTGTCTAGCGTTACATTTCCATTTCGTCAGTTAGCAACGGTGCTGGTCCTCAGGTTCCATTGGGACACATAATTTTTTTAATTCTTTTGAATTTTGTATAGACTTGGTTCTACAATTCAATTTGAATTTAAACTCGTTTGAAAGTTTTTTTTTTTTCTCACTGAACTTGTGCAACTTGCTCGAACCTTTCAAATATTAGTACTGTTTTTTCAAATTTAATTTTTTTTGAAAGCTCATTCATTGCTCCCAGTTTTTTCGCGTTCTAGACATCTCTTTAAGATTCGTTGCAATCGATCCTCGTTAAAGGATAAGTCTTCTTATAGACACTTCTCTCACTTCGTTTTTTTTAATACGTTTTTAGAATTCAGTGTAGTTGAATTCATTTTTTGAAAAGTTCTCATTGAACTTGGGCATTCTCTTTAACTCATAAAAAATATTATTACTCCTTTTTCAAATTCTTTTTTTTTGAAAGCTCATTCATAGCTCCCAGTTTTTTCGCGTTCTAGACATCTCTTTAAGATTCGTTGCAATCATTCCTCATTATAGGATAAGTCTTCTTATAGACATTCCTCTCACTCAGTTTTTTTTTGATATCGCTCTATAACTCAATTGAATTTAAGCTCATTTTGGAGCATCTTTAAGATTCTTTTGCAATCGATCCTCATTATAGGATAAGTCTTCTTATAGACATTCCTCTCACTCAGTTTTTTTTTGATATCGCTCTATAATTCAATTGAATTTAAGCTCATTTTGGAGCATCCTTAAGATTCCTTTGCAATCATTCCTCATTATAGGATAAGTCTTCTTATAGACATTCCTCTCATTCAGTTTTTTTTGATATCGCTCTCTAATTCAATTGAATTTAAGCTCATTTTGGAGCATCCTTAAGATTCCTTTGCAATCATTCCTCATTATAGGATAAGTCTTCTTATAGACTTTCCTCTCACTCAGTTTTTTGATACTGCTCTACAATTCAATTGAATTTAAGCTCATTTTGGAGCATCCTTAAGATTCCTTTGCAATCATTCCTCATTATAGGATAAGTCTTCTTATAGACATTCCTCTCATTCAGTTTTTTTTGATATCGCTCTCTAATTCAATTGAATTTAAGCTCATTTTGGAGCATCCTTAAGATTCCTTTGCAATCATTCCTCATTATAGGATAAGTCTTCTTATAGACTTTCCTCTCACTCAGTTTTTGATACTGCTCTACAATTCAATTGAATTTAAGCTCATTTTGGAGCCTCTTTAAGATTCTTGTGCAATCATTCCTCATTATAGGATAAGTCTTCTTGTAGACAGTTTTTTCACTCAGTTTTTTGATATGGGTTTTCACTCAAAAATTCTCCAAGGATTTCCTGATCGTACACATAGTTGTACTCCTCTCAATCAATATTTTATTTCAAAATCATCCAACGATCTCGGCCTGCTGCCATTAAAACTATTTGTTCTCACGTTGTCTCTTGACTCCAAGTTTTCTTTTAGGAAATGGTGCCTGCTCTACCTTGCCATTTTTTGTAGCTTGTTCAAATTGATCTTGAGCCATTCCAAGCTTGGCAACTTTCCTCTCACTCAATAATTTCTTTTTTGAATTCGTATAGGATTCTCGGCCTGCCCACTCTGAAGCTATTTCTCCTCACGGTGTCCTTTTTGACTCCAATTTTTTTTTTTGGGAAATGGAGCCTGTTCAACTTTGCCTATGTTTGCAACTTGTTGTAATTGATTTAAAATCATTCCAAGTTCAGCAACACTCCTCTCACTCAATAGTTTAGCTTCTTTCTATTCTTCTCACTATTGGAACTCAAGTTAGTAGCTTGTTGTAATTGATTTCAAATCATTCCAAGTCTAACACCACTTTTCTCACTCCTGTTTTTTTAAACCTGAATTAAATTTTCGGCCTGCCGACTCACAAGTGGAACTCAAGTTAGTAGCTTGTTGTAATTGACTTCAAATCATTCCAAGTCTAACACCACTTTTCTCACTCCTGTTTTTTAAACCTGAATTAAATTTTCGGCCTGCCGACTCACAAGTGGAACTCAAGTTAGTAGCTTGTTGTAATTGACTTCAAATCATTCCAAGTCTAACACCACTTTTCTCACTCCTGTTTTTTAAACCTGAATTAAATTTTCGGCCTGCCGACTCACAAGTGGAACTCAAGTTAGTAGCTTGTTGTAATTGATTTCAAATCATTCCACTTCTCCAACTCTTGTTTTTTTTATTGAACCCTTATAAGGTTCTCGGTCCGCCGACTCAAAAGCTAATTGGTCTAACAGTACACTTCCACTGTCTTCAAATTTTTTTTTTATTTAAAATGTCACAGTTGGACGACTTAATCTTTGCGGCATATTTCCTTGTCAAATTTCATGCCTCAAAAAAGGAAGTGCATTTCTTGCGAAGGCGGGAGGAACCAAATGTAAAATTTGCTCGGCAGAGCATACCATATATGAGTAACCAAAAGGCTTCGTGTTCTAGTAAACATTCGTGCAGTGTGTGCAAGAAAAGACACCATACACTATTACATCTTGCAACCAATCCCACTTCAGCTACAAATCAAACTTCAAATACAAATATACAGTCCACTTCTCAACCACAGGCTATTCAAAATCCTCAAATTTCTGCATCTTCGCAGCCTTTCTCTCCTCAAGCAACATACCAAAATTTTGTGGTGACCTCTAGCAAAAGAATTCTGTTGGCTACTGCCTTAGTCAGTATTGTAGGAAAAGAAACAGTGCATACTGTGAGAGCACTCATTGATCCCGGTTCCGAAATATCCTTCATTTCGGCAGCAGTGCAAAAACGTCTGAATTTACCATGGATCGACAAAAATACTACTATTTCTGGAATTAGTGGAAATCTCTCTATAACTTCAAAAAAAAACTTTGCTGTTTTGCCATTACTTCTGCCAATCCGCCTCAAGTCACTATTTCAGCTCAAGCTATTGTGCTTAAAACTCTCACTAACAATCTTCCCAGTACAACCCTCTCGGTAGTTAATCCTACCATTTTCGAAGGCCTCCCATTGGCCGATCCCACTTTTAGTAAATCCTCTCAGGTGGATCTTCTGATCGGTGCTGATCTTTATCCATCAATAATTCGCAATGGAATTAAACACATTTCCGACTCACTTCTCGCTCAAAACACTATGTTTGGTTGGATACTGTCAGGCCCAGTTCCAGATTCGTTTCAATCTTTCAACACTACCATCATTTCCGATAGCACTTCTTGCAATTTAGATACTCAAATGCGCAAATCTTGGAAGATTGAAGAATTACCCTATACAGTTGTTCGTTCGTCACAAGACTGTTTCTGTGAAGAACTCTAAAAAAAAAAAAAAAAACCACTTTCAGACGTGCTAATGGTAGCTTGTTGTAATTGATTTCAAATCATTCCAAGCCTAACACCCTTTCTCTCACTTTGTTTTAAAAAAAAAAAAAAAAAAAAAAAAAAAAAAAAAAAAAAAAAGCCCTACAACAGTTTTCTAGAACTGAAAAATCGTTAGCGTAAAAGCAGATTTAAAAATCGCAATACTACAAGCTCAAAAAATCACTATCCAACGGAACATTCTCCTTTAATGGAAGGTAAACCCATTCTCCAAAAGTGCTCGATTATTTCAGTTAATTTATTTCCTGATTCAGACCATCTCCTTAGGGTCAACGGTCGACTATCTCAGTCAGATCTTTCCTATAATAAATGACATCTCCTCTTTTTACCTCATAGCTCAAGTTTTTTCGTATCTCCTCACTTAATTCATTCATGAATTTTCTCTACATGGCGGCAGTTCTTTAATGCTGCGACTCTTGCGACAAAGGTTTTTGGATTTCCAAACTGAAAAATATCATAAAGACCAGTACTCGACTCACTTTTGAAGAATTCTCAACGGTCTTAGCTCGCATCGAAGCATGCTTAAACTCACGACCAATCTCATCCATGTCAAATGATCCTTCTGATCTATTGGCTCTAACGCCGGGTCATTTTATTCGCGGTAGTCCACTTTTAGCATTTCCCGAACCAAATTTGGCTGACGCCAATTTGTCTCTCATCAATCGATGGGAAAAAGTTAAATACCTCCACCAACAATTCTGTCGTAGATGGAAAGACGAGTATCTAAAAGAATTACATCAAAGACATAAGTGGCAATCGCCTCAAGAAGGTATCAAGTTAAATGACTTAGTAATTATAAAAAACGAAAATCTTCCATCCAGTGACCAGCGACTTGGGCGTGTTATAAATGTACACCCCGGCGCTGACGGAAGAGTTAGAGTGGCGACGCTCCGAACGCAAAACGGTGAAATTAGCCGTCCAGTTGTCAAGCAGTGTCTTTTACCCATGAAATAACAAAGAACAATTTTTAGTTCTTTTCAAAATCATTATGCAACATTTTTAATTATTTTTATATGCCTTTCAGTATTGTATAAGATTGAAATTTTACACTCGCTTTATTTTTTTTAATCAGTTCATTCAAAATTTGTTTTTTTTTTCTCTCAATGTGGTAAAGTGGTTTTTTGGCGCTTCCCGCTCTTCATAATATTCATTTGTTCATAATTAATAATAATTTTTGGCGCTTCCCGCTCTTCATAATATTCATTTGTTCATAATTAATAATAATTTTCTGGCGCTTCCCGCTCTCCATCATAATACTTTTCGCTACACATTGAATATTTGGCGCTTAACGCACTCATAGCTCTTTACTTGGCGTATAACGCCAAGGGGGGGCAGTAATGTTCATGCAATTGTGCATCTCTGCACCATAAAGAAAAATCTGCATCCAAAAAGGCTGTATCGACGAACTTAGCCGCCGCCAAAAAATCAACCGAGGATTATTGGCATCACTGCCATAAACCATTCGTTGGGTTTTTTGACAGCCGGTTCTTTCGATAGACAGCATGAGGATGATGTCATTCTCTATTTTGGTCATTCTTCATTTTATCATTCACTTGCACAAGTTCGCCTCAATTGCTTTTTTGTCTTAGAAATCAAAACTTAAAAAAAACCTAAGATTAAACCTACAATAAAACTTAAAATTATAATAAAATTGTTCAAAGGAAATAAAGCACCGATCTTTTTATTGAAAACTCAGAAGAAAGCCACGAAGAAGAGACGACGACGTCGATCCAGAGTGCTTGGCCAACGCCCACCATAAGGTACAAGATCAGCCAAATTAAGTCTACCTTTTTGGTCGTTTTACGTGGAAACAGCCCTAGAAAATAGCCAATGAAAGTTCTTTTCGTGCAAATTCACGATAGCAGGGTATATAGCATCTATTAAGTTTTCCAAATTATGGAGCATTTAACCTAGAAACTCATCCAGAAGAATGTCCCAATGACCGCTTAAATTTGGAGTGGGAAAAATTCCATCTCCAAGTTTTAGCAGTTGTTGAGGGAAATATCTTATTCATGTCACCGATTTCAACGGAAGACTGTTGAGCATAGTGTTGAGATGTTGAGATCTGTGGATCGTATCTAAAAGCCGATCTGTTACTGTGAGCTACAACTCGATTGCGAACTCTAGCTCTTGAAGTCTGTTGTCGTTCTCTCTGGTCTTGAAGGCGTTGGGAACGCTCAGAGCTTGATTCCCTAGTGCGGGATTGTATATTTCTGGAATTTTGCTCTTCAAGCCGCTGCAAACGCTCAGTACTTGACTCTCGCACGTGGACTCGAGAAGTTCTTACATTTTGTTTAGCGAGCCGTTGTGACTGCTGAAAAATGGACTCCCGCGGGCGTCTTTGAGAGGTTCTCATGTTTTGTTCAGCGAGCCGTTAGGAACGCTCGGTACTCGACTCTCTGGCACGCGATTGCGCCACATATTCTCTCTGACTTAAAAGACAATTTTCAGTATTTTTCAGTTTCAGATGAAGATTCTTTATTTCAACATATTTTTTTGGCCCTGGCCTGGGAATTGTTTCTAGAAAGTTGAGATCTTGATCTTTTGGGCATTTTAAAACGATAAAAGAAAAAAAAACGCTTTTGAACTAAATAATTACCTGCCATATCTTTGAGCTACTTACGACTGCCTACTATAACAACGTAAACAACTAAGTAAGATTATTAGATATCGGAGTTTTGGTAAGGAACTTTTTTTTTGTAAACTAAATATAGCCTATGTCACTCAGCGATAGTGTAGCTTTCCAACTGTGAAAGAATTTTTGAAATCGGTGCAGTAGTTTCGGAGCCTATTCGAGACAAACAATCAAACAATCAAACAGTCAAACCTTTCCTTTTTTTGCTGCCCGCGTTTTAGAGTCTAGCACCGAGCGCTAAACAGATTTCCTGAATTCTTTCAACATTAGATTGTTTCTTTTTCTTATTCAAATATTGAGAGCAGAGACTATGCTAAACACTAGGTCGAAGTAGGACCCGAGCTACGCCGGTCGGGTCTGCTAAATAAATATATAATATAAAATATATTGTCGAGAGGTTTTCGAATTTTTTTGTTTTTAATAATTACTAATTTCTTAACAACAAAAAAAAAATTCTAAAAATATTCCTTTGTTTTTAAACAGGTAAAAATTTTAAAAATTAAAATTTTTCAAACGCTGCTACGCCATATTTTTTCAACGACCAATGAATAACGAGAAAGCAGCTTTTGAAAAAAAAAAACGATATTATGAAAGGTACCGTTTAAGATTTTATCTATTGTAATTTTAATCATAAAAAAATAAACAAAACATTTATAACTCCCACAAAGTATAGTCGAAATCGTTATATTCGTTTCCGAGAAAAATAAGTTTTATCGTATAGGTTGTATGGCAGATACCGTTATTTAAGGACCCAGGAACCGAATTCCAAAAACTCTCCATAGGCTGCCTCACAGACTCTAACTGCACTGAGAGAATTGCAGGACCCAATTTGTTCGTAATCTCTATCATCGTAATGTCATATTTAATTGTTATCTCAAAATTTTTTTCTGCACGATCGCAAAACTTTTCTTACCTAACGGGTCCGCCATCTACCGTTTTTTTTTTTCAACTAGTGCTTACTTCATGAATGGTACCTAACATTTAGCTCAGGTCTGATTTGACAAATAATTAGTTTTATCCTTCCGCTGAACGAATATGTTGCATTTTCGCTTCGCTAAGTGGTCCTGCAATCGACTTAGAGAAGATGCCGATTTTGACAAAAAAAAAAAAAAAAAAGCATCATTATAGATGAAGCTCATTTTGATCTTGGAGGGTATGTAAACAATCAAAATAGTCGCATTTGGAGCACAGAAAACCCGTACGTATACATTTAAAAGCCGATACACCCAAAACGAGTCAATGTTTGGTGCAGATTTTGGTCCAGAGGCATAATTGGGCCATTTTTCGAAAATGAGCAAGGAGTGGCCGTTACAGTCAATGGCGATCTTTATCGGACCATGTTGAACAAATTTTTCAAGACGAGGATATTGGCAACATTTGGTTTTAACAGGACGGCGCTACGTGCCACACATCGAGTGTAGCTTCGATGTTTTGCGCTCATTTCAATAAAAAAAAAAGTTATTTGCCGGACCCTTTATAATCGCAAATAAAAAGTTGTTTTTTGCTTTGATTAAAAATTTGTAGATAATTACGAACGTTTGCGAGTTGTGATTACCAACAAGCTGCTTTCTTGTTCTTCCTTTTTCGGTATTACACGCATTGTGATCTCAAAGACATCACAGCTCTCCACTAAATTACTCCACACTAGTGATCCGCTCGTGGGGTACGCCTTGTTGTCTTCTGATTGTCCTATGGCTGAAGACAACCAAATGCCAGTGAGTAGAAACAAACGTTTTGTTAAAAAAAAACCAAAAGTTAAGAAAGCTTTCTTCTTGACCTAAACCGGTAAAAAGTGAAGAAGATTCTGGGGGAACTAATTAGCAAATTAAAAAATCTGCTAAAAATCAATAACATTAAGAAAGTTGTACCCGTGGCGTGATGGTTGGCATGTGTGCCTGTCAACAGGAAGGTTCGTGGTTCGAACCCCAACAAAAGCAAAAAAAATTGGCAAGTCCTCCGCTAGTAAATCATGGCCATGAAAAGCGCATTCTCGATTAGGCGTTTGGAACCGGCAGAAAAATTGTTGGTCCTCTTCATTACCTCCTAAAGGTAGTGGTAGCCACCCTATTTATTTATTTTTGTTTCGAAAAGCTTTATTTGATTTGAGTGATTTTATTTAAAAAGAACTAATACTAGTCACACTATAAAAGGTTTTCAACTCCAATTGCTACAATAAGCCCTTTTCAGATGGATCAGTAGAAAACGAAGTAAGCTTTTTCATTAGAAATGACTAGGTAGTTTCGTTTAGAACGAACCGGCACGAGTTCAAATTACTCAAACAAGTCTTACTAAACAAACGAACTACACAATTTTCTTTTACCATTCAAATGACTCATGTAAGTTCGTGTTGGGTACGTACATAGATACAGGGTGTTTTTCATACGGTGCGACAAATGCTCTATGGGATAAGTTTGGCCAAGATAAGATTAAAATCATATGGGAAGTGAGCCTATCTAACCCTATTTGGAAGGGAGGGACAGTTTTATAAAAAACTTACTTAATTATAAAAAATGAACTTAGCAAAATTTTGTTAGAATTTTATTTAAAAACTTTCTTTATTTTGAGTCAAGTCATCTACTCAAAAACTATTTACTAAAACAACTTGACTTAAAATGTTTATCAAAATAAGCTTTCAAAAACACTGCGGCAGAAAGTTGAATGGTTGACTTGATTTCTAGTAATTCTTTTGGAAATCAAGTAAATTTTTTATAGAACTAACCCTCTGCCTAATCGGAGCGATGCAGAATCACCCCTGCCATACGATTTTTTTCTTGTTTTGACCTAACCTATTCGTCCTTGGCTTTTATTGCATCTCATGCAAAACACCCTTTGCAACATGTCCTTTTAAAAGAATAACATTTACTCTCACTAGATGTTTTGGGTATTGGATTCCCAACATAAATGCTAGCACAAAAATACGTGCGCTTTATAATTATTTCTGTTGCTGCATTTTTAACGATTTTCAAAAGTGGGTTTCAAAGTTTGAATAAAGAGTTGTTCACTTTATATTAACTGAAGTCGTATCTCGTATATATAAGTAATGGAGTCTTTCGATTGATTTGTCTTGAAGTGCCAGACCTCCAAATTATTTGAAATTTAAATGTCCGTCAAGTTAACACTACCACCTCGAAATTCTCACAGTTTGTTATCCAAAAAGATATTTTGTCACGAACCCCATTTCAAAATGCTCCCCATATAAATGATTTTCAAGCTATGAACGAAATAACACTAAATTCAATATTTCAAAATAGCTTCAAATCAACTTGAAATCAAAAACAAAGTACGCAATTAATTTTAACCTCTTATGAGATATACTTACTTACTTAGGTGGGCATTACAGTTCGGGGTGAACCTGGGCCTCAACCAACATCCTTCTATAACGATTTCGATCTCGGGCGAGCTCTCTCCAGTTTCGCACTCCAAGTCGGTTGAGGTCTTCATCCACTTGATTGCGCCACCTAAGACGAGGTCTTCCCTTTCCGCGATTTCCCTGCAATGTGCTTTCGAACACCCGACGAGCCGGAGCGTTTGGGTCCATCCGCTCTACATGGCCCAACCATCGTAGCCTCGCGATGCGTACTCTTCTGGCTATGCCCATGTCGCGGTAAAGCTCATACAGCTCGTTGTTGTATCTTCTTCTCCACACATTACCTTCGCATACGGGACCAAAGATCATTCGGAGAATTTTTCTTTCGAAACGACCAAGAGTTTCCTCATCCGCTTTCGATAAGGTCCATGCTTCCGCGCCGTACAGCAGGACTGAGATGATTAAGGTCTTATACAAGGTCACCTTGGTTTTTCTAGAGAGGGTTTTGTTTCTCAATTGCCTTCTTAACCCAAAGAAGCAACGGTTGGCAAGAGTTATTCTCCGTTTGATCTCCGCACTGATGTTGTTGTCCGTGTCTACAGCGGATCCTAGGTAGACAAAGTCCTGTACTACCTCGAAGTTATGTCTGTCTATTGTGACGTTTTGTCCAATTCGCCGATGTTCTGTGTCCTTGTTTGATGACAGCATATACTTCGTTTTGCCCTCATTAACCATCAAACCCATTTTTGCCGCTTCTGTTTCAATGCTCGCAAAAGCACCTATGACATCACGCTTTTTTCTTCCCATTACGTCAATATCGTCTGCATAGGCGAGTAATTGTACAGACTTTTGAAAAATTGTTCCTCTGGTGTTGACGTTTGAGTTTCTTACAATCTGTTCAAGTATGATGTTGAAGAAATCGCATGACAGCTTGTCGCCTTGCCTAAAGCCTTTTTCGACATCAAAGGTCTCGGTGAGTTCTTTACCGACCTTGACGGAGCAGCGTGAATTCTCCAAAGTCATCCTGCATAGTCGTACGAGTTTTGCAGGGATGCCGAAACTAGGCATGGCTCTGTACAGCTCGTCTCTGTAAATACTGTCATACGCGGCCTTGAAATCGATAAAGAGGTGGTGAATATCGATATTATGTTTTCGGGTTTTTTCCAAGATCTGCCGTAATGTGAAAATTTGGTCTATTGTGGATTTCTCAGGTCTAAAACCACATTGATAAGGACCTATCAAGTTGTTGACGTGGGGTTTCAGACTTTCACATATTACAGCAGACAAGATCTTATAAGCGACGTTAAGGAGGCTTATCCCTCTGTAATTGGCGCAATTGTGAGGGTCTCCCTTCTTTAGGATCGGGCATACGATACTGAGGTTCCATTCATCGGGCATGCTTTCTTTCGACCATATCATGCAAATCAGCTGGGATATGCAAACAGATATTTTGTGGCGCCCCCCTTTCAGAAGGAGAAGTGTGTAGTGCTAAGTTAAGCCATGAATACTGATGTTTTGCGAAACTGAGCCGAATTTCAGGCTGCATTGGATCGGTAACGTAAGAAACAAATATTTTCAATTAATAAAATGTAGCCATCTGTGACATGCTTTGATTGAAGGCATTTAAAAATAGACTCTGCCCGCGGGACAATCTACTGCTTATCAATTTAAAAGTTATTGCATTACAAGAGGCAAACTTAAATTATTCAATTTTAATTCAATGCAGCACTTGTCCCTACCAAACGGCAGCAATAAGCCAAGCACACAATAGCCAATGACAGACTGCCCAGTTACTTCAATGGACCCATTTCTCTGTTTGTCAATGAGTTACATACACACAGTCAAGTGCGATGAGAAAGGAAAAAGCAAATGCCTTCCAAATTGTATTCCAACTATATTCGGCCACTGTTCAACGAGTGGATAACACAACTTGTACATTCTCCTTTTGGTGGTTGTACAACTGACTTTGCGCTAGCGGTTGCTATTAGTCCCCACAATGCGATGATTAATTGCTAGTGGCATCAGCTTAGAAAATCTTTCTATAAAATATATAAACGTGTTGCCCATCAGCTTAGACCTCCCATTTGGATAACCTCAATGATCTATTCATATCTTTCACGCTCGTAACTGTAAGGCTGATTGATGTTAACTGAAAAAAGTTAGCTGTAAACGAATGTGGTGCGAATTTAACAACAAAAATCAATGTTATACGTGGATTTCATCGTTTTTTTTCTTTGTTGTTGTCTTTTTGTGTTTTGCAAATAATTTACAAGTCCAGTGACGAGTTTTACCTTAAAGCAAAATCAAAACTTCAACACAAACATAAATTAAAATACAATTTTCTAATAATTGGACGTGTAAACATTTAGCGGGACAGATTGGCGATTTTTTTTTTTTGCTCACTGTTCTCTGCAAGGCTGAAGACATTTGGACTTTTGTTTTACAAATTAATGGGAATTCGATTAAATATGATATTCCTTAATTTATGCAAGGTTATAGGCTTAAATTAAAATGTTAAGTTTAAACCTTTTGACAGAAAATAATCAATACCAATCAAATTCATGTGGGAAAGTTTAAGGTCGTTGTACGTAAGGCAGCAGCAACCTTATTATAATCTGAAGCATTGAAACGCCTTCTTGTCACGGTGAGCTGAGCTACTTTCCCTCTAGGAATTTTTTAAGTAGATCCTGTTTACAGAGAATACAAAATTGCTTAAATGAATAAATTCGTCATCTCTTTGGTAATGGCTTTCAACCGATCTCTGAAATCTGTTGAGTTGCCTAATATTTGGAAACCATCGATAGTCACACCTGTTTTCAGACCAAGAAGCAGAGCTGGGATTTCTAAATTTTTTACATTTCACAATGTTGGATTATATGAAACTGCGTTATAAAGTTGTGGTCACAAAACAAAAATTGGCTGTTGCAACAGAGCGGGGTGCACCCGGGGCCTAGTGCATTTCTCTCAACCATAATTTCTGAGGAATGGAGGGGGACTAAAAAAAATTTGTAATGCGATTTCGATCAGGTGATTGAGAAAGTGCTTTTCATGCCATGAAATAACTGTCGTAGACATTGGGCGCGTTCGAGAACCTATCGGATAGCCTATCTCGGATAGCCGTATCTTGGATACATTTTTGAACGATCCAGATATCTTTTTCCAGATAGCTGCAGACAACAGCTGTGAAATATTAAAATTCGACTTTTGAAAACAGAAAAACATTCAAAATATCATTGCTAGACGATTATAACTTAGTTTTTTCGATTTCCCATACGTTTTAAAAGACTCTTATGCTAAAATAAATGCACACCAAAACAAAAAATCAACATGAAAAGAAATAAAAATAAATTTTCTATATGTTTGTATCAGCTGTTCGCTAAGGTATCTGAGGTATACCGAAAATTCACAGATAGCTTTGGTTTCTCTATTTGACAGAAAAGGTTTGCATCTTTGCTAAATGCTTAACACGTAAACAACAACAACAAGCTATCCGGATACCATTCTCGAACGCAGCCATTGTCAATTCCTAGCGAAAAGAAAACATGTGAAAAAATATTTCGATGTTTCTGGGATTCGAACCTTGAACTCCTACGTAACAGGCAGACATGCTAGCCATTTCAACACTCTCTGCTCATTTTCACGAAATAACCTCAGAGTATCTATGTATTTAATTATAAAAAGAAACATTTGCAAAAATATTTTGATAACTTATTCAAGACATTTTGCTCAATTTGTAAGTAGTAAGAGATTTCAGGTGAGCCTGTCTGTTGGTTCGGATTATGTCTTGAGCTAAAGGCAAGATGATGGCGAAAGAAACTTTAGCGTATTTGTGATTTAACAGAGACACACCCGACTAAGCTTCCCAGCTACTAATAAGTCAATGCTTTGACCTGTTGCCATGTTGATGTCTAAATTTGAAGACAGACAGATCGGAAGTAGTGGGATTCGGAAGAATAGAGTTCCAAGCGGAGTACACAGGAGCAAGGACGAAAGTTAGCCACTCACCGTTCGTTCGTTCGTTTCGAAGATTGCGTAGCTTACGGTCGATACAACCAGAGCTTGACGACTATAAAATTGGTCAAGTTAGGTTGCTGACTGGGTAAGTGAGGTATGAGGCTAGTCGAATTGCCTTAAGAACGGAAACCAGAAACGTCCGTTGCTTCTTGATGGCAATGAGACGTGATTTTACCTACGATAGAAATAGTTATAGCACATCATATAGAAAGCACCCACTTGGCTTTATAATTTTGAAAGCGTCAACAAAACAGGCTAAGTTATTAGCACAATTTTTTTTTCGGCACATTTTCCAAAGACTTGGAAAATGCGAAAAGCTTACATAGTCTCTCTAAGTTCTCTTTTAACATGTTTTTGAACACGTTAAAAAAAAAAAAATTCAATAAATTTAGGAATATTCCAGATAAGAGTGATAAATTCAAAATTTTTAGGAATTTTAGGCATGAAGGGATTGCCCATCTACAACTTGCCAATTGGTATACTTATTAGTTTAAAGCTTATTGTTTATAATTTTCGTAAGTCTAATAATATTTTCAAGCAAGGCGAAATGAAAATGTTGTTGCTTCGTGTTGAGAACACCGCGGAAAATAACATCTTCAGTTTGCTTTGGGAGTTCTCATATAGGAGATAGATTTTCTTCAAAACTTTCATTGATCAGTGTACCCAGAAGTGAAGCAAAGAAAAAGAAATCTTTTAAAAGAACATGCTTTCTTGATTGTCGAACACTGTAAGAACTAGTGATTAAAAGTAATCGACTTCGATCTTTCAGTTTGTTGCAAACAGCCTCGGGGGAGTAGTTTAAAATAAAATCGCTTCCGTCTGCATGCTTAGATCTCTTAAGCTACTCAACGGATTTTTATGTAGGTTTTTTTTTTTAAATAGCGTGATCCAAGAGAAAGTTTATACGTCGTTTTCATTCCGATACCCCCACGGGAACGGGAATATATACGGGAACATACACGGAAACATACATGGAAACTTAGAAACTGCTTGAGCCATTTCAAAATTCTTTCAATGATAGAGTGATATTCATTCCCATATTTCCACAGGAAAGGGAACTTAAAATGAGAACTATGTGTTTGTACTGAAAAGGCTGTAAAACCACTGAGTCAATTTGAATGAAATTTGGAACAAAAATGGTCTAAGACCAAAGAAATAACATATGCTAAATTTCCTTTCCACATTCCCTTGGGAACGGAAACGGGATCGGGCACATAAACGGGAACCTGGAAAGTACTGGACCGATTTAAAAAATTCTTCTTACAGGAACAGAACGGGAATGTGGAACGTAGCTGAACCGATTCTAAAAATTCTGTGCCCCTGTTCTGTAACTCTCGCGTTGATAACATCGATCGAGCAACAGTGAGAACCGGAACGAGATCCTACTAAATGCAAAGAATTTCGTTCCATTTTCCACTGATTATCAACGGCTTTTATCGAGGCGATAGTTACAGAACAACCAAGTTGAAAAATTGCAATCATTTTTTATAAAAGATGTTTCCTGCTACCAGATAACACGCCGAACTATGCTTTGCACATCTAAACTGGTTTACCTAAAGCTTTTCTTACGTCTCTTAAGCTTCATTTTTCGCATATAAGAAGAACCTTTTCTCTTCCAAGTGGAAGACTATCCAAAATCTTATCAGAAGCCATTATTATGAAAAAAAAAACCTTCTGGGCTAAGTAATGGTTGGATCTATTTCATAGTGCGTCGATTGACTTTTCTTTCGACATAAGTTTGCTTGATTAGCATGGAATGCATAGTATTCTTATATTTATTTTTTATTTATTTTTATTTGTAAATGCTTAGCTTACACCGTAAGATATAATATCTTATTTGGGGTGTAGCTTTAAAATAGTTATTCAGCTACTATATATTAAAGAAAAAAAAAGAATTACATACAATGTTTCATTATCCAAATTCAAATCACACATTACTAAAGTAATTTCTAAGTTTGCTCTTTAAAAGTATTGTACTATTTGTGCTTCTTATATCTCGCGGCAGTAAATTCCATTGACGTATAGAATTGACGAAAAACTGTCGTTCAGATGTGAGGCAATTAAAGCGAGGAATCACAAGGTTCATTGACTTATTTGAATTTAAAAATCTTATTTCTTGGTACAAATGAGCTGGTTGTTGATTAAGAAGTATATTCGAAGGTTAAGGCCCGAAGTTCAATAAATTTTTGAAATGGCATCCCCAGAAAATTTATTGCGTGTTGTGAAATACTGTCAAACCGTCGTAGACCATATACATAACGTATAGCATTATTGAAAGCAACGGTGAGCTTTCTTTTGCTTACATAGTCTAAGTTACAAAAAATTTCACAACCATAAGTAAGTAGAGGTAAAATCATTGTTTTTACGAGTAAGGTGCGGATTTTTAAAGGCGTGAAGTACTGCGTTGGCCAAAGTGTACGGAGAACACCATACGCCTTACCAACAATTTGGTTTACGTGATCTTTCCAGGTTAGGCTACTATTAAAGACAACGCCTAAGTTTTTCGCTGTCTCAACATATTCAATAGAGGAACCATTTAAATTTATGGACGGAAAATAAAATGTATCAACCTTGCTCTTAGAAATAATAATACACTTGGATTTCTTCGGGTTAAGCATTAAGCTATTTTTTTCTGACCACTGTACAATTGCATCTAGATCATCGTTTATACAGGACGCAGTATTTTCGATTAGTCCCAATGGGCTACTAATGTACAATTGGGCATCATCAGCATATAAACGTTTAGAACAATGCTTTATTATTTTGGGAAGCTCATTGACATAGAGTGAGAAGAGTAGTGGGCCAAGAATAGATCCCTGAGGTACAACGCTAGCATTTGGTAGAAAATCAGAAAGGGTTTTATTTACTTCAACTGCTTGCATTCTTTTTGTCAGATAGGAATGAATCAAACTGACTGCACTTGGTGAAAAATTATATAAACGGGAACGGGAACACTTTCTGCAGAGTGTAGAATGGTTTACCAAATCAAAGGCCTTAGAAAAGTCCAGAAGTACCAAAAACGTTATGTTACCGAGATCGATGTCTTTCCTAATATCTTCAATGACACTAATTAACGCGGTGATGCAGCTATTATTTTTTCGAAATCCAGATTGTTTTAATGTTAAGATATTTTCATGCTCTAAGAAGTTACTTATTTGCTTCTGAATTATTTTTTCAAATGCTTTTGATAAAAAAGGCAATATAGAAATAGGCCTGAATTCATCACCTTTTGAACTTTTCGGTACTGGCACAATTTTTGCCATTTTTCATTGCATGGGAAATTCATTAGTAAAGATAATTGTATTAAATATATGCGTTATATGTGGTAAAATTACAGGCAAAAGAAGTTTCAAGAATAAAGGGTGAATTTATCAAGCCCAACGGAGTTAGATTTGATCAAAAGGATTACTTCTACGATATCTTCGGGAGAAACTGGAGAAAAGTTAAAGAGGTTTGTATTTGTAGTATCTGTAGGTAAAATGGCATCACGGACTGTGTTACTAGAAGCAACGTTAGAAATAAAACTTTGATTTAAGTTATTTACGTCTATATCCTCGATTGGGTTATTTCGAGACTTAACAATGCCTATTCGCTTAAGGCTTTGCCATATTTGTTTACAGTTTTGAGATTCATTGAAACGGCTAGAATAGACAGCGGCCTTTGCATTGCGAATAGCTAAAATAGTTTTGTTGCGTAAAGAGCGGAAAAAGTCATAAGAACTACCAATCCGAAACCTTTTCCAACGTTTATAAGCCAAGTCACGTTGTTGCATCAATAATCTGATCTCATTAGTGAACCATGGTTTGTTGCGAGGATCACAGCTTTTGGTTTTCAATTGTACGTGTTTTTCAAAAAGCCTGAATACATTATTATTGAGAATATCAACCTGTTGAGTTGATGTTGATTTTAAAAAGATAATATCCCAATTAGTGTTATGCACATCAGTTTGAAGAAATTGATAGTTAATGTGCTTGAAATCCCTATATTGAAATGTGTTAGTTTGAATATCAACTTGAAAGTCAAATTTTAGGTAAATAAGATCATGTTTAGAGAAAGCAGGTGCAACTAATTGATCATACAACACCACTCTGCAACGGTGGCTCACAATAAACAAATCCAACAGCGTAGGCTCAAAATTTGAAAAATGTGTTGGGATTAGAGCTCTTAATACCCGCATACCCGGGTACCCACCCGGGTACCCGGGTACCCGCAATATCGGGTATTACCCGGGTACCGAAGAACCGGGTATTACCCGGGTGCCAAAGTACCGGGTACCCGCTTATAGCGTAAAAATAATATGGATGAGGAATAAAAACACATAAAAACAAGGGAATCTGATGATAGGATTGGCAACAGTGAAATAGCTTAAAGTGTTTGAGTTGCATGTTGTGTTGTTGTGATTATCCCGAAAAACTGAAATAAAATTTAACAATTGAATCTTAATTTTTAATTTTTTAATTTAACAAAATAATCTCATGTCCGCCTGTTAATCCAGAGGTTCGAGTTCGAATCCCAACGGAGGCAAAAATATTTTTTCCACGGGTATCGCCTTTCGCGAGGAATTGGCAAGTCCTCCGTTAGTATTCATTGCCATGAAAAGCGCTTTCTCAATTAGCCGTTCGGAACCGGCAGAAAATTGTAGGTCCCCTCCATTCCCTTACAAGGGATGGTTGTGAGAAATACGCTAGGCCCAAGGGCTCCCCGCTCTGTTGCGCCACCCTATTTATTTTATTTTTAATTGAATCTTAATATAAAAATAAAAATATCAATTAAGATTTGAGTCTGCGGTGCTCATGTATCAAAACGCCCTTTATTAATTTCCTAGATTGATGTTTTTAAAGAACTCATACCTGCTAATATTTAAATCATTTGATGTCGATACCCGATAGATATTTCAAAGTGCATTAGAGAATTTTCACTCTCCGCTAGCCATAACATAACACTGTCATGTATAGCTTATTCTGTCGGGTAACCGGGTACCCGACGAGCTACCCGCATTACCCGGGTACCCGTCAACTTGGGTAATACCCGCGCTACCCAGGTACCCGGGTACCCGGGTAATTGTTAGAATGGGTACTACCCGGGTAAAATTAAGAGCACTAGTTGGGATAGATGTATTTACGGAGCAGAGGTTGAGAGATCTTAATTTATCAACTAAACAATTATCTTCTAAAAGATTACAGTTCAAATCACCACACAAAACAGTGTAGGGATATGAAGTGGACAACTCTTCAATTGTGGATATAAGTGGTGAAATACAAACATTCCGGTTTGGTCTGTATATAGTACCCAACAGAAGCTTTTCAATCCCATTTGTCAACTCTATGAAAAAATATTCGATATCACTATCATCAGCTGAGGAACACTTAAATCGGCACTGTATTTCTTTCCTTATAAAAATCGCAACTCCACCACCTCTAAAACGTTTTCTATCAGCCCGAAAAACCCTATAACCACTAAGCGAACAGAGATTATTATTTTGATGGACAGTAAACCAAGTTTCGGATACACACACAACATCAACCTTAGATTTTTCAAAGATAAACCGAAACTCGTCAATTTTACAAAGCAAGCTTTGTGCATTTATGTGACACACCTGAAGGCCAGCTTTTTGTCAAAGCTTAAAGACTGGATTGAACCACCAGCACCACACAGTCTCAATTTCATGATGAATATTGCAACCTGCTTTACTCCGAAGTACCAAACTATTTTAATGACTCGAACTCTTGTGATGTGATTTCAATCATCTTTAAAATTCGTTGTGGACTTCTCAATCTCAATGGAAGAGCTTCCAGAAAGATACTGATGGTATATGTACAGTTTGCAACATGGATGTATCGGAAAAAACTTTCCATTTCGTCGGAACATATCCAATCTATAAAGGCTATAGAAGAGCATTTCTGGGCAGCGACGTGCTCTCCCACTCTCAACTTCTCAACTTTTTGAATGGCAACTGCTACCTTAACCTATACAATTTTCTAAAAGCTGCAATCAAGTATCGTAACCTAATTTCAAACGAATTTTCGTAATTAATGAAATTAAATCTACTCACTAAACTTACATTGCATAAACCAGCATACACTGTTTTTTGTAAAATCTTTTTGAAATAAAATTATATATCTATCTATCTATCTATCTAGTTACAGAACAGGGGCAGGGGCACTGATGGCAACGTATGAGTATTCATTATCCCTGAGTAACATAGACTATATTTCATCCCCATTTTCCTACTTGAATGGAAACTCACCCTAGGAACCAAGAAACGCAGTGCCGGAAGGATCAGCTAGTAGTATAAAAAACCAAGCCGGGTTTGTTCGAAAACATATAACACGAAAACGACTGTAACGATTTCGACAAAAACTTACGTGAGAGATGGTTTTTGAATTGTCTTTTAAATGATGTAAGAAATATTCTTAGAAAATATCTAAACACAATACCCCAATAGCACGGTTTTTTTCAAACCCGGTTTTCTCGTTAAAGGCTTTCACGATTTTGACGAAGATTTATATCTTAGAGTCCTAGGTTGTTTAAGAAACATTGCGTACCAATATTAGAAAAATTTTAGTTTTTGAAATCGATATCAATTTTTTTTTTTAATTTTTAACCTTGTGAATATTTTTAAAACAGCGTCTTTGGTTTGTTACAATTTTTTTTATCAAAACATCTTCTGGTCTTAAAACTACCCAATCAACAATTTGTAACCTTGGTTGTAGAATAACTTCAGTTTTAATATAACTTCTTAAAACCTTGGTCACAAATTGGGTAGAAAAAAGTTATGTCGCAACCACGGTCAAATATTGGGTTTTTTCCAAACCCTATATTTGACATGAGTGAGTTCCTGGTAAAATTCAATCGTTATTTTGAGGTTTCTTAAGAGCACGAGTTAGAATTTGGTTACCCAAAATCGTCTACGGAACCTGCATTTAAAAATGGTTCTTTTTTAGCCATCAAGTAACCCGATTTGCAATTATGAAGTAAAAATTAAACCAGTTCTAATATTACCTCTTAAAACCTTGGTTACAAATTGGATAGAGAAAAGTTATGTCGTAACCACGGTCAAATATTGGGTTTAACTCAAACCTTTATTTGACTTGAGTTAGTTCCTGGTAAAATTCAATCGTTATTTTGAGGTTTCTTAAGAGCACGAGTTAGAAATTGGTTACCCAAAATCGTCTATGGAACTTGCATTTAAAAATGGTTATTTTTTAGCAATCAAGTAACCCGATTTGCAAATATGAAGTAAAAATAAAACCGGTTCTAATATAACTTACTAAAGCCTTGGTTACAAATTGGATAGAGAAAAGTTATGTCGTAACCACGGTCAAATATTGGGTTTAACCCAAACCTTTATTTGACTTGAGTTAGTTCCTGGTAAAATTCAATCGTTATTTTGAGGTTTCTTAAGAGCACGAGTTAGAAATTGGTTACCCAAAATCGTCTATGGAACCTGCATTTAAAAATGGTTATTTTTTAGCCATCAAGTAACCCGATTTGCAAATATGAAGTAAAAATAAAACCGGTTCTAATATAACTTACTAAAGCCTTGGTTACAAATTGGATAGAGAAAAGTTATGTCGTAACCACGGTCAAATATTGGGTTTAACCCAAACCTTTATTTGACTTGAGTTAGTTCCTGGTAAAATTCAATCGTTATTTTGAGGTTTCTTAAGAGCACTAGTTAGAAATTGGTTACCCAAAATCTTCAAGTCTAGTCAAACATCAAAATCTCATTGTTGTCTTGTGTATCAAAGTGGAAAGAACATACCTAGCAAAGTTGCTCACAGCAAAGAAAAAAAAATTTATAAGTTTTAAAAATTAAAAATAAAAGTTTGCTTGTGAATCTAAGTGAAAGAATCTTAAGTGAAATTTAAGGTAAGTTTATATTGCATGCAATTGTGATCGTTTAATTCAATTCGGGCTAGTGAAATTTGTTTTGTTTTGTATGTACATAGCTAGAAAATACTATCGTAATGTGCTGTTAGAGTTGGTTCGAAAAAAATTGTTTGAATTGATTCTAACTATGTATTGCATTATGTGTTCACAAAAATTATAAAAACAAAACAAAAAAGGACTGCGTTAATGAGAACGGCAAACTAGTTGTGAAATAACTTTTTTTTTACGGTTAAAATACATACATACATAGCGTATTTTGTAAAGTGTGTCTGCTTATTGTTCGTGCCTTTAAAGTCAACAAATTTATGAAAACGAAAACGTAAATTGTCAATTTTAAACTTTTTCAGAATTGCGTGAAACAATATTCCGTTGATTTCGTCCTTCATTTATTTTCTCTTACATTTTCCTGGTCTTTTTATCGGTAAATATTCTTTGTTTTTTTTTTTTTTTTACATTACATATTTAATTCCGAAATCTTCTGTTTCATGAAAAGGTGGCTGAGATTTTGTCAGCCGATGAAAATGAAATCGAGAAAATAATTGATTTACCGGACCCTATAGACGATTTCAATCTGATGATGTCCACCATAATTGACGGTGATTCTTCTGCAACTAAGGAACCAACACCTACCGTTTCAAGCCAGCAGAACCAGGACATGTTCGAACTTATACGGTCAACGCACATTGAGCAACAGGCGACTTTGACTTCTATTTTGAATGAAATAGAAGCATTAAAAATTGTTGCTGCGAAAACGGAGGTTACGCTCCAGATCATCGTTGACAAATTGTGTAGTAGTGCTGAGAAAAAAGAAGACTCCTGGAAAAATTTTCCAAAAGACGTGTTCCCAACCAAGAACATAGAGGAACTGAATGAGCTGGAGGGAAAAATAAGCTCAGATGCAGCATTCAGGAGGTTATTGGTAATTCAGCTTTTTATATTTTCTTAAAATTGTATCTCCATTGTTCCGTTTTTTATTTTTTTACTCAAAAAGGTGCGGAAGCTGGTTTCTTTTGGAGGTTTAACCTCGAATAAAAATATTCGCACCATAGCCAAATTTATGTTTTGCGACGAATTGCTGATGCAATTTTCTTGGTTGGGAACTGCGACTAAGAAGAGTTTCGAGCACTACAAATATACATTCGACGTCATTCTGGAAGCCGTAAGGGAAAGATTTCCAACCTTCAGCGATGCAGATGCAACCGCCTTTTTCAAGGCGTATCTCAAGCAAGCCCGTTTCAGACTTGGAAAATGCTTGTAAGTAAAATAAAAACAATAACTTGAATCGTAAATTTTTTCAAGCAACGTACTTATTACTTATAAATTCTGATACACATATGTTACATGTTTTATGTAATATGATTATGAGTAGCCTAAATTAATTAATTACTTTCTTCTTAATTCTTTATAGTAAATCTTATTCCTTTTTTAAATTTTATTTTCAGGGATGAAAGTGCAACAAGTACAACAACCTAATTAAACCGCTCCATAACTAAACCGCCTTTTTAAAGGCGCACGCTTCAGACTCAGAATATGCATGTAAGTAAAAATTAATACATCTTAAAATGTTCATAAATATCTAATGGTTATTCTTTTTTTCTTTTGTTTATTTTATTTTCAGGGAAAGAACAACTACAACAACTTCCACATTCCAGTGAACATACACCATAAAAACATCACTGAAAAAAAAAGTATTTTATTTTGTTATTTGTTTACTTTTGTATATTGTTTTAATTAATTAATTATTATTGATATTATAATTTAATTATTTTATCAATAAATGTCCAAAGGAAATTTCTTATCTGTTTAATTTTGAAAAAAGACTTCTTTTTCAGCTTAAGGACTCGAAGGATTTTGTTCACAACGGCAACATTAACACTTTTTTTTGCGTTGAATATACAAGGCATTGTACTTTTTGAAACGTTCACAAAACGTTGTATTGAAACGTTTCCAAAAGGCTAACAAATAACCCCCACAAAATAGTTCTCCATAAACCGTCATAAAACGGTAATAAAAAAGCTAAAAAAAATTAGTAGCGAAATAACCTTATTGGAACGGTTTTAAAATACGTCTCAACGACGTTTCGAAAAAACGTTTGCAAGAGGGAAAGAAATAACTGCAAAAATAGGTTTGTGTAAGCCGTCAACAAACGGTTATAAAAAAGCTAAAAAAATTAGTAGCGATGTAACCTTACTGGAACGGCTCTAAAATACGTCTCAACGACGTTCAAAAAACGTTAGCAAGAGGTAGAGAAATAACATCAAAAATAGGTTTGCGTAAACAGTCAACAAACGGTTTTAGAAAAGCTTAAATAAATTGGTAGCAAAATAACCTAGAACGGGTCATAAATACAGGTTTTTTTTTTAACTTCAATTTGACTGGGGTTACAAAGTAACTGACCATTTTCGGTCATGAAGATGCTCCTGAAAGGTCTTTAAGACGTCTTTTGAACCAATTTCAAACTTGTTAGGTTTCTAAACCCCAGTTATAATCAGGTTTTTAAGCGGCTTTTTAACCAAAAATTGTTGATTGGGTAGAACTAGTTTTTTAAAAAATTGAAAAATAAAAAACGATAGCGATTATATATGAATTAGTATCTCCAAAAATTTCGTTTTCATATTTCCGCTAAAAACCTTTGAAATATTTCATAAAATTTTTTTTTATATCTTTTGTGATTCTATTAAATTTTCATAATTAATGGCAACCCTGCGACACCAAATACATTATAAAGAGCCAACAATGTAACCATGTACTCAACCTCAAGGTTTGGATATGGTTCTTAGCACACAATCGCAAGTTCGTGCGACCTAGGCACGCCCATTTTTTTCATTGTTCCCGTTCCGAATATCAGATTAACTATTTTAAACACTGGAACGGGAACGAGAACTCAAAAACTGACTGACCTATTTCAAAACATGTTTCATCATTGGAATGCTACAGAGTTCTTGAGTAGCATGGACTATACTTTATTCCTATAGGTACTTCCACGGGATACGGGAACGGAACGGGAATCCGAAGTTTCGGAATGGTACTTAACCTCGAACTTCCGTGTAATAAGCAGACATGCTACCCATTTGTCGAAATTTAAAGTCCATTTGGGCTCTTTACATTCTAACTCAAAGGATTACTTACATTTAATTGTAACAAGCAAACTTTAAATATTAAAATCTGAAAAATTTACTAAAAACTGAAATAACAGTAACGCAAATAGAATGTTCAACGCCAATTTTAAAAACAGAAACAGTTCTTTAGCATTTAATTGAAGTGCTCAGCATTTTCTTGTTTAATTTAAGAAATTTTTCTTTGAGTTCGGAAGCCTTCAGCTAACGTACATATGTACCTATTTTCAAATTTGATTCGAAAATAGTTTTTACTTTTTAAATGTGGCTGTTTTTAGTGGCTTTTGTAGATTCGACAAGTTCTTGATTTTTGAAACAACTTCAATTCAATTCCTTAATTCCCGAACTTCTCATTAAACTTGACATTTAATTTCTGTGAAACAAAAGACTTTTGAGAAATTTCTTTAACAAAAAAAAAAATTATTGAGGAACCATTGAAAAGAATTGAAATAACATGAAAAGTGCAAAAAGAAGCAGGATTTTTTCAATTGAATCACAAATACACTTCACACACATTCAAAAAAAATTATGTTTTTATTTAACTTGAAACCCAACACTTGACATAACTATTATTGAACTTCGCCACTTTCTTCATGCTTTTTAGACTACTTTTTTTGCTACATATTCTAA
Source organism: Melanostoma scalare (assembly GCA_949752695.1). Taxonomy (NCBI): domain Eukaryota; kingdom Metazoa; phylum Arthropoda; class Insecta; order Diptera; family Syrphidae; genus Melanostoma; species Melanostoma scalare. The sequence goes on from OX456985.1 coordinate 197,529,248, forward strand.
CGTACTTGAAATTGAAGGCTATACACCCTTAAGGATATGCCATAAATTTTACCATTTTTAGAGGTTGAGACTGTTTAAACACTTTTCTCAGAAGGATTGAAAATAGAAGTGAAAATCAAAAGACAAAAATTTGCATATAAAAAAGATCTTTAATCAGGATAACATAACAACAATACGAGGGTATAAAAAAAGTACAACTAAACTAACAAAAAACAATATCAAAACGAACAACAATGACTACACAAGAACACAATCAACAATAAATTCGTACGCGCACATCTCTCAGTAGTAGTAATTGGGTGGCAGGTATCCGTTGTTAGTGTTCACTGAACTCGATATAGTCACTGCTCCAGGTCCTGATGACAAGTTATTGTCCTGCAATTGGTTGTTGCCATTGCCAGATGGAGACGAGATAGCAGCGATTTGCTGCTCCAGTTGGTGCTGCTCCTGTTGCAATTGCTGTTGTTTGACCTTCTCTTCGATGGCTCCGATAACCGATGACACTGGAGCGATGCCTTCGTTGGTTACCTGAGTGCTGCCACCCAAATTGTCGTACTCAGCTAAAAAAAAAAAAAACCTCTCACTCAGTAGATGTTTCAAGGAGGAAACCTCCTTACTTACCTTGAATTTTTTCTTGAGCATGAGCCGCCTCCTCTGGGGTCTTGTACTTGATGAAGTAAACCTCGGGTTTGGTTGTGGTTGATGGCGCTTCCTGAATTTGGGCATCAATATCGCCACTATCGGTCTTCTTGCTGAGCACATAAATGACAGTCTTGTCCTCATTGACAGCTGGAGTAATCTTGATGGATTGCCTCTTGCCAGATTTAGCTGGTGCTTTGATGAATACCACGTTGTAGTTCTTGCTGGGAGTTCCAACTGTCAGATGTTTCTCTTGGTATTCCTCTTCTTCTTCCTCTGGAGCAGAGTGTATGAAGAACCGCTTGGAAACACGAACCTCAGCCTTGGCTTGAGCTTGAGCTTGAGCCTGAACGTGATGAGTTGATCCGAATGATGACGATTGGAGAGAGCCACCATGTTGCGGTTGGGGCACAAGCAACATCTGTGGAACGAACTGCTGCTGCTGTCCAATTGATCCTTGGTTTCCGACAATTGGAGCGAGATATTGGTTCGAAACAGCAAGCTGCTGTTGTCCTCCATATCCTAATTGTGGGCTAGATGTGAGTGGATAGTTGTACCCTTGTGGGGCGGCAACGGCCAAAGCTGAGAAGCACAATACCTGAAAGAATCAAATCGTTATCGAGTGTTATCCTGTATCCTCGCAGATATATCCCATTGCGCTTACAATAAAACCACGCATGTTCTGGCTTAGTGTGTTTTGAATGGTGAACAGGTGAGTTATACTGCCGGACATATTTTCGGGTGGCAATTTATATACCAAAACGCAATCCCAACCTTTGAGGCACTCTGGCACCCAAAAGAGCTTAACCTTCAAACCCAAGCCGCGTGTATACGCAAACAGTAATTATTGGTTCTTCTTCATTCCCTTTCATTTTAGTGGGAGAATAGGTTGGAAGTTTGGAAAGATCTTTCTCCTTGGACAAAAGACCAAACCAGCACACACGCATCCCACAATGTAGGAGTTAATTAATTGTATCTCAAATAATTTGGAACCATCGTTGGCTGGTGGTGGCGACTGGCGATAGTTAGGCATATTTACATGGGTCAAGAAAGACAAGTTGTAGAATTTCAATTCTGTGTGTTTGTTTCTGCTCTCACAAAGTGGGACACTCTTCATTCATCATGTGATTGCGGTGATGTGTGTTAGTTATGCCTTATGGCAAAATGATTGGCTTACGATTAAATGATTTGACCGCCACTAATCGACTCGATCCATCAACTGCATCGTTTGGAGCGAGCATTTCATCAATGGCTAAATGGCTTATCTCTTTTCTAAGTTAGAAGGTACCTATGACGTAGTCACTACGATCTGGGCTTTTTCGCGTTTGTCTGTAACAAAAGGGATTAACATGTGTGTGGTGTGCCCCATCAGATAAGGTGTAACTTTGGTAATTTGTTTTTAAGCGTTTTTGGTCACAATTGCGCGGGTAAAGGAAAACAGAAACAGTTATGTTCAAAGAATTAGAAAAAGATCGATGGGAGATTATTGGAGATAAACGCTGGCATTATGGATTATGTGTTTTTATTTTCGAACGAATTAATTTATCTTTTTTGGAGTGAAAGGAAATGCAGCGTGCATTGGGAGTCTTCTGCAGAAGAATATGAAACGATTTATCTTTTCTGGAGATGAGCTTGAGATTAATATAAATCAATTTGGATATTTGAGACTTATCTGGGTCTTTTGCGGGAAAGATTTATGATTGAGGATGTGCTCGAGTTGCATCAGTTCGTGAGACAAATTTTGTTTCGAAGTAAAATTGCAAGAAGAAGAATTGGTGAAAGAAGTTTGAGATCGGGTTGATAAATTAATGCCACACTAAGGCTTTTTTAAACGCTTTGAGTTTCGAGAAGCTTTTCTAATTAATTTGTATAAATTCAACGGGGATTTCATCAATCAAAATAAAGATCTTTATCATTTAAGCTTCTCTAATTCCCAGGCGTCTCATCGAGTAACTTGCTTATAGTAAAAAAATGCTCTACAGGAACGGTAGTAGAAAACTTCAAAATTCTAGATTACGTTATCATTGACTAGAACTTTTATAATCTGCTGATTAGCAAGCTCACAATGTCTCAAATGCCGGCTTGACTTGGATGACTTTGCCCTTGGTTTACTTACTTACTTAGGTGGGCATTATAGTTCGGGGTGAACCAGGGCCTCAACCAACATATTTCAATAACGACTTCGATTGCAGAGCGAGCTTTCTGCAGTTTTGCATTCTGAGTCGGTAGAGATCTTCTTCCACTTGATAACGCCACATAAGAAGAGGTCTTTCCTTTCTACGATTTGACTGTAATGTGCTTTCGAAAACCCGGCGAGCCGGAGCGTTGATGTCCTTCCGCTTTACATGAACCAGCCATTGTAGCCTCGCGATGCGTACTCTTCTAGCTATGCCCATGTCGCGGTACAGCTCATACAGCTCGTTGTTGTATCTTCTTCTCCTCACATTGTCTTCGCATACGGGACCAAATATCATTCGCAGAATTTTTCTTTCGAAACGACCAAGGGTTTCCTCATCCGCTTTCGATAAGGTCCATGCTTCCGCGCCGTACAGCAGGACTGGGATGATTAAGGTCTTATACAAGGTCACCTTGGCTTTTCCAGACAGGGTTTTGTTTCTCAATTGCCTTCTTAACCCAAAGAAGCAACGGTTGGCAAGAGTTATTCTCCGTTTGATCTCCGCACTGATGTTGTTGTCCGTGTCTACGGCGGATCCTAGGTAGACGAAGTCCTGTACTACCTCTAAGTTATGTCTGTCTATTGTGACGTTTTGTTCAATTCGTCGATGTTCTGTGTCCTTGTTTGATGACAGCATATACTTCGTTTTGCCCTCATTAACCATCAAACCCATTTTTGCCGCTTCTGTTTCAATACTCGCAAAAGCACCTATGACATCACGCTTTTTTCTTCCCATTACGTCAATATCTTCTGCATAGGCGAGTAATTGTACAGACTTTTGAAAGATTGTTCCTCTGGTGTTGACGTTTGAGTTTCTTACAATCTGTTCAAGTATGATGTTGAAGAAATCGCATGACAGTTTGTCGCCTTGCCTAAAACCTTTTTCGACATCAAAGGTCTCGGTGAGTTCTTTACCGACCTTGACGGAGCAGCGTGAATTCTCCAAAGTCATCCTGCATAGTCGTACGAGCTTTACAGGGATGCCGAAACTATACATGGCTCTATACAGCTCGTCTCTGTAAATACTGTCATACGCGGCCTTGAAATCGATAAAGAGGTATTGAATATCGATATTATATTCTCGGGTTTTTTCCAAGATCTGCCGTAATGTGAAAATTTGGTCTATTGTGGACTTCTCTGGTCTAAAACCACATTGATAAGGACCTATCAAGTTGTTGACGTGGGGTTTCAGACGTTCACATATTACAGCAGACAAGATCTTATAAGCGACGTTAAGGAGGCTTATCCCTCTGTAATTGGCGCAATTGTGAGGGTCTCCCTTCTTTAGGATCGGGCATACAATACTGAGGTTCCATTCATCGGGCATGCTTTCTTCCCACCATATCATGCAGATCAGCTGGTGCGCATGCTCCTTTCCAACTGGTCGCCAGCTGCCTTGAAGAGTTCGGCATCAAGGCCATCTGCACCTGCAGTCTTATTTGATTTAAGTTTGCCAATGGCAAGCTTAACTTCCTCTAGATCGGGAGGACGGCATTCTTGATCATCGTCCAAGCTGAATGGGGCAATCTGCCTGACAGCGGAATTTGTATCCTCATCGCCGTTAAGCAGTCTGCAGAAATGATCTTTCCAGATCCTCAGTAGCGACTGTGACTCTATAACTATGTTTCCCTGCTGGTCTTTACAAGCTTGAGTTCGGGGCTTGCCACCCTGGCAGGATCTTTTTACCTTTTGGTAAAACTTCCGAATCTCGTTCCTGTCATGGCACCTCTCTATTTCCTCAAACGAGCGCTTCTCATGCTGCTTCTTTTTCTTTTTGAGAAGTCGGTGTTCTCCCTTCTTCTCTCCTTGTAAATCTCGTTATACTGATCGTAAGCAGCCCTTGTTCGTGTTTGCATAAGCATTTGTCGTGCTCTTTGTTTGGCTGCATTTGCCTGCCTGCATTCTTCATCGAACCATGGGTTTCGTTTTGGTGGCCGAGTGAAACCCAGAACCTCAGAGGCAGCGGTTCTGATGGCTTCTTGGCATTGCAGCCACTGGTCTTCAATGTTTAATGCTGGCGGCATGGGATTCAAGGATAATTGAAGGGACACTCGATTGGAAAAGGCATTGACAATCTCTTGCGATTGTAGCTTTCCGACGTCATATCTCTTCACAGCGTTAGTTCGCGCTGGTCGTGAACAAGATATCCTCATTCGTACCTTGGCTACAACAAGGTAGTGGTCCGAGTCAAAGTTGGCCCCTCGGAAAGTTCGGACATCTAGAACACTGGAAGAGTGCCTTGCGTCGATCGCAACATGGTCAATTTGGTTGACGGTTAATTGATCTGGGGATCGCCATGTACCTTTATGAATTTTGAGATGCGGGAAGCGCGTACTACTTACAACAAGATTCAGCCCCGCAGCAAAATCGATTAGCCTCAGTCCGTTTTCGGAGGTTTTGTCATGGAGGCTATGCTTACCGATTGTGTTTCCAAAGATGTCCTCCTTCCCTAGCTTTGCGTTAAAATCGCCAAGAACGATTTTCACGTCGTGTCTAGGGCACTGCTCATACGTTTCTTCCAGGAGCTCGTAGAAACAGTCTTTGGAATCGTCGTCTTTCTCTTCTGTGGTGGCGTGGGCGCATATAAGGCTAATGTTGGCGAATTTAGCCCTGATGCGGATGGTCATTATACGCTCATTGACTGGATTTTGGCTAATCACCTTATCCCTGAGTCTTCCTCTAACGACAAATCCGCACCCAAATAAGCGTTGTTTCTTTTGTCTGTAGCAGTCGCCATAATAGATGTCACAGTTTCTCATCTTCTTTATGCCCGGTCCACTCCATCGCACTTCTTGGATGGCGGTTATGTCTGCTTTGCAGCAGTCCAGGGTGTCCGCCAGTTTTCCGCCTGCACGTAATCCGTTAAGAGATCTTACGTTTCACGTGTAGATCCGGAGGTCTTTGTTCTTTTTTCGTTTGCTTGGGTCGTCAACGTTGTTGGTTGTCTCGGAGCCATGCCACTATCTCTACTTTAATACCCTGTCCTAGTGTTTAACGACCCTGAAAGACCTTTAAACAAAATATGTCCAACTATAGCTCATTCAGCGAGTTTTTGCTTTTTTGATTGCTGAAGTTGAACTCATCCGCTGAGACATTCCCAAAAAGCTATGGGAAACCATTGGGGTTTGGGCAGTCGGTCATTCCTCGCAGAGCATTATGTTGGTCTATTTCTTCTTCGGCCCTGTATCAACGTTCGCACTTACAAGTTAAGCAGGTCATCTCCAGGTGGAGCATCCCAGTTTCCAGAGGCTACCGCGTGGAAGAATAGTAATCACAATTGACGTGTACTAAAATAGGGTGGCGCAACAGGAGGAGCCCCTGGGCCTAGCGCATTTCTCACAACCATGCCTTGTGAGGGAATGGAGGGGACCTACAATTTTCTGGCGGTTCCGAACAGCTAATCAAGAAAGCGCTTTTCATTTGGCAATGAATACTAACGGAGGACTTGCCAATTCCTCGCGAAAGGCGATACCCGTGGAAAAAACATTTTTGCCTCTGTTGGGATTCGAACTCGAACCTCTGGTAAAACAGGCGGACATGCTATACATCACACCACGGGTACCACAATTGACGTGTACTATAAGTTGCATATCTGAGCGCCGCGCCGCCAAGTTGAGTCTGATATTATTTATATCAGAAATAGCCTGAAATTGAATAGCTATGCATTGTAAAACGTCAGGATTCCACCATTTTAATCAATATTGTTTTGTTGCTTGTTATTTGCATGTTTTTTCGTTGATAAGAATATGTTCCGAGAACATTTTCGTTAAATTTCATTTGTAGCTGAATTGTTGGCAATAAGATGACGCTTATTTATACTTTTTTATCCTCTCGGCAAGCTTTACTGGAAAACTTGAGCAATCAGGGTATAATGCAGACAGAAGCCCTTGCGAATGTTTTAAATTTTTCATAGCTGAGAGACGATATCATAACTTTGCCAAAAATGTTTTGGTATCTTATCTGCTTAAGAGTTATATGGCCCAAGAAGAGTTTGCCAGACTTTCAAATCTCACAGACACAATTCAAAATCGAGTTTGTACTTACATACATGTGATAGAAGACCACTCGAACATACAGTAAAGTGCTACGGGCTCTGAGTCTAATTATTTCTGTTTCTTACGGTCGCACTGAACTTTTAAGTCTCTATAATTGAATTTAAATAGTTTTAGATTGCAGACTTTTCACAATGTTTTCTGATCACCTAAGGGCGACTTGAAAGTAACCCCATGGCCTCACAAACGAACGATTGGAATGCCAAATGCCAAACAAGTCCGACATTTTTCTTCGTATCATTTTTCTGTTTGCTAGGAGTGATGTGTTACAGTTATCATATCATGCGTCCAGCGTTCGTGTTTGCAAAAGAATGATTCAACTCCTCCTTCCTAAGGGGCTTGCCTTTGTTATTGCAATTTCTAACATTCCCATCAGAGTCTATCTTGACATGCAACCTCATCATCAAGCTGGTGTCACTTTCTTTAAAAGAAAATATGAAATTCATTGCCCAAAACAAAAGAAAATTTTCATTTCCCGACGTGTTCTAATCTGCAAACCCCCAATTTGCATAAAAATCTTGGACACACCATACCCATTGTTCGACTCAGCATGAAGACCCTTCAGTCAAGAGTAAAACCACATTTGCGTACAATAAGAAGAAAGCGAAAGGATCTAACATTTCGCACGTGCGTCATTTGACTTCACGCATGCTTTTTTTTCTCGCTCAAATGGAATCAAAAATAGGTTATGCAATGCCCTAAACTAGAAGCAGTTCGTCTATACTTGTAGCGGATTGACGATGATGAATCTTGTGGCTTTTTTGAAGGTCTGTCCATGATGTTATATTCGCCCGAGGGGGCGATGGTCATTTGATGGGTCCCCATTGTCGACGCTGGCAGATCGAAATCAGCGAAATAAAATAAAACAAAAACGTGCACACACACCCATCACTCTTCTTAGAAAAAAAAAGAAATTTATTTGACTTCATGCAGCCCGAATGAAGTGTCTCTTTCATTTTGTGTCTCAGTTAAAGATTTGATTTATAAGTGGAGTGTTTATTGAAGCGCTACCTACCATAACACGAACAAGATTCGCCACAACTATTATTTTTGAAGTAGCCTATTTATTGTCTCGTAAATTTTGTCCCACAATGGGCTTTTTTAAAGCTAAGGCCCTAGGGTCCAAAAAATGTTGTTAAAAAGTGGTGTTAAGATTGTTCATTGAGTTGATAAATTTGCGGTTGTATAAGAGATATTTATTCGATGGCTGGGTCGCCGTAATTCTATCGTTAAAAGCTTATGAAGATAAGGTAACGACAAACGTAATGGGGTTTTCGAAATTGCCTTTTACTGGTAAGTGGCGATTGGCGGCGATAGTTTTCACAGATATGTAAAAATATGTTTTTTTGGTTTTGGTTCTTATCAAGACAATCGTGAACTCGGATTGAAATGGCCCTTAGACCATCTAATTAAATTACATGGGCGATTGGGTACGATTATGGTAAAATGATGATACATTTTGATGAAGACCCACAATGCTTGGGAATAGTAATAAGTCCATCAAGTGATACCAATTAACAATTAGTAGGTATAGGTGAACTAAAGGCCTTTTGACAGGCGCTATATTTTACAGGGCGATGTGAGCTCAAGGGAAATCAGGAAGATAAATATCAGAAGTGCTTTTTTTATACCACTTTTTTTTTTCTTTTATTAATTTTGAAATGTTTGAAGACTTTGAATTTGTCAACTTCTTCTAGCGCTAGAATGGCAACTCAAATTCTACACGCTTGCAGTAAGTGACAAGACAATAGAGATAGCTACATGAGAAAAGGCTAAAGCTGTGTAATTTGTGTAGTCGGTAACAGGGAGCTGCAGTGAAAGTCTCGTTTTATGAATGCATTCGCTTATTCATTGCCTTACACACTATTCAGGCACCATTCATCTTAATTCATAGCAATACACACACTGCACTCTCTTTTAGTCAACAAGACAGGTTTTCACTCTCACTCACTTAACTGAAACAATGGCAGCCAATGACAATATCTGTATGCGTATGAACTTGTGCGAATAGAGTCTAAAGCAACGAATCATATACAGTGCAACGAATACATCACACGAAAGGAAAGGAGTGAAGTAAGAGAAAAGTGTCAAAATCGCTGATCAGTAGTCAAACATAAACGAAAAAGTGTTCGATTAAAATATCTAAGACGAAATTACAAAAGTCTTGTTTAGCTTTCTTCGTTCTTGGCAGCACGCGTTGGCATCACGCGTCGGCGGCACGCGTTGGCAGCACACGTTGGCAGCACGCGTTGGCAGCACGCGTCGGCAGCACGCGTCGGCAGCACGCGTTGGCAGCATGCGTTGGCAGCATGCGTTGGCAGCACGCGTTGGCAGCACGCGTCAGCAGCACGCGTTGGCAGTACGCGTCAGCAGCACGCGTTGGCAGCACGCGTCGGCAGCACGTGTTGGCAGTACGCGTCAGCAGCACGCGTTGGCAGCACGCGTCGGCAGCACGCGTCAGCAGAACGCGTTTGCAGCACGCGTCGGCAGCACGCGTTGGCAGCACGCGTTGGCAGCACACGTTGGCAGCACGCGTTGGCAGTACGCGTTGGCAGCACGCGTCGGCAGCACGAGTTGGCAGCACGCGTTGGCAGCACGCGTTGGTAGCACGCGTTGGCAGCACGCGTTGGTAGCACGCGTTGGCAGCACGCGTCGGCAGCACGCGTTGGCAGCACGCGTTGGCAGCACGCGTTGGCAGCACGTGTCGGCAGCACGCGTTGGCAGCACGCGTTGGCAGCACGCGTTGGCAGCACGTGTCGGCAGCACGCGTTGGCAGCACGCGTTGGTAGCACGCGTTGGCAGCACGCGTCGGCAGCACTCGTTGGCAGCACGCGTCGGCAGCACGCGTCAGCAGAACGCGTTTGCAGCACGCGTCAGCAGCACGCGTTGGCAGTACGCGTCAGCAGCACGCGTTGGCAGCACGCGTCGGCAGCACGTGTTGGCAGTACGCGTCAGCAGCACGCGTTGGCAGCACGCGTCGGCAGCACGCGTCAGCAGAACGCGTTTGCAGCACGCGTCGGCAGCACGCGTTGGCAGCACGCGTTGGCAGCACACGTTGGCAGCACGCGTTGGCAGTACGCGTTGGCAGCACGCGTCGGCAGCACGAGTTGGCAGCACGCGTCGGCAGCACGCGTCAGCAGGCGTGTAGATGAGGCGTGTAGATGAGGTGTGTGGATGAGGCGTGTTGATGATGCATGTAGATGAGGTGTGTCCTTTTTTACTAGGAGTGTTTTGATGTTTGCCTTTTTTACTTGCGATTTATAGGTTTTATATGGCAAGTTTGGCAATCGTGCAGAAAAAAAAAAATTTGAGATAAAAATTAAACATGACATTACGATGATTGAGAATACGAAAAAAGTGGGTCCTGCAATTCTGTCTGTCTTTCAGTCTTTCTGTCTGTATGTCCGTCTGTTTGTATGTATACATACATATATGTTCTTGCACATTCCAAAAAGTAGTTAATCTTATATCCAGTACTAGTTATAGGTTTTCTTGATGTACAGTTGTCATTTAAACAATAAATATCAAATATTGCCGCAGTTAACTATCTAGCCCCAGAGTAGAAACAGAGAGTCAAACGGCAAGGTAGTGCCACTTTGTCTGCAAGATAAATTAAACCGGAACCCACGCCGCCATTTTTTGACGATTGGTTTGAGATCAATTTAAAATAATGAACGTGTTTTCAATATTTTTGGAAAATGAATACCCGTTGTACGGCAAACTCATCACTGTTTAGGCCATTACCTTTAGGACACCCAATAATTGTTCATTAAATTTTTATCACGTTTGCTTCACGATTTTAAACAGTTTCTGTTTAAATTGTTTCTAATAAAGCCCTAAGCAAGGTTTCCCATAGTTTTGCAATCTCTGTTCCCACGAATGTTTCGACAGTTAAAAAACACTTCTTAGTTCACAACAGCTTTCAAAATTGTCGCTAAAGGCTTCCGAAACAAACTGATGACTTAATCAAAGAAAAAAGTATCCCCAAGAGCAACAAAACGTTCTTCACTTCACTCAAAAATACTCTAAAACGCTTTGGGTCTTAAAGAAATTTGTGTGGCGATTTAATTTAAGTTGAATTTGCATGCAGTGAATTTCAAAATATTCCCAAGTTCGATTGAGTAAGTTAACACAAGCATCGGGATTAGCATACGTATGAAAGAAAGTAAATGCAAATCTTAGAGTTCCAGCTAAGCAGGCACAGGAAAGATCAGGAAAAAGGAAAAAAATTCTCCTGATTTCTGTAACAATTTCTCGTACTCCATCACTCTAACTGATTTGACCCATTTTCTTGGATGACCTTAAAATATTCCCCAAGGCTCTTAATTGAACTAAGACACGCTATATTTTATAAAGTGCCCGCTGTTGTGTAGCAGAGTCAGCTTCTTGAGATAATATATTCCTTCTGAGCCCTAAGGTTGCCTGCATCATAATTAAAGCAGTGAGTTCACCACAAAATAAGGTACAGCTACAATTGCACATCATTTATGCGTTGATGGCTACCGCTTGGAGTTACAGGTCAGACTTGACGATTAACAGTCACATATTTACATATAAAAAATTCCAACTTCTCACAAACAGTAGACAATCCGAAATCAATAAAAAATATTTGACCCCCACATCTTTTTCTTGTTTTGTTTTTGAATTATTATGAAGAGGTGTCTTAAATTTGAATTTTGATTTGTTGTAATGAAGTTTTTGATTATCACACCAAAGCGATAATGCGACGCGACGCATAGTTTGTGAAAGCTAATTAATTTATCGTCTGTTTTGACTTAGCTTTTATTATTTATTGTTCGGGTTTTTTCGTAAATAGTCATGTTGGATGCCAAACGGCTTTTAAGTCGGAGAAGGAACCCAAAATTAATGAGTGGGTACCGAGGTACCGACTTGAAGGGAAACACTCAACAATTTAAACGATTTCGCATTGAATGAATTCTCTGAAAATTTTTCTCAAACGCATCTGGCTCCTCGCTAGTAAGCGAATAGATATATTAAAGCCTGTATTATATTTGTAGCGGTTGTAAGGAGTAAATATCTGCTGTGGTTGTCACAACACAACACTCATATTGAGTCTTTTTTCAGCCCTGAGGTTGCCTTGAACTCGCGCTTAAGTAGCAATAGGTTTCCGCTGGTGACGAGTTCAGGATAACAAACAGCGATGCCAAATTGTGTTGATTTGTCACCCTTTTTAAGGATCAAAAAACTATTTCTGAATTAGCACTCGGTCCTACGATAAACATAAACAACGACTTGAACTAAAGGAATTATAAAATGTTCTCCGTTTTATGCTTAGGCGCCCCGAGATATTTGATATGATTACGCCTAAGTTCTAACGATATGTTTAGTATTTTTAACGCACAAATTGTAGTCAATAGTACCTACTACAATAGTTTTAAAGATGAAGTGATAAATCTATGAACTCATGAGGAGTAATAAGAAGCAGCATGAGAAGCGCTCGTTTGTGGAAATTGAGTGATGCCATGACAAGAATGAGATTGGAAGTTTTATTAAAAGGTAAACAGATCATGTCAGGGTAGCAAGTCCCGAACTCAAGAATATAAAGGCCAGCAGAGACAGACTGCTTAACGGCGATGAAGACACTAACTCAGCTGTCAGGCAGAATGCCCCCAACCTCATGCCAACACCGCTTAGTCGCTTACGCCGACGATATTGACGTAATGGGAAGAAGGAAGCGTGATGTCAAATATCATACGCGAACATTGAAGCAGAAGCGGCAAAAATGGGTTTGATGGTAAATGAGGGTAAAACGAAGCATATGATATCATCAAAGAAGGACACCAAATATCAACGAATTGGACAAAACGTCACAATAGACAGACATAAATTCGAGGTAGTACAGGACTTTTTCTACCTAGGATCCGCTATAGACACAAAACACAACATCAGTGCGGAAATCAAACGAGAATAACTCTTGCTAACCGTTGCTTCTTCGGGCTAAGAAGTCAACTGAGAAGCTAAACCATCTCTAGAAATACCAAGGCAGCCCTTTATAAGACCTTAATCACGCGAGTCGTGGTTTACAGTGCGTAAAAGTGGACCTTATCGAAAGCGGACGATTAAACCCTTAGGAGATTTGAAAGAAAAATACTCCGAAAGATTTTGGTCCTTTATGCCAAAACCATGTCTGCAGAAAAAGATACAACAACGAGCTGTATGAGCTGTACCGCGACATCAATGCTCCGGCTCGACGGCTTTTCGAAAGCATATTGCAGGAAAATCGTAGAAGGGGAAGACCTCGTTTTAGGTGGTGCAATCAAGTTGAAGAATATCTCAATGACTTAGAGTGCAAAACTGGAGAGAACTCGCTCGAAATCGAGATTGTTGGCGTAAGATGTTGGTTGAGGTCCAGATTCCCCCCGAACTGTAACGCCCACCTAAGTAAGTATCACTATGTATAGGAAACAGAACTTTGATTTTTCGCCGAATTCAAACGATCACTAGTCTTGACACTTTACTTTGTGTCTGCAACTGCGACCGCGTTTTATAGACGCTTCCGTGTATTTTCATTTGTAAAAAAAAGATATATCTCCACACCAAAAATCACAAACAAAAACTACATTCATGCCAAATTTAATGTAAGTCATCGATTTCAGAACAAAATCAAAGAGAGATACGCTCGCAACACAACAAAAAAAAAACTCGACGCTTAAGAATTTTTCAAATCAGTGTAAGCATTTTGAGTTTAGTCGGATTGAAAAAGTATTTTGTTTTTTTAAATATGCCCCATTGGAAAGCAATTCTTATTGCCAGTAAATCAAGCTACCACTTCATTTATAATAGTATAAAACAATTTCATTAAAAAAAATCGGCACGACTGGGTCGCACGAACTTGCGATTGTGTGCTAAGTACAATACCAAAATTTTAAGGCTGAGTAAAGGGTTTTAGTACTACTTGCTCTTAATATATTTGGTGGTACAGGGTTGCCAACTACACATTAATTATGAAAATTGAGTTAAAACACTCAAGATATTGAAAATAAAAATTATATTAAATATTCCAAAGGTTTCAAGTGAAAATCCGAAAACGACATTTTCTTGCAGTTTCTAATACAAATAAACCAAAAAAAATTAATTAAAATCGTTGGAGGCGTTTTTTAAAACACCGGTTTTTTACTTTAAAATTTAAAAAAAAGCGGTTTTAAAAATTCAAGTACACAAATTTTTAGATCTTGTTGAAAGATGTATTGACAAAAAATTAAAAAAAATAATACACAACGAACTATTGGATAATAAATATCTAAGTTAAGACAAGTAATTTTTAAATAATGAACATCAACAATGTGGAAAGTGAATTAACTAATATACAAGTAACGAAGAAATCAAAAACATTCAAATAAATAAATAACAAATGTATGTCAAAATAGAGTTTTTTTTTCGTTATATATAGCAGGGTTTTCTATCAATATGTTGTCGGAAGAAATGCATGACACATTATATCGTTCGAAGAGTTTTAAAAGTCTTAATGATACGAGATCAATTTTGCAAATTTGGTGCAGTTCCTCTGTCGAAAAATGTCTAGGAAGATTCAACATGATTTTTAAGACTTTATTTTGAATGATTTGAAGCTTGCGAACGTGACTCATTGCACATCTACCCCACGCTGGGGAACCGTAAAATATAATTGCTTGAAATACTACTCTATAAATCAACAGTTTATTTTTTGTACTTAACTTAGATTTGCGATTGATGAAAGGGTATAAGACTTTAATTGTAATCCCGATTTTCTTAACTATTTCTTGAATGTGTAAGCCAAAAGTAAGAGTTTTGTCAAGGTGTACACCAAGGTATTTAGCACTTGAACGCCAATTTATACTAGTACCACAAAAAAAAAAAAGATGATTGCTTGGCAAAAAATAGGCTTTTCTTTTTCTAGTGAAAGAAACAGCCTGCGTTTTTGAAGTTTTAATGTTGATTTTCCATGCATTGCAGTAGCTATGCACTTCAAGTTCAAGTTCAAGTTTTATTTATTTGCAGTTTAAAGTTTACATCTTTAGTTTTAATTAGATACACAGTTTTAGAGTTATAGAACCTTATTTTTTACATCTATAATACCTTTAGTAAATTTATGACAAGATTTTTAACAAAGCAATAGAGAATATTATATTCAAGGGAAAACACTACAAAGAAAAAACCCTTATGTAATACTTAAAAACTAAAATTGCACAAAAACCCAAGTATACGAAAACCGCATAGGTTAAAGGTTAAGTATAAGTTCAATATCTGAATAAGAACATCTTTCAAAAAACTTTTCTTGTAGCTTGTAAATTTAATTGGATTGATAGTTGCTCTATCGTGGAGCCTAGCAGTTGAATAAAACCATGACAAATTAAGCATTAATTTAAGGATTTTGTTTTGGCTTACTTGAAACTTTTTTATGTGTGTCTCCGCACAGTCAAACCATACTGGAGCACCATACGTTAGAACCGGTTGAAATACAGTTTTAAAAATTAAGATTTTATTATGTATGCTTAGTCTAGATCGTCTATTGATAAGCGGATATAGTATTTTGACTAAAAGATTTATTTTGTGCACTGTGATAGATATATGTTTTTCAAAAGTAAGTTTCTTATCGAATGTGACACCAGGCTATGCACTTCATTTAATGCAGATTGCAAGTTGGTTTCTATTATGAAATCAACTGAATCTGAAGAAAAGATGCAGGTATCATCGGCGAAAATTGCTTTTTCACAGCAGGGGAATGAAGGAAAGTCGTATGTGAATATATTATATAAAATAGGACAGTACAGAGCCTTGAGGTACACCCGCATTTACTTCAAATATGTCAGAAAACGACTTGTTTACACTTACTCTGAATACTCTTTTCGTCAAAAAGGATTGAACAATCTTAATGAGATGCATAGGAAAATTGGGAGTTAAAAGATTGTGTAATAAACAGTATCAAACGCAATTTCAATGTCAAGGGTCACCATACCAGTGCTTTGCCCTTCATTGAACTTGTTTTTTACGTGTTTAGTTATTCTATGCACCTGATGAACTGAACTGTGGAAGGCACGAAATCCAAATTGCTCTGGTGGAAGTACATGGTACCTTTCAACATGTTCGATAACTCTCTTTTTAATTACTTGTTCAAAGCATTTGCTTAATGAGCTTAGTAAGCTGATCGGCCTGTAATTGCAAGGCAAATCTGCAGGTTTGCCTGGTTTTAATAAGGGAATTCCATTTGCTTTTTTCCAACTATCTGGAAAATAATTTATCTTGAAGCAAGAACTAAACAGATTTTGTATATATTTTATTCCAGAATTTGGGAGATTTTTAAGATACAAGTTCTTAATACTGTCAAGACCTGCAGATTTTCTACTTTTCAAACCTAAGATGATAGTTTTAACATCGTCTAACGAAACCTAATTTTCACGTATATCGGAGGTTGTAGAGTTTATATAGTTAATCGAATTTGCCACTGCAGTCTCAACAAAGTCATTCGAGCTGCTATTGCCCAGTTGATTACTAGAAAAATTTTGTGCAAGAGCATTTCCTTTATCGAAATTTGATAAAGCAAATGTATTTCCTGTTTTCAAACCTGGAATGATTGAATTTTTCTTTTGTATTATTTTAATAATGTTCCAGAAAGGTTTACTTCCAGTTTTTAAACTTTGAAGTTTTTGATTCCAAGTTTTGTTTCTAAAAGTAAGAATTTGATCCTTTATCAGCGTGTTGAGAGTAACTTAACTTGAGAAATATAGTATGGATCCCGTGTTCTCATCCACCTTCTGCGATTTATGTTACGAATTTTAATGTTTTCGACAATACATGGAGGAAGATTGTTACCAGAATCACAGTGCACTTGTTTTTTAGGAATTGCTTTGTCAGCAATTCCGAGGATAGCAGCTGTAAGACTTGCAACACTTGTGTCGATTTTCTGAGCGCTAAGCTCTCCAGCATGAATATTATTCAAATTTCTTAACCTAGATCGCATTTCCCTTTTATAAATAGACCAATTTGCGTTTTTGAGATCTAAATATTCAATTACTCCTTGTGAAGGTGAAATCAGAAATTTGATTATGACTGGTAGATGATTTGAACCGAGTTCATTGATAACCACGGGTTGGGTAAAAAGACTGGGGATATTCATTAGGAAAATATCCAAGGTTGATGGATTTGCCCTATACTATTACCAGGATAATTTGTTGGTTCGGGAGGATAGAGTAAATTGAACGAGTGTCTTGAGCTTATGTTTTCAAGTGTATTACCCCACGCATTGGCTCTCATACAACCCCAAATCCGCGGCAGTTTAAATCACCGCCAACTAAAAAAAGATCGTTCGGGCTTACTGTTACTACTTTTCTCAGATCATTATTTTAAAATTGAAACGTTTTTCGTAAGAAGTTGCACCACCCGGAAAATAAACGGAAATTATATTTAAAACCGAACCATTTGTAAAAGGTATTTTTACACCAATATTTTCAATAACATTAGTATTGAGAATAGGAGCGAGTTCATGCTGGCTGAAAGAAAAGTAGATGCCCAGAGCGGGATTCGAACCCACGCGTCCGGCCAATCTACTAAACACTCTACCACTGCACCACGACCGCCTCCCATACGTTCTACTCTATCTAAGCGATAACAAATGTAATCTTGATTAGTTAGTCTCTCATTAGGAGTAAGCCAAGTTTCTGAAACTAAAACCTACATCTACATTATGCCTTCTGAGAAAGACAAAAGATTCTATTGATTTATATCCAATGCATTCCAACATATTGCTTTAGGTACAGAAAAATTAAATTGCTGATGGGGAACTCAAACCAACTCCATTATTTCGTTTTCAATTTTATAAGTATTTTAATAGCCATCAAAAGTTGCTAAGTATGAATTGGCAGAATAGTTTAGAAAAAGATCAGTTTTAAAAAAATAATAATATTTAGTCTGTTATAAAAACATGATAAGTAAATAAATGAATAAAATAAAATTCCTTTATTATTTTTCTATTCTAGTCACATACTCAACATTTTGATAATTTTTTATTTTCAATTGAAATGGATCAGCTTTTACCAAACTAACCGGATCACAGCTCAACTGTTGTCTAAATCAATTTGGTGACGATAAAAAATCCATTCAAAATGTTACTTCTTCTTATACGTAGATATTTTTTGAAGAAATTGAGCCCATTATTCAAACAACCGAACACGAAGCGACGAGACTTCACAAATCAAAAATCATACAGAGGAACAGAGGGCCAAACCTATTAACGTTTGGTAACAAAAACATCAATTCAAAGTAAATTTCCTTTCAACAATTTGATTTTTATTGTTCACAACACCCTCACCTCGCCCACACCTACAACATAACAAAGCAAAGCTATAAAAAATAAAGCTATGAATTATCATTTCAATAACTTAATCCAAAGCCAAGCAAAAAAATAGAAGTTATCGCATCACACATTCGGCATTAGAAAGTTCAAATCCGAAAGCAATTTCGACAAATTATGATCGAAAATTGAAGACAAAAAAAAAATTGCATTACGATTAATCAAAAGATTTCGGTTTGCAATCGACTTACTGCCTGGAAGACAAATGAAGTAAAAATTTGTAAGTTTCGAAAGAGCCGCATTCCGATTCCTAGGCAAAAATTGCTTGTTCAATGCCCTAACACCACTCTCAAGACTCAATCTCACCTCTCAAGACTCAGATAGCTTACATATGACGGAACTAATGGCATGGAACACAACAGACAGAACATCAAAAATTAAACAAAAAGAGATGCTCTCTTTCGTTTTGTAGAGCAGTTCCAATTATCTTATGCAATCAATACCGAATTTTTGTATCTGACCTTTCTCATTGCCGCCGCCGGCTAGCTGCCGATGCCGCCGCACCAGCGCCATCAGCCACTCACACACAAAAAAAAAAACAAAGTTCCGCCAACAATGTTTAGCACACTCGTATTTGTGTTTATAGTTTTGTTGATTAAGACACTGATCATGGAGCCATGAGTGAATGGTCGATGAGTGGTCTTCTTGGTCAGTTAGTGATGGTACGCTAAAAACACATCTTCCCCTTCTTGTAGACTGTTGTTTCTTTTTTTTTTTTTACAAAGAAACCAAATAATAAGATTAAACCGTGCGAAGGTGCCTTGGCATCAAGATTGTGGTTGGATCTATTACAGATACATAATTTTATAAGAAATTCGTATCTCAATATAAAAGTTAAGGTTGTCCGCTTTTAGATATTTAGTTTGAATTAAGGTGTCAAAGTGAGTGCAATTGTTTGACGTGTGGTCGAGGAAAAACAAAAACAAAAAAAAAACTAAACTTACAATGCGCGCTTTTCTTGTGAGTTGAAATTGGTGCATTTGTTTGTTTTGGTTTTCATCATTTCGTCCTTTTCTTTTCAGATAACAATGTCTTTGGCGATAGCCTCAGCTGCTCCGGGATACGATTATCAAAATCAGAACCAACAGTTGAATATACTGAGTTTCCATTCCAACAACCAAGGACTTCCATTTGTGCATCAAGGATCACCGCAGAGCTTGCAAAGTTCTCAAGTGTTTACAGGAAACTCACAAAGTGTCAACCAAAATGTCGCCTTCCACCACCAACAGCAGCAACCTTCCAACTTCAATGCCCATCAACAACAGTTTGTGGGCCACCAAATTCCACAACAGCTTAACTATCAAAGAAGACCATTAGCACCAATTATCACCAAGGACATCTATGTCCATGCCCCTCCCGAGGAACCAGAAGAGGACTACCATGTCCAACCTGCACCCATTCAGCCTCCAAGGAAACACTACCGCATTGTGTTTATTAAGGCACCCGCCCATCGTGTGAGCCCAGCTTCCTTGAGAATAACTCAAGCTCCTACCGAAGAGAAGACCATCATTTATGTCCTCAGCAAGAAACCAGATCCTTTGGATCTACAAACTGTCCTACAGGATGTTGCCCCCAAACAACCAAGCAAACCTGAGGTTTACTTCATCAAATACAAGACACAAGAAGAAGCCGCACATGCGCAGCGCTCAATTCAAGGTACGTACATGGCTATATACGAATAACGTAACTTTAATGGGATGAGGATTAAAAGTGAAAGACTGTTTTGGGTAAAGAAAGTCATTCATTATCAATTTGTGTTGTGGCACGCGTCTTGAGCTGTTTTGGAAAGCAATTAGATTTATTCCGACATACGATGGCTCTAATGACATGGTGTGAGTTATGCATCCGAGAAAGGCGTAAAGTTGTTTGATTGAAAACCAGTTGTCAGTGTGCTTATGCAAATGAGTGAATTTTAAAATAATTGCGTGGGTGTTAACGCAGCATCATGAGCGACTTTACTCGCATTGAGTTGAAGTTATGACATGAGTTGTATCATCAGGAGAATTTTTCTACTCCCATCCGTTTTGGGTCTACGTAAGTCGCTTATGTAATGTGATAGACTTTTGATAGTCTGTCTTGCCTTTCTAATAATTTTTTTTAATTTTTCAATCAAGAAAAGAGCCGTTCACACTGTACAATTAGTTGGAGACTATGGCTAGAACGACCAATGCTTGACAATGTGAACCCTCAGACGACCGCTTGACCAACTTGTTGGAAGATTTTCAAATATTTTTGAAAACTTTGAAGTTGACATAAAGTTGGATGACAAGCTTGATAGTCTGAACGCAAACTACATCCGACCATCCAACATCTGTCAAACGAAGTCTGTCCAACTAACTGTATACTGTGTACTCGGCTAAAGGAACACGCTTCATTCTCAGTTAGTTGACTTTACAAGTGTACAAGAGTTTCGTGACACTGTTGATCTTTGAAAATAAAGGAAAATTGCGAATTGAGATCAGGTTAATAACCAGCGCTACGTCATACTTTTGCAAACATTCCAGTAAATTTTCCACTTCTTTACTTCGTTTCAAGTCTGGAGGACCTCCGAAACCAAAACGTTTTTACAGTCACGGCAGCAGCAATTGCAGTTGACCAGAATAAAGTTACACAGAGGCATACGAGGATCTCCCAACGACGCGACAAAGAAAAACGCAACGTTTTCATACATTTGCATTGTCGCAACGGCAAAAATGATGACAACAGCGTTTCTGACGCTGCCGCAGCTTCAAAAATGCTTTAGTTTGGAAGAACCTTGTCTTCTACTTCAATCGAAATGATGGTATGCCTCAAGGCTGCGTTTTATCTCCAATATTGTTTTCGATTCTTGTAGTTCGTCTTTCATATGAATCTCCCAAAACGCAGCTTTTTAATTTAGTTCAGATAAAAGCCTTCACAAATTTCTATTGAAACAAAGCAGCCAGTTTTTGTTCGAACTCCCTTCTTAAACAACTTCTATCTATGTAGCTCCTCTCTTCTCGAGTATACTTTGAGGCGTCTGAAATTGGCATAGGTGAAAGATTCGTTATTTGAAGCTGAATCATCATTTGAATCATTTCTTTTTCGTGACACCCAATTTGAGATGACCAAAACAGAGCACAAGATCATCCGACTTGATTCGTGCAAGTAGCTCCAATGACTACTGTATCATTGCCATTCCCATTGCCATTCTTTTGAAGTATGATAAGTTTTCTTCTTTATGAGCCATGACTTTGCTCCACTTTTGTTATGTTTTGATGTAATTTATTAGATATAGACAGCCAATATTTCACAAAAGTAAATGTTTAAAGAGCCACCTACCTCGCCTTGACTTTACCATAAATCAGCTATAATTTGCACTACATACTTCCTGTTATAATATCAGTTCACAAGCAAACATGTTTTTAATTGTATTTAGCGCAAGGCTCACACTTCGCTGGACTTAGTAGTTTTATGAAGCAAAGCTCTTACAAGTTATACCTCCACAAAATACATCATAAATTAAATACTTTAGGAGTTATTATGTATTCATGGAATTTTGTTTCTCATAATATTTTTTAAAATTATAATTGGTGTGTTGCTTGTCGGTGTTTTTAGCATGTTAATTGTGTGAAACATGAAAATTGCCTTTGTTATGTTAATTATGCTCATAAGTTTCTTACTTTTTTTTTAATCAAATTTGAAGCATTTAGAGAGATGACTGATAATAATATTCAATTTAATTCAAAGAAGATCAATTGGTCAGTGGTCGAATTGAGCGCACCTCATATGCCTGCCGGGATTTCTTCTTTGGTACTTTACGTGATTTACTTTGGTGGGTCTGACAGTTCTGAGTGAACCTTGGCCTCTAACACAAGTTTCGTTTTCTAGCGAGCTCTTTTCAGTTTTGCACTTTCACTTAATTGCAATCGTTAGCTTCTAAAAGATCAATAAAAAGGGCAGTGTCAACAAGAATACATTTTTTTTCCAACTTAGGAATTTTTTTACAACTTGTTGACATTCAGCGTGAGACTAATGAATAGTAAACGAAAAAACCACAACATTACTAACGATTAAGCTTCTCAAACACACAGGGAATGTTTTAGTTAGCTCTAAATATATTTACATAAAACATGGATCGATATCAACATGCGATATCTAGTTGCAGTAAAATAAAAGAAGAACAAAATGGTTTAAACATAAATTGGGCAATTGTGTCAAGTGTAAGAATGTCTATATAAACCTTCAGTCGTATTTATAAAATTTGCTTAGAACATCCTTAGACAACTGTCCAACAAGACGGTGTCTAAAGAGTTGGACAACCCTTAGCCAATATCGTATTTATAAATGCATTCCAACAGTTGTCTAAACAACCCCTCAAACTGTCTACTTCGAATGAAAAACTAACTGGTGGCGTTCATGATGTATCCGTGCAGTACCATTTTTTGTGTTTTGATATACGAGTGCAACAACTAAATGGCTCTGAAAGAGTGTGGCGTAGCACTTGAACCAGACCAAAAAAGCAGCTGATTTGACTTTGAGTTACAGCTTTTCCAATTCTCATAAAACGATGAAATTTGTGCAATTTGTAAATTAAATTGTTGAAAGTAGTATTTTTGCACCTCAAACTACTTATTTTTTTCGATCTTAGAGCTCTCAACAGTGTTTTATAACATGTTCAACAAAATTGTTTTTTGCTGTAGCAAATGCCACTTTAGCCATAGTTTAGACAACCAATTTCGGTGTCTAAAGTTAGACGTTCCTTAGACAGCGATGAAAGTGTTTATAAATACGATTTGGAGTTGGACACTGTTCTAAGAGCTGTCCAAAGTTAGACATACTTTGGAATGGGATTATAAATACGACTGCTTGTGTTTATGTAATTGTGAGCTTGGAATACATAATTCGATTTGAATTCGTAACTGCATTCTTTTGCTTCACGTAACGACATAAGTGATTCTGTAATAAAAATTCTTCGAAAATCGCCCTTCATTCATAATTAGCAGCATAATAAACCAATACTTTAAAATATACTGACACTGACCCCATAAAGTTAAGCATCAATGTGTTGCTGGTAGTTCTGTTTGTTTTATATCAGCCATCGATTCTAACAGAAAAAGAAATAAAAGCTTTTTTATTTAGAAAGCCTCAGGCAAAGTTGATAAAGCGGGTTAGTTTTTTGAAACTTGTGTGGAAAGCCATGATTGCTTCGATATAATCACGATAGTAACGGTACCCGTAGCGTGATGGTTAGCATGTCCACCTGCTAACCCAGAAGTTCGAGGTTCGAATCCCAGCAGAAGCATAACTGTTTTTCCACGGGTATCGCCTTTCAAGAGGAATTGGCAAGTCCTCCGTTAGTAAATTCATTGCCATGAAAAGCGCTTTCTCAATTATCCGTTCGGAACCGGCAGAAAATTGTAGGCCCCCTCCATTCCCTCACAAGGCATGGTTGTGAGAAATGCGCTCATCCCAGGGGCTCCTCGCTCTGTTGCGCAACCATATTTATTTTCTTTTTTTAGTTTTTTTTTTGTCAGGAGGAAATCTTCAAAAGACACTTGGCAGTATTCGATACCAAGTAGTGTGGGATTCTTACCTCACTAAAAACTCCTCGTAATCAGAACCAATCTATGAACGATCGACAACAGATTTTTCTTTCTCAATAATATAATCGCTTTAGGGGAAGCTTAAACTTTTAGTGCTTCCCATGACTTTTAGACCATTAGCTCGTGTGGCTTGGTTCTTCTTAATCTCCCAACATTGCCTCTCGTATTTAATACGGACTCCTTTTTAGAGTTGATATGACACAGCATGTTTTCTTACAACTTCTGTAACCGTTTCTATTTGTAGGTCACGATGTAAATCGCTATTTTTTATATACCATGGGTCATTTACTATTCCACGAAGGACTTTGTTTTGGAACTTTTGGATGATTTCAGTATTTATTTTCTTTGTACAGCCCCATAATTGACTTAACTTATTATTTGTAAAGTTTATATGTGCAGATTTAGCTTCATTGAGCTTGATACGCCATTTTTTGGTCCAATCACTAACGGTGTCGACGGCATTTTGCAATTTTTCAGCAGCCTTGACGACGCACTTACCGGATGCCAAAATTGCAGTATCATCTGCAAGAGTAGCCATAATGGTGTTGTTATCCACTGGAATATTACTTGTATATAGCAAATACAGGGTAGGTCCTAGGACGCTTCCTTGTGGAACACCGGCTTGTATTTTACATAGCTTTGAATATTCTTGATCATACCGTACTCTGAAGAGCCGGTTTGAGATATAAGATTTTAGTATTTCGTAGTACTGCCTGGGTAGGTCCCTTTGCAGTTTATACTCTAGCCCCTCATGCCATACCTTGTCGAATGCTTGAGCAACATCTAAAAATATAGCCGAACATACTTGTTTTTCTTCTAATGCTTTTTCAACTGCATCCGTTATTCTATGAACTTGGTCTATCGTGGAATGTTTATTTCTAAATCCAAACTGATGATTTGGGATTAGATTTCTTTCTTCTATGACTTTGCTTAGTCTTTTCAGTAGCAATTTTTCAAAGACTTTTGCCATTATTGGTATAAGCGATATTGGTATGTAAGACATCACTTCTGTTGGTGGCTTACCTTGCTTTGGTATAACAATTACTTCAGCAATTTCATAATGATGTGGGACATATTTGGTCTTTAGGCATGCATTTATTATGAATTGGAGTTTTATGAAGGCTTTTGATGGCATTTCTTTCACAACCTGAGCAGTTATTAGATCGTACCAGGGTTGCGAGTTTATGAATTAAAAAATCCGTAAGCTATAAGCTAATAGTAAGCTTCAGAGTTGAAAAATATTTAATTCACAAGAAACTAGCTTGCAAATTGTGAATTGAGAAATATTCAATTCATAAGCTAGCTTGTGAATTGAATATTTTTCATAAGCTAGCTTATGAATTGAAAAATATTCAATTCACATGCTACATGCTATGAATTATCCGGATTATGAATTGGAAAACATTCAGGTAATTCATAAGCTGGGTTGTGAATTGATTTTTTTCCTATTCATAATAAACTCATGAGCTAGCTTATGAATTGGATATTTTTCAATTCATAATTCAGATAAGTCATAAGCTAGCTTATGAATTGAATATTTTCAATTCATAATTCACTAACTAGCTTATGAATTGAATTTTTCTCAATTCACAATTTACAAACTAGCTAGTGAATTGAATCTTTCTCAGTTCATAATTCCCAAACTAGCTTGTGAATTGAATATTCGCCAATTCACAATTCTCAAAATAGCTTGTGAATTAAATCCAGACCTAAGCTATAAATTAGCTTAAGCTTTTACAACCCTGGATCGTACCCAGGTGATTTTTTGCTCGATAATTGATTTCGACACATATACTTTTTATTTCTTTGAGTGTGACAATTGGTATGTCAACTTCATCGACTTTATCAATAAACTGTATAAGCTGTTTTCAGATGTATTTGCTGGGAATGGCTTAAAAACATTCGCAAGATGTTCTGCAAACAGGTAAGCTTTTTCTTTCGGATTTCCGATCCGATTCCCGTCTAGAGATTTTATTGGCGGGTTTTGGAACTGCGGTCTTTTAAGGCGCTTAGCTGCTTTCTAGAGCAGCTAAGTAAAAAAAAAAAAGTAAAAATAAGAAAAAAGGACCAGAAAAAGGAGAAGAATTATAAGAAGAAGCATGAAATGAACAAGAGGAACTAGAAGAAGAAGAATAAGAAGAAGAAGAATTAGATGAAGATCAAGAAGTTGAAGAAGAAGACAAAAAATAGAATTAGGATAAAAACGCAAGCGGCATCATCTTCGAAGAGGAGTTGTTGGGAGGGGTCTTGACCATTTTGAAGTATAGTGACCGTTTGATGTCTCCTAAAATGGTGGTACAAGGAAAGGTGTGGAACATTTTCAGTGCATATGCTCTCAAACAGGATGTGAGCATGTGGAAATGGATGTATAAGGCTAAATTTTCACAACCGGCTTTGAATATCGCAAAGAGGAACCTTCCTGGTCAAGACACCTTTGGTTTTGGCTAATCGCACGGTCTTATCGCATTAAATGCGAGTTCATCAAACAAGACGCACACTTTGTCTCTCAAAGCAGCTTTGGAAATGAAACCCAAATTAATGAACATTTGGTAGCCATATTCATGAAACCTCGGATAAAAAACTGCAAAGTGATGCTGGGTACTGAAGCGATCGCAAAGCAAGAGGGTATGTTTTTAGAGAAGGAAACGAAACAAACAAGGGCTACAATGAGAAGTCCAGGAGTAGAAAGAAGAAGGAGAGCAATTCAAAGAGACACAACACAATTCAATAGTTCAGTTCACAGTTCAAGGATAATAGCACAAAATTTTTGGGATTACCTGCAACAAAATTGCTTAAGGAGAGCTAAATTACATGATCAAAGGGACATTACCAAGAAGCCAAAGAAACATGGTTGCAGAATGAAGAAGCCAAAGCAGTGATAAGGAAAAAACAGCTTTCAATGCATGGTCAAAGTGCCCCCCCAAATAATAAAGATGCAAAGGCTCACCTCGAAGTGTACTACGAGAAGCTCCAAGAAAGAAGCGAAGAAAAAGCGTGCCCAATTTCAAGCAAAGAGAACGGAGGGGCATGTATCCGAAGGTGGAAGAAACTACTGCCTCAGTTGCTGATGCAAGCCAAACTATTCAAGAACTACGACGAAGCAACTTGAATAAGGGGGCAACCACCTTCAAAACAGATGTTCAAAGAAAGTAAACTGCTCAGGAAATTCGTAAACGAAAGCTTACAAATCCTTGCTGATACCGACAAAATTCAGCACAAGTGGCGACAGTATTTTGATGGGGTATGGCCTATTGAACGAAAACTTTCCTCGAAAGTATGTTCGTGGCTTTATTATTTTTCGCAGTCAGGATATGGCCTATTGAACAAACAGTTTCCTAGAAAGTATAGTCCAGAAGCTAAACTCAGCTTAAAGGAAACAACCGACAAAAGACAAAGTTGTTGAGGCAATTAAGAACTCCATGCAAGAAAGGTAAAACTGCTGGACCATACACAATACTACAAGAGTTGTGGAAAAAGATATGAGACATCGGGTTTAGATAGCTCACAATTCTAATCTCCAAGCTCATAGAAGGTAATAGTCTGCCTAAGCAATGGAGGGAAATTCACCATCTACTAATGCTGCACTTAAGAAAAGATGACACACAACGCTTATATAATTACTGTTTGATCAAGCTGATGTCTCACACTTTGAAGAACGTTGAGCGAGTATTGGGTAGCCACCAACTGCGAAAAATAATACAGCTACGGGAATCTGATAACCAACTCCGGGTTATCGTAAATGATTTTCAATCGGGACTTAACAACTTTGAATTTAATTTGTGAATGCAATTTTTTCATTAATCATTAAACTGTCACTGTCAATTTATTCAGTAAATTCAAAATTTTTATTATGAAAAAGTACAACAACGAGCATCGTCTGCAAATTATAAAAAAAATTCTACTGAAGTCCATGAACTCAAGAGCGTTAACTGCAATTTTTGCTCGTAGTTCTCCCTCCAATAAACAGTAAATAACAAGTTTAGTGCAAAAATTTGAGTCTACACATTCGTTGTGTGGTGTTGTAGTGTCCGTGACACAAGTTGTTGATCGAAAGTGTCGAATATATCGCTTTCTAACGCATTGACTGCTGCAAACGCGTCCGGTGGCCATATGAACGAATTTGAGTTCCATTCATGAGTGTTTTGATTGTACTTTAAGCCGATAGTAAAGTTGGTTTGAGTTTAAAAAAAAAACTATAAAGTTGTTACTCGAAACCCTGATAAATTAGTCAGCAGCGGATGCAATACAAAGTATAAGGATCCTAATGGAAAAACATCATTGAAGGATTGGTATGTTGTGGTGATCGAGATCTGATATGGGTCCACGAGATCTAATATGGGAGGCACTCAGACAACGAGAAGGGATATTATCCTACTAATATTATAAACGTGAAAGTTTGTATGTTTGGATGTATGTTTGTTCCTCTTTCACGCAAAAACTACTGAATGGATTTTACTTAAACTTTCCAATAATATAGCTTATACATCAGAATAACACATAGGCTACAATTTATCCCTAAATTCCCACGGGAACGGGAACGTATACGGGAACTTAGAAACTACAACACCGATTTCAAAAATTTTTACACTGTTAGAATGCTTCATTATCCCCGAGTAACATAAAAACTAATTCATCCCCATATTCCTACGGTTCCTTATATTCCCACGGGAGCAGGAACGTATACGGGAACTTTGACACTACACCACCGATTTCAAAAATTCTTTCACCGTTAGAATGCTACACTATCCCCGAGTAACATAAAAACTAATTCATCCCCATATTCCTACGGTTCCCTATATTCCCACGGGGGCAGGAACGTATACGGAAACTTTGACACTACAGCACCGATTTCAAAAATTCTTTCACCGTTAGAATGCTACACTATCCCCGAGTAACATAAAAACAAGTTGATCCCCATATTCCTACGGTTCCTTATATTCCCACGGGAGCAGGAACGTATACGGAAACTTTGACACTACAGCACCGATTTCAAAAATTCTTTCACCCTTAGAATGCTGCACTATCCCCGAGTAACATAAAAACTAATTCATCCCCATATTCCTACGGCTCCCTATATACAACACCGATTTCAAAAATTCTTCCACCGTTAGAATGCTACACTATCCCTGTGTAACATTAACTTTAATTCATCCACATATTCCTACGGGAACGGGAGTCCTTCCTAATATAATAAGTGTGAAAGGAGCTCTGTCTGTCCGTCGTTCTATGTTACCATCTCCCGCCCAAACTAATAAACCGATTTAAATGAAATTTTAAACAAAGATTGTTCAGAACCTGAGGAAAGACATAGACTATATATTTTTTCCCTATATTCCCACGGGAGCAGGAACATATACGGGAACTTTTACACTACAGCACCGATTTCAAAAATTCTTCCACCGTTGGAATGCTCCATAATCCCGGAGTAACATTAACTTTAACTTATCCAGTTATCCACATATTCCCACGAAAACGGTCACCATATTCCCACGGGAACGGGAGTCTTTACTAATATTGAAAATGCGAATGTAGCTTTGTCGGTATGTTTTTCGTATGTCTCCCGTTCAAACTGCTAAACAGATTTTATTAAATTAGCTATATATCTATCCTTATATTCCCACGGGAACGGAAATGGGAATTCAAAAACTACGGTCTCAAAAGTATTTTTAATAGGGCTACAAGGTGTTGAAATAGGGGTTGAATGTTTTTTTTTGGAAATACCGCCATTTTTAAGGCTAGAAGTTTTATTTCCTAAAAATTTAAAAATGCTGCTGAAAGTCACTATTCCACGCGGACGAAGTCGCGGGCACAGCTAGTATTATATATTATATATCCGGATATTAAAGGATATATAAAAAGGAGTTGCGAAGTATTAAATATGTACAGCAAGAGGCACTGCAGAATTCCAAGTCACAGAAGATGCACATCTGGGAAACGTCTTGAAACATCTACTATTATTTCTAACAGTCCTTGACTACCTGCTGGAAGATTAATTACGGAACACCAAAGTATACATCAGCTTTTCTTTGCTGACAATGGAGCTATAATAAGTGTGGATCCTGCAGGAAGCACTCGACGTATGGACAAAGGAAAGAAGGTAGTGGGTACTGCATAAGTCTAAAAATGACTGAGTACTTGTGTTGCCCATTTTCTGATCCAGACATGCCTATTCTAAACATTTACTTGAAGAGAAATGTGACTCCTAAAAGACTTCAAAAGTTTTAATATCTGCGATCTACGATCATTAGTAGATCAACTTGAGATGACAACTTCAATAAATGTAATGAATGAATGTAATAATGAAGTGGTGAGATAACTCCGCCAACATTTGCGACAGAAAACGCCCCCTAATAAGCTGAAGGAAGTTGACGTCAGCTGAAATTGTGATGAACAGCACGAATAACAAAGTGTGTTCGTATAAAAAGTACTTTGGAAACCTTAACGTCAAAAATAACATCAGCAATAAAATAACAATAGCAAAATATAGACTAAGAAATAGAGCACGTGCTGCTAATGTTTAATGAAGATTAAAAGAACTTCGTCAAAAAGGCAAAAAGTTCGTTTGTTTAACTTTACCACCGAAGTTTCCTTGACAAACCTATGAGTTGTCAAAAAAAAACCTTTGTTTGCCAGTAGTCAAAAAATTTTAACAAAAATACATGCCATTTGACAGGCCCTGTTCATTACCCAAACCCCAGCAAAAATCTAGGGCGAGTTGAGAGCAAACTCAGGACAAAACCAGTGCTCAATAAACACTCAGTTTGACAATCAGGGCGAGTTTAGATTTTTTTAAAAACGCTTTGTAGCGACCACAAGGTGACCCCACGGCTTTACCGAAAGATCCTAATATTATAGAAGATTCAGACACAATCCCGAAGAAACCAAAAAAAGGCCAACATAGTTCTGGTGCAGAAAAATGCAACGACATCTATATGTAGTTGAGGCAGATGCAGCAGCTAAGTTGGAGAGCATCGATCCCTTCCAGATGGAGCCATAAAAGAAGACAAAGAACAGGATTTATCTTGAATTGTTTTGAAAATACTTTTCTTGGAATAAAACCTTTTTGAAGTAGAAAGAAATATTCGATAACTTATCTCACAACTTTTCAATATTAAATCATTTCCAACAAGTTGACGTCACATTAAGAAAAAGAAAGCTTAACACATGTGCAATATTTTACATAAGGGTTCGTACAAACTATGCTAACAATACCAATCGACACACACCGATCGGCAATACTGAACTAGTCTGGATCGATCGACCTTCTACTTACCGAAAGCTGACTCGAGTTCAAATCATAATGAAATAGATCCGATTGCCGCCAGGGATGACGTGGACGTTCCTCAGTTTATCTTTTTTTTTTTTTTTTTTAATTTGATCGTTGAATTTGCAAAGCAACGAACAACATAACGACATGTGGACAGTTCTTAACTGAAGCAAAGCAATCAGTAACATCGTCCGAAAAAGAAGTTCAAGAGCTTTTTCTATGCCAGTCCTCAGCTCATGTTTCAAAACATTTGAACTTCACATTTATATCACAACCTCGCTTAAGTAAACAAATTGTTTGTTGGCTTTGCAATTAAGAACTCATAAGTCATTCATAACTCTCATATAGCCTACCTTACGCTGAAAGCTTTTTGACTATATAATTAATTTCATTCGTGCAGTGGTCATCAAAACAATAGATAAAAACATATATTGCCCATATATGGTCAATGAATGGCATTGTATATTTTTGTCGATAGTAACCGTCATGTCTATCATTCATTTTATAGACAAAAAAAAAAGATAAAAACAAAACTGAGAGATACTTAGCTGAATCACCTTGGTCTTCAACAAGCTAACATGGCAATTCATCTCAATATTGTTATAACCCAACACTATAATGAAATTCATTGCCCCACAACTGTTCATTCAATAGGAATTATCTTCCAAATAGCTAATTTTACGACAAGGGCAACGCAGGCGCACTCATCCAATTAAAATCTAATTAATGAACCTCACTGAATGACTTTTTTCTCTTTTTGATTGCATATGATTTTGAAATGCAGTCATAAAAAATATGGAATTCGATATGGCGCTCGCTTTGATCAAGTTTTGTATTATTTTATGTTAATTCGAATTCTTCCGCAGTTTTTATTGAAATTCAAACTAATAGACAGAAGGTGCGGCTTTCTCTTTTTTTTTTTTTAATTTTTTTAATTTTGAAAAAAAAAACCAATGTTTCATTTCATTCAACAAAAAAATTAATAAGCCTATTGAATTTTGTTACGCTTTGATGTTTTATCAAACTCATAACACTTTTAAAGCTTCAGTAGGAGGAGGGTCCACACTAAACAACTTGTCGTACAGACTCAGTCTGATGGAGGTTATAAAAAAATATTTTAAAACCATCTTATAAAACCGGATAGGAAGTTATTTAAGCGTTTACATTTTACTCAATTTAACTCGCACTCCAAGTGATTATCGGTACCAAGTGTGGAAACGGTCTAAAGAGACTTAAACTAAATGAAAAATGAGAGGCCTTACGGCGACTTGAACCAAACTCCAAAGGCATTCGCCAAGCCGCGAGCCACCAGTTAAATATGGCTAAGTTAGTTAAGGTTAGATGTGGCTGGCAGTATACGGAGACCGACACACTTAGATCACAGAGTGTCCATTCTTATACTACTGAAACCAGAAGTTTGTTCACCCTTTGGTCTCCATCTAAGTAATTCGAGAGTTGAATAATCGAACCTGGACTAACGAGTAAATCACCAGTTAGTCAAACCATTCGGAATTTCGTATGAAAAGGAGGAGACTTTTAGGGTCTTTGAAAGCTAGATCGCTGGTGTCGTCGAAAAAGTGTTCACCTAGGTGAGTTTTCCGTCCGATAGCGAGCGCCAGGCATAAACAAAAAATATATTTTTTTTTCTTATAATTAACGCGCACATAAAGGGGTTATGACTATCCTTATAATGTTGTAGAACACAGTGCGAGTATTTAGGAAAACAGGAGAGGATTTGAAAGGAGACATCGATGCACGTTGTCTTTGAATTTTTGTGAATCGTAATGAAGGGGAAAAACAGGGCCAGGTAGAGCTTTCCACATTCGGGTGGTGCGACTAAAATATGAATCTCTTTACTTGACTGTACGCCCGAAGTTGGGCTCAAGGTAAAACTGATGAGCATTCCTAGCAAGGCGGGTGTTGCGGCTAAATTGTTTCAGGGAGGAATACAACTGGCTATTTCACTAGAGCACTGTTTAAAGCGATTAATGAGACAGAGACAGGTAACGTTTCGACGATGCTAAAGAGATTCAATCGATTCTACAATTGAACTATCACCTATCAATTTGAACGCTCTGTTTTGAACCCTATAAAGTAGGCGCAGAGATGTTTGAAGATCACCTGACTAGATATGGGAGTTATACTCCAGTTTTGGGCGGATGAAGGCCTTATAAATTGTAGCCAGAACAGAAGTTGTGAAGAATTTCTTGCATCGTCTTAAGAAACCTAAGAATTCAGCAGCGTTTTTGGCGACTTCAAATATGTGGTCGTTCCAACGAAGATCATCGTTTACACACATACCAAGTACTGACAGCTAGTGTCCGACCGAAGCTTCGGCTTCGGCCACATTCGGCTAAAAAATCTAGAATCGGCTAAGCCTTCGGCTTCGGCCAAAATATGCCGAAGTTTTGGCCGAAGCCGAAGGTTTAGTTTTTGGCCGTTGTGCGTTGTGGTAGGGGCTGAGAAAAATTCAGATTTTCGTAGAACGTAGAACAGTGTTGAGTTATTTGTTGTTCTTTTCCTTAATTTCAATAAAATATTAATACTAGTTCAAATTGTTATTATTTTTGAAACGTTAATTTAATTTATTCCGTTAATTTGGTTATGCATGCACACATTAGATTCGTTTTGAGCTTTACCCAGAGTTGACCCAGGTTTCGTTGAGAACTCTATGAGTCCTCAAAAAACACTAAACCACAAAATCACCACAAATCCCTGTCGTTTGAATAAAAATACATGCCATTTAACAGCCCTCAACTCGCCCCAGACGAAACCAAGGGCGAATCTTTTTGAACCAAACCCAGGTCAACCCCAAGGCCCAAAAAACACTCAGTTTGACATTCAGGGCAAACTTAGGTTTTTCAAAAATTGCTTTGTGGCGACCACAGAGTGACCTCAGGGCTTCAACTAACGAACCTATTCTAGAAAAAAATCATAATTTTTTTCATTTTTAGTCAATCTGGAACGAAAATTCGGCTTCGGCTTCGGCTTCGGCTACAAATCGACCTTCGGTCGGACACTACTGACAGCTTTTCGGTTTTTTCGATGCAGGTTCATGGATAATGGCAATGGGGGAATGTTAAGCTTCAACGACAAGAGACAGCATTGAGTTTTCGAAGCATTGAATTATACTCGGTCCTTATGACCCCATGTAACAATGCTGTCAAGGTCAGAATTCAATGAACTTATCATACGCAGCCGTTCCAGTTCCACATCCGAAGAGCAGGGACGTGAATTTGGAAACGAATATGAAAAGCTGAGGGTCGAGTCGTCAGCAAAACAGTTAAGCGAATTAGAAGTTTCAGACAAGAGATCATTAATGAAAATGAGGAAGAGAGTCGGAGACAAAACGGAGCCCTGCGGCACACCAGCATTTATAAAGTGGGTATCAGACTTGAAGCCATCCAACACAACTTGTTTTGAACGATCCCAAAAGTAATTTCTAATCCAACGAAGAAAAGACTCATCGATGCCAAAAGCACGCATTTTCGATAAAAGAGCCTGATGCCAAACTCTATCAAATGCTTTAGAAATATTAAGCGCAATAATCTTACTTTCTCCAAAACAGTGTAAAGATTGGTTCCACTTTTCGGTGAGATAAGCCATCAAATCACCAGTGGACCGTTTGCTACGAAAGCCGTACTGACGGTCATTAAGAAGCTTTCGTTCTTCAAGATATTTCATAAGTTGACGGTTTATCAACGTTTCCATGACCTTGGAAAGAAGGGACGTTAGTGCAATTGGACGGTAATTGGAAGGGGAGGAAGATTCGTCCTTTTTAGGGACCGGCTGGACAAATGAAATTTTCCATCTGCTCGGAAAAATCCCAGCAGAATGGGAAAGATGGAAAAGTTTAAGCAGTGGTTTTGC
Source organism: Melanostoma scalare (assembly GCA_949752695.1). Taxonomy (NCBI): domain Eukaryota; kingdom Metazoa; phylum Arthropoda; class Insecta; order Diptera; family Syrphidae; genus Melanostoma; species Melanostoma scalare. The sequence goes on from OX456985.1 coordinate 197,564,163, forward strand.
CAGCGTAGAAGAACACCTCTTCAGAATAACGGCGGGGATACCATCTGGATCGGCGGATTTATGTATGTTGAGATCTTTGAGGACTCTCGCTACCGAGTGAGTTCGAAAAAATATCTGCTTCATAGCAGAATTTACTGTCTCAAGCTCAGGTGGGGCCAATGTGCTATGAGGAAGAGTCGAGTTAGCAGCAAATTGAGCTGCCATCAAATTGGCTTTGTCGATGGAGCTGACATACTAAGAGTCATTGAAAACGAGCGTTGAGACCGATGACGTGGTCAAGTTCTTAACGTTCTTAACAAAAGACCAAAAGTTTTTGCTTCCTTTTGGACACAATAGTATTTTTTGCCTTACTTTTTGGTCATCAATTTTGGTAGTACATTTTGTTGAGACAGAAACAAGAGCCAGCCTGACTGTCCGAGAATATCTGTGGTATTCTCGAAGCCAGGAAAGGACTTCTTTTATCGCCAGATAAACTTGGAACGCCCTACAATAATCAAGTAGGACGATCACTAGACATAAGTTAAATGATCATGGTAGGGTAGGTTTAGACATAATTGTCGCGCTTGCGGGTGCAACTGGAGACTGACATGATGTTGTATGTCGTGTCAAGTATGGGTACAGGTCATTTCCCCCCAATAAGAAAGCGTCGCGAAAACCCGACGGCATCAAAGGACAGGCGAACAACAAATGTATAAAGTGCTAGATAAAAAAAAAGCTTAATTGGTCTTTTTTTAAACTTAAATTGAGATCGGGTGGAGTTCCTAGCGCGAAGGTTAGCATGTCTTCCTGTTATCCGGGAGGTTCGTGCCTCTAATTCCAACAGGAGCAAACATATTCTTCACGGTAATTGAAGAATTGGCATGTCCTCTGATAGTAAGTTCATTGCCATGAAAACGCTTTTTCGATGAACCGTTCGGAATCAGCAAAAAATTGTTATCTGTCCATTCCCACACAAACCACAAGGCAATAGTTGTGAGAAAGTTCTGAGGCTTCCCGCTCTGTTGCGCCACCTTATCTATTTACTATTTATTTAAATTGAGATCGGGAAGTACATTGAAACTGATGATGAAGATGACGATGACGATAACATGAATGACGAAAATGGGTGTGCATTTGCTTTAAGTGCCCCAGCCACACAAGATAGTCGATTCAACGAACGGAAAGTATGTGCATCAGCGGCACGCTAGGGACAACTCCTCCGGATGCCCTAGACATACTACTTAACCACCTTACACTTTAAACATTTTCTGCAAACTTCACCAACGAACTCAGCTACTCGACTAAAAGCTAATTCACAGTGAACCAACACTCAAATTGTGGTCACACTAACATTTTAAACAACTTAAGATTCGTCCTGGATCGATTAGATTCCTAAATTCGTGTTTGATAACAATTTCCAATTAACCACACCATCAAGAGAAGCCTGTAAGAACGTAACTTTCTTGGATAATGAAGCCTTTCACTTCTACACTGACGGATCTAAAACCTGTGATGGTGTAGAAAGTCGAATTTTCTCGAAAGAGCTGAATTTAAACCTTTTCTTCCTCCTACAGTCCTACCTGATCGCTGTCATACCATCTTTCATGCTACGTCTCCATAATCCATTCAACATCCCACCTTCACCGATTTTCATCCCTTCTCATGTTTCAAAACACATCCTCATTCTTAAGACAAAAGATTGAACTTTAAATAGAAAGCAATACATAAATCATTCAAAATGATCTCCATTAATGAAAACTCTCTCATTTTAGCTCAATACGACCAACTTGGTGGAACAAGCGATGTGTCAGATGAAGGCATCGCTCCTATCACATCTTTTATCGGTGCATTGGACAATCAACAGAATTCTCTTCCCGGAGCACATTTTAGTCCTGCCTCGACTGATTTCAACTCTAATGCCAACAACAATGAACAATCTTCGTATTTGCCACCAAACCATTGAATACTCATGGATTCCCTAAGAGGGCTGTGACTTTTTGTTATAAAAAAAAAAGAAAACAAACCAACTCATGTTATTCGTTACTATCTGCTCTTACAGTTAGTACACATTTGTATTTATCTCATCGAAATGTTTTTTGCTTGTTAAGTTTTTTCTTTGTGTTTTGTTACGTTTATCGTTTAATAAAATTCGACATTGGATTTTGAAAAGTGCCTAGTGCGTGGTTTACTATTATGATGTCCTCAGGTTATTTTTAAGATTTCAAAATAGAGTTCTTTTTTTTGTAATTTCACAGCTCTCAATCAAACCACAATGATACTTTTGATCGTCACAAGATGACAGCCATGTCTTGAAGGTGACTAACATCATCAACAATTTAGGTATGGAAATTGCTTCTAACCACAAAATTTGCATATGTAGACGTAGGTTGGGTACCAACTTATTAAAAAGAAATTATTATTTTATTCGTTAGATGTCAAAACAAACAAAATTTGGGTTATCAAAAAATTATATTGAAAGAAGGCCAAGAGCAAAATTCAGTTTAATGATTGACAAAAAATAAAAAAAACATCTTGCGAAATGATTTGGCTCTAGTAACCCTGTACCCTTGTTCTGTTACCATCGCATCGTGACAGAACATCGATGATCGCTCCATCAACACTTGCTCTGTAATACGATAGCATCGATCGAGAAACAAAGTGGAAACCGGTACAAAAGCCGAAGGATTTCGTTTCAGCTTACACCGTTCATTGCCTGATTTTATAGAGGTGATCATAATAAAACATAAGCACAAGATTGTGCCTTATACGAAAACTAATATGATTTCCAAGTTAAGATTCAGAATATGAGTTTAGTGATTAAATGGGCCATTGCAGAAACACTCCACCTAACAATCATTTCTTGAAATATTCGAAAGCTTTTCGTGGTGGAAGTGTAGTGGAATGAGTCCCTAAAAGTGAAGTGCATTCATCAATCCTTGAATTTCAAACTCGAACAAACAAGACATTTATGAGTTGGGCTATGTAACACTGGTCAACAAAATTTCAAGTTTTCGAATGCCGCCAAAAGTAAACTATATTTTTTAAAGGCTCGCTAAACTCAAATCTGGCCTCAGAATTGCTCTGTCACATCACGTTTTTGAGATCTGAAACCTTCAAAATCCAGAAAAATAGGTTTTAGCTACTTTTCAGAATTTCTTTTAACGTGGAAAAAATTTTAACCTGAAAACAAACCTTTGCTTTTCCGATGATTTGCAATCGGCTGAATCCAAATCTGGTCTCAAAATGGCTCTACCACATCAAATAACTGAGATATCTAGCTTCAAAAGTCGTAATACGTGGTCATGCATTTTTTATGAAGATAACGTTAGTCTCGAAAGGAAATTTGAGCCACAGAAAACACATTTTAGAAGGTTTTGGATGTGTTGAATTCAAGTTCATTCACAGAATTGGTTTATCACATCAGTGTCTTGAGATTATATTCAGAGTAAAGTCAAGACATCAATGCTTTATTTTTTTTGAAAACCTGTTGTAGCGTAAATCTCTGACTGGATTCGAATTCAGCACCCAAAGATCTTTAAAGAATGTGATTTCTGACTCAAATTTCTTTTTGAAACTATACGGTATATACGTAATCTTCAAAATATTGCATGACCGTGTATTACAACTTTTGAAACTAGATATCTCAGTTATTTGATGTAGTAGAGCCATTTTGAGACCAGATTTGAATTCAGCGGATAGCAAATCATTGGAAAAGCAATGGTTTGTTTTTGGGTTAAAATTTTTTTATGTTAAAACATAGGCTCAAAAATAGCAAAAACTGGATTTTTCCGATCTTGAATGCTTAATTACGCGAAAAATGGATGTCACAAAGCAATTCTAAGGTCAGATGATCTGACTCAGATCTGAATTCAGCGAGCCAAAAAACTTTTTAAACAAATTTTACTGTCGACCAGTGAATTAGTTGAACAATCCTGTTCAGATAGATGTTGGATGGTCGAATGTAGTTGTAGCTTTAAGACCTTTAAGACCCGTTTTTGAAACGAGACAATCAAAAATATTTAAACTTCAATCAATAACATAAGACAAGAGGTCGTTTGAAAGCTCACGTTATCCAACATCGCTTAAACCAAAGCCCGCCCAACTGATTGGCTGTGAACTGCCCTTTTGGGGTTCAAGACCCTATCGGATATTCAATACAACTTTTGAAATCATTTTCATCATTTGAATAGCAAAGTATATCAAAAATTTTCGGAGAGCTTTAGATAGCCTTTAAGAAGATATTGGTTCGCGTATCCACTAAATGTTTGTAACATGTAACAACAAAAAGTGATCCGGATACGATTATTGAACGCTCCCGTTAACACAAATTAACTGCGGAAAAGTCATTTTAAGTTGCTATAAGAAGCCTGTTGCAATATTCTACTACAGTCGAACAAATAGTAAATTTTAAGCAAATTTTTTCCACTTATTTCCGTCAACTTCACCGTCAGCTGATGGTTTCATTTTTAAGTGTGATAGATGGATAAACATAAGCAACGACACCAATTTTTTCCATATCAACTCAAAAAAAATAGAACAAAAATTTAGTAAGAGATGATTAAATCATTGAGCTCGCATAAACTAAGAAACAGAGTTGAGTTCACCACACAACACAGTAGGGAAAGCAACTGTTCCGATGTCCTTTGGATTTCGAGAATAGTTCCATTGGGGTGCCACTTCTGACTTACAAAACCAGACGTCATCTATGCCCAAAAAGAAAGAAAAGCACATGACTCGACCTCAAATAAATCGATTCGGGTAAATGAAAATGAAACGACAACTAAGACTTAAATTATTCTTAAGCCAAACAAAGTTCAGAAATGTGAGAAATTTTGCTTCAAGCCAAATCGAAGCTTTGATTCACTGCACAACATTCCTAAGTTTTGTGCAGTCTTCAATAGATTTGCCTTAAAATAAAAAGTTGAGGTAAGAGTTCAATTAATTCACTGTGGGACGTAATGAATCACAGTTCACCATTTGCCATACAAAGTTGTAGGATCTGAGACGAAAACAACAAATTTTAAAAGAATATCTGATAAACCATTCGACTTACAGTTTAACGGTACGAAGTTCAAGACGTGCTGGTGACAAATAAATAGACAAATATGGTTGTTTAACAAAGCTACGGAATCCTCGGGCTTAACGTATTTCAAGGATCAAGAATTCTCTGCCGATTACAAATGAGTAAATTGGGAAGCGTGTAATTACACTCTGAGAAGTTGCGTATTCCTCGCAGGAAAAACATTTTTTTGTTGTTTCTGGGATCCGAACCACGAATTTCATAGGTAAAAGGCAGACACGCTAACTACGGATACCAAAAGCATACCAATAATAAATGGGTTTTTTGTAGCGATCTAGCAATCATATAATAAGTTCAGCACTGCACCCTAAGCTGCTCATAACATCGAAGAAAAGTAAGTAGAAGAAGAATGCACTTTACAAACTGAATACAAAAAGAAATCAATACTGAGCACTTTAAAGCTCGCAATTGATCTAAGCAAACTGCTGAAATAAAAGTGAATGCATCCAAATTACTTTTTTTTTTATCCAAATACTTGAACTCGAAAAAAAAGAGATAGAATTTCAATTTGGATGAACTTGAACATTGCTGTTGCACAGGAAGAATTTTTCATTTATTTTTGACAAATGGGAAAAGACATCGACTATGAATTAGCAGAGATTTAAACCAATAAGAGGAAATTCGTGCTTCGCACAGGCGCCCGCCGTATAGATAAATTATCACCTTGAATTTTTGCCCATAAGTTCAATAAGTATATGTAGGTGTAGTGACTTTTATTTTTTGAGCTGATAATATGATTGCTGAAATGCGAAAAAACGCACCTTATAAGTTTCTTTGCATGTCCGCAGCAATTACACGAGTTTATTGAAAGAATTCTGTGTTTATGTAACCTGCAACGGTCGTAACTAAACAGTATCACTTCAAGTTCGTATTAATCATTGTAATTGAATACCATGGGCGTTATTTCAAATAATCAAGTAATTGGTGGTCATTCCGCTTCGTTTTCACTGATCTCGTGTACACCTCCGTGGTGTGATGGTTTAGCTTAACGCCCGCAGGTGGAACGAAATGAACACAGCATATAGGTTTGAATCTACATATGAGTTGGCACATTTTGAAGATGTTGTTAAAAAAAAGCATGTATCATGACGATTATGAACATACTCCCAGTGGCTGTGGAAAAATAACTACACCCATTCCATACCTTACGTTAGAAAAAATATATATATGCATTTTATGTAACGAAATATTGAGCCTTTCAATATGCTTGTGCATATTTTCGCTAATAAGAGAGTATAAAACACGAGAGGAATATCAATGATTTTGTTCTAAAAATTAGACAATTTCTTTTATTCTGAGGACCGCCATCTTTTTTATTGAATTGTGGGCTTAGTTAAATTTATCGACTGTCATTTCTGACTACTGACTATATTAGCGTGATGTCATAGGTGCTTTTGCGAGTATTGAAACAGAAGCGGCAAAAATGGGTTTGATGGTTAATGAGGGCAAAACGAAGTATATGCTGTCATCAAACAAGAACACAGAACATCGACGAATTGGACAAATCGTCACAATAAACAGACATACCTTCGAGGTAGTACAGGACTTCGTCTACCTAGAATCCGCTGTAGACACGGACAACAACATCAGTGCAGAGATCAAACGGAGAATAACTCTTGACAACCGTTGCTTCTTTGGGTTAAGAAGGCAGTTGAGAAACAAAACCCTCTCCAGAAAAACCAAGGTGACCTTGTATAAGATCTTGATCATCCCAGTCCTGCTGTACGGCGCGGAAACATGGACCTTATCGAAAGCGGATGAGGAAACCCTTGGTCGTTTCGAAAGAAAAATTCTCCGAATGATCTTTGGTCCCGTATGCGAAGACAATGTGTGGAGAAGAAGATACAACAACGAGCTGTATGAGCTGTACCGCGACATGGGCATAGCTAGAAGAGTACGCATCGCGAGGCTACGATGGTTGGGCCATGTAGAGCGGATGGACCCAAACGCTCCGGCTCGACGGGTGTTCGAAAGCACATTGCAGGGAAATCGCGGAAGGGGAAGAACTCGTCTTAGGTGGCGCAATCAAGTGGATGAAGACCTCCACCGACTTGGAGTGCGAAACTGGAGAGAGCTCGCCCGAAATCGAAGTCGTTATAGAAGGATGTTGGTTTAGGCCCAGGTTCACCCCGAATTGTAATGCCCACCTTAGTAAGTAAGTGAGCATTTCTGACTACTAAATGGCTCAACCATTCTGACAATCTTAATTTAGTTATAGCCGAACTTGAGACTTAAAAATCTCTTCAACTTTAACTCTTGTAGAGCGATTGATATTTTGATGTCATGGTTAACCGACTAAAGCGTTTCCACATTGAATTTTACTTTAACTTTGGTATTTCATGAACAGCAAACATATTAGAGAAATAACGAGGCACAACAGAGCTCGAAGGCTATTTCTGTCATCCATTCCTAGTGAGGAATAAAAAGGACCTACACTTTTTTGTCGATTCGGAATGGGTGAGTGAAAAGGGGCTTATTAGAGCAATATTTCCTCCCAAAAGATCAAACTCGTTCAAAAACAATCAAATATTGTTGGATTCGAACTTCAAACTACTACGCAACAAACAGATATGCTTACCATCACTCCACAGCCACCACCACCAGCCAGCGGTCTTTTTTATTGAACTGAGAATTCAAAATTTCGCGTACGTCCGTTTTTCTATTGTGACCATTAGAAATTTTTTCTTATTTAGGTACTAAAGATCTGCATAAATGGCTTTTAACACAGACTTTTCGAAACACAAGGTATCCCAATCCCAAAGCAAACTGATACTCATCATTATGTTATGCTTTTACCAGTACCTTTAACGAGATTACGGCATATCTTCTACAATCTTTTCCTTAAATTTTGAAGTTTACTAAAAAATTTGATGGCGCTAAGATTTTGAGATTCAAATCTAACACACGAGCTTACACGAGTCATTTGAGAGATAAAAAAGGTGCACGTAGTTCTTGTTCGTTCATTGAACAGAACCTTTTGAGTAGTTTTAAGGGGGGAAAACAAGACGTGTAACTTGTGTTGATTCGTTGAGAACGAAAAAGCTCAGTCATTTCCGGTCAAAAAGTTAATTGGGTTAACTTAATACAAGCTTTTCGCAGTCATTTGAGTAGAAAGCCATATGATTTAGTTCATGATGGTTCTCTTAAGCCTCTCACTGAGTTATCTGTGGTGCTAAAAGGTTTCTTATTGGTTAATCTAAAATGAGCAAAAAGAATGAATTCGGGGGTGCGAGTTTCAAGCATTTTTCCAAATGCTGTGATTAAAAATCAAATTATTTAAACTTTTCGTTTTAGTGATGAAACTAATTGCCGCTAAAAATTGAGGGAGAATTCCTACAACACGATGAGGTTTTCCACTCAAACAACTGCAATGAGCTCATTTCGCATTGAACAATATGAAACCATTTCCCCCTTCTAATGCCCCAATTGAGGTAGTGTTTCAGAACCTTATAAGACCCACACCGGGGCACACTTCCAACTGAGATAGCCCTCCTTGAGTACAATTGTTTTCAACAACCGAATTGGCCTTATGGTACTCAAATGCTTTCTTTTACATACAAAAAGACATTGCCTTAAAAGCATTCATGTCGTTGTCCGCTCGAAAAAGAATGAGAAGCAAAGTGCTTTAGTTTGACATGGAGGGCTATAAAGAAGAAGCGTGTATGATCACAATTAGCTCAAGAGGCCTAAGTGTGTGATCCAAGCTGACATATCTACTAGAGCATTCATGTTTACAGCACACGTATGTTGATTAGCTCAACAACACTTCGCAATATTTATCATTTCGCCAACCGAAAATCGCATTTCTTTCCGAACAAGCTCAAACTTCCAGTGTTGAAACACAAATCGACCCAGAAGAAGCTGCATAGGTAGTGAGATTTTAATTGATGATGCGTATCGGCGTGTGGCGATCAGCATGTTTTGGAGAACGAATGTGGGCTGTAATTAACATCACAGTCAATATTAAAACTTAAATCTATTTTGTTTGACTCACTTTTCTGTTAAATAGTGTTCAACCCAGAACTAAGATAATCGTTTTTCGAATACGAATATGTGTTTTAGTTTGATCAGCCCATATGGTCTCTGACAACAATGCTCCAACTAATCCTCGATCGTAGAATTATCTGCAGAGCAGTAAGTTGAATGGAATATGATATTTTAATTTGGCGGTAAGGTGTTATCGTTATGGACAGAATGGTCAGCGGTGAGTAACGTACATACAAATATAAATACCACATGTTTTTCAATCCTTACTAAATTTAGGACAAGGACAATGATATTCTCCAAACACTTTTACAAAGAAGTGGATTGGTATAAAAGTTGTATTACTTGAATCATTAAACTACTTTCTGAGATAACTTGCGACGAACACAATAGTTTCCGTCCTAATTCAGAGTGATTTGCATAAGCCATAAAATGTGTGTTGTTATTTTAAATTGGCTTACAAGCACCATCATTTTGAAGCTTTTATGTAAATAACCATGTAATGAATACATATACATACTCAGTATATGCTCTGCTTTAGTTGTTTTGATGAATTCGATCAACTTTCACTGAAACGAATTTTCAAAAAAATGTCTTTGGTATATACAAAAATGGGTAGATAAAATAACAGTGTCCTAGATTTTATTCAAATCCAATTCCAATTAGCATAGATAAAGACTTTCATATTATGCATATTCATGATATCACTACCCAACCAATTAAAAGACGTTGGAAGGAATGAAAACGGACTTCCAATTCAACTGTTTTGAGCATTTTGAACAATTTTTGTGAGTTGGATAAGATTTTGACAACTATAAAGGGCACTTTTTCTAAATTTGAGGATCGCTCGCCCAGAGCCTGGATTCCGTAACGTTTGAAACGGCAATTGTCTACATTCAATCTGTTAAAATACCTGAAAAAGTTACCGAAATTTATTAAACGATAGCAAAATAGCTATCTTTCAATCGCTGAAAACGAAGTTAAAAGAAACAATCTTTTGATTGTATCGACGATAGACGATTGGACGATAATCGTCTAAAAAGTTAGACGAATCAACGCACAGGCAATTTTTATAAGTAGAAGTGTTTTCAAATGGTAAAACAATTTCAAAAATAGGCTGAAGGGATAAGGGAGGCCCCTTATTACAAAACAGTTTGAAACCTCATTAAACGTAGTAAGCCCACTGATTGTCGAGTCCAAAATCATCTACGAAAAGCATTTTAGTTGGAATTCAAACATTGAATCCCCCACGCCACAGGTAAATATACCAACCATTACGCCAGGGCACACCACTTGCAATATTTTTTATCTAAAGCAGATTACCATAAATTTTGATAAGTGAAAGACCGCCTTTAATTAGCAAGCTTAAAGCATACAATAAATAAATAAATAGAATGGTGCATCAAAACTATGAAAACCTAGAGGGCTAACGCATTTCAAGACCCTAAATTGTTTTACCCATTTAGAATGGCTAATAGAGAAAGTGCTTCTCGTGGTAGTGTGTAGTTACTCTCATAGGGTTTGACAATTCTTCGCCGAAAGCAACAACTGGAAAATATATATATTTTATTTTTTTGATGATTCTGGAATTGGAACCTTAAACCTCCTGCGTATGAGGCAAACATGCTAACCTTTAAGCTTTGAGTCTGAAGCAATGCTCAAGAATTATAATTAAATTAAATTGATTTGGCTCAACATGGGAGTAGAAGGTTCTTCAAAGGGTGGATGATAAGAAGGCAGATAAAAGATTAGAGGATCTTATTTTCCCTGGGATTTAGCTGATATAAAATCAAACTGAAAGAACCTGTCAGTCACACCTGAAAGAAGCCGAAAGATTGAAATTATTTTAAACACACCAACTTCAATCGGGTATAATTAAATAACTGAGAGACTTTCTAGACGAAGTGGCAACGAGAAGAAGCTGTTAGGCTTCCAAAAATCACTTGGTCACCTATTCAAAAAATCCTCGGCCAGAGTTGGGTCTCGACAAGCCTTCGTCAATACGACATCTCTTTCAGTTGAAGAGGACAACTAAGACGCAAAAGCTGGAGACATAACGATCATCGTCGAAAAGAAGGTTTGAAATTTCATTGAAAAAACGTTTAACGTTCACTTTTACGATGTTTAAATTAAGGATTTTTTGCCTTTACAAAGCTCACTATATAAAAATGTAACTTCTTCGCGGATATACTATGTTAAGACTCTTCTTCCGTATAATCCACTTAAATTCAAACCCTTATCTAGTTGTCAAAACGAAACAAACATCATGATGTTGTAGACCTTGACAAGCTCCCAAACGCAGAGGCTCCATTCCCTTCTGTGTCTACATTTTAACTTTTGCTATAATTGCAGTCGAGTGAGTGTTGACTGCAAACTGTCGCACAGTGAAATGGAACAAGCTATACACCTTTCAGTTGACCAGAAACTTTAATCTGTTCACAAACGGAGCTTCTAAAAAGAATCTCATTAACAACGCCACTTATTAAAAAACATTTGCTCTGACGAATTTTTGTAAACTTAAAATTTAATGGAAAATAAAACCAGACAAGACAGGGCTTCTGGTTAGTCAATATTTCCAAATTAGTTTCCAACTAGTTGTAAACTGATTGCCTTTTAGTCACTAACTGGTTACAAACTCATTGATAACTAGTCGTTTATCAATTGCCGTTGCAAGTACATAATTAACCTGTTGAAAAATACATAATTTGAAGTTTGGAGCAAAATTACTCAGCGACTAGCTATTTCCCTCTTAAGGAAAAAAATGCATCCAAAATCTTCTTTGAATTTTTGATGTAAGGATCTGCCGATCTGGTGGATGGGCGATGTACTATTCGGGTAGGCTCTGACTGGTGCCAACTTTTCGGCGCTGCGCCCAGATGCTGCAACTTACACGTCAATTGTACTTACTATACCTCCAAGCGGTATCCACTGGGACCTGGGATGCTCCGTCCAGAGCTGACCTGCTAAACTAGTAAGTACGAGTGTTGACAAAGGAATCCGGAATTAAAGAATTGTGATCGATCAACACTATAATTGCTCTGCGAACGATGACTGACTGCACGAATCTCAGTGGTCTACGAGAGTTTTCGCGTAAATGTCCCAGCGGATGAATTCAAATGACAGAATCAACGGTGGACTTCAGCAGTCAAAAAAGCAGAAACCCCTGAAGGAGCTTCTCCAACATATTTGGTTTAAAGGTGTTTCAGGGTCTTTCAATACTTGGACAGGGTATTGAAGTAAAGATGGTGGCGGATGAGCTCCTGGTGAGCCAACGGCAGCACTCACACCCCTGCAGCAGGGTACTGACACTGGATATTCCAGCCCTTTATGTCCGAAGGGATCCAAAAGGACCTGGCCCTCCAGGTTGGGGGTTGCGCGTAGGGTTAACTACCCAACCACGTAAAAAAATATTAGTTCCGAAACAACTAATAGCCTCGGATAACGATAATGATTTCAAAGTTGACGACCCAAGCAAACGAAAAAAGGACAATGACCTCCGGATCTGCACGTGGAACGTAAGATCTCTTAACGGACTAGGTGCAGCTGGAGAATTAGCGGACGCCCTGGACTGCTGCAAAGCAGACATAACCGCCATCCAAGAAGTGCGATGGAGTGGACCGGGCATAAAGAAGATGAAAAAACTGTGACATCTACTATGGCGACTGCTACAGACAACAGAAACAGCGGTTAATTGGGTGCGGATTTGTCGTTAGAGAAAGATTAAGGGATAAGGTGATCAGCCAAAATCCAGTCAATGAGCGTATAATGACCATCCGCATCAGGGCTAAATTCGCCAACATTAGCCTTATATGCGCCCACGCCCCCACAGAAGAGCAAGATGACGATTCCAAAGACTGTTTCTACGAGCTCCTCGAAGAAACGTATGAGCAGTGCGCTAGACACGACGTGAAAATCGTTCTTGGTGATTTTAACGCAAAACTAGGGAAGGAGGACATCTTTGGAAATACAATCGGTAAGCATAGCCTCCACGAAAAAACCTCCGAAAACGGACTGAGGCTGATCGATTTTTCTGCGGGGCTAAATCTTGTTGTACACGCTTCCCGCATCTCAAAATTCATAAAGGTACATGGCGATCTCCAGATCAATTAACCGTCAACTAAATTGACCATGTTGCGATCGACGCAAGGCACTCTTCCAGTGTGCTAGATGTCCGAACTTTCCGAGGGGCCAACTTTGACTCGGACCACTACCTTGTTGTAGCCAAGGTACGAATGAGGATATCTTGTTCACGACCTACACGAACTAACGCTGTGAAGAGATATGACGTCGGAAAGCTACAATCGCCAGAGATAGCCAATGCCTTTTCCAATCGAGTGTCCCTTCAATTATCCTTGAATCCCAAGCCGCCAGCATTAAGCATTGAAGACCAATGGCAGCAATGCCAACAAGCCATCAGAACCGCTGCCTCTGAGGTTCTGGGATTCACTCGGCCACCAAAACGAAACCCATAGTTCGATGAAGAATGGAGGCAGGCAAATGCAGCCAAACAAAAAGCAAGACAAATGCTGATGCAACAACGAACAAGGGCTGCTTACGATCAGTATAACGAGATCTAGAAAGAGAAACGAAGGGAAGAACACCGACTTCTCAAAAAGAAAAAGAAGCAGCATGAGAAGCGCTCGTTTGAGGAAATTGAGAGGTGCCATGACAGGAACGAGATTCGGAAGTTTTACGAAAAGGTAAAAAGATCCTGCCAGGGTGGCAAGCCCCGAACTCAAGCCTGTAAAGACCAGCAGGGAGACATATTTGTTAAGTCACAGTCGCTACTGAGGATCTGGAAAGATCACTTCAGCAGACTGCTGAACGGCGGCGGCGATGAGGATACAAATTCCGCTGTTGGGCAGAATGCCCCCTTCAACATGGACAATGATCAAGAAAGCCGTCCTCCTGACCGAGAAGAAGTTAAGCTTGCCATATGCAAACTTAAATCAAATAAGACTGCAGGTGCAGATGGCCTTGATGCCGAACTCTTCAAGGCAGCTGGCGACCAGTTGGAAAGGAGCATGCGCACCAGCTGATCTGCATGATATGGTGGGAAGAAAGCATGCCCGATGAATGGAACCTCAGTATCGTATGACCGATCCCAAAGAAGGGAGACCCTCACAATTGCGCCAATTATAGAGGGATAAGCCTCCTTAACGTCGCTTATAAGATCTTGTCTGCTGTAATATGTGAACGTCTGAAACCCCACGTCAAAAACTTGATAGGTCCTTATCAATGTGGTTTTAGACCAGAGAAGTCCACAATAGACCAAATTTTCACATTACGGCAGATCTTGGAAAAAACCCGAGAACATAATATCGATATTCACCACCTCTTTATCGATTTCAAGGCCTTGTATGAGAGAATTTACAGAGACGAGCTGTACAGAGCCATGTCTAGTTTCGGCATCCCTGCAAAACTTGTACGACTGTTCAGGATGGCTTTGAAGAATTCACGCTGTTCCGTCAAGGTCGGTAAAGAACTTACCGAGACCTTTGATGTCGAAAAAGGTTTTAGGCAAGGGGACAAACTGTCATGCGATTTCTTCAACATCATACTTGAACAGATTGTAAGAAATTCAAACGTCAACACCAGAGGAACAATCCTTCAAAAGTCTGTACAATTACTCGCCTATGCAGACGATATTGACGTAATGGGAAGAAAAAGAATGATGTCATAGGTGCTTTTGCGAGTATTGAAACAGAAGCTGCAAAAATGTGTTTGGTGGTTAATGAGGGCAAAACGAAGTATATGTTGTCATCAAACAAGGACTCAGAACTGGAAGAGATTTCTGCCCCAGCTGCTGAAGCAAATCAGGCAATCCAAGAGCTAAGACAAAGCAACTTGAATAAGGGAGCAACCATTTTCAAAATAGCCGCTCAGAGAAGGAGAAATGCGCAGGAGATTCGTTCGCCAAAGTTCATAAATGATGCTCAAGGACTGCTACTTGTGGATGACGACAAAATTCTTCACAGGTGGCGACAGTATTGCGATGATCTTTTGAATGAACAGTTTCCTCGGCGCCACTTTCCAACAGCTGCACCTAACTTTACGGAAGTATCCGACGTCACAGTCGAAGAAGTTAGGGAGGCAGTTAAGAACTCTAAAAAAGGCAAAGCGATTGGGCCAGACGAGGTACCATATGAGTTTTGGAAAAATATGGGAGACATCGGGTTGAGATGGCTCACGATTCTCATCTCCAAACTTATAAGAGGTGACAGTTTGCCTAATCAATGGAGGGAAAGTTTTCTCCTTCCAATGTACAAGGGAAAGGGAGATACCAGAAGCTGTGACAACTATCGTTCGATCAAGTTGATGTCCCACACTATGAAGATCGTTGAGCGGGTCTTGGATAGCCGACTGCGGAAAATAATAAGGCTTTCTGATGACCAATGCGGGTTTGTCGCGGGTAAGTCAACTACAGACGCAATCCAAAGTATAAGGATCATTATGGAAAAACACCGAGATGCCTTAGAGGATTTGCATATTGTGTTGGTTGACTTCGAAAAAGCATTCGATCGACAACCACGAGATCTGATATGGGTGGCCCTCAGACACCGAGGAGTTCCTGAAGCCTATGTGCGAATAATTATGGACATGTACGAGGGAGCAGTTACAAAAGTGAGATGCCCAGCTGGAGTCACCGAAGAATTCCAAATAACAGTAGGTGTACATCAGGGAAGTGTCTTGAGTCCACTGCTCTTTATTGCTGTTCTGGATTATTTGCTCGAAGGAAAAGTAACGGACAATAAAGTACAACAATTATTCTTTGCTGACGATGGAGCCATCATAAGCGAGGATCCTACATCCCTGCAACGAGCACTTGACGTTTGGATTGATGTTCTGGAAGGAAATGGGTACCGTATTAGCGCTAAAAAGACTGAATACCTGTGCTGCCCTTTTTCTGATCCAGACAAGCCTATTCCAGACATTTATTTGAATGGAAATGTGCTTCCCAAGTGTGAAAAGTTTAAATATCTGGGATCTATGATCAATAGTGAAGCAACTTGTGATGACGACATCAATCATCGAGTAAGCGTAGGGTGGATGAAGTGGCGAGAAAACTCCGCTATCTTCTGTGATCGAAAAATGCCCCCTAAGCTGAAGGGAAGACTCTACACAGCAGCTGTCCGTCCAGCTCTGACATACGGTTCACAATGTTGGACAATGTACAAAAAGTATGAGAGCAAATTGACGGCAGCCGAAATGAAGATGCTTCGGATGACAGCAGGAGTAACAAAGCTTGATCGAATTAGAAGTACTAAGATCCGTGGAAGCCTTCATGTCAAAAGTACCATCTTGGACAAAATTCAGCACAACCGGCTCAGTTGGTATTGTCATGTTCAAAGGAGAGATCCGCAGAACCCCGTCCAAAAGGCAATATCGTACAACGTTTCAACAAATTCGCGACGAAAAAGAAAAGGCAGGCCAAAACACTCCTGGTACAAGCAAATGCAAAAACAGCAGCTTTTGGTTGGCCTCAGACATGGAACAATCCAAAACCGGGAGGCTTGCAGACGCTTTCTGAGGTCAACGCGGCGTACCCCACAGGCGGATCACTAGTGTGAAGCAGAAAAGTGGGAGAGTTGTGATCGCTTCAAGATCACTACTCGTAACGCCAGAAATGGAAAGAAGAAGAAACAAGGACTCAGAACATCGACGAATTGGACAAAACGTCACAGTTGATACACAAAACGTCGAGGTAGTACAGGACTTCGTCTACCTAAGAGCCGCTATAGACACGGAAAACAACATCAGTGCAGAGATCAAACGGAGAATAACTCTTGCCAACCGTTGCTTCTTTGGGTAAAGAAGGCAATTGAGAAACAAAACCCTCTCCAGAAAAACCAAGGTAACCTTGTATAAGACCTTGATCATCCCAGTCCTGCTTTACGGCGCGGAAGCATGGACTTTATCGAAAGCGGATGAGGAAACCCTTGGTCGTTTCGAAAGAAAAATTCTCCGAATGATCTTTGGTCCCGTATGCGAAGACAATGTGTGGAGAAGAAGATACAACAACGAGCTGTATGAGCTGTACCGCGACATGGGCATAGCTAGAAGAGTACGCATCGCGAGGCTACGATGGTTGGGCCATGTAGAGCGGATGGACCCAAACGCTCCGGCTCGTCGGGTGTTCGAAAGCACATTGCAGGGAAATCGCGGAAGGGGAAGACCTCGTCTTAGGTGGCGCAATCAAGTGGATGAAGAATTCAACCGACTTAGAGTGCGAAACTGGAGAGAGCTCGCCCGAAATCGAAGCCGTTATAGAAGGAAATTGGCTAAGGCCCAGGTTCACCCCGAACTGTAATGCCCACCTAAGTAAGTAAGTAAGTAAGTAAGTAAGGATCTGCCGAAGAAATAAAGTATTACACATTTAGCACTGCAAAATGAAAAAAGAGGTTCTATTATTTCCTTTATTTAACATTGAATAGTCTCAACACGAGAGGGGAAACCGGAAATAACTAAAAAACAACTCGCAACAAACACTTACAACTCACGAACAAAGCATACACTTATGTATTCTTTAATTTGGTTAAAAGTGAAAAGGAAAGGATTTTGATTTGAATTGTTTAAAATAAAGTAAAATTAAAAAAAAAACATATTGAATCAATACAGGCCGTACCGAACTTATTAAAGTATACCCTATGCTTGTTGATTTTATTTTGGGAAACAGCCTTTCAAATATCCCCAATCTTTTCAACAAATCGACCATTATAAAAATCCCCATTCCCAACCACAAACGTTATAACATCATCTCTCAGTGGAACACTATAGCGATTTAACTTTTGGGACAAAACAAAGGGTAAAGCCTCAAGCGAAAGAGAGAAAAGACAGTTTTCCCCTCCAACGACAAAAGTGTGGCACCTATGATTACAAATCTCTTTCCATCTATAAATAGCCCTTCAGTACCTCACCACCAAAACGAAGCCATCCAATTTAAATAAATTCATCGATACCTCCTACCTGTGCCTTTTATTTAACATCTGAAGCCGAAACCAAAGATTTATTTGTTTGTCTGTCAAAATCATAACACGAATTGAAAAAACTTATCACTGATTTTGTCTTATTCCACTGTGGGTAAACATCTACATCCCAAAATTATGTTAGAGTTCCTCAGATCCGCCAGAGCTAGCTCGAAGCTATTGTGTGCCCTCGTCTCAGCCAGACTACCTACTAACGCACAATTATGTGCATATATAATGTTTACATTAAAACAATGCAAAGTTGGAAGCAAAAATATTCAAATTTCAACAAAACGAAAAACATACAGAAGATGCTATACGATAGAGGAGCTTAGTCATCACAATGCTTTGGGATTGGGGCCATTTCACAAGCCTTTTATTGGTTACGCTACATCTTGTATAACCGTTTGAAAATGCATTTCGAGTTTGATTATGGACAAATACTCAATTTCAGGCCTGATACGTAACATTTGATTAAGTCAATATAAAAGCACCTTGAATGCCAGGAACTGGTATCAGTATTGGAATTGAGCTTGTGGCAGAAACTAACCGATTGCACAGTATGGATGTCAATGGCAATATCAAGAGATCCATGGTAAGGCAGTTGACGAGGACGTTTTCCTTAATATCTCCCATCTAAATATATTTAACATATTTCATAGATTTTCATGATGATCAGCCTTGCGGCAAGTAAACCTCAGTACGATTACCAACCAATTTCACCGAGTCAATCGGTAGCTTTGCCCTTTAATGTGGGTGGTGGTTCCAGTTTCAATCAGGGTGCTCAAATTATGCAAATAATCCCATCACAGCCAATCTCTCAAGGATACTTTCCCCCAGTACAACAATCCAATCCAATTGCCCAACTACCATCATTCCCACCAGCAGCACCAGCTCCTCAATACATTCCACCAGCTCAAGTACAACAACCTTTCCAGGATGTCTCTCAAATTCCTTTGCAGAATACTCACAGCTCTTTCGGAGGATCAAGCTTTAATGTTCAACCTCAGGGACAGTCTAGTTCCTACCATCCACAGGCTCAAGGACACTCTCAGGGTCAATCAGGTGGATTCGGAGGTCAATCTCAAGGCTTCTCTGGTGCCCAATCTGGTTCCTTTTCAGGAGGCCAATCGGGTGGACATTCTCACGGTCAATCGGGTGGATTCGGAGGCCAATCACAAGGCTTTTCCGGTAGTCAATCGGGCTCTGGTGGATTTGGTGGCCAATCACAAGGCTTTTCTGGTCAGTCAAGTTCATTCAACCAACAGGCCGCCTTCCGTCCACAACAGGAAGTTATTGTGACCAAGGATATCTTTGTTCACACTGCTCCCCAAGATCTCGAAGATGAACCCGACATCAACCAACAAATCCAGTCAGTACCAATCCGTAAGAATTACCGAATTATTTTCATCAAGGCACCATCACACAACCTGAGGGTTGCTGCTCAAGCCCTGCAACAAGCTCAACAAATCAACGAGGAAAAAACCGTCATCTATGTTCTCTCGAAAAAGGCTGACGCTGCTGAGCTTCAGAGGGAGCTCTCTCAAGTCAATGCTGCTCAGACAGTCAATCAAAAGCCCGAAGTATACTTCATCAAGTACAAGACCAACGAAGAGGCTCAACGTGCACAACAAGAGATTCAGGCGCAATATGATGCCTTGGGTGGATCTTCAAGTGTTTCCGACGAAGGAATCGCCCCAGTAATTGGAGCGTTGGGTGGCGGTAACCAACAAATCAGCGGAGGTGGTCATTCCGGAGGTGGTCTTTCAGGAGGTGGTCATTCAGGAGGTGGTAGTGGACACTCTGGATCGATCAGCCATTCAGGCGGTGGTCATTCTGGAGGTCGTCATTCTGGAGGTGGAAGAGGCCATTCTGGTTCGACTATCACTCATCCAGCAGCCGGAAGCGCTAATTTCATCACAAGCCTTTTAAGCAGTGGAAGTGGACAGTCGGGATCGATCGCTGCTGCTCCAAGCCATAAATATCTGCCAGCCAAAGTCTGATCGGTAATTGAAGAATCATGTGTGCCGTACTCTAAGTCATTTAGTCATAGTTATTTAAGACGACCATTAAATGCATTGTTTTAAATTGCAAACATAAGCTTTTGTCTGTCTTACTTAAACTCGTTGACGGGAGACAGTAGGTTTTGTCTTACGTCTGAAAATCCTGAAGTTACAAATAAATTCATTAATTATCCTCACTAATTATATGGGCAGAGCGTGTAAATGGTGATTATATTCAAGTCTTGTCGAAGTGCATATGTAAGGTGATCTTCAATATCACTCTAAGGCCGAAAATCTTTTTCAGGAAAAAGAAGGCAATAGAAGGTACTCAAAGTTTTTCAAAGAGAAGCATCAAACTTTGAGTAATCTTCTTTATAAAGAAGCTTCTTCAAACACAATTTTCATCTTAATAACGTGTATAGATGAATAGATAAGAGCATGCATGCCATTGTAAATGATTACGACCAAAGGGCCACCGCGCCGGCCGCAACTGGCTCCAATAAACTACACACATCAAAAGCATTTGGGGCCGTATGTCAGAAATAATGCGCCGATTATTCTCTTCCAAGGCGTCAACCGTCTTGGGCTTATCTGCGTAGACAAGCGATTTCACATAACTCCACAAACCACAGTCCAAAGGTGTTAAATTGTCCGGTCTTGGAGGTAACTCCTTCAAACTCGAATTCAGGTAAAAAATTACGTCAACAGCGATTTCGCTTCTTGATTATTTACCAAAAGTGCCTAATGGTCATGTGGCAGTAACGCATCATAAAATGTGAAAATCGCCCAGTGGTCGTGTGGCAGTAACTCACCATAAAATCTGCAAAGCTGTGTCTTGTAAAAGATGTCCCCAGTTAATAAGCTAACAAAGCTTTCATGGTAATTATCGATTTTTTATTTGAACAAGCAAATGTTTTTCAACGGCAGCCTATTCCGATCTAAATTACAAAGCGTTGAGGTTGGTATAACTTTTCAACGAATATACTTTGATCAGTCCACAAACATAAGGCTTCCTTGGACCTTGGTACTTTAAATTCTAACAAAGTTTGTTACTCCTGAGGCCAGTAACACAAACCTACAAGTCAACAAGCCAAGAGCCACTTGCAGTTCAAACATGCAGGTTGTTGCTACAGAAATTTCTTACACTTGTCGCAATTCCCTTGTACTACAAGTACTTGTAGTTTTGTGTTACAGAGAGGCAGTGCTGTCGTACGGAGCATCTTCATCTCAACTTGAACTACACTTTTTACCTATACGTCAAGTGCTACTTGCAGGGGCTTATAACACAAAACTACAAGTACTTGTAATACAAGGGAATTGCGACAAATGTAAGAAATTTCTGTAGCAAAAACCTGCATGTTTGAACTACAAGTGGCTCTTGGCACAAAGTTACAAGTTTGCTTGCTCTTCTACAAACATAATGGACATATTCCTACAAGTGGCTATTGACTTGTAGCTTTCTGTTTCAGGCCCCAAGGCTATAAATAATTCTATCTTGTGATTACTCTATCGTCAGCAGAGAATCGCTTATGTACATATATTGGTATTCGGTACTTTATCATCCAGCAGGACTTTGATAAGGAGCTGAGAACTACATCTGGACATCTTTCCTCTGCCATTGCTGTTTCATTCATATGTCATATCTTCAATCATTTGCACATAGACCTCTGGAACTTCTCGGTATCTGAGGGCCACTCATATCAGATTCTCCTGTTGTCGATCAAATATTTTGGATGTAGATGATTTGTTGCGTCGATGAAATGCTTTTTCGAAGTCAAGCAGTACAACTTGCAAATCACGGCGTTTTGCCATTATGATCTTCATAATCTTGTTTCCATCTGTTGTTGACTAGCCCTCGACACAACAGCATTGGTCATCACCAACAGAAATTCAGCCTTATTAATTTTCACAGTCGGCTTCCAAAGACCAGCAAGAAGACAAGGTCGATGTCTTCTATCTTTTTCCAAAACTCTAATGGTGTCTCGGCTGGCCTAGAAACTTTGCCTCTTTTGGAGTTCTTAACTGCCTCATTACCTCCTTCGGGTATTTTTGTTGAGTTGGGTCCAGCGGCTTAGAACTGCTTCCAAGGAAACTATTAGCTCAATAGGTCACACCCCATAACACAATACCGTCCTCACCTATTCTGAATTTTGAGGTCTTCTTTAAGAAGCTGTCCATGAGCATCGTTCATGAACTTCGCGTCCAACGAACTTTCTCAGTTTTTCTGTGGAAAATAATTGCCCCTTATTCAAATTGTTTTGTTGCGTTTCTTGAATAGCTTGGTTTGCATTAGAAGCTGGAGCAAACATTTCTTACAGCTCCCAATACATTCCTTCCGTGCTCTTTGAATGGAGTTGGGCGCACTTCTTATTCGCTTTTTTTTTTTGAAGCATCTTTATTCCCTCTAGAGGCCGTTCTTTTCGCATCTCTATTATTTGAGATATACTTTCAAGGCATACTAAATAACATTTAGTATGCCTTGAAAGCCGCTTTTTTTATCACTTCTTTGGTTTCATCATTCCATCACTTTGTCCATTTGTGCCCCTTTGACACTTGTTGTCATCATTTAGCTCTTTTGGTGTAGGCAATCTTACATCAGACTTTGTGTTTTTGAGATATTAAGTGTTTCACATTAAAAAAAGCTGATTTCCTCCTTTCTTTGAGCCTGAGAAACAAAAACAAAACTAAATCAAAAATTATATCTTTCTTTTCAGATGGTTTTTGAAGCGCTGAAACTAAATTTGAGAACTCTAGAGACTTGACTATGTAAATGGTTTGACATGGTAGTGTCCTATTTCGGAAAAAGATTTGAAACAGATACCAAATTTCTTCTGAAAGCTTATGATGTGCTGACCTCCAATCCGTCATCCTAACCATGTCAGGTTCTTATGATCATAACCCATGGAAGTAAAAATGCTTTTTCTTATCGAAAACCTGAAGAGCTGAACAATTCAGTGACTTGATTTGAGTTAGCACATCAAAAACCTTTAGAAATATATTTTCTGATTCAAAAATCTTTTCGAACCTGCATCTTTGACATGAGAACAGTCTAATTAATCAACATCAACAACTTGAATGATTTATTGAAAGGGACATGAACCAAATTGAAGTGTGAATTACGTGTTACAGTTCTACCATTCATTTGAAACATGAATAGTGATAATAGGGTCAGCTGTTTGGGTGCTAGAGCTAATTTGCTTCGTAAGACAGAAAGAAGGGATTTTGAAACTTTGAGCGACTATTCGCACCATCAAGTGATCGTAAATATATTATGGATTATCCCGTCCATTTTCACCTATTTCTTCCGATCATTCCGAATTGATAGTGAAGAACAGAATCACACATCTTAAAACCCGCGAGGGACAAAAAAAAACAATACATTTAAATTAATAAGGTATTTAAAAACAAAAGCCTAGTGGCAACACGGCCCATAGGTGGATAGGAGGATTAAGTTACCTCAAATATCAAAAGAACTATACATTACAAGACTAAGCAACAAAATCTGAAAAACAGCCACCATTTTGGATTTTTTCATCAAACGCACTCGAAACAGACTTTTCCAAACAAAAGAGACTTTTTTTCTCAATGACAACGCGACATAGCAATTAGAAAATTAAATTAAGCAATTGCTGCATAAGCAACACTAAAAAATTTCAACTTTGAACTAAACAAAAAACTTTTCGCAACATTGAGCAAGAACAACAACTAAATACACAACGCACACACCACCGCGACTTTATTAGACATTCTGAACTTTAAATTAACTCAAATTGGTTAAACACTTAAGGCCCCGGCCCATAGAACGCGTTGCGCGCGGTAGGAGCGGCGCGGCAACTGATGCGGTGGGTTTTGCCGCACGCAACTGATAGGGGTGACCCATAGAATCCGTTGCGGTGTCTCAACTCAACAAGGCCACTCATGTTAACAGAAGAGAAAATTTCAAATTGGTTCTTACTGCGCATGTCATCAGAGAGAAAATTTCAAATTGGTTCTGTCACCGCGTGAGAGCCGCGGCAAAATAGAAGTTTGGCTACTCGGCGCGTGCAGCGCGTTGCTCGCGGTGCTTATGGGTCACCTCTCATAAGAACGTGTGTATTTAATCGAGCTGTCAGTTGAAAGCGGTGCCGCATGCACGCACCGCGTTCTATGGGCCGGGGCCTTTATTTTTACACACCGATTTAAAATAAATTGTGATTTTGAAGTCGCTATACTAAACGAATTTTCATTGGAAATGATTATTATTTTCCTAAGAAACGTCATATCACTTTTCACGTACAAAATACACCTGTCTCTTTCTACCACACAAAGTGAATTGAAAAGATGGAATAAGCCGCAAAAAACTTTTAAATTCAAATAAATGGATTTGAATGTTTGAGCAAATGAATTTGGCTGTTTGGATAGTCGATCTTTTTTTTTTCTTAATTTTTCAGTTTAATTGATTCATACTAAAAACATAAAATGATTACTATTCCTGGGAGCGTCTATAACAAATTATTTTCTTTTTTATAAAATTTTGTTTGGTTTCTACTTAAGAGTGTTTAATAAATTGACAAAGCGACATAATGAGAATGTAAAAATGACATCTCTTAAAATATTATATAGCTACGCTTATCTTGTTAGAATTAAAATACATACATATGTTGCACTCATGAAGTTTTTATCGTAAATAAATATTAAGAAATTGAGAAACAAAACCCTCTCTAGAAAAACCAAGGTGACCTTGTATAAGACCTTAATCATCCCAGTCCTGCTGTACGGCGCGGAAGCATGGACCGTATCGAAAGCGGATGAGGAAACTCTTGGTCGTTTCGAAAGAAAAATTCTCCGAATGATCTTTGGTCCCGTATGCGAAGACAATGTGTGGAGAAGAAGATACAACAACGAGCTGTATGAGCTGTACCGCGACATGGGCATAGCCAGAAGAGTACGCATCGCGAGGCTACGATGGTTGGGCCATGTAGAGCGGATGGACCCAAACGCTCCGGCTCGTCGGGTGTTCGAAAGCACATTGCAGGGAAATCGCGGAAGGGGAAGACCTCGTCTTAGGTGGCGCAATCAAGTGGATGAAGACCTCAACCGACTTGGAGTGCGAAACTGGAGAGAGCTCTCCCGAGATCGAAATCGTTATAGGAGGATGTTGGTTGAGGCCCAGGTTCACCCCGAACTGTAATGCCCACCTCAGTAAGTAAGTATATTAAGAAAACGAAGCTCTTTAACTTTCATTCCAACAGAATGCTGAATACGTCAGTGTATAAAAGATGTGCTGCACAGAGCCCTATAAGGCGTGGCAAAATTTCCGAAGCCCCCGGAAAAGTTTTAAGATAAAACTACGCAATGATTGTACATTTTCTTGAACATATTACTGAAAGCATACCGCACAGGACAGATTTACCATTAGAATGTAGTATTTGCAAAATTCACTTCGTCGAAAGGTGCCCAACTCAGAGAGATGTATTTTTGGCTGTGACTTCTTGTCGGAGGACCAGGTTCTAATGAAACTGGATGAGATGGATATAACAAGACTATATGAGTACTGCAAAATTTCTTTGAAATATAGAGAAAGAATAATTAATGAAGAGCTTTGAAAAAAAAAAGTAACTGAAAAGAATTTTACAAGTTTAAAAAATTAAAAAAAAGTAATAGTAAAAAACATTGTTTAAAAAGTTAAATAAAAAAATAGCCATTTGCAAATAATTATTTATGTTGTCAATCTGGCAGACGGCGGGCGTTACGCCATGCTGTAAAGATTTTTGTACTATCAATTGTATGTGTAAATTAATAATTTAATAAAAATCTATCTTATCTAATCTAAAATCTAATCTATTACTGAAAGCTTTATAACTCCAGCAAAATTTCAATTTGAATGAATTTATTCACTTGTGAAAAACCAGACAGATATGGATTCAATGGCTCATGAGGGCAAAACGAAGTATGTGCTGTAATCCAAGTCCAACAAAAGCAAAAAATCGACGAATTGGTCAAAACATCAGGAGCCTTTTGAGAAGTAAAACTTCCTCTAGAAAAACAAAGTTTACCCTTTATTATACCTTTATCATCTCAGTCCTTCTATGCGGTGCATAATCATGGATCTTATCTAAAGTGGATGAGGAAACACTTGGCAGCTGGGGAAAAAAAATACTACGAGTGATCTTTGCTCCCGTATGTGAAGACAATGTGTGGAGAAAAAGATTCAACAATAAAGTGTATGAGCTGTACTGCGACATGGGCATAGCTAGAGGAGTAAAGTGAGACTACGTTGGCTGAGCGTATGACCAACTAAACTTTAGCTCGATGGGGTTTCGACAGCAAATTGCAGGGAAATCGTTTATGGTTAAGACCTCGTATTAGATGGATGATGTAATCAAGTGGAAAAAGACCTCAACCTACTTAGAGCTAATAACAGGAGAGGGCTCGCCACAGGTCGAAATGTTGTCGATAGATGTTGCGGACCAAGGTTCACCCAAACCTGAAAGCCCACCTGAGTAAGTAAGCTGTGAAAAGCTCTGACACATCTGAATTTCGTTGGTCATAACTTTTCCCACATTTATCTAAAAATCTTTCCTCCACCATCTTTATAATTTAGAATCTGAGTTGTGTCTGAATCAAAAAGTTGTTTCCAGTTGTGTGAGCTTTAGCCTTAAACCCACTTTAATGGGAGTACCACTAAGCTCAACTTTAGAACCAGTATTATTTTGCATGCTCATAAGCTCGTATTGCAAGAATGTTTCGATCCACTTAAGGACTAATCACATGAGCACGACCAACGTACGACGTTCCTTACGATTTTTTTAGTAAACGATGGAAGTATAGTTCATACTTATTTTTAGGTGGACAAACTCTTATTTGTGTGCCTAAAATTAAAAAAATAGAGAAAAAAAAATGTATTCGTTATGAATAAATATCTAGTAGGTACGAACTATCAGACTTTATCCAGCGAATAAATTTTTCGGCGTGCTTAGCTTCAAAATCATTTCTGTTTTTGTTTTGGATGCAAATTGTGTTCGTTATTCGTGAAGAATGTAAAACACAAATGTGAATGAAATGTCAAAATCAACGAATATTCGTTCATTCGTCGTTCTTTGGTCGTTCTCATGTGAATTGTACTTTACTCGCAGATTACGTTCAACTCCTCCTGGCTAGGCCATTCCAACAGATAAATGATCTCTTCTTTCTTATGAATGAAGACTTTAACCTAATAAGTGACTGGTCAACTGCTTACGGCTTCAAATTGAACCCAGCTAAATCTCAAGTCGCTTATATCTCAAACATCATCGCAATATCAACTGTCATTTATAAAAATGAAACATCCACAACTTCATTAGGTATACTCAAGTAAACGTCTAAATTAATCCTTAAGGCCCCGACCCATAGAATCCGTTGCGTCCGTTCGCTGCCGGATTCAACTGACAGCAGTGAGTTTTACCGGACACAACGGATTGGGGTGACCCATAGAATCCGTTGCGGTGTGAAGAGAAAACTTCAGATTGGTTTTGACTGCGCATGTCATCAGTTCTGCCGGACGCAAAAGTTAAAAGTTGGGCTACTTTTCCGTTGCGTCCGTTGCATCCGATGCTTATGGGTCACCTCTCATAAGATCGTGTGTATTTAATCGAGCTGTCAGTTGAATCCGGCAGAAAACGGACGCAACGGATTCTATGAGTCGGGGCCTTTAATGTGATTCTACGCGTGTTTTTTTTGTTTGCGATAGTCTACTGCTTTGTTTGTTTTCCATGTAACTGCACAAAGTAAGAATACGACTTCAGACACATTCAAAGACAGTCAATAAATCATAAAATTACTTCCAATTTTCTTTATTCCTATTCATTTGTTCCACTCGCGCATATTTAATAAAAATTTGTTCCCACAAAATTTTAAAATATCTTCTACTTAGCACACAAGAGAAAGTATGTGCGACTAAGTCGAGCCCTTTATTATACCTCTGATATTATAGTTGCGAACCATGTCAACCATATTCTCTTACACAATAGCAAATCCCACTGATATTGTTCGCCACTGCATTGTATACTGCTTACCATCTCAAATAAATTTCCTTGAGAATGAGCGCTGTTAGTGACAAGATGGGGGACCGTCCTGTACTACTGCGTGCTGTTGTCATGTGTTATTTGTTCTATGTAGTATTAGTGTAGTAAGTCTTGTGGTGTATCGGCCAAAGGTTTCATGTAAATGTAAATGTAAATTTCCTTGAAAAAACTAGTTCAAGACTTTTTCATTACAACTGTGCATCAACATTGCGTCTAAATTCTTAAATCGAATGTATTCAAATGAGTTACATGGCCCATAAATTGTTTGCTTAGTGTAGGCCAACTTTTATTGTCCGACCTTAATGCTAAATGCAGTAGGCAATTTAGAGAACCATTAATATATTCGTAAAAAAGACAACAATCAAATTTTTCATTAAATTAAAATGTGGCCAACTTCTTGCTGAATGAACCGAACCCTATACGCCCAAGAAATCAAATATTGTGCTTAGACTGTATTTATATTTATTCCTATAGTGTATTGGTATCTACATAGCAGGTTATCTTTACGACTAAAGATTTTTTTTTAATAGACTTGGCTTTTAAGAAGAAAAAATAAAACAAGATGTCACCACTTCCTCACTGGCCATCCGGAAGTGATCAAAAAGTGGTCAAACAAGTTGCCACAAAGAATATTTATTTCTATTTTTAAAACACACCCATCAGTACATTAGCATATTGCTACAAGACATAACCCATAGATTCAAGTTCACGGTGAGTATCTCACATTTGGTCAATACTCAATCATTAGAAGCCAAATTTGGGTTCATTTGAATGAAATCATCATAAAATCGACAATCGGGTTTGTAATTTGTCTTCAACAAAGAAGCTGAGTAGTATTGAACACCCCATCATTAGTAAATCATTGCACCAGATCACTCAAATTAACCTCTTTTCTGTCACATTGTGCAATCAAAGAAGAGCTATTGCAGCCCAGATGGCATCCGATGGTTTTTGCAAGTCAAAATACGCTACAGTCTCACGCTTTAGTATGTTGAACTACAAAAGTGAACCAAAAACATAGCTTAAATAAATAAATTAAACTGACTTCAATGCCAGCTACTCTCTATATCCGAAGGAGGACGCCTTAGAAGACATCAGTGATGGATGAAAAGTATACCTTTTGGGTATAACATCCGTCGAGTTTGAACGAGGCGGGGCAAAATAGACACAAAAAAAAAACACACTATCTGCATATTTGAAGAACCGATAAATTTTAAGTGCCCTGCATCGAAGTCGATATGGTAACGACCTTCACGGAGTCGATGGTTTGAGCTCTTAATTGTTGCAGACCTACACTTGGTCAGGTACGAATCTTTTATTCGGTATAAATAGTCACGCTTTACAAATTATTGATTATAGTTCAACTTCAGTCAAAGAAGAAGAAATAGAAAATCAATATGCGCGCTTTTGTGGTACGTTTCCTTTCCTCGTTGTGCAAACTGAATTCCTTAAAGTCTTTTTGCTCTTTTGTGTGTTTCAGGTTTTAAGTTTGATCGCAGTTGCATCTGCTGGACGCTTGGGATACGATTACCAACAAGGAGTATCTGGATCAAGTGAGCTTTCATCATCAGGATCAGGAATTAACAATATTGTAGCCCTTGGAGGACAAGGAGCTGGTCTCAGCTTAGGTTCCGTAGGTGGATCTTTGGGTGGTGGATCTCTCGGAGGTGGATCACTTGGAGGTTTATCACTCGGAGGTGGATCACTCGGAGGTGGATCACTCGGTGGTGGATCACTTGGAGGTTTATCACTTGGAGGTGGATCACTCGGTGGTGGATCACTCGGTGGTGGACATGGAGGTGCCTCAAACCAAGTCATCGATGGTGGACTCACCAAGGAATTCTTCATTTTCTCCGCCCCAGAAGAGCAAGCCCAAGAAGGACATACCCACGAAAGTATCGTCACACAAATCAAGAAGAACCTCCGTGTCATCTTCATCAGGGCCCCAGAAAACAACGCCGTCCATAACTCTGCCCTCAACTTGGTCAGACAAGCTACTGAAGACAAGACTGCCATCTATGTCTTGGTCAAGGAAGCCGATGCATCAGAAATTGCCCACCAAGTCGAACAAATCAGCGAGAACATCAGAGCCAAGCCAGAGGTCCGATTCGTCAAGTACAGGACTCAACAAGATGCCCAAAATGCTCAACAGACAATTCAGCAACAATATGAACAATTGGGAGGTTCCTCTCAGAGCTCAAACGAAGGTGTAGCTCCAGTGTTGAACTACGCTTCTCCCGCTGAACACCACCACAGTGGTCATTCCCATGGTGGTAGTTTGGTCGGAGCCGGATCTTCAGTAGGTTCTGGATCAATTGCCAGTGCTCCAGTAGCTCTTAACCTTGGTTCCGCATCGCAACAAAGCTCACAGAGCGTTAACTTGGGAAGTCTCGGCAGTGGTTCGTCTTTGAGCGGCGAGGTCGTCAAATCCCAAAGCAGCTACTTGCCCCCTTCAGTTAAGAAATAATTGTTGAATGATTGTTACCACCATTGCGCCTTGTTAAAGTTGAAATAAACACACAAAATTTATTATTTATAGCGAAACGTTTTTTCTTAATCTATACCAAAGTTCAGTGTTAGACAAGACTTCTCTTTCCAACTGCAAAACAGTTTTTTTTTAATAAAAACCAGAGTAGAAGTGTTTTTTTTTTTTACTAAATTGGAGTACAACGGTTCAAGACTCATGACACACAACAGAAAAAGGTTGGCAGCTTCGCTTATTTTCCAAGACACAAAATAAGCTTCCAAACAGATCAAAATCTTTCATCAGTATCAAGCTTTTTTAAAGAAGTTTTTGAAATTGTCAATTTTGTAAATGAGCCTACAGTGTCAGATTTTCCTGGAAAAATAAAATTTTTTCAATTTCATTTGCTTTAAAATTTTAATAAAAGTGCACTTTGGCATAAAGGCTTGCCATTTCAGCGCAAATTCTACACAATCAAATCAACAATAGGTCAGTAGTAACGTTTCACATGTATTTGCAAAAAAAAAAAGTTTGAAACTTTTTGTTGATCGCTGATCACAAGTTTGTTGGTATCGTTAACCGTTAAGTAGTAAAAGCATTTAAAATTTTTAAAGCATCCCAAAAGTATGCTCTCTCTTGCAAACAATCAAAAAGTGCCAATGCCAAATGCGACTTTTGTTTATTGTATCCGTAGAAGGCATATTCTTCGATGGATACACAAGCAACTCTCGACTGCGAATCAGATTTGGCATTGACAATTATTTTGTGGCTCGCTATCTGGCTATGGCAGGGCATTCACATAAAATGTGTTCAGCTGCTTCTGTGTCTTCGAGACAGAGACAGCTGGTGTTATCCTGCCTGATGCCCATGTTTTTAAGATGATATCTGAGAGAGCAATGTCCAGTAAAGAAGTCCGTAAGTAATTTTGCTTCGCGTTTGCTCTTGTCAAGAATATCTTCCATACGTCTTTGAGATAAGTCGATGAATAGATTTGACTGGTGGTGGCCAATAGAGTTGTTTCAGGTGTTGATCATGTTCTGCTACTGAGTGGGAGACCGCAGTAAGGTTCCGGGCCTTTGAATTGGGATTGAGAGCCAATTCTAGCTTGGCGGTCAGCCTCTTCGTTACCCTGTACACCTTCATGGCCAGGTACACAGGAAAGAGTTATTTTATTGTGTTATTTTGTCTATGTTACTGAGGGAAATTACAGTATCCTAATGTTATTACGTTCTTGTTGCCATGGGAATACGGCCGATGTTACTCCGAGTATGTGGTTTGAGACATATTCTTACATAAGAAAGTTCATAAGCCCAACGGAGCAAAAGAACTTACTTAAATTTCTATAACGGGTAGCTAATGGCTTTTAAAAAAAATAAACATCTGTTTAGAAAGATGCCCTTTCATACAAAAACTAAAAAAGAGTGCTGCATTCCTATCTACTATTCTGAATCCTGTCAATAAAGTAAAAAACAAAATGCTCAAAACTGCCGTCTGTTATCCATCATCTGTCATCTGAGATCTATCAACTGTCATCTGTCATTTGACATTTGTAATCTGTCATCTGTCATCTGTGATCTGTCATTTTTCATCTGTCATATTTCATCTGAAATCTGTCATCTGTCATCTGTCATCTATTCTCAATCATCTGACATTTGGTGGATTTTAAGTTGTTTGTTCTACAGCAGCATAAGATTATATGTTTTCAAATGAAGTATTCTTTTTTTATTCCGAGGATTTTTTTACTTTTTTGGCAATATGTAGTTTTTTTTGTTTATACAAGTGCTTATACAAAACACGAAGCACATTTATTTCTATTCAGATTTCCGCAGAAATAACGTTCTACATAAATAAGGAATTTAATTTCAAGACTACGTTCCAATAACTGCAAATATAAAAGATACCCCTTGTTCAAAATTATTGCTTAAAACAATCTTATTTTACTGGGCTATGGTATGAATAAGTAGAACAAAAAAACAAACCGCGAAGCATAAAATGTAAACTTGTCAAAACCTGAGCTAAATCGTTCTAAGATAACATCATCAAATTGATTTCAGGTTGAAGTGTGACAGATCGAAAAAGATATGCATACTAATTTATATAACTTTGAACACATTAAGTCTCCTGATAATTGATTTTAAATTGAAACAGATGAAGAAGGTAGCACGCGCTTTTCAATTTCCATGAAAATAAAGCACCTACACGACTGAGTTCTGAGTTCCATGTTTTTGCTTTTATCAGGTGTAATATCAGCATAAGGTAGTTTGTTAAATATTTTTCCCAATGATATTTAGAGGGTTAAGCCGGTGAATATTGCAAAACGAGGTTCAAGTCGCTGCTCTGGGTTTTTCTTACTTGACATCTTACTTCATAAGCAGGCAATGAAATATTATGTTGTCGTGTGTAAGCTCTCGACGAGGCATTCATTCTAGTGATAGCAGAACTTTAAATTTAAGACGAAAAATGAAAAAAAATTTGATACATAGATTTGATGAAAAAGAATTTTCTGGCATGTTAAACAGAAAAGAAGCATTCAATTTTCGATGTGTTCGTGAATGAGAACGAATTTCTATTCACGTGCGTTTGTTTCGTTTCGACACCGCACCGTTGTTTTACAAACAAGTGTGCTAGATTTAGATTGACGGGTAGAGCTTGCTCAGCTCCGAGCACTGCGGTGTCTGAGTGAAACCTATTGTGCCAGCCCATGTGAGGTTTCAGGACAGTTCCTCTGCTCCTGAATTGAACCAGAAGTTAGCAATCTTCTGTGGGTGAATGAGTTTGAGTTTATCTAGGGGGATAATCTCATAATCAAGTATTTGCTTTCTAAGGCGGAAAAGTGCTGGACATTCTGTAATGATGTGCAGAGATGTTTCTTTATTTTCGAGGCATAGTCTACAGATAGGGTCCGCTACCAGCCTCATTTGGTGAAGATGTTTCTTTAAAGAACAGTGACCGGTTAGTAGTCCTGTGCAAATTTTTAGGGTTTTCCTATTGAGGTTCAGTAGGAATTTTGATGTTTTTTCAGTATATTCTGGCAAAAAGAGTTTTGAACAGATTTGACCAGATGAGTTACTCCAAGCTTTATTAGATTCCTCTAGTAGGATGTTCTTGGCAGTATGTTTGAAGGTGCTTTTATTTACAATGCAGAAGGGTTCAGGACCGACGAATGGTTAAGATGTGCCGTCTTTAGCTAAGATGTCTGCCTTCTCGTTACCATCATAGCCTTTGTGTGCTGGGATCCAGTGAAGGATTACAGTGTTTTTCCTTGCTAGTTCAGAGAGCGACATGACTGTCTCTTGGACTAGTTTGGATCTTATGACAGGTGAGCTTAACGCCTTTAGTGCAGCTTGGCTGTCTGAAAAAATGAATATTGTTTTGTTTTTCGTGTTCGATGAACATATTCAACAAAAGCGGCGTACCCCACAGGCGGATCACTAGTGTGAAGCAGAAAAGTGGGAGAGTTGTGATCGCTTCAAGATCACTACTCGTAACGCCGGAAATGGAAAGAAGAAGAAGGAGAAGAAGATGAACATATTATTCTCGAACATTCGTTAATGGCAAAGACTTCAGCTTGGAAAATGGACGAGTGACTGCCCAGACTTACTGAGAAATTCGTTCTGGGACAGTCGCTGAAAATGCCGGAACCTGTACCAGTTTCCATTTTTGAGCCGTCCGTATACCAGACCATATCTTGCCTTGAAGGATGAGGTTTTGTGTTCTCCCAGTCTTCCTTAAAGGGGATGACAATGGAGAAGTTGAGTTTAAAGTTGTACATCGGAATAATAGCATCCAAGCACATACTAAAGGTATTAAGTTTTTCTAGACTTTCCATTATCGACAGATGTCCTTTCGGGTATGGATGTGATTTTATGTGTCCTTGATGGAATAGACGGTGTGTCGCCAGTCTTGCTTCCATTTTTATGAAAAGGTGGATTGGAGGTAGTCCTACAATGACGTTTAGAGCGTATGTTGGTGTTGTGCGCATGCATCCAGTAATGCATGTTGTTGCCATTCTTTGAATCTTTTCAAGTTTTTGGACTGCCGTTATTTGTTTTATTTTTGTCCATCATACAACAGCAGCGTACGTTATTGTTGGTCTGACTACCAGCGTATATAGATCGTACATCAATTTAGGTTTTAGACCCCTGTTTTTCCCGCATACGCTTCGACAAGTCCATAGGGACTTGGTTGCTCTGCTGGAGATGCGTTCTAGTTGAGGGTTCCATGACATTTTGCTGTCTAGGATGATCCCCAGGTATTTAGATTCCTTGGAAAATGGTATTGTTTCCCCATAGAGATTGGGGGAGGATTAACAGAGAGACCTTCATCTGAGCACCAGCTTTGTACTGTGTTCAGAGCTGTCTGAAGTCTTCTTGATATTAGTGTTTCTGATGAGCCTTGTATGACAATTGCTAGATCATCTGCAAAGCCCACTGCATAGATGCCTTGGGTTGCAAGTAATCTTAGTAGGCTGTCTACAACTATTGACCAGATGAGTGGTGAGAGAACTCCACCTTGTGAGCAGCCTCTTGTTGTTAGTGCTGAGATTTCCACTTCTTCGATATTGCTGTGGATAATTCTGCTGTTTAGCATGGACATTATCCATTTGCGAATAACTTGTGGAACGTTGTGGTGCCTTAGAGCACGGTCTGTAGACACAAAGGAAGTGTTATTGAAGGCTCCTTCTATGTCGAGAAATGCCACTACGCAAATTTCCTTTTTACAAGTGTGCTAATGTTTTTCACGAAAACAATTAGAACGTCAATATTGATATATGGTACCTCTGAAGTTTGGGATAAATGACCCCAATGATTTTTTTTTTATCAAAGTTCAGACATTATTGAAAATTGAATCACCTGTAAGGAAAACAAGAGACTAAATTGAAGAAAAAAACTTTAATCAAAACCAAATATATGAGGTAAGTATCACAGAGGACGTAAAAAAGTGTTTCCTTTGATTCAGAGAAAAATATATCTCAAAAAGGATGCAACTGTGTTCAATACATAATACGCCATTTTTATTTGCAGATTTTCGGGAAAAAGACTATTCACATGAGCATTTTTAACGAACGGCGAATAAACCATTCAAATAAAATAAATAAAAAATCCATAACTTTAACGTTAGAAGTACATGATAAAGGCAAATTTTAATGAAAGTTAAAAAAAACTTATTGCTTCTTTATTTTTAAGTACCATAAGCGATATATTCCAGAAACTGTAAAAGAAAACTTTTTCAAACTTTATATGAAATTTTCAAGAAATGAAACTTTTACGTAATTTTTCGTATCACTCGTACTCAACTATATTTTGGGATTTTTTCCTTACCGATGGTAGGGCTGAGCTTAAAACTGACAAGCTTAATTAAGCTAATGACAACATGCTTCTTGTTCTTGAGCCTTCCAGTTACAAACGCAACAGATACAAGAAGTTTATCAAAATTTAAACTCATCAAATACTACTCAAGGACTTCAACACACACCACCAACAGCTATCAGAATTATTATTATTGCTCGGATTCAACGCAATTTTTCAGGTAATCTAACTTTTTTCGACTTCTAATAGATGAGAAGTCACGTATCAAAAGAAAAACTGAAATTATGGCTAATCTGAGTTCGAAAAAAGTTAGATTATCTGAAAAACTTAATGCGTTGAACGTTCGCATTATCTTTGGAGGCAGACGTTTTTAAAAGGACTAAAAAACGAATTTGACGTAAAAATACAAAAAAGGGTATATCTACTTTGGAGGAAGTGCTTAATAGTAATCAATAATTATTTTAAAGTATATATTTTAATTTAATGCGAGTTTTGTTGCTTTCTTTTTGAAAAATTTTCATTTGACCTCCTTCTTCACTAATTTTGATACATAGAGGGGCTGGTGTTCTAATAATTTTTTTTTATATCTTAAAAATG
Source organism: Melanostoma scalare (assembly GCA_949752695.1). Taxonomy (NCBI): domain Eukaryota; kingdom Metazoa; phylum Arthropoda; class Insecta; order Diptera; family Syrphidae; genus Melanostoma; species Melanostoma scalare. The sequence continues at coordinate 197,600,587 of OX456985.1, forward strand.
TTTTTTTCATTAGAAAATAGAACATTTTCATAGCTCTAAAAATGTTAATATTTTTCTTACTTAAAATCCTACTGACAATATAAACGCGAAAGGTGGTTTGAGTGTATGTATGCTTCTTGCTATTTCACACAAAGTCTACTGAATGGATTTCAATGAAATCTTTCATTATATAGCTTATACATCAGAATAACCTATAGGCTATAATTTATCTCCATACACTGGAACGTACATTTAAACGTAGCGAATGCTGGACCGCTTTCAAAAACTGCTTTACTATTAGAATGCTATACGTTATACTTCAGTAGCATAGGCTATATATCATCCTCACACTCTTACGAGAACGGGAACTGGAAACTGTAAATTTTCAGGATATCTTCAACTTAGACCAGTGTTTCAGACACTTGTTTTGGTTTTTGGCAATTTTGTGTCAACGACGCTTTGATGAAGAATTTAAGAGTGGTTCCATATCTCGGATTTTAATCAAACAGATCATTACGATGACAGAGAAGTCGTGGGAAAAATTGAACTCGTATACATTATTCAAAACATGTCAGAGAAATGGACTATAAAGAGTTTATAGTCACTGGTGCTGAGAAGAATGCAGGTTTTTTTCTCGCCAACCTTTACAATTGCATTCATCATTTTTGATGATACCAGGTTAACAAGTGGAATTTTCGCATTTTGGCAGAAAATACTGTTGAAATTTCTCTCCTTTCTTAGCGTGGGACTGTTTGGTCTTTGGTTTTGATCTGGCGGGCTCATTGGACCTAACTTTTTTCAAAGATCAAACTGAGAAAACTCTTGTGGTGATTGCTAGATTGCTTTTATGATCGATAAATAATAATTTTGTATGGCTAAATATACTGATGTGAATGAAATTTATTTTCAACAAGATCGAACCAGATGTCATAACAAGCACCTACATCACCGTTCTTTTAGATGAAAAGTTTCATGATCGTGTGATTTCTCTAAAAGGCAATCACAATTGGACACTACAAGATCTTTTAAGTCAGCACAAATGGACTTTTTTCTTTGGGCTTAAGTGTAATACAAGGTCAATGGCCCACAGTCGATTCAAGACTTCAAAGACGCAATATGTGAAGAGGACATACAACCACAAATGTACGAAGTATGAGTTGTTAATGGAAGATTTTATGAAACGAACATGGTACCGCAAGGAAATAAGAAAATTCCGCAAAAATGAAGCTTCGAAATCTTTTGAAATCTATAAAGCAAAGAAAGTAAAAACAAAACAAGTACAAAAAACCTTGACAATTTTTTTTCCAAAAACTGAAGCGTTTAACTGAAACTAAAAATTAATTTGAAACTGGTGGAATTCCCATAAGTTGTGAGTTCAGTTATTAGTTCTAGTAATTAGTTTTATACCAAAGCAAGGTAAGCCACCAACAGAAGTGACGTCTTACATACCAATATCGCTTATACCAATAATGGCAAAAGTCTTTGAAAAATTGCTACTGAAAAGACTAAGCAAAGTCATAGAAGAAAGAAATCTAATCCCAAATCATCAGTTTGGATTTAGAAATAAACATTCCACGATAGACCAAGTTCATAGAATAACGGATACAGTTGAAAAAGCATTAGAAGAAAAACAAGTATGTTCGGCTATATTTTTAGATGTTGCTCAAGCATTCGACAAGGTATGGCATGAGGGGCTAGAGTATAAACTGCAAAGGGACCTACCCAGGCAGTACTACGAAATACTAAAATCTTATATCTCAAACCGGCTCTTCAGAGTACGGTATGATCAAGAATATTCAAAGCTAAGTAAAATACAAGCCGGTGTTCCACAAGGAAGCGTCCTAGGACCTACCCTGTATTTGCTATATACAAGGGATATTCCAGTGGATAACAACACCATTATGGCTACTTTTGCAGATGATACTGCAATTTTGGCATCCAGTAAGTGCGTCGTCAAGGCTGCTGAGAAATTGCAAAATGCCGTCGACACCGTTAGTGATTGGACCAAAAAATGGCGTATCAAGCTCAACGAAGCTAAATCTGCACATATAAACTTTACAAATAAAAAGTTAAGCTACGTACAAATATTCATCAACAATCAAGCTGTACCTTACGCCAACACGGCCAAATACCTTGGGATGAATTTGGATGCAAAGCTAAAATGGAAAGAGCATATCAAAAAGAAAAGGGAAGAGCTCAACTTGAAATATAGAAAAATGTACTGGTTACTCGGTAGAAATTCTGACTTAAATGTCGAAAATAAAATAATGCTTTATAAACAAGTACTTAGACCTGTTTGGACCTATGGAATCCAATTATGGGGCTGTACAAAGAAAACAAATACTGAAATCATCCAAAAGTTCCAAAACAAAGTCCTTCGTGGAATAGTAAATGCACCATGGTATACAAGAAATAGCGATTTACATCGTGACCTACAAAAAGAAAGGGTTACAGAAGTTGTGAGAAAACATACTGTATCACACAATCAGCGACTGCATAGTCATATCAACTCTGAAATGGAGTCCGTATTAAATACGAGAGGCAATGTTCGGAGATTAAGAAGAACCAAGCCAAACGAGCTAATGGTCTAAAAGTCATGGGAAGCATTAAAAGTTTAAGCTTCCCTTAAAGCGATTATATTATTGAGAAAGAAAAATCTGTTGTCGATCGTTCATAGATTGGTTCTGATTACGAGGAGTTTTTAGTGAGGTAAGAATCCCACACTACTTGGTATCGAATACTGCCAAGTGTCTTTTGAAGATTTCCTCTTGACAAAAAAAAAAAAAAGTTATTAGTTCAACTGACTTTCGGCAGCTCTTAATCAAAACGAAAGCTCAACTGAACACCGGATTGACGTCTAAATAAACTGTCTTTTTCAACTAATTTAACAATTAATGAGCTGATAACTGAACTGATTAATTAACTGACAACTGAACTGGAAACTAAACTGTTAACTGAACTGAAAACTGATTTTGTAAAAGGGTATTAAAAGAGCTCAAAACGTAGAAATAGGTCAATTCTTAAGGTCAGTTTAGACGATCATTTCAGTTTCAGTTTCAGTTAAGCTATCATCTAATTAAACTTATATCTAAATGCCAAAAACTGAAGCGTTTAACTGAAACTTAACTGAAACTGAGACTGATGGAGTTTCCATAACTTTTCAGTTTAGTTCTCAGTTTTCTTTCTGATTTTGATTTTTCACAAATAAAATAAAAGCTGAACTGAACATCAAACTGACGTTTACTTACACACACTTTTTTGACTGAACTGAAAATTGAACTGAGAACTGACTGTCTAAATAGGCTATTACGTTAGCGGCCCTATACTACAAAAATTTGTATCAAAAGCGTTTCTTAGAACCCGTTGTCTTAAACGCCTGCAGTCAGCATAAGACAGCAAATCCATGCGACCCAGTCATACACACTTTAATATTGGAACTTTAAGTACCGACTTGTGTTATATGGCTGCCAATTGCTGAAGAATTTTCAAAGATCAAAAAATTAAAAATAATCGTATGAATTCTTTTTAAAAACACTCAATTTTATAAAGACCTCGCACAGTAGCGGTTGAAAGGGAAAACAAATTTATTCACATCTGCTTTGAATGTAATCTTCTTTTTGATGTAAATACCCTTCAAAACGAAAAACATCTGAGTGGGAAAAATGTATTGGTTGTGTAACCAATTCTGTCCAACACCTCTTCAAATAAAGAGTTGCTCTATGCGTGTTTCACGTGAGAGCGTGTGTGTTCAAATAAACCTTCCCAATGTTGCAGTTTATTGGACAATAATGTTAATTAGTCATACTGGATTTCATATAGATCCAATTCTGAATACCATGTTTTCCTCGTCTAATAGTAATCTCGTAAGCCCCAAGAATAGATTTATATTTATTTTAATCTACCTATTTTCCATATTATATTTCTAAAGACACAATCGTAGCAATTAAAGTTAGCATACGGCACAAAACGGAAATAAACATCGAGGTCTTTCAAATATTGTGGGCTCGACCCGTCGAATGCTTCTTGTGTGCACATAGATTCTGCAAGTCAAAATAAATCGGCAGGTATTAAGTGTTTTGAGATTAAAAATCAGCAACAAAAAACCGCAAGAGAAACAAAAAGTTATCAACGATGCGATTGGTGATAGTAGCTGTGTACATTTTGGATCTTACATCCGCGGTTATAATGTCAGCCGAGGAAAAACAAAACAAAGTTTGAATTTATGTATATTGAACCGAAACTAAAGACGATATGGCAACGGCCTTCGGAGGTATTTGTACCAGTTTTGTGGTTGTTGTACTATGATAGAACTAGAATTAGTCAGCAACAAATGTTTAGCTTGGTATAAATAGTGAAGCATATCGAAGTGTTGAGTATAGTTCAGCTTCAAACAAAGAAGAACACAAAGGAATACAATATGCGTGCTTTCATGGTAAGATCCTTTAGCGCAATCCAATCAATATCCTTAAAAATCTGATTTATTTGTGTTTTCTGCCTTTCAGGTTCTGAGTTTCATCGCAGTGGCATCTGCCCAATCAGGATACAACTACCAACAAGGTGTATCTGGAACTAGGGAGCTTGCTTCGTCAGGATCAGGCATTAATAGTATCTTCTCTTCAGGCGGTTCAGGCCTAGGAGGTGGATCTGGTCTCGGCTTCGGGTCACTCGGAGGAGGATCTCTCGGAGGCGGATCACTGGGTGGTGGATCACTCGGTGGATCATTCGGAGGTGGATCTCTCGGTGGAGGATCACTCGGAGGTGGTTCTCTCGGTGGTGGACTTGGAGGTGGTTCAAGCTACGGCGGTGCAACAAACCAAGTCGTCGATGGTGGACTCACCAAAGAATTCTACCTCTTCGCTGCACCTGAAGAACAAGCACAACAAGGACAAACCCGCGAAAGTGTGACCACACAAATCAAGAAGAACCTTCGTGTCATCTTCATCAAGGCCCCAGAAAACAACGCCGTCCACAACACCGCCCTCAATTTGGTCAAACAAGCTACCGAAGACAAGACCGCCATCTATGTCTTGACCAAGGAAGCCGATGTTAAAGAAATTGCCCACCAAGTCGAACAGATCAATGAAAATATCAGAGCCAAGCCAGAGGTCAGATTCATCAAGTACAGGACTCCTCAAGATGCCCTCAATGCCCAACGTCAAATCCAACAACAATATGAACAATTGGGTGGAACTTCTCAGAGCTCAGATGAAGGTATCGCTCCAGTGTTGAACTTTGCATCTCCCGCTGAACATCCAGCAGGTGCTCATTCTGTCAACTATGGAGGTGGCAACTTGTTCGCATCCGGATCATTGGGTGGCTCAGGAGGCGGAAGCCTCAATTTGGGCAGTCTCGGCAGTGGGTCGTCTTTGAGTGGATCAGTCTCCTCATCAGGCAGGGACTACTTGCCCCCAGCTGTCAAGAAATAAATTATGAATGGTTGTTGTATTGGGAATGCGCTTTGTTAAAGTTGAAATAAACTACGAAAAATAAAAATAAAAAATATTTAAAACGAATACCTGTTGTAATGAAATTAGTTCTTCTGATCGAAATGTGAAGTGAAATTCGAGTAAAAGGTTTTCAAAATCAAATCAGTTTCCTTCAAAACTTGCGATGAAATTAAAAAAAGGAGAACATTCCATATAGTTTTGCTGGTCTGATCGGTTTTACTGGACTCGTCCTAAGATAGCCACTTGAAAAGGATTGTAGAAGCACTCCGATGACAACACAATTTTTAGCACCGGAAACTTAATTGAGGAAGCAAAGAATTACTTTAACTACCAACTTTGTGCCACCTAAGACTTTATATCTGATGAAAAAAATAAATAAATAGGGTGGCGCATTAAAGCTATGGAAACCATGGTGGCGAACATATTTCAAGGATCTACAATTTTACTCTGATTTCCAAGCCGAAGGGCGAAGTGATAAACCGCTTCTCATTGCAGCTAGGGACTGCCAGTTCTTCGCAAAAGGCGATACCCGTAAAAAAACAATTTGTTATGTTTCTGATTTAATTCGAACCTCATATTTACCACGTGGCAAACAAGCTCACCTTTACATCACAAGCAGCACTTTTTACATCTGATGGCAACATTGTAATAGAGACGGAAGATGTCTTTACCATAATACAAGTTTACTTTACTCAAGTGGGCATTACAATTCGGGGAGAACGTGTACCCCAGCCAGAAATTTTTCCACAAAATTCAGTTTTGGGGCTAGCCATTTCCAGTATTGTACTCTAAGTTGGATCAGGTCATTTTCCACTACATCACCCTCCGTAATTTCCCTGCAATTCGATGTCAAAAACTCATCGAGCTGGAGCGTTGTTGGTGCCCCTATGACGCGGTACAGATCATCCAGTGACTTATTGAATCTTCTTTTTCGGACATTGTCTTTACATACGGGACCATAGATGAATCGGAGTATTTTTGTTTCGAAACTACCAAGATAAAGGTCTTAGATAAGGTCAATGCTTCCGCTCCGTGCCGTATAGCTCAAGGTCTTGCAAAGAGTAACCTTGGCTGCTCTAAAGAAGGTTGCAACGCCAACCGTAGTCTTCGAAGCTAGCTGGCCTGAGAACCAAAACTGTGAAGTGGTCAGCTTGTTCTCTTCAGACAAGCAGCATAACAAAACCGATAGTTTTGAAAGTATTCTCTTCTTGTTTGTAAAACAGGGAAGAAGATGGCAATTTCCTTATAACACAGAAGAACTTCAAGGACATAATATACCATTAGCCACCTGAGCTTGAGAAAGGATGTATTTAAACAATTGTACCAAACAGCTGTTTGTCACCATTGCCTATCAAATTTTTCCCGGAATTTTATTTTATGATAAACCAGAAAAATCACCACTGGCTATCATTGAATTTCAGGTGACAAATAAGATATTTGAATATGAATAAGAATATTTAATTTAATGTTCAAATGAATACAACCTTAGAAACCTTGAAGCCAAGCGAAATCTCCCCATACATCTGTAGCTAAGAATAAAATCAAAGAATGCGTCTGCAAAAGTTTTTATACAAAAAGTACAAATATCAACACGAGGGCGAATTGTAATAGCTTCAAGGGAAAGTAATCAAAGTGGATATTAAAAGCCATTCCGTTGAAGAGTGGAGGAGGTCCTCGATTTACCCCGGATCCGAATTGCTTAGATGAGAAAGGACTATTTGTGGTAGAATAACTTTCGGATGACCATTGAACGACCCACGAAAGTTGATATCAGGTAAAAAACATTTTTAATGTCACTGATGATCGAACGCTGAACTTAAACGAAATAGTCCGAAACTCCAATCATTACACTGACTGGTACAATAACGAACTTCCTGCAAAATTTTTTCAAAATATGCGTATTGAGTTCAATCCAAACTATCGGATGGAAAGACGTATTTTCGAAAGGAAAACATTACAGAACAGCAGAAAGCAGATAAAACCCTATGATGAAATGGATGAATAAACACGTGGCCAAAATAAAAGCGACAATGATTCCAGACAGAGCTGATCTCAGCTCTCGTACTTCTCCATCAACCATACTAACAATTTGCTGATCGTTGCAGATCAACCTAATTTTAATATCCACCACTTTCAATAGCCAGGAGTTCATAGGAAAGCTCTATGCAGGACTAGCTTTATTTAGAAAATAGTCGCTGTTATCAAAACATTTGGCAGTATTAAATGGAAATCGTCAGGGCTGACTATTAGCACCACTTCTTTTTGATAAGCGAGTTATTCAACGCAGCATAACCATGTGCAGACGAAATAGTTCAATGGAATATGACGACTAATTAGAATCATCTTCTTGACTATGGTGGTGACATCTGCTCGATTTTACACACAATTTTAGATCAAGATCGAGAAAGTTGATATCTTTCGTTACGCTTTGTTTAAAGACGGCTCCGAACTTGGTGTTTACTTACTTAAGGTTGCGCTACAGTCCGGGTCGGACTAGGGCCTCAACCAACATGCTTCTCCAGCCAGCTCGGTCCCTAGCTAGCAGCCTCCAGTTTTGCACGCCAAGTTGGTTGAGGTCCTCTCCTACTTGCGTGCGCCACCTGAGTCGCGGTCTTCCTCTACTGCGCCGTCCCTCGGGATTGGATTCGAAGACTTTCCGGGCCGGAGCGTTGGTGTCCATTCGCTCTACATGACCCAGTCATAAAAGCCGCTGGACCTTGACTCGTTTGACGTACGACGAATTGTACGGGCTTACAGTTCGTCGTTAAATCTTCTTTTAAGCTCTCCATCTATGCAGACGGGACCAAAAATCACCCGAAGAATTTTTCTCTCGAAGCATCTTAAAGCAATCTTATCTAACTTTGAAAAGATCCATGAATCTGCGCCATAGATAAGAACAGGGATGGTAAGTGTCTTGGCGGCGCCTAGGTAGACGCAGTCCTTAACTACCTCAAAGTTATAGATATAGATGACAGCATATATACTTGGTCTTGCCTTCATTGACCACTAAACCCATCTTCTTCGCTTCCGTCTCAATGCTCATAAACGCGCCATTGACAACACGCTGCGTTCTTCCAATTATGTCAATATCGTCGGCATATCCGAGCAATTGGACGGACCTTTGAAAGATTGTGCCTCTTGTGATGACGTGAGAGTTTTGCACAATTCTTTCAAGAACGATGTTGAAGAAGTCGCATGACAGTGCATCGCCATGCCTAAAAACCTTTTTTGACATCGAATGCATCGGTGAGATCTTTTCCGACCCTGATGGAGCAGAGTGCGTTCTCTATCGTCATCCTACACAATTGGACAAGTTTGGTAGGGATGCCAAAACTAGACTTGGCTCTATACTCCTCTCTAGAGATGCTGTCATGCTTAGAATTTAAATCGATAAAAAGGTTGTAGGTATCGATTTGAAGTACCTGGGTTTTTTCCAAGATCTGCCGTAGTGTGGAGATTTGGTCTACGGTTGACTTTCCTGGTCTAAGGCCGCACTGATAAGGACCTATCAGGTTGTTGACAAATGGCTTCAGACGCTCACACAATACGGCAGAGAGTATATTGTACACGATGTTAGGAAGACTGATATCTCTGTAGTTGGCGCAGTTCAGAGGGTCTCCTTTCTTGAGGACCGGGTAAACAATGCTGAGGTTCCATTCATCTGGCATGCTTTCTTCCGACCATATTTTGCAAATGGGCTGGTGCATACTCCTGACCAGGTCATCGCCTGCCGCTTTAAACAATACGGCAGTGAGGCCATCAGCTCCAGCAGGTTTGTTGGACTTTAGCTTGGATACTGCTGTCTTCACGTCGTTGAGGTAGGGTTGAAGGAATTGTTGGTCTACGTCGCGTCGCCTAAATCGAATGGTTCTATCTCTCTAACAGCGGAATTGGGTTTATCATCGCCGTTATAGAGCTTGGAGAAGTGGTCTTTCCATATCCTCAGCATTGACTGCGGTTCCACCACGATGTTCCCTTGATCGCCTTTGCAGGCTTCGGCTCGGGGCTTATAGCCCGAGGCTGTTGTTTTTACCTTTTGCCAAAACTTCCAAACCTCATTCCTGCTAAGGCACCCTTCTATCTCCTCGATCGGGCGCTTCTCATGCTCTCTCTTTTTCCGTCTGAGAAGCCGGTGTTCGAACTTGGTGTTGACGGAATTATAAATAAGCCAAAAACTGATACCGCGTCATTCGATCACTTATGTTTCCACATTACTCGATCACTTATGCGATAAAATAACGTGGATTTTGAAAGAACCACTAGATCACTGATGTTACCGCTCGAGTTAAGTGATCGAGTCATGCGATTACATAAGTGATCGAAACGTTCTTCAAAATCTACGCTAAATTAGACAATATCAGTCGGCTGCCCATCTATCTCATCAATTTACGTTCAATTAATGATGAGAGATTGTTATGGAATAAGTTTACTCCATAGCGTGTGTTACAATTTCAAACTTATAAATAAACAAATAGGTTGGCGCAACAGAGTGAGGAGCCCCTGGGCCTAGCGCATTTCTCACAACCATGCCTTGTGAGGGAATGGAGGGGACCTACAATTTTCTGCCGGTTCCGAACGGCTAATCGAAAAAGCGCTTTCCATGGCAATGAACGGAGGACTTGCCAATTCCTCGCGAAAGGCAATACCCGTGGAAAAAACATTTTTCCCTCGGTTGGGATTCGAACCTCGAACCTCTGGATTAAAAGGCGGACATGCTATCCATCACACCACGGGTACCACTCAATTTCAAACTTACATAATTTATTAAGTCACGTACGAGAATTACTCGATAACGTATGCGGTAATTCAGCCACTACTCTCGGAATATTGTTTGATGAATGGGAAAGCAGTGTTTCCAATTCATGCGGCTGTTTCCTTAAAATTCCAGGTTAGGACAGCAACAGCACTACTCTATGGGTGGAAAATTAGAAGAAATTCACACCGTCATTACTCGGAAGCTGCAATGAATTGTTAATAGATTATTGCGTATTGTTCTGGGAGTATTCTGGCTAGGCCAAACCACCCACCAAAAATTTCATAAAAAGGCCATACCACACAGCAAATCGATGACAATGACAGAAATACCAGTGAATTACGACACTGTTGATACCTATAAACTCAATTCCCTAAACCTCTTTGTAGATTTGTACAGGTTACCTGGATTTGTTCAGGCTAGCTTTTTTTTAAGAATGCATAGCTTGTTTAGTTGCTACCTAAGCATATCATCAAATTGTCTCATTGCAGTCGTTTGATTCAGAAAATGTTTTGATTTGTCTCTTCGCTACAAGTAACAATGTAGGTGGGTCGTTTTTTACACTTTATTCCAACAAAACAACTCAAAAGCGATAAACGTACGCATAAATGGATATCTCTTTTTTATTTATTCCAGTATCATCTAAAGTGCTGCTGGTTTTTTGCTTTTGCAGTTGGAAATCACTGTACACTGTTCCATATAAAATAAGCTGCAATTAATTTCCTGTCCGAGGAACATCAAAAGCTTAGCTTAATTCGTGCTAATCTCATCGGCGACAAGCTGATCAATGGGAACAAACTATAATGACATTGGTCAGTGTTACAAAAGCCTATTAAAAGTATGATTGAGTCATGTATCGCAACCTTGCAGTTTTTTCATTCATCATTGTAGCAAGATGTTCAAAAAATAAAAATAAAAAAAACTATGGTACAAGATAAAACGATGTTTGCGGTTTGACCAATTCATTGTTGGTATAAAGTAAGACTTTGTGTGTATAGCGAGATAGTGCACCTCAATTTTGCGCGTCATCGTCAACATTTTACTATTGATGGGAACCACATTTCATTAATCATCCGTGAGGGATGCAATATTTTGGGATAAAGAGGTAATAATCTTTTGCATATTTTGAATTGAAATTAACGGAAACATTGAAAACGGTAAAACAAGGCCCTTGTGGTTAGTAACTGGAGACATAGACTTGGAAAGATCAAAATCTCTGGTTCGTCGGTATAAATAGACAAACTCTTCGATGAATTGAGCACAGTTCAACATCATTCAAAGCAGAACACAAGGAAACACAACATGCGCGCTTTTGTGGTAAGATCCTATGACTCATTTCAGTTGGTAGCCTTTAGTATATATTTTGCTCGTTGTACCTTCAGATTTTAAGTTTCATTGCTATTGCGTCCGCTGGGCGATTGGGATACAACTACCAACAAGGATCCAATGACTTCTCTTCATCAGGATCCGGTATCAGTTCTTCTTTCCTGGGAGGTGGACATGGCGCTGGCATAAGCTCAGGATTTGGAAGTGGTATAAGTGGAGGTGGAGTTGGAGGTTTTGGACAAGGAGGTAGCTCCGGATTCGGTGGTGGATCTTTTGGTTCATCTGGTTCATTTGGATCGAGCATTGGCAGTGGACATGGAGGTTCATCTGGTTCATTTGGATCGAGCATTGGCAGTGGACATGGAGGTGGTTCCAGTTTCGGACATGGCGGTGGATCATCCGGTGGACACGGTTCTGGATCAGGTTCAAACAAAGTCATCGATGGTGGACTTACCAAGGAATTCTTCCTCTTCTCTGCACCTGAAGAACAAGTACAACAAGGACAGACCAAAGAAAGTGTCACCACACAAATCAAGAAGAATCTCCGTGTCATCTTCATCAAGGCCCCAGAAAACAACGGTGTCCACAACTCTGCCCTCAATTTGATCAAACAAGCTACCGAAGACAAGACAGCCATCTATGTCCTAACCAAGGAACCCGATGTACAAGAACTCAGTCATACAGTCCAAGAGATTAGTGAAAACATCAGAGCCAAACCTGAGGTCCGATTCATCAAATACAGAACTCAACAAGATGCCCAAAATGCCCAAAACCAAATCCAGCAACAATATGAAGCTTTGGGTGGAACTTCTCATACCTCAAACGAAGGTGTAGCTCCTGTTCTGAACTTTGCTTCTCCCGCTGAACAACACCATGGACAAGGGCACGCTATCGGTGGTGGAAGTTCGTTTGCATCACAGAGTGTTAATTTTGGCAGCATTGGGAGTGGTTCGTCTTTGAGTGGTCATAGCATCAAATCAGACAGGGACTACTTGCCTCCATCTGTCAAATAAAATGTTCATGGCTGACTGTTAATTGAAATGTGCTTTGTTAAAGTTGAAATAAACTGTCAAAATTTATTTATAAATTGAAACTGAGGTTTGTCTTATTTAAATGGCATTCCTTCCGGCAGTTCTCCATCGACCAGGCATTGCGTCTTAGAAGGGTACAAACAGCATCTAACTGATTGTACCTGGGCGAAACGCATAAGGAGTGAAGGTCACTTGAACTTTTCATTTTGATTTTAAAATTCAACACTCCAAGAAAACAATAAATTCTTTTATTAATTTCTTTTTTTCAATAGTTCTCCTTTAGTTCTAAAAGCTTCAAATGCAGTTGCAACTTTATCGACAAATTAACCAGCAATTGGTAAGCTCATACAGAAGCAAGATAGATAAATACCCCTATTATGGATGACAACTCAACTGAAATTGGGTTGTCTTATCATATATATAACACGGGCACACAACCCAATTTTCAGTTGGGTTGTCATCTGTAATAGGGGTGAAAGTTTCAAAAAAAGCCAGACCAGGGATATCCCAAAATGATGCAGTCATGTCACACTGACATCGGTTGAAAAATCGGTAAAACTAATTTAACTTCAATGGAGCACAGGTAGTAGAAAACTCATTTAGATTGCGGTCAAAGTTTAGTTCTAATAGACTTGCGGTATGATGTAAGAATCACTCTTTTATGTCTTTGGTGTTCGTCTTGAAGAGCAAAGAAATATTGATATGAAATCATTAGGGTCATATTACTTATCTTGAATTTGAGTTGCAATTCTCTCTCAATTAACGTGTACAGAAATGGGGTAAAAGACTACTTAATGAGTAGTCACATAGCCTCAAAAATTAGAACCAATGTGAACCCAAGAAAACTCGTTAAAGCTAGAAACTTTTCGTAGGCGTGATGCAAGTGCCTAGATTAACATGACTGAAGATTACCATAGGATTGATTCTCGACCAAACAAAAATGGTTGGGTCAGAGCTTTATTTGAATTTTGACGCTAGGCAGAATATAGAATGAAAAGAATGAAATTTGAGAGTCGAGAATGACCGAAGCTTTGGATTTGAAAGGATGAGAAGTGAGGAGATTGTGTGCAAAAGAAACGAAGTGGCGAAACAAAGTAAAACAAGTCGGATTCATAAATGTCAAGGTGTTCCATTATGAAACGGAGGGTGAAAACGAGAGTAGTATGATCTCTGCCAAAAAACTTTTGGCTACTCCAATTTTCAATATATATGAACTCAAGTGCATTTTAAGAAAAGCTTTCAGAACCCAACCAAAAGAGCTGATACTAAAACCTAAGATAAAGAGGAGTTCCAGAAACCTGCAAGTGTCAGGATGATCTGGGATAACCACCGATAAAAGTAAGATATAGCCAACAAAACTTTTCAAATTGCACATAAAAAAAGCGCCCCCAAAGCCCCCGAGGATCTGTGAATTAAGATCAACACTGAAGCAGCAACATCAACCTATCATTAAGATAGAACAGACTGTTTTCTTCCGTGATAGAAATACACTTTGTTAGCTGAAAGAAAAAACTCTAACCAGTTCACAAAATAAGAATATAAACAAAGAATGAAAGTAAGTTGTCAACCTCCGAGAAGATGATGTTTTTTGTGATAACAGCAGTAACAAGCGCGTGGCTTGATGGTTAAATGTCTTCGTGGGAGGTTCGAAGACCAAGTCCCAGACAAATCTAGAAAAAAAACGTTTTTCACGAGAAGTTGGCAATTTCTGCTATTCTAATTTATGCCATGAAAAAGGTAGTCTTAATTAACCTTTAAGAGTATCCGTAAAAAATTGTAGGTCCCTTCCTTTCCCTCACAAGATATGCCGCTAAGCCCCAGTGCCCTCAGCTCTGTTGTAGCTTCCTATTTTTACTTGCGATTATAGGTACTATAAGGCAAGTCTTGCAATCGTGCAGAAAAAAAATTTTGAGATAACAATTAAATATGACATTACGATGATAGAGAATACGAAAAAAGTGGGTCATGCAATTCTGTCTGTCTGTCTGTGTGTCTGTCTGTCTGTCTGTCTGTCTGTCTGTCTGTATATGGATCTACAGCCTGAACTAATAGACCGATTTTCTTCAAAATTTGCAGTTAGCGTCTGTGGAGAAGCCTACAGAGGGGTTTTTGGAATTGAGTCTCTAGGTCTTGAAATAACGGTGCCTGCCATACAACCTATATGATAATACTTATTTTTCTCGAAAACGGCTGAAACGATTTCGATAAAATTTTGTGTCAGGGATTAATTTTAGATTGTCTTTCTTATGATGTAAAAAAAAATTTTGGAAAAAGGCTAAAAACGGTACCTCCCATAGTACCGTTTTTTTCAAAACCGACTTTTTCGTTAATGGCTTACACGATCTTGGCGAAATTTTGGATTTAAGAAGTCGTAAGCTGTGAAAGAAAGACTGCATATCAATATTTAAAAAAATTTAGTTTTGGAAATTTTTATAAATTTTTTTAAAGAATTTTAATTTTTAAAAATAACTTCGAAACTATAACTTTGATTTTTTTCAAATTTTTTGTCAAAATAACTCTTATTAAGATCTAAAATTTTGCATACTCGACTTTTAAAAAACAGTTTTATAAAAAAAGTGAAAAATAAAAAACCGTTTTTTGGAAAAACTGCTCCAACGATTTTGATTAAATTTTCATCATTCATATGTATTAGCGATTGCAAAAGAATGGCGTTTTTAGATTTTTTTGAAACCTTTGGAATATTTAATTTAATTTTTTCATCATTTTGCGTGATTTAATTCAATTTTCATAATTAATGTGTAGTTGGCAACCCTGTACCACAAAATATATTATGAAGAGCTAATACCAAAACCTTTAACTCAGCCTTTAGATTTTGAGATCGTATTTAGAACACAATCGCAAGTTCGTGAGACCCAGTCGTGCCCATTTTTTCTTTTATTTTTCTTTTAATAAATGAAAAGATTAGTAAAACTTTTAACAGTTAAACAATTTTTATATTTTCTCAGATGTACATTTATTCTATCGGATGTAATGATTGTGCAAAAGAATCTATAGGACAGACAAGAAGACCTATTCTAAAAAGATTTGAAAAACATTTTGCACATCTTAAATACACTAGGGAAAAAAATTAAGGGATCAAAAAAAAAACTTAAATTTTTTTGCGGTTTTTCATGTGGTTGTAATTCTTTTAAAAAGGGTCGTACAGGAATTTCAAAAAGAGTATTTTGAAGCTCAAAGCTTCTAGTTTTGAGATCTAATGATAAAAAAAATTTAAAGCCATGTAGTTTATTCAGTCGTAACTGAGAACAAATTATTTTTTAAATATGTTTGGTTCTTTTTTTTTTTTTTTTTTTGGTGGATGAACTTGGAAAATTTTTTCCACTATATTGGCTGGATAGCTTGTTTGTTAAGCTTGAATTTGCTTTTTTGGAAAGTTCGATTCGACTTCTTCTCACTGAGATATCGATTTTTGAATGAAAAAGGGTCTGTTTGTCTTTAACCATCAATATCTCAGCAACCGGTGTTTGCTCAAGGAAAACAAGGAGGGTTTTGAAATCTTGAATAAATTTCCAACAAAAATCATTTTTGTTTTTTTGAAACAAACTTATTCGCTCCCTTTATCGAGGATATCATCGGTTTTTTGCCTGGAGGTATTGAGTATGCAGGAACCCTGATCAAAGCCCTACTTTTTGCAGATGATATCGTTTTGCGCGCATATTCTCCAGAATCACTCCAGCTCATGATCAAGAAATTGAGTAGTTATTGCTCGGTATGGAAACTGGTAGTCAACCGTGAAAAGTCGAAGGTCATGATATTTAAAAATGGTGGTGGCAGATCCAGCTCAAGGGAACGATGGACTTATAACAATGAAGATATCGAGGTTGTTAAGGAATATATTTTCAGCAACAGACATATCGCACACAGTGTTAAATACAAAGTTTTTGAATCGGTGGCACTGTCTACAATGTTTTATGCAGCGCAAGTATGGGGTGCAAAAAAATACGAAGCGGTAGAAAAACTACTCACCTTCTATTTAAAACGCATTTTTCGACTGCCTCAAAACTCGCCAAATTATATGATAATGGTGGAGACAGGCATCTCTCCAATATTTGTTAAAAAACAAAAAAACATTAAAACTCCATGCGGATTACATAATGAAAGTGCTGACTATGACTGATGTACGTCTCCCAAAAAAAGCTGCTCTTTATGCAATACGTACGAGAACTGGATGGTTTAAGGATTTGCTCGATCTGGCTCAGGAAGTTAACGTGGAAATAAATTCTACTGACTTCAATTCATGGAAACAATCACTTAACCAACTCATTTCCGAAGTGGATGATCGATCCAGAGTGAAGTATGCAGAAGAGGCTGCAGATCCAATGTACAGGATGATCTACAGTAAACTGAATCACAATTTAAACGAAAATAATTATTTTAGAGATGAATTCTCCATTGAAGAAATATCAACCATTTTTTGGGTGAGAGGTGAACTTTTGAGTTTAAATTATATACCCCATCGTGAGGATCTACCAATCGCTTGTGAAATGTGCAATATGGCTGAGAGAGAAGATACTCTTCATTTTCTTGGAAGATGTCCAGTACTAAGAGAAACACGAAGATATGTATTTGGTGTAGATTTTTTATCCGAAGAGGTGATCTTAAGATATTTGAATGGAGTTAATTTACCCAAACTGTTAAAGTTTTGTAAAGTTGCACGAGCATATAGAAATAGAATTTTGAATGAAAATTTTTAAAACTAAACTAGAACTCATTTTATAAATACATATATAATTAAAAGTTATAATTGTCAATCTGCCAGATAGTGCAGTCAATGAAGTATTTTAGGTCCGAATTTTTTTTACTGTAAACCGATTTGCATGAAATTTTGGAATTAGGCTCATCTTACCCTTAAATTCAAAAGTGCAAATGATTTGCACACCGTCACCACCCTGGGGGTGGTTGGCACGCCTTCTCGGGGGTGAATTTTTTTTTCAAAATAACCTCGGATATCGATAGAAGGCCTAATTTTAAGCAAAAAATCAAATATAAGTTTTTTCATTGGCGGAGCAAAATCGCATCGTCACCTCCAAGTGGTGCCCGCTGGATAACCAACTAACGACGAGCGTTGGATCTATTGATCCACGAGCTGTGTCACCTGAGTTATCTTTTCAGGGACTAGGAGCAAAGAAAGAAAAATATCACTCTGAATGTACCAGCCCAACAATAGATATAAAATGCGGCTGAATATAAAATGCGAATAGAAGTAACTGCCCTATTTGTATCTTAAAAAAAAAAGTTTAAATAATTTATGGCAATGAACAAAACAAACAGATTTACTACCCCAGGTGGCACTCCAGCAAAACTGGAAAATCCACTCTCTAAAGAGATCGGTCCTACGGATTCTGGGGAGGACCACTTATTGCTTAAAAATTTTGAAAAATGGAGTACGAAAATACAGAGAACTCCCCCAAAAAACTATCCCCAAAGGGTTATAAGGGTTACACCATCGAAAACCCCAACTAAGACAAATGAAGTAAAAGTCATTAGTCAAAAAGAAACCAATGTCTCTGAAATGATCGTCACTGCAGGACAACAGAGTTTCAAAGAAATCAAAGAAAACTGCCCAACCGAATCAAAAGATTACTTTGATGAATGGCAAAAGGAAATAGCAGCAAGAAAGAAACTTGAAACTTTAGTTCAAAGTCTTCAGGAGCAAGTAAAAAGACTCGAAGAAAAGGTGTCCCTATTTGACAAGGAACACAAGTCTACGGTTCAGACAAGTCAACAAGATACTGTTACTGTCTATCAAACTGACGAAGAAGAACTTTTACTTGAAACTGAAAGAAAAAGAAATAAGCGCACTGCTAAAAAACGAAAAGCGGAAGGTAGCCCCGAATTGCATACAAAGAACCAGCAAACCTCGAAAACTTAAAATAAAAAAGACTTGGGTACTACAAAGAATAATACAAATAATGTGCTAGCCAATGCTAAACCGAAGTCTTTGTCTAAAGGCAACAGAAAAACTGTACCACCACCAATTATGATCACAGGATTCCCAAATTTTGGAGATCTTAAGAAAATTATTGAGAAATGTACTAAAAAAGCATACATCGTATAACAAAGACAATTGGAAAGTCAATGTCGAGGAAGATGATGACTATAGACTGGTCACTGAGGAACTAAGCAAACATAAAATGCACTCGTATGAAAACCAATCCACAAGACCAATAAAAGTAGTAGCCAGAGGCCTACATTCCTCATGTTCTCCAAAAGAATTAGTAGAAGACCTTGTTCAAGCAGGCTTCCAAGCCCTTGATGCAGTCAATCTTATTAAGAATGAGACTACTAAGAACTTGCTGGCACTTATGAAAGCCATTGATTTAAAAGAAAAAACCATTAGATGCTCCCCTTATTTGCACTACAGCTCACTTATTTTACGTGCAAAAGACTTTTAATAGTGCTCATTTTAAAGCTTATTTCAAGCACTACAAAACATTCTATTATATTAGAATGCATAAAATGCATCTGCTCGCCGCTAAATGGCATTGACTACAACCATTAAATTTCAGACAAAATAAAAAATGGTTTTGATCTTTTATATCAAGCTTAATATTGTTCTTAGAATACTTTATAAAAAACCAAATTGTTCATTGTTTTACCTGCTACAATTTTGTTAATTATAAAATTTTCGATAAAACGTATTGTTTTGGAGATATTTGCAATAAATAGATGAAAAACGTGAACAAATTGCGAATTTTCAATTGCCAATAACTCGAAAAGTATTGGACTTAACAAAAAACTTTATATTTGTTTTTTTGCTTAAAATTAGGCCTTCTATCGATATCCGAAATTATTTCAAAAAAAAAAAATTCACCCCGAGAAGGGGTGGCAACCACCCCCAGGGTGGTGGCGGTGTGCAAATCATTTTCACTTTTGAATTTAAGGGTAAGATGAGCCTAATCCCAAAATTTCATGCAAATCGGTTCACAGTAAAAAAATTCGGAGGTTGGGCCCTATTTTTCGCTTCATTGACTGCACTAAGACGGCAAATGCCATGCTACATTGTATTATAAATATCTGTAATTAATAATTTATACTGAATAAAAATACTACTACTACTACTACTACTACTACTACTACTACTACTACTAGTGGTTAAGCTTAAAAAAAAATTTCCAAGTTCGTTCACCAAAAAAAAGAATTAAAAATATTTCAAAAAAAAAATTGTTCTCAGTATTCATTACGACTAAACAAACTACGTTGCTTTAAAAAATTTTTATCATTAGATCTCAAAACAAAATGCTTTGAGCTTCAAAATGCTGTTTTTGAAATTCCTGTACAACCAGTTTTAAAAGAATTACAACCACTTGAAAAAACGCAAAAAAAATGGAGTTTTTTTTTTGATCCCTTGATTTTTTCCCCTAGTTTATAATGAAAAAGAAAAGTCAAGTGTTGCAGAACATATGCTACAAAATAGTCATAGTTTTAGTTTGCAAAATTTAAAATTAATAAGAAATATTAACAGCAATTACGAATTTGATGCTTTTGAAACATTTCACATATTTAAAAACAAAAATAATCTAATGAATAGTGATAATGGACCAATCAAAGACAATATTCAAAAAAAGAATTTCTATAGATTCAACTCAACTCAATTGTATCTTTGTTTAGAAACATTTTTGTTTTTTATTAGTTTTTTTGACAAATAATTTAATTTAATTTAATTTAATTTATAAATCTCACTGACGATGAATGCATTGCTTCTGAAATGTACATCTGAGGAAATATAAAAAGTGTTTTAACTGTTAAAAATTTTACTAATCTTTTCAATTATTAGATTAAAAAATAACACGTGGATTATCTCAACTACAAAACTCATCAATTTATTTTTCTTATTAAAAGCAGCAAGATCAGTTGAAAACTTCGAGTCAAATATCACAACTTGTTAGATAAAAAACATTGAAAGATCTGGTGAACCAAGAAGAAATGGGTGCGACAACCAATCGCTTGACCATTTTTATAAAAACCCGTAAACTTGTGTAGTTTTCTGAGGTCAGCAAAACGAAACACCACCAGCAGATTTGATAAATGAAATAAAGAGAGAGAGAAAAAGACTTGACGTAATTGTGAGGGTCTCTTTTTATTGAATCGTGCAAACAATACTGAAGTTCCATACATCGATCACGATCGATTCCAATCATATCAAGCAGATCAGTTGATACATGTTTCTTCGCAACTGATCCCTATGGTTGCGCGCTAAAGGTCACCTTCAAATGCAATTTAAACCTACACATCGTAGGCATCGAAATTTAGTGTTTTCCAAGCATTATTGATTACCGTCCAAATAAAACGGACTTCGGGACTTATGTCATCTTTTCAGATGTAGATATGTTACCTTCGTAGGCTTCAGTTCAGTTCACAGACTTGAGTTCCAATTTCTCCACCCTGGCTTGACGCTCTTTCGTTTTGGTGATTTAAATGTTATTCTTATTATGACATCAGTCACACCTGACTCCTGTTTGTTTTTTTTTTTTTTTTGGATTTAAAAACATTTTGAAGGACCTGAATGCGAAATCTTCTGGCTTTGGCTATCTCATTGCAGCTTTCCAACGTCATATGACATCGTTTGTTCCGCTTGAATGTGAACAGAATATTCGCATTTCTGCGGTGGCCATAACAAGGTAGTGGTCCAAGGCATTATCAGCCTCTCCGAAGCTTTGTACACCCTAAATGCTGTAGTCGCCGTCGATCTGGTTGACTGTTGACAGCTTTAGAGATCGCCATGCGTCCTTATAAATTTTAAAATGCGACAATCGTGTGATTCTTACAACTCTATTCAGTCCGACAGCAAGATCCATTAGTCTGAGTCCATTATCGCAGACTAAGTCGAGCAAGCTATTCCTACCGGTAGTATTTTTTTTTGCATCTCAGAGACTTAAGTGGCACTGAACTTAGAGCAAGCTCGTCTGTACACACTTATCTACGCTCTTCATCATTAATGCAAGTGTTAGTGGTTAGTAAATAACGCCAACACAAGCACAAAGAGAACGTATACGAAGAAAAATAAAAAAGACATTACACAAATATTACAAAGTAAAACTTAAATTAAATTAACATTAAGAGAACAAACTAAACTAGTGAAACATTACTAAACAAGGTTATAAATAAAAAAATGAAATTAAACTACAGTAATAAAAAATCTACTAAACATGAATCATGCAGATGGTACACTGGTTCTTAATATTAATTTTAAACTACTTTTACTAATGTTGAAATCGACAATAAAAGGATTAGAGTTTAATAACCTACTTATGCGTGCTAATGGCTCATGCATTCCATAGTTAGTTCGGTGGTGGGAGCGATGTATAAACTCTAAATTACGTAGTTGGTGAGTTCCTCCGCGATAGTTGAATCCTATGTGGGAGAGCAAGTCGGGAGCATCAATTATACCGGTTATTAATTGATGAAAAAATACTAAATCATTGTTGATTCTTCTCTGTGAGAGGGTTTGAAGATTTAATAAGCGAATACGATTTTCATAAGGAGGGAGATTGAAAGGATCTTGCCAAGGAAGACCTTTGAGAGCGAAGCGTATGAATCTGTGCTGTATTGCTTCGATTCGTGATTTATGAATATCATAAAATGGTGACCACACCTGAGAAGCATACTCTAGATGGGGACGAACATAACAGTTGTATAAAGAGAGGGTGACATAAGGGTCATTAAACTCCTTTGCCCATCGCTTAATAAAGCCAAGCATTGAATTAGCTTTGTTAATAATGAGGTTGATGTGTTCATTAAATTCGAGGTTGGTACTAAAAAGAACACCGAGGTCACGGAATCTAGAAACTTGTGATAAAGATTGTTGCGATATTGTATATTCTCCAATGCTAGGAGATCTTTTGCGGGAAAAAGTCATACTTTGGCACTTTAAAGTGTTTAAAGTTAGTCCGTTCATTGAACACCATACAACAAAACTATCAATATCTTTTTGTAAGAAGTCGCGATCTGAAGCATTTTTGATGATTTTAAAAATCTTCATATCATCAGCAAAGATTAAAATGTCGCTATAGGAGATGCGAGAAATTACATCATTTATAGCAATAATGAAAAGCAAGGGACCAAGATGACTACCTTGTGGCACGCCAGACATAGCATTGAAAGGTTTTGACAAAATGTTACGAAATTTGACTTCATAAGTCCTATTTTTTAAGTAGGAGTTTATCCAAGCAATAAATAGTGTAGGAAATCCAAAAGCTTTTAGTTTATAAAGTATGATGTTATGAGACAGTTGGTCAAACGCCTTAGAGAAGTCAGTGTAAATGCAATCAAGCTCGTTCCCACATTCAAGAGCATTGGAGTATTCGCACAGATATCATTCTTCGCTAGTTCTGTGTCATAATCGCATGCGACGATTTTCCAGTCAATTTTAGGACAAGGGGCTCATTTCAATTTCTTTTCTTTTAGAACATCAGGCTTATGTTTGTTCTACGTGTTGTCAAACCCAAAGTTTACTGAGCGTTCATCATTTGTTAGGTTCGTCAACAGTGAAATCTTTATTATTATTCAAGACCTTTGTTTGTGTCGGAGCTAATGTTTTTCAAAGTGGTTGGGTAGTTAACCCCATGAACAAGCCATAACTTGAGGGATCAGCCCCTTTTTGCAACCCTTACACATGAAGATACGATGTTTCGTTATGCCAACGCCCTGCGGGAGGCCGTGAGAGCTACTGTTGGCTCATCTCATGCTCATCTGCAACTATTTCTGCTACAATAACCTGTCCTAATAATTGAAAAAGGAACTAAAAAGCATCTGAGTCCAAGATGTCAAAGCATCTCATTTATGCAAGAATAACAGTGGATGTCAGCCGTTGACTGATAAAAGACAAATTTTTCCGCAAAAACCATCTTTCATAGTCCAAAACTTAACAGACCGTCATTAATTTGAAAAAAAGCCATATTGACAACACTGACAACCAGAAGAAACCGGAACCAGTAGTTGACGTTGGGAAGATAAAATAAGCACAATACGAGTGCTACGAGTGTTACTTCGAAGACCTCGGCGTCTTCAGTTGCCTCCAGTCATGATTACCTAAATAAAATAAATAAATAAATAGGGTGGCGCAACAGAGCCAGGAGCCCCGGGGCCTAGCGCACTTCTCGCAACCATGCCTTTGTGAGAGAATGGAGGGGACCTATAATCTTTTGGCGGCTCCGAACGGCTAATCGAGAAATCACTTTTCATGGCAATGAATTTATTAATGCAATGAAACTTGCCAGTTCCTCGCGAATCATGATTGACGAACAATAGTTCATTATAAACTCAACAGAAAAAAGTCAGTAAAACGAAAACTCATGGCACTCACTCCTTCGTAAATATTTGATACAAAATTTACCAGTTCATTTATTCACCCTTTTTTATCTCAAACTAAATCTATCATTTCAATCTTCAGACTTGTAAATGTAATTTTTATGCCGAACATCACTGTCAGCTAAAACTTATGTAAAACACTTAACTCCATATTTTAGTGCTTCACTTTTAGTTAACAAATTCATTTGAATATTTCTCCGAAGAAGCCGGAAAATAATCAGAAAAAAACTAGTTTTTAATTCCTTGCATCAATTTTGCCGATTACTCAGCCAAAATTTCTCATCAAACTAATCTGAGATTTTGTTCTGATTAAATACTCCGTGAATTATTAAGAACTTTTATGACTTTGGGCTTGAATTTGCAATGCTTAGTAACCTGAATACTAATGAAATCAAGTCAGTTAAAGCTCATAACACAGTAATATTTTATAGGGCTTCAAAAAGAAAATGAAGTACTTGACACTTGTCCACACCAAATCTGTGCTATATTTGAATTGTCATTGAAATTGGACTTAGTTTTAGGGCTAAGACTCAAGTCAATTGAAACAAAATACGAACATTTAGCAACAACTCCCAAGATAATAGTCTCCGAACACAACACAAAATTATTTGCTCCTAGAGCGCACATATGTTTCGCAAGACAACATCTGCATTGAAAATTTTGAAGATAAACAATCAAACAACCAAAAAATTTTAATCAATAAATTACCGGCGTTGGATGGCAGAAACATTTTGAATCTTACATCCGCGGTTATAATGTCAGTCAGAGGCACAACAAAACAAACTTAGCATATTTTGATCAGCAGCTAAAGATGAATGATTTATCAACGACCTTCATGAATAATTGTGTCTGATACCTATGAACTTTTAATTATTATTGGAGACCTAGACCGGGCACGATACGAATCTTTTGTTCGGTATAAATAGTAAAGCTATCTGAAGAATTGATTACAGTTCAACTTCAACCAAAGAAGAACAAAGAGGAATACAATATGCGTGCTTTTGTCGTAAGATCATTAAACGCAACCTTATCGGCATCTTTTAGTTTCAACTTAACTCTGCTTTCAGGTTCTAAGTTTCATCGCAGTGGCATCTGCCCAATCAGGATACAACTATCAACAAGGTGTATCTGGATCTAGGGAGCTCGCTTCATCCGGATCAGGAATCAGCAATGTCTTCTCCGGCAGCTCAGGATTAGGAGGTGGATCAGGGCTCGGCTTCGGATCTGGAGGTGGATCATTCGGAGGTGGATCTCTCGGTGGTGGATCATTCGGAGGTGGATCTCTCGGTGGTGGATCATTCGGAGGTGGATCACTCGGAGGTGGTTCTCTCGGTGGTGGATCCAGTTTCGGTCTTAGCGGTGGATCATCCGGTGGTGGTGCTAGCTATGGTGGTGGATCAGCCGGTGGATCAAACCAAGTCATCGATGGAGGACTTACCAAGGAATTCTTCCTCTTCTCTGCACCTGAAGAACAAGCACAACAAGGAGAAAACCGCGAAAGTATCACCACACAAATCAAGAAGAACCTCCGTGTCATCTTCATCAAGGCCCCAGAAAACAACGCCGTCCATAACTCTGCCCTCAACTTGGTCAGACAAGCTACCGAAGACAAGACAGCCATCTATGTATTGACCAAGGAAGCCGATGTATCAGAAATCGCCCACCAAGTCGAACAAATCAGCGAGAACGTCAGAGCCAAGCCAGAGGTCCGATTCGTCAAATACAGGACTCAACAAGATGCCCAAAATGCTCAAAGCCAGATCCAACAACAGTATGAAGCTTTGGGTGGAACTTCTCAGAGCTCAGATGAAGGTGTCGCTCCAGTTCTGAACTTTGCTTCTCCCGCTGAGCACCACAGTGGTCATTCCCACTCCGCTGGGGGCAGCTTCGGCTCTGCTTCGCAACAAAGCTCACAAAGTGTAGGAAGCCTCGGCGGTCTCGGTAGTCTTGGCAGTCTCGGTAGTCTTGGTAATCTCGGCAGCGCATCCTCTCTGAGTGGACAAGCTGTCAAATCATCAAGCAGCTACTTGCCCCCATCTGTTAAGAAATAAATGATTACTGATTGCTGTATTAGGAATAAGAAAATGCACGCTTTGTTGAAGTTGAAATAAACTATGGAAATGATTGTATTTAAAACGAAAATCTTATGTTTTTATTCAGTTTTTATGGAAGTTTAATCAGTCCACCAATTAAGTCGCAGTTTTTTGTACATTTTCCAATCGGTAACTAGAATGGCAGTTGGGATATTCCTTTAGTCTTCGAGAAGGGGAAATTGTTAGAAGAAAGGTAAGCTTAAACTACCTGCCAAAACCCCACTGCAACGCTTGAACGATACTTATGCTCCTCTACGTTAACATACTTCGTTTTGAATTGTTGAAACAAATTGAGAAAGACAAATTATTAAAGCTCTTGACACCTATCAAATGCACAAATATCAAAGGCAAAGGCAATTTCTTGAGGCTTGCATTAATTAGCAACACTTGATTATGAGTGGCACTTATACTTTGAATTAAAGATCGAGGTGGATGCCTTTCAAAAAAATCTGCATAGTAATCAATGCAGCTGCTTTTAATCAACTCTGAAGTTGCATACATTTTCGTTTACTAAACACGCCTACACTGAAAATAAAATCGAAAGACCCGTAGCAAATGTTATTGGTATACAGAAAAGTTTGTTCATTTATAAATCATCCGCGATGAGATCGCTTAAATTATAATCATTTAGAAGAAAGAGAAGAGAGAATGAACAAATTTCTTGATATTTTATAAAAACCGACTAAATTTTTTTAGAATTTCACTTGGAAAGCAGAAATCCATTCGGTTTTTAGTCTGCGATGTAGAACAATTCCTTCTGATGTCTTCATACTCAGAAAAGATGTTTGAAGTACGGTGTTCGATACTTCACCTTCGAGCTGGTGGGAAAGTATTGTTATAAAGAGTATACGGCTTAACACGCTTCCTTGGTGTAACCCTACTTCGACATGGAATTTTTCGTAGGCTCCAACTGAACATCTTACCTTCGTTACTGGTACCTCACACATACCAATCAATCACTCTTGCATAGGCTTATAGCTATCATCTAGGAAATTAACAGCAGTCTCAGAAGTAGTTGGTCCCAGAAGCCCACTAGAAGACAACCAGTCGGTTGGAACAGCAAACCTTTTGACGCAGAGATATTTAAGCTGTTGATGGATGGAGCACTAACGCCCTCGAGCAACATCTGCGAGGACATCACGTAAAAGATAACGATGACCATGGTGACAGACTGCGATACGTCAATACCAATAAGTATGCCGAACAATCGCCGTACATCCACTAGTGGAACATGACAGTCGCCCAACACGCAACACCGGAGAGACTGCCTTGAGGCAAGAAGGCTATATTAGCACGCCACGAGAATGGGCCTCAACAGAAGTACTTCGACTCAACTATGATGAGAAAAGCGCCTACTCAGAATCACTATTAGCTTTAGTAAGCTGGAATGCACAGGATTAAGAGCCTGACCGCAACAGCACCAATCCACTCTAACACTCGAACTCCCCGACTATTGCTCAGTGGGTGAAGAAGAAGAAACTCCCAAAGTGGCCACGAAAGAGCTCACGAAGTCCTGCATCAAACTGCAAAATGGCAAGGCATCATGAACAACATCGCACTGAAGAGTGCAATTGCCTCCAAGCCGGACATGTTCATAAGCATGTACGACACCTGGTTGAGAAAAGGTGTATCTCCCTTTTAGAGTTTTGCGGGCACGTAGGAATATGGCGATGCCTCACTATCAAAGTAGGATGTACCATACTTCAAAGATCAACTACTGCACTACGAGATGGAGGGGGGATCAGTGGTCACAGGCGGGGTACCTCAGGTATCAGTCCTAAGACCACTATTGTGATGCAACTACCAACGAATAAAACTGTTGCTTCTTTCGCAAATTCAAATCCCAATAGAGCCAAAAATATTTTTCCACGGGTATTACCTTGCGCGAAGAATTGGCAAGTCCCCCGTTAGTAAATTCATTGCCATGAAAAGCTCTTTATCTATTGTAGGTCTTCTCCATTCCCTTGCAAGGCAAGCAAGGCAAGGTTGTGACAAATGCGCTACGACTTGTGGTTTCTCGCTCTGTTGCCCCACCCTATGCATTAAAAATTTTTTTTTTTGGCAGATAACGTGGCTGTTGTTCTTGTAACCCAACATCTGGAGGAACTCGAAGCCACATTCTCCACCACCATCTGGAGGATTAGAAAGTGGATTAAATCTGCAGAGCATGAAACCAAGGTGCTCAAGTAAGAGGTGGGAAGCCCAGAATGAATTTCAGGATGCTGTTCAGTGGGAGGCTCGATAGAAGAAGTATTTTCCGAGGGCTTATTCCCTAGTGTGGGCTAAGCTAGGGACTCACAGAGGAAATAGAATGATCCTGCCGAGTCGGGTGTGCTAATGTCCATTCTCATCATTTGGGTACCCAATGAGTTGTGACCCGTGAGAATGCCAATCATCAGAGAGAGTCAAAGCCTGCTAAACTGGAGCAGAATTTTTTTTTTTTTTTTTTGTTGGAGATAGCTAACCATAGGTTCCTCAAAAACTCGACATGTTTCTAAAGATGGCCACCTGTCATTGGCGGTTTTTAGAAAGTTTTTTGGATTCTGTTTTTTTTTTTTGCTATAGTGGCTAGAGGTGTTCGTTTCGATGGATTCGAGTGTTGACCCGACTTTGGCCGCTTATCTGCCATTTCATTACCGGTTATTTCACGATATCCTGAAACCTAACTTAAAGTTACGGTGCTCGTTGAGCTGAGTAGTCTTTTACTTTTAGATTACTGTGACAAATTTCTCCTAGCGTCAGAATACTGAATGACATTACACCTACAGACCTCCGGGCCACAGAACAGCTACGCCAACACTGTATGAGGAAGAAAGGGTAGAGAATGGTCCTCTGCGAAGAAGAGAGACCCGGAAGACCCGAGAGACTCTGTTACTCTGGCAAGAAAGATGGGACAGCACATCTACAGTTCGGCGAATTCATCGGCTTATCCCACATATCAGAAATCGGTTCTTTTGCCCACATGGGTAAGTCGAGTATTACATCACCCAACTAATGACTGGGAATAAAAGATTTCGTGCATACTTGTATAGTTTCAAGAGAATAGAGTCCCCAAACTGTCTGCAATGTCGTGATGTGATTGAAGATACAGAAGTCTTTATCTATTATTCTGTCTATCAAAGGAAACGGAAGGAATCATAGAGGAGCTTGGCCCATACCATCACTCCAAAATTGGCGTCTAGAGCTCCTTGTTTTCTAAGGGCCACGCTTGAGAGCATCTGGTGGTTGAAGTCAACTAGCACCACATGCAAATACCCTAGGGAACCTTACTCTTTGGTTTTCATTTATTGTTGGCTACAAGCCCGCATTGGCTATCAGTTTATCACATAGTCAACAACCTGAATGATCATAAAAGTGTGAAATGTAAGGCTAATCGATCGGTTACGATCACTAAATTCCGTTTTCCGATGTACAGGATGTAAGACGTCTTACTTCTTCTAGTAGCCTCCACTAAAAAAAATTTATCAGCTGTGAAGATGGTTTTGCTTGTCGACAGCATCATCAAGTATCAAGTATCACTGTGCAGTGTTTCACCATAAATTTGGTAGTTAGTCTAAGTTTCATTTCGACCACTACTAAATAAATCACAAATGCCGGTCTTGCTTGAGGCACATATTACTCAACAAGATAAAAGCTACTGTCTTGCGCCTACTTGAGATACTTCATCATATTTGGGTGCCGCATACTATACCTTCACGCAGTCTATTTAGTTTTCGTTTGACCTCCAGACATATTTTTTAAAATCGCCCCCAAAAAAACCCAAACTCGTCTTCAACTGAAAATCTAGCTAAAATGCATATTTTTTCATTTTGCTCACATACAGTTTGGGAGCATATACATACTGACACCATTCCTTGTCAGCAATTTAACAGACATCAAACGGTGTCTAGAAATCAAAATGATCGACTTATCGCCCAATAACTCAGTTGCTACGATGACACCAATTCTGTTTCTACCCTGATTCAAACCACAAAACAACTTGCAGACTTTTCTATTTCCACCCAAAAACACTGGATGAACCTTACATCCGCGCTACTAATATCAGTCAAAGACACAACAAAAACAAACTTTGCATATTTTGACCAACAACCAAAAACGAATGATTTATCAACGACCTTCATGAATAATTGTGTCTTCTATCTGTGAACTTTTAATTAATGAAGACCTACACTGGGCACGATACGAATCTTTTGTTTGCTATAAATAGTCAAGCTATCTGAAGAATTGATTACAGTTCAACTTCAACCAAAGAAGAACAAAGAGGAATACAATATGCGTGCTTTTGTCGTAAGATCATTAAACGCAACCTTATCGGCATCTTATAGTTTCAACTTAACTCTGCTTTCAGGTTCTGAGTTTCATCGCAGTAGCATCTGCCCAATCAGGATACAACTACCAACAAGGTGTATCTGGATCTAGGGAGCTCGCTTCATCCGGATCAGGAATCAGCAATGTCTTCTCCGGCAGCTCAGGATTAGGAGGTGGATCAGGGCTCGGCTTTGGATCTGGAGGTGGATCACTTGGAGGTGGATCATTCGGAGGTGGATCTCTCGGTGGTGGATCATTCGGAGGTGGATCACTTGGAGGTGGTTCCCTTGGTGGTGGATCCGGTTTCGGTCTTAGCGGTGGATCATCCGGTGGTGGTGCTAGCTATGGTGGTGGATCAGCCGGTGGATCAAACCAAGTCGTCGATGGTGGACTCACCAAGGAATTCTTCCTCTTCTCTGCACCTGAAGAACAAGCACAACAAGGAGAAAACCGCGAAAGTATCACCACACAAATCAAGAAGAACCTCCGTGTCATCTTCATCAAGGCCCCAGAAAACAACGCCGTCCATAACTCTGCCCTCAACTTGGTCAGACAAGCCACCGAAGACAAGACAGCCATCTATGTATTGACTAAGGAAGCCGATGTATCAGAAATCGCCCACCAAGTCGAACAAATCAGCGAGAACGTCAGAGCCAAGCCAGAGGTCCGATTCGTCAAATACAGGACCCAACAAGATGCCCAAAATGCTCAAAGCCAAATCCAACAACAGTATGAAGCTTTGGGTGGAACTTCTCAGAGCTCAGATGAAGGTGTCGCTCCAGTTCTGAACTTTGCTTCTCCCGCTGAGCACCACAGTGGTCATTCCCACTCTGCTGGTGGCAGCTTCGGCTCTGCTTCGCAACAAAGCTCACAAAGTGTAGGAAGCCTCGGCGGTCTCGGTAGTCTCGGTGGTCTCGGTAGTCTTGGCAATCTCGGCAGCGCATCCTCTTTGAGTGGACAAGCTGTCAAATCATCAAGCAGCTACTTGCCCCCATCTGTTAAGAAATAAATGATTACTGATTGCTGTATTAGGAATAAGAAAATGCACGCTTTGTTGAAGTTGAAATAAACTATGGAAATGATTTTATTTAAAACGAAAATCTTATGTTTTTATTCAGTTTTATTGGTGTTTTTATGGACGTTTAATCAGTTCACCAATTTAGCAGTTTTTTGTACATTTTCCAATCAGGATCAGGAACGACAGTGGGAGCTTATGAGTTAGTTTTAGAAAAAGGGAAGTTCTTAGAGGGAAGCCAAGCTTAAACTAATTCTACTGCAGGCTTTGAACAATGCATAAGCTTTCATCGCAAAATACTTCATCTTCAATTGTTTAATCGAATTGAGAAAGACAAATTACTTAAGCTCAAAACCTTAAACCGATAATACACAAATATCAAAGACAAGGGTCTGTCTTTAGGTCTACGTTTAATCAGAACAACCACTCACATTACCTCATCCCAAAAGGCGATGTAGAAAATAATAAATTAAATAATTTCCTGACTAATTAGCACCAACAACTCCTCCAGCTGAGGTCCAACTCCGTCCAATATCGTGAAGCCCAAAACAAACAAGTAAAAACGAAACGCATGACCTATTTTCACCATAATCAATGTCGAAACAGTGCAGAGTGTCATTGACTTTAATGGGTAGGTTGGTTTTATTCAAAAAAAGAACTGATGGATTGTTTTTTGTGTCACACAATAGACGCCTTAAGGCCGCTGTAATAATCTACCCAGAGCCATGGGCTCTTGATCTTGATCACCTTGAAAAAGTTATTGCGGTGGAGAACTTGTAGACTGAATTTACTGCCGGCAAAGAACGTTTTCAGTTAAACCATATTTTTGTGGTATTTTTACGGGTTTCTCTTTCGGTGAGAGAATTTGCTTCTGGTTTTTTTTCTGTATATGAGGCAGAAGAATTGCACTTTCCTGAGAATTTCAAACAATTCTCTGTAAGGTGAGAGCTTGCTTCGACCTTGCTTCTTCCACTCCTTGATCAACTCAAGCGATTTATATAGGAACAGGATGTCTATTTTAGGAGGAAGATTTCAAAAACTATGAAGTTCGACACTAATTAGAACTCGATTCATGTCGATGCTGCCGCTTCTGAATAACTCTGGACATAATTGCCGTCAGAATTAATCAATTCGTTGTTAATCTGGTTGAACTGGTTTTTCGATCTAATTCGTATCTTTTTTGCAGATTTCGTGTTTGCTCTTCAAGGAACCAAAATTGTTTGCATATAGAACTGAATTCGCTTAATGGTACCACGCATCTTGACATGACATGAGATGCGAGATTTGTTTACGGAAATCATTTGGTGGCTCCTAGAGCCAAACTAGATTGTTAAATCTTTGCAAAGGAAAAATAAATGGAGCAGTTTTATGTCGAAAACTAAATCAAATTTTCTACTAAAACTAATTTGCAAAGGAATCAGAGGCATGAGTGTGTAGGGAGCAATAAAAAACCATTTAATTAAACAAAAAGTACGAAATATAATTTCAACCATTTTTATTTTCAACAATCCAAAATAAGGGTTTCCACACGGAACCCAAAAAATAAAACATAAAACTTAAATTAAAATAAACTTATCAAGTATTGCAGCTGTGAGTATCTAAACAAGCTTATTGAGGAAGTTGATGTGTTCAGGTTTGATGATGAACACAAACTGATTGACTGTATACGCTTTCTGAAGTTCGTTGCGCATATTGTAGAGCTCTCCAATGGCCATCGGGGGCATATCGTCTGAAAATGAGATGCATTATTTAGATTAGGTGCCTACCTTCTCAATTTATGTATTCAAAGGCAGGCCTTAAATTGATGGAAATTAATATTCATTAAGGCTATAAAAACCAGTCACTTTAAAATCAATTAATTTTTCAATTAAAAAATTTATGAATTTGTATTAATATTTGTTTGACTATTGAAATGTCCAAATACTAATGACACAACATAATGAAATAAGAGTATCAATGATATTCGGGGGCGTCTGACAATCGGGAAGTAGGGCAACTGTGATATTTTTACCCAAACCGGTGACGGTGGCGTGTTTTTGATTATCAAATAAATTTTTGTGATAGCTGATTAAATCAGCAGTGGGTACAAAAACAATCAGAACCTAAAAACAGAGAAATCTGGTATTGGAAATGTGGTGCAAAAGAACAATGGAATGAGCTGTTGTTTTAAACTGGATTTCTTTAGTTGTATAACTTCTTCATGGTTTCTAACTATTGAAGAAAGAGCTTAACAATTAGATTTATTAACTATTAGATTTAAAACTATAGGCATTGGAATACTTCAGTAGAAGGGCGTTGAAATGGATTCATGGTGAGAGTTACTCTCCAAATCGATAACAAATACTCATTTTTGCATTCGTACAGAAAAAATTTTTTGAGGCAACAATAAAACATAACATTACGATGATTAGTGGAGGACCGCTAGACATAAAAATGGCAAAACCTAGGAATCCAGGGCCAGTCCATGGGTTTTTATGAAATTTTCGGAAATATGTTTTGAATGGCGTATAGAAAAAAATAAAAAATAAAAATTTCACCGCATTCAATTTTTTAATTATTTTTAAAATTAATTATTAACTTTTAGAATTTTCTTTTATTTGTGTAGGGTGTTTTGGATACCGTTTGCCAAAGACTCTGGGTAGATAAGTTGGATAAAGACAAGAAAAAAATTTTATGCGAGGGGGGGGGGGGTCTACATCCCTCCGTGTAGACACAAGGGGCAATTTTAAATGAAATTTACTCAATTTTTTAAAAAAAAATATTAAAAATCAACCAAGTTACTTCCTTTCTCATACTATAGTGTTTTTATAAAGCTAATGCTCTGTTCTTTAATAAAAATTTTAATTTGAGATGACTTAATGAAAAGTTTTTGAGAGATCAAGCCTCAAAATCAAAATTTTGAAAAGAGAAAATATTTTTTTCCTAAATAATTTTTTTTACAAAATTTTGCCCATTAAGGGGTTTCCATATTCAATGCTTTTATTAATTTTTACTCAAAAGCGAAAAAAACTGAAGGAAAATTTTTTTCTTGGTTTTTTGAGAAATTAAAAAAAACCAAAGGTACTTTTTTCCAGAAAACAAAATTTAAAAAAAAAAAAAAAATTCACTATTTTGACTTGATTTGGCTTGATTTCTCAAAAACTAATTATTAAGTGAACTCAAACTAAAATTTTTATTAAAGAACAAAGCATTAGCTTTCAAAAACATTATGTAATGATAAGCCACTTAGCTTAGTAGATTTTTAATAATTTTTTAAAAAGTGGGGGGGGAGGGATATAGACCATCCTCCCATACAATTTTTTTTTGTCTGAACCAAACCTATCTATCCTGAGCCTTTGGAAAACCGTATCTAAAACACCCTACATAAATAAAAGAAAATTCGAAAAGTTAATAATTAATTTTAAAAATAATTAAAAAATTGAGAGCGATGAAATTTTTTTTTTATTTTTCTCTATACGCTATTCAAAACACATTTCCGAAAATTTCATGAAAATCCATGGACTGGCCCTGGATTCCTAGGTAAAAAGCTTACGGCCCTCCACTAGATAGAGAATACGAGAGAAGTGAGCCCTACGATTCTGCATGTGTGTCTGGCTACCTGTACGAGTATGTCTGTCTTCCCATATACATATGAATCTACAGCTTGAACAGCTTGATCGATTTTCTTTAAAATTTGCAGTTAGGGTAGGTGGGGCAGCCTGCAGAGAAGTTTTTTGAATTAAGTTACTAGGTCTTGAAATAAAAGTGCCTGTCATACTTGACTTATTTTTCTTGAAAATGGCTCTAAAGATTTCGATTCAATTTTGTGTGAAGGATTAGTTTTAAGTTGTCTTTCTTATGATGTAAAAATATATTATGCATATAGTCTGATAACGGTACCTACAAAATATGTACCGCTTTAAAAAAAAAAAAAACTTAGTATAAATTTAATTACTATTTTTACACATTTAATGATTTAGCAGTCTTGCGAAAGATTGTGTATTATTTTTTGGAAAATTGAATTTATGTTTAAAAAAAAATTTGATTGTTTGAATAACATTAAAATCTCTCGTTTTTTTCAATTTTTTTGCCAAAGTATTTTCCAGCAAGATCTTTAAACTTGTAGATAAGCCTGATTTTTAAAAAAATTCTATTTAAACAAAAGTGAAAAACAAAGCCCGGTTTTTAAAAAACTAGTGTTCGATTTTGATTAAATTTTCAGCGGTTATTATGTATTATCTGGAAAAATTAGCCTCTTTTATAATTCTTTTAATATTTTATTTGGTTTATTGAATTTTCATAGCTAGTGAGGAAGCTGGCAACCCTATTCCACCAAATATATTAGGTGCGTTTTTTTTATGCTAGTATATAGTACAGTAAAAATTTCCCTTGGGGAACAACAACAAATCATTTTACTGTCGTGATTTTCCACAGTAAAAACAGGGATGGCATTGCTGTGGATTAATAGTTTCCAGCTTTGAAAATAAGATAGCACCACCATTGATTTCATTTCATCAAAGCTTTTCGAAAGGACGTGTTCAAAAAAAATGTGGTATTTGCAAAGAAATTTTTTCTCTCGATTAAAAATTTAAGAAATAAAAATTATATTCATTTTGAATTTTCGCCCTGTTTTTACCTGGTGGTGTATATAACACAGGATTTTGCACTAGTTATTTTATGCTGAAGCTAATAGCTTTCCTCATGGAATTATTTGACTAAAAAATATAGCCTAATGCAAGTAAAATACAAATCAAACAAACAAACAAAACAGTAGAAAATGATCAAAAGGGAAAGATATATGTATGAAAATCAAACGTTCTCCAATAGAAATTCATGTTTGGGACTAGCATTACGTGTTTCAACTTAATTTTATTTGGGTTGTGTTTATTTACGCGGTAGTATTTTAGTTCAATTTCATGGTTTTGTAAATAGAATCAACTTATTTTCTTACTTAATCTATCGAAAAGACTGGTCAATAGTGTAAAATTGCTTTTCCACAGATTTGGATAAAAAATAAATTGATTCTGTTTGACAATGGAAAATCTCATCAAAGATTAGTTTCTAAAATCTTTTTACATACTCCCCGAACAAACCCGAAAGATTTTTCAACAGAACAGCTGACTTTGACATAGAGCTTTCTTCACTGCTGGACGATGCCTCTAAAAACTGTAAAATAGAGCTGTAACAGAGAATCTGATCTATGGAAAATAAGAAAAAATTACAAATTCATACCCGGCTTTGTATCGTTATTCATTTGATAGAACAAATAACGAAACAAACCTGGTATGAGTTTGATTTTGTTTCGTCTTAAATTTCACAGAGAGCTTTGAAAAGTAACAGCAAGCTTTCACGTTGAGCACCATCTTATTGCTGAATATATAACTGAAAACACTGTGGATAGATCGTTTTTTTTTTAACTGGAACTCTGTACTATATACTAGCATAAAAAAAACGCACCTATTATGATGAGCGAATACTAGAACCTCATACTTAAACAAATAAATAAATAAATAAATAGGGTTGTGAAGGAATGGAGGGGACCCAAAGTTTTCTGCTTATTCCGAACGGCTAATCGTGAAATCCCTTTTCACGGCAATGAATTTTATGTCGGAGGACTTGCCATTTCCACGTGAAAGACGCTAGCCTCGCAACTTCACTTCCTTGAACTTCGAGGGCTTTGGGATCGAGGTTTTAGGAAGGTAGACGTTCGGAATATTGCTAGTTAGTTAGCCGTAGTGAAAAAACGCTTCAGTGTATCTACTCCCGGAGGACTGGCTTGTCAATTAAACACAAAAGACGATACCCGGGTGAACCATTGGAAGTTTCTGGGAGTCGAAACAAGAACTCCCACGAAAGAAGCAGACATACTAACCAACCTCCGAACTGATTCTTACAAGTTCCTTAGCCTTGAATATATAACCCCCTTCTCATTGAAATAAAACAGATTCATTTTTTAATTAAAAACCTAAATTTTCATATGCAAATTCATATCACTTCAGTCTGAACACTTATCTGAAACCCTAAAGAACTTTTGAGCATTTGCTAGTTTCTTTTGCGATTTTCTTACTTTCAATCAAAATCAACCTTTTTCACATGAATCGAAATCAAAATTTTGATTTTTTGATATGAAGCTCTCACTTTCAAATGTTTGAGTAAAAGAAATGATTAATTTCTATAAAAAATTTCAACTGTAAGAAGATTTTGAAAATAGAAAACAGAGACACATAAACTCCAGGATCAGATGCCCAAATTATTGTAACCACTTATTGGTATGAGTCATGACTCATGAAAATCGAGAGCAAGATGAGGATGTTGCTATTTGTCATAAGCCCTCACATCCAAAAATGGCAACGACCAAAGAGGTAACGTATTTTGATCAGTTTTCAGCAGCTAAAACCTTCATTCAAATGTACTCGGGAAAACCTTCATCCAGTTTTTGAAACCATTATTGTATAAACGACATATTGGGATATAATTATGCTTCAAGGACTTGCATCAAATCTTTGAACAACAAAAGGAAGACGACCAGCTGACTGACCCATTCAGTTGAGAAAAGAGTTTTGCCGAAGCTCATGCCAAGCTTAACGCCACAGATTTTTTGTTCAGGGAATCCTTGAGGAATATTTTTTTTTTATTTATGTTAATAAAATAAAGTGGACAAAAATTTTGCTATCTGATAATTGTAATTTTTCTTTCGTCATCTTTCATTTCATTTTTCATCTGTCATCTGTCATCTGTCATCTGTCATCTGTCATCTGTCATCTGTCATCTGTCATCTGTCATCTGTCATCTGTCATCTGTCATCTGTCATCTGTCATCTACCATCTGACTGTTGGCTTAAGGCAAAGGAGACATTTAATTTTCTTTCGATTCCAGACAGCGTTTTTCATGGAGAATTTACTATGAGAGGACTGGCCAATTCCTCACGAAAGGCGATACTCGTGATAAAACACTTTTGTTTTCTGTTGGGATTCGAAAAACGAACCTCCCGCTGCACAGTACAACATTTCAAGTCAGAAAAATGTGAGAATATTGTAGGTATCCATTTGTCATTCGTAGGATTATATTTGGATGTGCTTGTAATGGAATATTTTTGTTTCTCACGTAGCTGTTTGTATAAATAGCTTGCGATAAGGAACTTCATACCAAAAAGCTTTTACGGGACTCTAAAAAAAACTGATTAATCAGCAACAAATGCCAAAACTCAATCGAAACAAGCTCACCGTGATAATAAGCAATATTTACTTCAGTAAAACGCCATTTTCAGATGTCACTAGAAAGCTAGTTTATAGCGAAATTAGTACACTCATCCTGATTATAGCGATTAGAATATCTGATACTTAACCGCAATTAGTGTCATGGCGAAATATAGTGCTATTATCTGTTCGACTAAGCAAATACGAGCACCAGTAAGTTAAAAACCAAGCTCACTCTTTCAAATTTGAACCGGAAGTTCTTTTTTATCACGGAAGTGGTCTCTGACAAAGAACCCAAAATCCGTTTATAAGGTAACGATTCCATATAATCCCATGTTGACGAGGTTTAGACACTATGTCAAATGTCAAATAGAACAAATCCCTACAAATTGCACTCTCGGAATGAGTTAAAATGATTGGAGTTGTATGCTAAAAGCAATGAAGTGACAATGTTTCAGCATAACAAACGATGACAATTAACTCAAAATAAATGTCGTTTCACTTTGTAGCCTCCGAAAAGTTGAAAATACAATAAACCGAAAAAAAATTGACAATTGACAATTTTGAATTGATTTCAAATCAACTGATTGTAAACACACTTTTTATACATGGCCGTAGCTTTTCATGAATTCATTCCCACAGACTAAACAAAGCTTTGTAGAAAGACATAGCACATCAGCAATTCGATACAAGCGCGCTGTAAAAACCCCAATCCAAGTTTTGAGAATTATTTATAGCGAAGTTCTTAGAAGAATCATTGTCATGAACTTACTTGGTACGATATATGCGTTTTTCTGTGTCTTAAGCACCAAGACATTAGATGCACTCAATTGATTTGCCTTGAAACCATCTAAATCCATAAATTCTTCAGGGTTTTCCGATCCTGTTGCATGAAGTAGCGCTGACTCTAGCAATTTGGCCACATACGATGTTTGATTCAACGATGGCTTTATGATTTCCATTGGAGTATCTATCATAATGATTGACTGTGAAGTAAAGCCATTTTTTGGGTGAAAATTATTTCTATTGTCTAATTTTGAACCCTCTTTCGAACTAAGGAACTCCACCGGAAATAACGCCATTGTTTGTTTGGTTTTTGTGGAACTCGGTGATGGAAAAGTGGTTGCTGAAGCGGATGCCAATTGCTGGAGAACAAAACTCGAACTTAATGATGGAAGTGGTGCAGCAGTTGGTGGTTGAGGTAAGCTTCTACCTAAAACAACAAGATGTATAAAAAATCACTTTAAGAACACTCATGGGCCTAATTTCGAAACTGTTTTCAAAGCAGAAGTTGAATTTTTGCATGGTTTTGAGTTTGCTTTAAAGTTTACTGTTGTTGGTACTACTTTGAGCGATTCCCCTATCAAATGAAATCACTTACACACACCTGATGGCTGTGGTGCGTAGGAGTTGTGATATCGCCGGATGTGGCTGATCGCAGGCTTATGTTCGGGGACTTGAGATCCTGGCACCAGAAAGTTTCGTGAATTGTGATTTGTCTTGTATGAGGTAGTATATGCTTTCAAACTGGGAAACTGCCGTCGTATATTCACCATTGACGAACTCCGTTTAAGAACCGCCTCAGTGTGATCTGTTAGTGCCTCTGGCACTGGAGGTAGATATGCACGGTTTGTATTAAACTGTTTTGTTACTGGACCAGAACAAACAGCGGCATAATTTGTACACAAAACTAAAGAGTACACCCAGAAAGCCTGTTTCAGGTGCACAATAAAATAAAAAAAATTTAAAATTTTACATCCTTACACCAGAAAAGGATGCTTTTACCGTTTGATATTTCACAGAGTACACCATTGCTGTTCGAATTATTAAATATTATTGTTATTTCATAAATTAAACGCCTCGATTACGCTGCACAAAAGTAAACTAAACTACAATTGAGTCCATCAAAAGCATTTATAACTTTAAACACAGGGTACTTGTCATCTTTGTCTTATCAAGTGTTTTACTCTTCAAAAATACCTACTTTTTGATGTTCGTAAATACATTTTAAAGTGGGCAAGGTTATGCGTGACACATTGGGTTACTTCTTCAGTAGGTATGACCATTGACCATGATCGCATGATCTACAACAGCAACATAGGTGTTTGAAGGAGTTCTGCGTTTGTTTTAACTTAGTGATCATCGTAGAGAGCAATGAACGCCTTAGAGATGCAAGTTACATATAAAGATCACTTATTGTAACCTAAAACAACAAGTAAGTACTTGCAATAGTTTTGAGTGTAATTACTTTGAATAGCAGTAGCAAACACACACACCTCCGTTTGGTACTTATTTACAGGAGAGTATATACGATTTTTCGGTCAATTGCATGAAGGTCAAAGCAATTCCTACATTCGAATGGCTAGTTCAATAAACTTACGTTACATGTGTGCCTGTCTGATTTTCATTCGATTGGCATCTCTTAATTAAAGAGCTCAGTTAAAAAAGACAGATCAATGTAACAAATAAGTTTTTTATTCAAATACGTGGCCAGATTTATTATAAGTCCATGTGATAGACTAATTTGTCATTATAATTTGGGGGATTGAATTCAACTTATAGCACATATTTATGGAGTCATGGGAAGCAATGAAAATCAGGCGTATATGAGGAGGTATAGCAGCCATTCAAAATGGGTCAAGATCGGTTAGACCAGTTTAACAAATATTTTTGAGGTTAAGGTCTAAAAACTGGTGTCAAACACTTTTGGACTTTTCACAAGAGCACGACCAACGAACGACAAAAAAAGCAACCCAAGAAAGATGGTAGGTGTAACGCTTACGAAATACCTCCACGAACTTACTTAATGAAATTTTCAATTAAGGGGTAACACCACTGTAACAGCGTAAACTGTTTGTCATTTTTTGGGTGGTAAGAAAGTTATTACAATTATAATATAAACGGAAGTTATTAAGCGAATATTTAAGTAAGAAAATAGAAAATTATTATAAAAAAAATGGGCACGACTGGGTCGCACGAACTTGCAATTGTGTTCTAAATTAGATATCAAAATCTTAAGACTGAGTGAAAGTTTATGGTGTTAGCTCTTCAAAATATACTTTGTGGTACAGGATTGCCAACTACACATTAATTATGAAAATTGAATTAAAGCACGCAAAATAATGAAAACATTAAATTAAATAAAAGGTTTCAAGCAAAAATCTAAAAACGCCATTCTTTTGCAATCGCTAATACATATGCATGATGAAAATTTAATCAAAATCGTTGGAGCAGTTTTTTCAAAAAAAAAAACGGTTTTTTTCATTTTTTTTGAA
This sequence comes from Melanostoma scalare, assembly GCA_949752695.1. NCBI lineage: Eukaryota > Metazoa > Arthropoda > Insecta > Diptera > Syrphidae > Melanostoma > Melanostoma scalare. The sequence continues at coordinate 197,642,320 of OX456985.1, forward strand.
AAACTGTTTTTTAAAAGTCAAATATGCAAAGTCTTAGATCTTGTTGGAAGTGGTTTTGACAAAAAAATTTAAAAAAATCGAAGTTATATTTTAATTTAAATTTTAAAAATTTTTTTTTTTTTAGTTTATAAAAATTTTCAAAACTAAATTTTTTTTAATATTTATATGCAGTCTTTTTTTAACAGTTCACGACTTTTTAAATCCAAAATCTCGTCAAGATCGTGTCAGCCATTAACGAGAAAGTCGGTTTTGAAAAAAACGGTACTATGGGAGGTACCGTTTTTAGATATCTTCCAAAAAAGTTTCTTACATCATAAGAAAAACAATTTAAATTTATTTCTTCAAACAAATCGTTGGAGCCGTTTTCGAGAAAAATAAGTATTATCAAATCGGTTGTATGGCAGGTACCGTTATTTCAAGACCTAGAACTCCAAAAACCCCTCTGTAGGCTGCTCCACAGGCCCTAACTGCAAATTTTGAAGAAAATCTTTCTATTGGTTTAGGCTGTAGATACATATACAGACAGACAGACAGACAGACATACAGACAGAATAGTAGGACCCACTTTTTTCATATTCTCTATCATCGTAATGTCATGTTTAATATTGTTATCTCAAAATTTTTTTTCCGCGCAAACTTGCCTTATAGTACCTATAATCGCGTAAAAATATTCAAAAATGATGGCACCAGAGCCATTTTCGAGGCACGTAGAATTTGAGGCGCTCTGCTGCAAGCAGTGTAGCTGCTGCAAATTTGGATCTATAGAAAAACACACTTATTTTACATGCTTAAGCCTAGTACGCTGCTGAAACGAAAAGAAAAATCCCATACAAAAATGACAGGACGGAATCGTAAACGAAAAATTTCGCTCACCTTTTCGTCGTGCAGTACGCTGCTGCTCTGCGGAAAGGGTTTCATAGGTGGATAATTGTAGTAGATTTTTTACAACAATTTTTTATAATTTTCCACACTTTTCCGTCCATCATTTATCTCCTGGGACAATAAATGCTTGCGAAATTTTGACAGCTCTACTGTTTTTTTTTTTTTTTGTTTTGTGTAAACCGTAGACCTACGTTTGGGTCGTTTTCTACCCATTCGCTATGCTTTATCGAAAATAATATAATAACTGGTTTGTGGATTTTGCTGGTTTTTTATGACTTTGTTCCATGCACCCTCATCTCATGCATCGAATTCAAACTGTTTTACGATTTAAAACATAGTTGGGTATGATTTTTTTCGATTTTGAGTTTTTTCTGTCAGATTGGGTCGATTTCGACCCATTATATGAAAAATCACTTTGTATTGATAAATTCGTTTGAGAATCGTTGTGTCTTGTTATTTCAATAAGTAATAACATATTGTTTTGATAAAATGTCAAGTTTTTCATCAAGTAACAATGATTTTTCCGCGGGCAGTGATGAAAATTATAGCCCTGAAGATGGTAGCACCGACGAGTTTGATTCGGCTGAATCCGAGAATGAAGGTGAAGAATCACCCGTCGCTTCGGCGGGTTGTGATTCTCAGTTTGTCTCTTAGAACGCCAAACAAACCGTTGGCCAATGTGCGTCTTTGTCAATATGATAGACATTTCAGCATTGAACGCCTTTATTATTTATTTTATGAGACTTGCAAAAGTTGTAACCCAAAGTCAAATCAGATGTTTTTTGGTCTAGTTCAAGCCCTCTGCGACACTCTTTCAAAGCCTTTTAGTTGTTGTACTCGTATACCAAAACACAAACAATGGTACTCCACGGATACATCATGAACGCCACCATTTGGTTTTTCATTCAAAGTTGACAGTTTGAGGGGTTATTTAGACAACTGTTGTATTTATAAATACGAAGTTGGAAAAGGCTCGTCCAACTCTTTAGACAACGGCTAGCTGGACTGCTGTCTAAGGATGTTCTTAGAAAATTTTATAAATACGACTGTATATGTCTAACCAATCAAGAGCACCTAGAGCATCATCCTCACTTACCCTTCATGCGACACTAGTTGGCTCATCATCCCCCACACTAACTTGTAATCAAAGAGATTGCAGTCCTGCAGCTAAGCGGCTCAAGATCAATTTACCACAGCCAAAGAAACGAGGCAGATGTGCTTTAAACACAGAAGCAAAAAACAAAATCCAAAGACAACAAAAGTGAGTTGGTCTGCGTCTTCTGCAATAAAAATGTTTGCAAGAATACATAACCGGAATATATGTGTAAAATGCATTGAACACATTTAAATGTTTATACATACGTTTTTTCTCTGTTGTTTCCAGGGCAATTGAATTAATAAATATAAACTATCAGTTTTTGTATAAAATATTCAGTTTTGTTAATATTTTCCTAAGAAAAATATGAGGGTAGAAAACGACCCACCAACGTAAGATTAGTCGTTTTTTTTAAACGTAGGTCTACGGTTAACGGTGCCATTTGAATAGAATTTTATAAAACAGAAAGAAGAAGAAGATTTTTATTTAGACAAAGTTTCAAATAAATCGATAGAATAGCTTTGAATTGGCTGTGAACATGGGCTTGAAAAAGTAATTGTGAATGTTTTAGCTACACGTCGGAGTGGAATCAATACGAGCAACTGAATTGCTATACCAACTAAGTATGATAAGAAGCTCTGAATTGAATTGCCGAATTGATTGATTATGTTTCAAAATGTTTCGCCCCGATCGATGAGTAGCTTCTATTAGCACAGAATGTATTTATGACCGGTGAATGCGTTCAATTGCCAGGTACACTTAGAAGGCAACTTCCTAGTTACAATTTTTAAGAAAATCATTTTCCAGGAATTGAAGAGCGGATCTCTTAGGAATTACTAGAGATGAGGCCTTTCCAATCACCGCACAAAATTTTTATGGCTGATTCAGCAAGTTTGGATGCCTGGTTTGGAGCAAGAGACATCGCCCGCACCCGGCAGTGATAATCTGGACAAGTTTGTTACAAAAGAAAACGAATATGAAGAACAAGGTGGCGAATGTTGCAAACAACACCTAACGAGCAACTATTTTTTCAGCACACCAACACCCATTGTAGTCTTAACATCGACCGAATCAATGAAAACTGAATAAAAAGGTTTATTTACTTTTGGATTTTTTTATCTTTTATTTAAAAAATAGTTGAAAACTTGGAAATTCACTTCTTGCTGTTCACGATGATTCCATTGTATTTCTGTTGGAATCACTTCATAGCGTCTTCCTTTGTCAAACGATGTTGGAATCCAACGTTGATACCCAAATCAATATGTTCCTGGATACCGATGTTCAAACAGAGTTCTCGAATGTGCAGTTCCCGCATAAGGTTCTTATTTAGTTTGTTAGTATTGCAAACACATTACAAAAATATTAATTTGTTTTTTCTTGTAACACTTTTGACTTGACTTTGATTGTCACTTTACCTAAACAGCTGATTATATTCTACACAAATATTTTCCGCTGAGTGTTCGTTCACGATTCCGTCGTGCTCGTGGAGATCAACGAAAAATTCCGTTTCGCATCAGCAGCGTACTAGGCTTTATAGCTAGAGAAATACGTAGGGAAATTTAAAAATATTGATTTTTGTGTGATTGGCGAGTATATGAATTGAGTTTTAAAATTTTCAACAAAAAAGAAGATAATCAATCATTTGTTAATAAATAATGATTAAATGATAAGTTATGAAAAATCCTTAACGTAATTCTTTTCAAAATCTTTCTTTTTAAATTTTTGAAATGCATGAACGAAGCGCTTGAGGAAGAGCTCGAAATTGAAATAAAAAAAATACTTTGAGGTATGAATTGTTTTTCCCCATATTCTAAAAGGTTCAAAATATTTCTGAAGCCTAAAAAAATCGTTTTTTTTTAATGTACACTGCTGTTAGCTGTTACCCCTTAACAGAACGATTAAACGAACGGAGTTTTATCATTCAAAAAACTTAGAAGGAAATATTGAATTTGAATTTGAATTTTTTTTTTTTTTTTAGAAGGAAATATGGGACATACAATCTTAAATCCGATGGCTACAAGAGCTTGAAAATAGACCAGCCACTCAGAATTCCGAGAAAAACAAAAAATAAATAATGGAGTAGACCTAGACTTATAAAAGCCTCAATAAAAAAAAAAAAGTTTGCTGGAATACCAACAGAGACTCAAGAGACTTAGTTTTAACTATTTTCCTAGAAAATACTGATAGTAGGGGAGCCCAGGATGCTAAATTTGCATGGGGACTTATTGGATTATGAGGCTTTAGAAAAAAAGTGTATGGCAGTTTTCCTTTTAGTGGGGCGATGAGCGTGTATGAACTTTTAAAAATTTAAAAAAAACAGTTGCATTGAAATACTCGAGCGCGTCAGATATTCATAGAGTATACGCGCTTTGTCTTTCTGATAACCGACAAATATTAATCTGACGATTAACTAGGGTCATGGCCGTAAAGAGAGGTTGAAAAAAAAAAAAAGTTATTCGAGCTTGTCAGATTTTTAAAGTCTTGTCATTTTTGTATGGGATTTGACTGTTACTTGGCAGAAGTCGGTATTGGATTGGAATCAGTAAATACTGGTTAGCTGATGTAAGAACCACTGTCGGTGATGTAGTTTCTGATATGGTGAAATTATATTCATCCAATTCACAAACCAATGAGCGCTAATAAGCAAGCATGGCTGACAGTTCGATGAAATTACCAAGTTTGAACGACGCAAATCAACGCGTCTATGGTTTACCCAAGCGTTCTGACATTTGAAGAACTAAAATCAAACGTCTCTTCCAATTTTTTCCAGAAATTAACTATTCAAAGTTGTAAAATTACTTTCCAGACTTTTTCCGTTTTGGCGAAACCACTCCCATAGATTACAGAAAAGCGAGAGGAAAAAAAGTTACATAAAAAAAAAGTGTTTAATTTTGAAAACTGACTTTAGTTTAACTGACAGTAAAATGGCTTCTATGACCTTCTTTTTTACACACTTTCCTTTTCACCAAATTGACCCCACAGATTGCACAAAATCGAGGGGAAAGATGTAACACATTAAAGATTCTCAATTTATAAATAACGGTAATCATATTTGTAACCACAATTTCCCGAAATATGGTTTTTGTTGGTCTTAAACTATTTTTAAACAACTATGTATTTCAGTAAAAGTTTCAGTTGACCTCTATGCTAGCAGACAATTTCATAATCAGATTGTAAAAAATATATCGGTTTTCGTATTTTTATGTCGGCGATAATAGCTCAACTAAACTGAAACTGAGTTTATGGACTTATGGGGCTTATTATTTGAAATATTTCTCAAGTATCTATTTGGAGGCTCACAGTCAAAAGTCACAAACCTACTCGCTACTCACACAACTTGAAGTATATCCATTGAACCGCGACCTTAAAGGTAGGTGCTTATACAGCGACATTCGTACAAACAAAAAGCTGATTCACAGGAAAATACCTGAGCTTAGTAGTGCAAAATGCACCGGAACAATTTTCGAAAAATTCATAGATTTATAAATGTTTCCACCTGTGAAATCCTTCACTATAATTACGATTTTGTTAAATTCACTTTAAAAAAACTCATATTTCAATGAATCAGAATTATGTAGCGTTCGTTGAGTCTTACAATTCAATTGAGTAACGTGGCAGATCGGTCCGATCACCATTGACTCTAAATAATTACAAAACTGAAAAACACCCAAAGTCGTAAAATTAACAACGGAAAACTTATTTGCTATCATATGAGGAATTTCACAACAGTTTTTTTTTTTCATAAACTTTCATATTTCAATAGAATAACAAAATATTTAAACACAAAACGTAAAACTACTTCAACAAATACTCTAGCACTTAACAACATCACTTTTTAAAGTGGTTCTGTGAAACAGGAAGTTCATGGAACTGAGACGATCCTCCGAGTTGCTCGTATTGCGCTAGGATTACAAAAATAATTGTTATCAAAAGTTTTTTTTTATTATTCCTGTATTCAAATTTACCGATAATGCTTTGAACTATTCTGTCAGCTTCGGAATCGCTCTTGTATTTCAGATATTCTACCTTTGGCTGAGGTGATTGAGGTTTAGCAATAGCGAGGCCAAGCAAACCCACCAGGAGAACGATTAAACACTATGTCAAAAGATTGTAAAGTTTGTACCACAATAAGTGTAAGTAAGTTGAAGGCCTACCAAATATCCTTTCATGATTATGAATTTATTCCACAGTGCGAATTTCGAAGGTGTCTGATGTTTTCAATGAAATGAAAGATTTCTCCTTGTGCTGTCGCTCTTATAAATAGAAACCAACCATGTGGTTAGTGATTATGTAAAAAAAAACATTATAAAACAACAAGCTGTTAAGCTAATGAATACTAAAAACCATAAATTAAGGAAACTTGTTTTCACTTTCAAAATAAACGTTCAAATGAAGTTGATCGTCATCTGCGGAGGGGGCACCTGGAATATTTTACTCGTTGACACCCAGAGTCTTAGCATAATGAAAACGCGGGTGGTTATCATCCCCAGATTTTGTATCACGGAGAACTGAAAATCTTATAATTAATTCAAATTTTGAAGTGTTTTGTAAATAGGTGACAAATTTATGCAAGCTTAACATTTAAACCTGTTAACATGGCGAGCAAAATGGTTAATTCTTTTTTATTTTTCCAAATTTATGTTTTTGGCCAGCCCGCAGTTAATTAGCACATTTTAGTAGAAAAGAGAGACGAGTTTGGATAAAAAAAGATGATGTACGGACTTAAGGTTAAGATGGCTAGCGATTTTCATCTCATAACACGTGACAGTCTACCTACGCAATGGTAGGAAAGTTCAAAAAGGAAAGCAGATACCCGAACTGTGATAATTATCGTTCGATCAAACTGAAGTCCGATCCGTTGAAGATCGTTAAGAGTTTATTGGTTACTGTTGAAAAATTGAAAGGCTGTCGGACTTGTCGCGAAGTTTGAGGATCCCTAAAAGCCTGCAAAGAGCACATGCCATAAGCGTAGACGTTTTAAAAGGCAGTAGGTTGTAACGAACCGTCACAGTGCGGATATTTTGTTCAACAAAATTCGAGCGATATACACAAGATATATGTATATCGGAAAAATCAAACAAACAAACGCACCGAATACCTCCGCACACGCAGCAACACACAAGTTACATACACATTTCCAAGTTTCCAATTCACCCCACTCGTTATATGCAAACACAGGCATCGGCATGCGACATTGGATATGCATTCGCCACAAACAATGGTCAATGGGTTTTGCTCATTTATAGAGCTCACACTCACATGTTGTAGGAAATATGATATAGGGATGTAACTCGAACAGGTAAAATAAAGTTTCTGCTCCGCTTAGGTAGAGTGTACATAGTGTACTTAATTGAAGCTTGGGTTCCAGTACTTGGTACTAACCCCAAATTACTTTTAGTACTTTCCTAATTCGTTTATTCCTCTTTCCACTCCGTCTGAGTGTAGGGAGGACAGGCTGAAAAGCCATCTGATTATTCTTCAGCATTGTACGCTGAGGACAGAGCTCGGAAAGGCTCAAGGCCTCAACCCATAGAATCCGTTGCGTCCGTTCGCTCTCGGATTCACCTGACAGCTCGATTAAATACACACGATCTTATGAGAGGTGACCCATAAGCATCGGATGCAACGGACGCAACGCAAAAAGTAGCCCAACTTTTAACTTTTTGAGTCCGGCAGAAGAGAGACATGCGCAGTAAGAACCAATTTGAAATTTTCTCTTCTGCTAACATGAGTGGTCTTGTTGAGTTGAGACACCGCAACGGATTCTATGGGTCACCCCAATCCGTTGTGTACGGTAAAACTCACAGCTGTCAGGTGAATCCGGCAGCGAACGGACGCAACTGATTCTATGGGTCGGGGCCTTCAAACATTTATTCCGTGTGAATTCCCATCAGGAATCCTCACGGACATTAGAAGCTGCTGACGCAAAAGTGGTTTCAACGATAATTCCATAGCATTGGTGCTTTGGACATAAGGCAGAAGCGAGATCCTGCTTGTTTATTCCTCTTTTCACTCCATCTGAGTGTAGGGAGGACAGGCTGAAAAGCCACCTGATTATTCTTCAGCATTGTACGCTGAGGACAGAGTCCGAAAAGGCTCAAACGTTTATTCCGTGTGAATTCCCGTCAGGAATCCTCACGGACATTAGAAGCTGCTGACGCAAAAGTGGTTTCAACGATAATTCCATAGCATTGGTGCTTTGGACATAAGGCAGAAGCAAGATCCTGCTTGTTTAGTCCTCTTTCCACTCCTCCTGAGTGTAGGGAGGACAGGCTTATAGCCAACCGCTTATTCTTCGGCATTTGCGTCGAGAACAGAATTACTGTATTTATTCCTCCTTCCTTCCTCCTGAAGGTATCGAGGACAGGCTTTAGCCACCTGATTATTCTTCGGCATTTGCGCCGAGGACAATATTACTTGTGTTTATTCCTCCTTCCTTTCTCCTGAAGGTATCGAGGACAGGCTTTTAGCCACCTGATTATTCTTTAGCATTTGCGCTGAGGACAGAATTATTGTATATGCTAGCTTAGGTGCCAGTTATAGCGATCAGGAAAACGAATCAGGAAAAATTTTCAAAACTAATTATCACTATGTTTTTGTTACAATTGAATAACAAATGTTATACCAATCAATAGTAAACAGCCCAGAGAATCTATTTTGCCAAGAAAGTGTTCAATTGAACAGATACTTTGCCGTAAAATTGTATTTTTCTATTTTCCTGATGGAATTGAAACAGGAAAATAGAAAAATACAAATTAAACACCAAATATTTGTTCTATTATATCTTTTTTGGTAACAAAAAATTCTTTGAGTGATTTGCCATCGATTGGTATAACATTTGTTATTCAATTGTAACGAGAACATAGTTATTATTTAATTTGAAAATTTTTCCTGACTCGTTTTCCTGATCGCTATAACTGGCCCCTTAAGACGATAAATAAAAAGGAATTTATTGGAAAACTAAAAGTTGGTTGTGTTTGGTTATTTTGGCTAAATCTTGGTGGAATCTTTATCTCGACTTCTGGTGCTTCGTCAAGAATACCTTTGACACGCTGAGCTTACCTCAGCCTAAGAAAGAAAGCATCGCAAGGTACCGTTTTAGTTCAAAAAAGAATGGATACTTCTTGTATTGCTCATTTTATGATCCAAACATGAAGTTTGTTTGTGTGGAAATGTACACAAGTGGAAATGTAACAAAAAAAACTTTAATATCTGAGATCAACGAACAGCAGTAAAAGAGCTTATGATGACATTGGATAAGCGTAGAGTTGATGAAACGGTGGGAAAACCTCTGCGATCGACAAATGGCTCCTAGGTGAACGGTTGCAAGTCAAACTGCACATACAGTTATGTCCGCCAAGTTAGCACTACCACTTCAAAATTTTCACAGTTTGTTAATTGAATTGATTTTCGTAAACTTATCGCAAATTTGTCATGAAAACAAAAAATTTGTCGCCCTTCGTTTTAAAAAAAAACCGTGTGTAGTGCTAAATTGACGCGTGAAGTTAGCACTGCCACCCCCTTAAAATGGTCAAATCAACTCAAAATTAAAAAATGAGTACGCCATCAACTATCGGAAATTTGTCGTTCAAAAGATATCCAAAAAGATATTTTGTGACGAAACCCCTTTCGAAATAATCCCCATATAAATAATTTTCAAGCTATGAACGAAAAACACCAAAACTCAATACTTCAAAAAATGATTCAAATAAACCTGATATCAAAAACTGAGTACGCAATTAATTGTCACTTTTTAACCTCTTATGAGATACGCAAACAGATATTTTGTTGCGCCCCCCTTTCGGAAAGCATTTTAAGAAGACTATTGTCAAGTAAGCACTACCACTTCGAAAAATTTAAATCGTCGTTCATAAGATATGGAGGGAGATATGTGGCCAAAACTCCTGTTGTAAAATGATCCCGTTGTAGATGATTTGCTACCTTTATAGAAAATTAAAAGATTTTTTTAAGTAAGATTTCTTATTTCATTTTACTATTTCACTTAAATTAATTTAGTTTTAATAATAAACATATAAATACATTGATTGTAAATATCTTTGTCTTTTTAAATAAATATTTTGAACACTTAAGACATTGAATAATTATAAATAGAAGCAGACACCCGACCTAAATACGTCTTTCTCAAACACATAAGAAGCTTGTTACCTAGCAACAGTAACCCTATTTATTATTATAAATGTTTTTGTCTCTGCTTTGCTAATTTCATACTCAAACAATTTTCAAATGAACGAAATTTAGCAGTTTAGATTTTAAAACATGTTCCCTAAGGAACCCAAACGGATTTATTATAATTGATTGTAATCAAATACATAATACTCAACCCCCATCATCATTTCAAACCCATTTTTAATCCGAACAAGCTCTTCGGTAACCAGCGAAACAATAATTAAAAATATCCTTTGGGACAAAATTTGCAAAACGGTTGGTGAACTTACTAGCTCCAATATCGATCGATACTAGGGGCATAAGAACTCCTGCTGGTGATTTATTCCGTTGTCACTTCTATATACATATAATTATTCAATGCTTTAGAGTAATATATATTTTATATATTTGAAATAGCTATATCTTAGTTACGATAATTTTAAAATAATTATAGATAATTAAGTATTTTACTTATGTCTTAAAATATATTATTATTGTCGGCTGAACATTTTTATTATGATTCAGGTTCGGTTGTGGTTGATCACAGAGCTCATCAAACTCCGCTCATTTGCCGTTACCCCTATATGCCATAGCAGTATAATGGCCAACTAAATCTACATTCCTGGTTTGCACTGATGGTCCCGAATAATCAACAAATCTTGCGATATATTTCCTAAGTCCTTGGATCTTCTACTTTTATTGGAACAATATTTAAAGGAACCGTCACCGTCGTTGTGCTAAAGCGTTCGAAGGCTTTGATGTTTGCTGTGATAAAAAAAAGGGTTTTCAGTGTTGAGTTTATTTTAATTTAAAAAAAAACCACTTTGCATTCCAGACACGTTCTGATTTTTTTCAGAATTATTGATTCAAAGGCTATTTTTTCAAACTCTTTTGAAAATAGATCTTGGTCACTGGCAGATGGCAACACAATATTCATTCTCTAGGGCTGGTAGCCGCAAGAGCATTTGCTTTCTTGTACAAATCTCGGCGTTTCTGCAAAAAGCGATGTGAAGACGCTGCCAACATTCATCGCACAGTTTATTTCTCTGAGTTGGTTTATTTCCAAGTCAATCTTCAGAATTTCGACAAGGTATTGGGTTCGAAAGTAATAGCTTCTGGAAGGAAGTCCTTTGCAGAGCGTGTCCGTTACAAGTGGGGATATATTAATTTGACGGCTCTTGATATAAGTGTATTCTTCATAATATCTGGGATGTCAGTCGCTTATGCCGAAACAAGTTGGAAAATTCTCTCAAACCCACAAGGGTTTTGGAGAGACACTGTTCCGTTCCTCAATGATATGAGCCTTAGGGCCATATTGCTACTATTCTTAAAAATAGGAATTCTTTTGCGACATTTAAATTGCATCACAAATACTTCGCTGTTCGTTTTTGTTTTTTGTGGGGTTTAATTGGCCTCTCCAATTTTCACTTTCCTGCAAATCCAGGCTGTCATGCACTTTATCATCCTCAAAGCAATTTAGGCAGATCCTTTTCTCTCCAAAGCCTTCTTCATCACCTAAACTGGTCTCGAGCATTTTTCCAAGAGGTGTATTTTTTAGGCACAGCCCACAATTATGAGTACCGCTCGGGAAATTATTACTTGTGCAAGCCGAACAATCTTTGTTTGTTTGAAAAGAACAGTCCTTCAACGGCTCGGTCGATTCTTGTCTCTTTTTATAATTTGGTGGTGTATATTCGTTGAAATTTTCTTCGTCTTCATCTTCATCATTTGTAATAGTTTTGCAAATCCTACTAATATTATAAACGTGAAAGTTTGTATATGTGGATGTATGTTTGTTCCTCTTTCACGCAAAAACTACTGAATGGATTTTACTTAAACTTTCCAATAATATAGCTTATACATCAGAATAACACATAGGCTACAATTTATCCCTAAATTCCCACGGGAACGGGAACGTATACGGGAACTTAGAAGCTACAACACCGATTTCAAAAATTCTTCCACCGTTAGAATGCTTCATTATCCCCGAGTAACATGAAAACTAATTCATCCCCATATTCCTACGAGAGCAGGAACGTATACGGGAACTTTGACACTACAGCACCGATTTCAAAAATTCTTTCACCCTTAGAATGCTACACTATCCCCGAGTAACATAAAAACTAATTCATCCCCATATTCCTACGGCTCCCTATATACAACTGCGACTTCAAAAATTCTTCCATCGTTAGAATGCTACACTATCCCTGTGTAACATTAACTTTAATTCATCCACATATTCCTACGGGAACGGGAGTCCTTACTAATATAATAAGTGTGAAAGGAGCTCTGTCTGTCCGTCGTTCTATGTTACCATCTCCCGCCCAAACTAATAAACCGATTTAAATGAAATTTTTAAACAAAAATTGTTCAGAACCTGAGGAAAGACATAGATTATATATTTTTTCCCTATATTCCCACGGGAGCAGGAACGTATACGGGAACTTTTACACTACAGCACCGATTTCAAAAATTCTTCCACCGTTGGAATGCTCCATAATCCCGGAGTAACATTAACTTTAACTTATCCACATATTCCCACGAAAACGGTCACCATATTCCCACGGGAACGGGAGTCTTTACTAATATTGAAAATGCGAATGTAGCTATGTCGGTATGTTTTTCGTATGTCTCCCGTTCAAACTGCCTTATATTCCCACGGGAACGGAAATGGGATTTCAAAAACTATGGTCTCAAAAGTATTTTTAATAGGGCTACAAGGTGTTGAAATAGGGGTTGAATGTTTTTTTTTGGAAATACCGCCATTTTTAAGGCTAGAAGTTTTATTTCCTAAAAAGTTGAAAGTGCTGCTAAAAGTCACTATTCCACGCGGACGAAGTCGCGGGCACAGCTAGTATTTTCTTAATTTTGACTTTTGTTTTTATTCGTATCCGACCGCTGAAACTTGACACATCATTACTGGTTTTGTTGGCCTGGTCATGACGATTTTTTATCCGCTTTATAAATTGCCAATCTTCCTTGGTCATGCTTTATACATGTTTCGACCAGCTATTCAACTATCAGAGGCTTATTTTGCAGAGTTTTGATTAGGTTAAACTCTCCTTCAATTGCGGCACTCGTTGCTGGTACTCGACCGTATCCAGATTTGTCGCGGTAAATATTTCCACACAAAGAAATACTTTTAATTTAAAAAAAAAAAAAATTTCTTTTCTTAATTCGTTCTCACCCGCTTCTTTCTCTAAAATGATCTCAACTTCAGCTTCAATTTAATTTTTCCAAATTTATCCAATAATCCAAGCGTTCTGCGTCTTCAACATTGTTGGGTGATTCTTTATCTTCATCTGAGGATGTTCAAACTTGGCGTTTTCTCGGTGCCCAAATTTTATATTAACTGCTCTCCAGCGTTAAGAGTTGGTGTGCCATCGCCAATGATTTCACTTGGAGCAGGTACTAAAATAGCCACAGTCAAGGCTCTCGCAGGTTTTATATTTGTGAAAATCATAAGCATTCCGACTGCTGCAAGGTAAAAAGTTGTTATCCTTGGCCGAACAAGCTTTAAGAAGTTATACCAGCCTCTCATAAAAGGATTTTCATCAATCATTAAAAAAGTTTTTGATTTTGAGTTGATTTGACCCATTTCAGAGGGTGATAGTGCAAACTTTGTGACAATTTAGTACTACTTGTTTTTCAAATGAAAATCTACGATTTGGCCGTCAAGTTAGCACTACACACGGCTTTTTTTTTTAAACGAGGAGCGACAATTTTTTTTTGTTTTCACGACAAATTTACGACAATTAATCCAATTAACAAACTGTGAAAATTTCGAAGTGGTAGTGCTAATTTGACGGACATCATACAGATTATTATTCATTCATTCATTCAAATCGTATGAGAGCAAATTGACGGAATTTGAAATTAAGTCGAAACAAACTATAACTCATAAAATAGAGAACCACTGGCTCAGTTGATGTTTCCATGTCTAAAGGAGATATACAGAAAACTTTTCCACCACCTTCGCCACCAGGAAACTTGAAAAGCAGACCAAAAAACTCTAGTACAAACAAATGCAACAACATATGCAATAGGTTGGATTCAGATATGGATTTATTCAAAACCGCGAGGCTAGCCCAAGCGTTTTGAGTTCAACTCGGCGTACACTACGGACTGTGTACTGATCACTATAGTGTAAAGCTGTGAAGCAGATAAGGAAGAGAGATCTGTGATCTCTTTGAGAATAATGCTAGTAACAGCGAAAAGGAAGATGAAGAAGAAAAATAAGAAGAAGACTTCAACCTTCAGACTTCAACACCGGTTCACTGAACTACCAAATAGCAACGATCTTTTGTTTTTGATTCCCAGGTATTTTTATGAAAATCCAGAAGACGATGTCGATGAAGACGGGACATCAGCTGGTGGGAATAAGAAACAAGGGGCGAATCACCACAAAAACATCAGCTCCTATGCCTCTCATTTAAGCAAAGCATAGGCAGCTATGACAGCATTTTGTTTCTTTATTGACTGCATGTCATAAGGAAGCTATAGTAAAAGAAATCGACATAGTAAATGACGCATTGAACTACTACAAAATACCTTAACGTTCATTTCACCTCTTAGAGCTTAGACTGAAAGCTGTGTTAGAATCCACAGAACTGGCTCAGAATAATGGCAAAAGCATCTAGCGTCCGTTGTTCTTATTTCTTTTTTCAGTAAAAAGAAATTAGCTACCAAAAACAGATGAAAAGTACATACGCCTTTCAAATCTGCATTTTTACCCCCTCCCCTTAACTTTAAATAAACACAACTAAAGCGTTATTTAAGTAGGTACGCACAAACTAAAAAAAATATATATATATGAAAAGACCTTCATGTAGTGCGTCTTCTGAACAAAACATTGATAACGACGTTTTGTTATTTTTCGTCCATCAATTAAAACCGGCAAATACAAGCGCTGGCCCAGAAGCATGTCATTAAAATTTCAAAACACACAAAAAAAAGAAGAGAAATCACCCAAAACGATAGAACACTGACACCGTCACTCTGCCTATTTGTACAACATACAAAAATTATAAAAGCGATAAACCGAACAATAGCGCTTCTCTAATGTAAACCATTAGCTCTTTATTAACCGGCACTAGCCAAACCGGAATTCTTCTTAAAATT
This sequence comes from Melanostoma scalare, assembly GCA_949752695.1. NCBI lineage: Eukaryota > Metazoa > Arthropoda > Insecta > Diptera > Syrphidae > Melanostoma > Melanostoma scalare. The sequence continues at coordinate 197,657,585 of OX456985.1, forward strand.
AAAACCTCACTCAAAGGCTAATGCGAAGACAACTTTTATCAAGACTAAGACACATTAACTGTGAATAACGTGGAACATTTTCAACTCAATGTCAGGGCTACAAGTAACTAGAAGCATTAAGAGCTCAGTGACTCATTGTAATTCTTATCTGGCACAACTCTAAGAATACGAGAGCGACGCTTTAATAATCGATTATTCACTTTGTACTTTTTTTTGGGAACTACAAAGCCGTTATCCCAAGTAATTTGGTCTTTCTGTTTACGTTCAGGTCAGCAGAGATAAGAAGTCAGACAACAATCTCCAGAGATTCGAATAATTTCACTATAGCTTTCCTCTGAATATTCTGGTTAGTGTTGGCCAAGACATTGTTTACTGAACATCAATTCTAAATTATGAACAACGGCAACGGTCCTCGTATTCAAATTGTAATTTTTCTCATCACCTCGTTATTGTGTGTGAATTTAGATGCCCAGCAGTATGACAGCTACGGTGGTTATAATGTCGGGAATGCGGCATCAGTGAACCGCAATAATATTAACCAATTCAGTGGTCAATCTCGTCCGGAAAGACCGGCTGCTAACCAAGTAAAAGTGATTTTTTTTAAACTAAACTTGAAAAATTCACATTCTTGATCTTGCAGTATCCGAGTAGTTCAGGTGGTTCTAATGGGGGACTTGCTGGTTCGCGCCCTTCTCAGATCGAAAGTGATTCCAATAGCAATGGGTACACAAATCAAAACAGCCGAGGAAGGTCAGGGCAGCAGGTATTTAGTGCATGATGTTCATTTAGAATTTCTATAACCGAAAAGTTGACGTAGGCTCAAGGTTCGAATTCGTGGAATGGTGCCCGACCTTCTCAGTCAACAGGCCAACAAAACACTGATTACAGTAACAATGGATTAACATCAGGCAGCAGCAGCTATCAGAGTGCTGGTCAGGGTAGGCCTACGCAGTCATCTTCGAATAGAGATTATGCTGATTCGCGACCCTCACAATCAAGTGACAACGAGTATTCAAGCAACTTAAACAGCATCAGCAGCTATAATAAGAACATTGGAGAGACCACTTCAAGGAGGCCAGGACAACAGGTATTTAGTTTTTTTTTTTCTTAGTTAGAGCATCCTTATACGGTGAATAGTCAAAAATCGGGCGTTTGAATATGACTCTAAGTACAGCCTATGCCAACAGAGCACAATTTCTAAAGAAAAGACATCTCCATTCAGATTAATGACCGCCTTTTTGTGTTGTGTACCAAGTAAAAATTTTTGAAAAAACCCGGGATCGATACGTGCCATCTTTTCATCGTTTTCAAGGGCACATAAGACAGTGCTTATAGAAGCCATGTTTAGTTTTCCATTCCCACCCATATTCGTACCACAGGTTGACTTTAAACAACTCGCGCTACTCCGACAAAATCGGTGAGGAACTCAACGAGATCTTTGATTTCGGAAAAAACTTTCAACAAGTCGACGCACTGTTATATTTTGACAACATACTTAATAGACAGTGGCAGAGGCATCATGTTTAAAAAAAATATGTGCAATTATTCACTTATGAGTGATGTAATAGGCACGGTTGCCATTTTGGTCATTTATATCCAAATCTGGTCATTATTTTTTCACTTGGTCACACGGTCACTTTTTATTCCATTTGCATTTGGTCATTTTGTCAACGAAATGAAATAAGAGAAACGCTTCAGTTCTTAGGTCCTTAAAAATGAAATGCATACGTAATCAGTTATCTTATCGAATTATGTAAAAAGTGCATCAATAAGTTCGTTCGTTCAAGCCCAACGATTGCTCTGAGGTAGCCGCAATGAGTTCTCTTGAAAAACCTCAGTTTATCCTTAATACCAAGCTAGGTGTTTTTTGAGTTCTGGGCTCGCCCTGAAGTAGAACTAGGATTTCGGTGGGGAGAATTAATGTAGCATGATATCAAATGTCACGTGCTTTTCTTCAAATGACCGGCATGTGTGGTGCCTTCGTGATAAAGTCTGTTTTAAGAACCGAAACTTAATGTTTTTTAGAAACTAGACATGACGCTGCACAGCTTGTTTCTGTCAATACTGTCATATTCAGATTTTTTCCAAGATCTCCCGTGAGCTGTAGGAATTTGTTGACGTGGGGGGTTTCTAGACGTTCACATAGACAAGACATCGCATCTGATGTTAAGGAGAAGTATTCCTCTATAATTAAGGCAATTGTTAGATTTTTCATTCATTGAACATGCTTTCTCCCGACTAAATCATGCAGCATGGTGCACTCTCCTTTCAAGCTAAACTCTAGCTGTCTAAAAGATTTTGGTGTCGAGACCGTTTGCAAATTCAGTTTTATTTGATTTGAGCTAACATACGAGTTTGCGACCCTAATTTCTTCTGATCTAAAATTGTATTCTTGATAATTGTCTTAGTTGAGTCTACATAAGTAGCTTTTCTAGATCCTCTGAAATAAGTGCGGTTCTATTGCTAAGTTTTGCTTGGTGGTCTTTACTTGGTTTTCCACCCTGACATGATTTTTACTTGCGATTATAGGTACTATAAGGCAAGTCTTGCAATCGTGCAGAAAAAAAATTTTGAGATAACAATTAAATATGACATTACGATGATAGAGAATACGAAAAAAGTGGGTCCTGGAATTCTGTCTGTCTGTCTGTCTGTCTGTCTGTCTGTCTGTCTGTCTGTCTGTGTGTCTGTCTGTCTGTCTGTCTGTATATGGATCTACAGCCTGAACTAATGGACCGATTTTCTTCAAAATTTGCAGTTAGCGTCTGTGGAGCATTCTACAGAGGGGTTTTTGGAATTGAGTCTCTAGGTCTTGAAATAACGGTACCTGCCATACAACCGATATGATAATACTTATTTTTCTCGAAAACGGCTCCAACGATTTCGATAAAATTTTGTGTGAGGGATTAATTTTGAATTGTCTTTCTTATGATGTAAAAAAAAAATTTAGAAAAAGGCTAAAAACGGTACCTCCCATAGTACCGTTTTTTTCAAAACCGACTTTCTCGTTAATGGCTTACACGATCTTGGCGAAATTTTGGATTTAAGAAGTCGTAAACTGTGAAAAAAAGACTTTATTTTAGATTTTTATAAATTTTTTAAAAAAATTTTGATTTCTTAAAATAACTTCGAAACTATAACTTTGATTTTTTTCAAATTTTTTGTCAAAATATCTCTTATTAAGATCTAAAACTTTGCATACTCGACTTTTAAAAAACAGTTTTTTAAAAAAAGTGAAAAATAAAAAACCGTTTTTTGAAAAAACTCCTCCAACGATTTTGATTAAATTTTCATCATGCATATGTATTAGCGATTGCAAAAGAATGGCGTTTTTAGATTTTTGCTTGAAACCTTTGGAATATTTAATTTAATTTTTTCATTATTTTGCGTGATTTAATTCAATTTTCATAATTAGTGTGTAGTTGGCAACCCTGTACCACAAAATATATTATGGAGAGCTAATACCAAAACCTTTAACTCAGCCTTTAGATTTTGATATCGTATTTAGAACACAATCGCAAGTTCGTGCGACCCAGTCGTGCCCATTTTTTTTTAAACTTTTGGTGCTCTGAAGGACTCTGAAGCTCATACTGTCATGAAATTTATATATTTCCTTGAACAAGCGCTTCCCTTCTTTCTTTATCGATCAAATTTTTGGTCATTTCAAGCTACGTTTGGTCATTTTTATTTTCATTTTTGGACACATATTTTTTTGGTAAATGGCAACCGTATGGTAATAGGTTCTCTTGCGAGCGGTAGAATGGGTAAGATAAATAACATCCTAGCGTCCTAGCGAACATCAAACGGGGAATCATTCCTTTCAACTACTTTTTTTGGGTTGGGTCGGTTAAAAGCAGGAAGAAAATAGAGCCCTCTCTAAAACCACTGTTAATTCTCATTAGACGCTGATCATTCCATAGTCTTACTATACGGCGCAGAAGCATGAACCTTATCTAAAGCGCATGAGCGAACCCTTGGTGGATACGAAAGAAAAATACTCCGATGATAGGTATGGAAAGGAGATTAAACAAGGAGCTGTATGAGTAGTGCAGATGATGGATCTGGTGCTGATGCCTTAGTGCAGAGCGATGACACACCACTGCACGCCTCATTAAGCACACACGCATCCGTCTTCTAAGCGGAGGCATATGCTATCCAAGTGGCTTTAAGCTACGTTACGAGCAATGGCTGGATGGGGAGAAGTATTTGTGAGAATGAGATCGCTGAAGAACTTGCATGAAAAGGATCTTAAACAGCTTTCTCAGGACTTTAACCGTCGCGGCGCGATGCTTGGGCTGCTAGAGTCCTCAGTGAGGGCTTGAATCAGTGATTGGATCTGTCAAGAGCACAACGGTAGATGTAATGCCTCCAACAACGTTACTAAGAAAGCGCAACTTTGTTGCTATCCCGTAGTAGAAAAGATTGGAGAAAGCTTGTTTGCGTTGAACCTTTCTTTTTTGTCAAGCATTTAAGCGTGTTCTGTTTAAGTGATCCTACACTCTGTGAATTCTGTGAAGAAGATAATGACAACGCGGATCCCTTCCCTGTGAATGTCCTGCATTTTCTCGTATCAGGTTACAGATACTCGACACAGACATGGTGAGAGCTGGTAACTTAGGCTCCTTATCATGGTTGCGTCTTTTGGCTCTTTCCCGAACTTCTGGAAAACTATAACAAAAGAAGGTTGATATCTGGCAGTGCAACGAACCGGTATTTAGTTCTGAGTGCTCCAGTTAGTATTTTAAAAACCTCCAACAGAAAAAATTAGTAGTACCGCAACATGAGCATAGCTAGAATCGTTAGCATTAGAATAATGCGGTGCCGCGGTGGCTGCTACATGTAGAGAGAGCGGGATCAAACGATCCTATTCGACGAGCTTTTCAAAGCAAGGAAATCGTAGGAGAAGGAGTCCATATTTTAAGTGGCCCCAACGCCCAAACTAATAGAAAAGAACCTAAACGGATTTATAGCACTGTCACGCACTAAACGACAAATGGGAAAAACTAGAACTAGTTTGAAAGACGGGCAGCAGAGCGATGTCACTTCGTTTTGAATTTTGTTCTAACTTTGCAGTTTTGTCACTTTGGCCGTACCCATAGACTGCAAAACTGCAGAGAGCCGCCCTTCCGAAATTGTGTTTCAAGTTTCTTTCATTATTTTTTGAATTTATTAAGCTAATTTTTATTCATCAAAGAGCCCCGAGGCTGTGTGCATCAATGTGTCCCAAACTACTTCACAGATCGATTGAGTTATAGCAACAGTTTTAGAAATTAAATCAAAAGTTGGTTGACATCACATTATTGAGGACATCTATTGCCATTGCCATACTCAGAGAATAGCTTCATGTCAAATTATTGACAAGGGTAAATAGAAATCGAACTCTAGAGAACTACAAAAATTTACTTGCAGATAACCAGAACTGACTTATACTTGTCGGAAGAAAGCAGTAATTAAGTACGTCTTCATTTTTGACATGTGCTATGCTATATATGAGCATTGTGATCTCAAATGAATCTGCTTTATTATTTTGATCAGCATGTGGCGAAGCCATAAAGCAAAGATTAAATATCGGGTATTTTTTTTTTGGTTTTTCGAATAGGGATAAAACTAACATCTTGTGGTCAAATCGGCCAACTCTAATATCGCATTTATGTTCCGTTTGGTTTGCCATTTTATCATTTATTATTGAAGAGAACCCGAATGAATCGATTCGCCACCGTGCACAGCAATTGGAACTTCGTCCATCAACTTCAAGGAGATTTTGCGAAAAATCAAAATGCAAAATGCAAAAATCTTGGCTTACGACCTTACAAGATCCAGCTTGTGCAAGAATTAAAGCCGCGAGACCATGCAATGCGTTGTGATTTTGGTGTATGGGCCGAAAATAAGATTTATCTCGATGCTGATTTCTATCGCAAAACTTTGTTCAGTGATGAGGCTCATTTTTGGTTGAATGGTTAAAGCAAAATTGCTGCATTTGGAGTGAAGAGAATCCACATGAGCACCATGAAACGCTAATACATCCACAAAACGATTTGACTGTTTGGTGTGCTCTATGGGCTGGTGGAGTCATTGGGCCATATTTCTTCTGGATTCATTCGAGGCAGCTGCGGCGCCCACATGCCTGAAATCATATTTAATAAACATGAATGGTTTGTGTTGTTGTATTTTATTTGAATTGAAAGTTCTGCACCTCTAAAAAAAAACACTCTTTACAAGCAGAGGAAACGAAAGAGCATTTATCATAATTTCAAAATGCTGTGGAAGAACCATGCAGTATCAGCATAATGGCAATTGTATCTTAGTCAATGTTCTCAAATACCAAACTCTTCCCAAACACCCTCGTAGGAATGACCACATATTTGAACTCGTAAGCAAATCAGGGAAACGGTTATGCTTCTTAAGGGGGGCGCTGGTCTAGAATTTTGAAGAAACCGAAATTTTTTTTTTTTGTCTGAAAAGGTACTTTAGGGTCTTAAAAATAACATACCAAAGGATGGATGCCGGCAAAAATGTCTAAATGCCCAAACTTTCCATTCTGCGGCAGTACCCCTCTGGTATGCCGTATGATTTTATAGTATTTAAAACTTTAAACGCGTTTTTCTCGAAATCACTTTTTTTTGACTGGCCGAAAACATAACTCGAGCAAATCTTCACCGATCTATACGAAATTTTGACAGTACATTCAAAATACCTTTTTCCAGAGCCGTACGTAGGATTTTATTTTTATATTGCATAGTTTTCTTTTAATCAACAGTTTTCTCGATTTTTTTTTAGTGAAAATCTGAATTTTTTGTTCAAACGTGAACCATTTCGCCATCAAAAAACAAAATATTGAAAAAATCCTACGTACGGCTCTTGCTGTTGTTATATAGAACTAAAAATTTTCGGGATTTTATTCCAAGATCAAAATTAAGGAGGTTACATTTTCGGCCATGGACCCATCTAAAAAATGAGGTGCCTCCGAAGAATTGCTGGACAGCCGCCATTTTGAATTTGATTGAAACGAAAAAATTTGTATTTGTATATTAAAACTTAAGCTTATAGCTTATAGCACCTTTTTCACAGATTTTCGATAGATCTTTTTGTTGAGTCATAAAAAACTCATATATTATGCCCATTTTTTAACGCTCTAGACCAGCGTCCCCCCATAAAACGATGGAGGTAGATCTTAACGTCGCATGGTTGCATCCTTCCTTAGAAAGAGGGCAATTTCCATGTTGAGTTAATTTCTGTCCAAACATAGCAAAAAAACGGATAGGTAACTTTTTTGATAATATCAATTGACATTGTTAACAATCTCACTCTCTGTATCTGTCGCTCTTTCTCTCTCTTTCTCTCTCATTATCTCTCTCTGTCTCCCTGGCCCTCCCTTTCTCTGTCTTTCTATCTTTCTATCTATCTATCTATCTGTCTGTCTCTCTCTTTCTATCTCTCTTTCTTTTCCTGTGTGTTTCGCTCCCTCGCTCTCAGCCTTTCTGTATATCTCTATTTTTCTGTCTTTCTGTTTCTCTCTATTTTTCTGTCTTTCTGTTTCTCTTTCTCTTCATCTTCCTCTTCCTCTTCCTCTTCCTCTTCCTCTTCCTCTTCCTCTTCCTCTTCCTCTTCCTCTTCCTCTTCCTCTTCCTCTTCCTCTTCCTCTTCCTCTTCCTCTTCCTCTTCCTCTTCCTCTTCCTCTTCCTCTTCCTCTTCCTCTTCCTCTTCCTCTTCCTCTTCCTCTTCCTCTTCCTCTTCCTCTTCCTCTTCCTCTTCCTCTTCCTCTTCCTCTTCCTCTTCCTCTTCCTCTTCCTCTTCCTCTTCCTCTTCCTCTTCCTCTTCCTCTTCCTCTTCCTCTTCCTCTTCCTCTTCCTCTTCCTCTTCCTCTTCCTCTTCCTCTTCCTCTTCCTCTTCCTCTTCCTCTTCCTCTTCCTCTTCCTCTTCCTCTTCCTCTTCCTCTTCCTCTTCCTCTTCCTCTTCCTCTTCCTCTTCCTCTTCCTCTTCCTCTTCCTCTTCCTCTTCCTCTTCCTCTTCCTCTTCCTCTTCCTCTTCCTCTTCCTCTTCCTCTTCCTCTTCCTCTTCCTCTTCCTCTTCCTCTTCCTCTTCCTCTTCCTCTTCCTCTTCCTCTTCCTCTTCCTCTTCCTCTTCCTCTTCCTCTTCCTCTTCCTCTTCCTCTTCCTCTTCCTCTTCCTCTTCCTCTTCCTCTTCCTCTTCCTCTTCCTCTTCCTCTTCCTCTTCCTCTTCCTCTTCCTCTTCCTCTTCCTCTTCCTCTTCCTCTTCCTCTTCCTCTTCCTCTTCCTCTTCCTCTTCCTCTTCCTCTTCCTCTTCCTCTTCCTCTTCCTCTTCCTCTTCCTCTTCCTCTTCCTCTTCCTCTTCCTCTTTCTCTTTCTCTTTCTCTTTCTCTTTCTCTTTCTCTCTCCCTCGAACTCTCTCTCTCTCTCTCGCCTTAAAGTAGCCGTTTGGGGAGAGTTTCAACTTCAGCTAAGATTTCGCTAAGATCGACACGACTCAACCTTTCATCCTCATTCTTACCTACAAAAACTAAAAAAAAAAAAACAATCTGCATCGTACCATGAGAATTATTTTCTCTTACTCACGGCGATTATCCAGAACACTATGAAGTTATTTATAGTCCATTGTTACGATTGTGTCTGTTTAACAAAAAATTAGTTAAAAAAATTTACTTTTATAGACTTCAGGCAACAGTCAATGGGGTACTACTCGACCTCCTCAATATGTGAACCGAAACAATGGTAACACAATTAACAACTACCAAAGTACGCAACAGACGACGACCACACGGAGAAGGCCATCCCAGCAGGTTTTTGTTTCTAAGTTTTAATCTTATCAAATCATCTTACAGAAGTTTTTCTTACGATTAAGTCGCCTGTGTCTGGAGTTATCGCCTCAAACGATGGTTTCGTTCAACCTCTGCCAGATCGAAATGCTAATAGCAATCCATACACAAGTACAAGACGGCCAACTCAGGTATGTCAAGTCGAAGTCTCTTTGTTGTGTCTTATACATGTTATTTCAAAATTTCAGACTCGACCCTCTACGACCGCAAATTCCGGCAGCTACCAAAGCCAAGAACAAACAAATCAGAGAAGGACAACTACTCAGGTATACAACTTGTATTCTCCCAAACCCTTTAACGATTAACCAAAACATCCCCCTCTAAAGGCCCAAAACTATGGTTCTACAAGACGTCCTGCGTCAAACAACAGAGATACCAATTATGACAGTAATGTTTTCAATAGCAACACCAATAGAGGAAACAACAACATTTTCCAAGGAAACAGCCAAACGAGTCATGGACGACCAACGCAACAGGTAAACTGCTGTTCTTAAGCTTTCACTTTTTAAACTTATGAGATTTTCTTCTCCATGACTTGTTTAGGATCAGTTTACAGATTCCAGTGATGAAGAGTCTAGCGAATCCAGACCATCGTATTCGGTAGACCGAAATGATGGCAGTTACAATAGCAACAAGAATAGTAACTCGCAAACCAATAACAACTCCTGGGAAACCCAAAACTAAGCTTCGTTTTCACAATCAAAAACAACCAAACGACCTTCTTCAGTTGGCTTTGTTCAAGGAAACAAGGACACAAAAATAAAAGGACAAGCCCTTGCAAATGACAAGAAAAAGCAGAACAACGATAGCAGTGGAAGTAGCCGTGAGAAAACATCAAGTGGAGGAGGAACCAAGAAGAGAGTTAGTCAAATTAGTAAGAACATTTTGATTCTCTATAAAAGAATATTCAAATTGATTTTGTATTTTGCAGAGTACGAACAATACTTGTCGAGTATATTTCCCGATTTGGGCAATGAAGACGTCCAGGAGATCACAGACTTTCATGGAAGGAAGTTAGCCCGACCAGGACAATTTCCACATATGGTATGCAATTTAAAGAACAAAAATAGTTTTTTAGTGAGCTCTCGATAAACAAGATTTATTCGCTCGCGTCTTTCTCATGTAAGATGAGTAGGTAGCAATAGCATTTTGACAACTCATAGAGTTGTCAAAAAAACTTGGGTCGACCCTGGGTAAAGTTCAACGAACGAAGCTATAATCAGATATTTACCAAAAGTTAGGAATTGGTGAAAGCAAAAACCCAACATTCTATTAAGCTTAGCTTTCCTTCTCTACCTTTAGGGAGCTATTGGATTCAGGAACCTCGTACTCAACAAAACCGAATACAAATGTGGAGCCAGCCTTATAAGCGATATTTGGGTAATCACATCCGCACATTGCACAGACAACAACGGGTGAGTACTGAAAGCTTCTCTATTTTTACACTACTCTAAACCCTATTTTTCTATTTATAGAGTCAAGCCCACTTTTGCCCGCTTTGGGGATTTGAACCTCAAAGCAGCAGAAGAGGATATCGATCCACAAACCAGAAGAATTGCAAAAATCACCAACCATCCTTCGTATAGAGATGACTCTCTATACAACGACATTGCACTGTTGCTTTTGAACAAGATCGTAGTGTAAGGTTGAATTCTGCAGACAGAAGATCAATGGAAATCAATGTTGAGTTTTATTCTTTTGACAGATTCACCGAATTCGTCCAACCTATTCGTATATGGTATCGAGATGAAATTCCATTCACCATGGCCTATGCCATGGGATTTGGTGCAGTGCAATTCGCAGGAGCAGCCACAAACCGATTGACTGAATTAGATTTGACAATAGTACCAAACGATGAATGTGCTCGACAAATGCCAATGCAAACAAACGCAGCGCGGGGTATTATCGATAGCCAGATATGTGCCATCGATAACTCAAGAAAAGGAAGTGATACGTTTCAGGTGACAATTTCATTTTATTCAGCTAATTTAGCAAACTCAAAGGAAATTTCAAATTTATTTAAAAAGGGCGATTCAGGAGGACCGCTGGAGATAAGCTTCTACGAAGGAGACGGTGGCAGGCAAAGACAGTATTTGATTGGAGTGACTTCGTTTGGTGTAGTTGGTACAACTCGCTTACCAGGAGTTTACACAAGAGTGTCATCATATGTCGACTGGATAGAGCAAGTTGTTTGGGGCACTGCATAATAGAAAACCAGACAACAAACTTTGTCTATAAGCAACGCTTGTTGGATGGATTATATGTACTAGTCTGTTTTGTGACTGTTTTTTAATTCTGTAATGGAGATATCCTACCTAGATTAATAAGTATATGACCTCTTTCTAAGATTCTTCATTTGTCTATAAAAATAAATAAATAGGGTGGCGCAGCAGAGCGAGGAGCCCCAGTGCCTAGCGCATTTCTCACAACCATGTCTTGTGAGGCAATCGAAAGGACCTACAATTTTCTGCCGGTTCCGAAAGGCTAATCGAGAAAACGCTTTTCATGGCAATGAGCTTACTGACGGAGGACTTGCCAATTCCTCGCGAAAGGCGATACCCGTGGAAAAATATGTTTGCTTCTATTGGGATTCGAACCACGAATCTCTGTTTTAACAGATCAGACTTTCCACGGGTACCACATCATTTGTCTACACAGACCTTCAACAAATCTGAGAAAACAAAACTTAAATGTTGTTGTATGTTTAGGAAGCCAGGCAGAATAAAACCCTCGTTAGTGATAGAGGAGGAACATAGTCATAGAACATAAAGATAGCCATAGCCAGATCCAGAGCCAGATCCAGTGCCAGAGCCAGAGCCAGAGACAGAGCCAGAGCCAGAGCCAGATCCAGAGCCAGAGCCAGAGCCAGAGCCAGAGCCAGAGCCAGAGCCAGAGCCAGAGCCAGAGCCAGAGCCAGAGCCAGAGCCAGAGCCAGAGCCAGAGCCAGAGCCAGAGCCAGAGCCAGAGCCAGAGCCAGAGCCAGAGCCAGAGCCAGAGCCAGAGCCAGGGCCAGAGCCAGAGCCAGAGCCAGAGCCAGAGCCAGAGCCAGAGCCAGAGCCAGAGCCAGAGCCAGAGCCAGAGCCAGAGCCAGAGCCAGAGCCAGAGCCAGAGCCAGAGCCAGAGCCAGAGCCAGAGCCAGAGCCAGAACCAGAGCCAGAGCCAGAGCCAGAGCCAGAGCCAGAGCCAGAGCCAGAAGTAGAACCAGAGCTAGAAGTAGAACCAGAGCCAGAGCCACTGCCAAGGCCAGAGCCAGATCCAGAGCCAGAGCCAGAGCCAGAGCCAGAGCCAGAGCCAGAGCCAGACCCTGAGCCAGAGCCAGAGCCAGAGCCAGAGCCAAAGCCAAAGCCAGACCCAGAGCCAGAGCCAGAGCCAAAGCCAAGAGAAAGATTTCTTATCGCATGCTGCTTTTGAAAAATATTAGTCTTATGAACTGCTAGCTTTGATGGTATTGTGCAATGCCGTTTGAAAATCATTAGAACCGTGATTATTGAAGCGGATTGAGAACAATATTTTGCAACAAGAGTGAATAAGGGTTGTCCACAAGGTGGTGTTCTATCTCTTCTTTTGTGGTGCATGCTGGTCGACTCTCAACTTGAAATGCTGACGTACACGCTCAAGCATATGCCGTGCTCTCTGTTGGTCTTAGCCTCTCCAAGCTATCTGCACAAGCTGCGCTAAATTTAATTGACCTCTGGTGTGCCAGGAACGGTCTTTCCGTCAATCCTCTTAAAACTCAGGTTGTTCGAGACGTATAGAATTTATATAAATTGACTGGTCTGACCCAACTTGCACTTAAAGGCGTCAACATTCCCATTTTGAAGCAATCCTAGATAACAAGCTTCTTGGGTCTAAACATGTCAAGTCAAAGACTGCTAAAGCACTGTCAGTCTTCTATGGGTTCTGGCAATGTGACATAAAAACCAGTAAGTTGAAAAGCAACAAAAAGATATTGGCAGGTATTTTTCCTTGTATTACCGCTCTTGTCCATACTTTACCAAGAAAGACGTACATTTTGAATGTTAATTGACATAAGGAAACAAGATGATGAGAGTATATAAAAAACCACTCAAATTGCGGACTCGGCTTCAACTTGCTCCGCCTTCTTGACAATTTTTCGTCACTTAAAAGCTCAGGCGATGGCGCTAAAAATTACGACGAGGAATTTAGAAGTTTGAATTATTGCCGAAAAAGCTGGACGTTCTTCAAGCCAGTAATCTGAATATTTTCCCTTGTATGGTTTTTCAAATTTTTTAACTCTGTGAAGCAATTAGTGCAACGTCATTGCTAAAGTACAGTAACTAAGAGCAAATATTAAATGAATAGGTACAAAACCTCGAGGCGTATAAAGTGTTTCGCAGAGTTATGTTTTACTAAAATTCGTATTGAAATTTGAAAGTTTTGTTGAATTAAGGTGAGAAAAGTTCAGTTGAAACTACAAATCAATACAGCTTTTCGTACCAATGCACGTAGCTTTTATGAATTTCAAAAACTATGTTATTGGTAGTTTATTCTTTATCTTCCTTAAGGGAGGGGTAAGCCCTGGGCATTTTCAAAAACAAATTTTATTGCATTTTCGTATTATACTACATCTCAAGAATGTTGTGTAAAAATTTCAAGTCATTCCGAGTTGAATTCGAAAAGTTACAGTGATTTTAGAGCAGGTATGCGCGGCAAGCGAATAAAGGGGGGCCGGCCGGACGGACAATGATCCCGGCACCCGGCCGCGCAGCATCTTTGCTCATTTTATGATTGGTTCCAGGTAGCTCGAGGTCTACTTTTGTGTTCAGGGAAGGGGAGCAGCTCACTCTAATGACGTTTCTAACGAAATATTTTTGATTCAGTGTGCTGTTTTTCGCGTTTATCTTTAAAAGCGTTTATCTCGAAACTAGTATCTTTAAAGGCGGTGTGCAAAATATCTCGGCGACTGCTGCACCGATCCTTTTGAAATATTGCCCACTTCTTTACGATATATTTTTAGAGGTAATAACACGAGGATTTTAAAAAAATTTCATTTTTCCGGAATTGACAGCTATTTATAGGCGGCATTTTTAGGAAAAAAACGACTTTTCACTTCAAATTGTCACCAAAATCTCAAAATTGCAAAAAAAAAAAAAAAACCTCGTGTTATTACCTGGAGAAAGTTGTCTTTTAACGAAAACTTTATAAAATTTTGATTTTAGATGATCCTGTCAAAAGTTATCTTGCATACCGCAAAAGACCAAAAAGTGGAGGCGTCTCGGAAAATGCACTATCATCGGCTTGTTTTTCAATATTTTTGTATGAAAAAATTACAGAAGATACTTGAGATTATCCTACTAATATTATAAACGTGAAAGTTTGTATGTGTGGATGTATGTTTGTTCCTCTTTCACGCAAAAACTACTGAATGGATTTTACTTAAACTTTCCAATAATATAGCTTATACATCAGAATAACACATAGGCTACAATTTATCCCTAAATTCCCACGGGAACGGGAACGTATACGGGAACTTATTAACTACAACACCGATTTCAAAAATTTTTCCACTGTTAGAATGCTTCATTATCCCCGAGTAACATAAAAACTAATTCATCCCCATATTCCTACGGTTCCCTATATTCCCACGGGAGCAGGAACGTATACGGGAACTTTGACACTACAGCACCGATTTCAAAAATTCTTTCACCGTTGGAATGCTCCATAATCCCGGAGTAACATTAACTTTAACTTATCCACATATTCCCAGGAAAACGGTCACCATATTCCCACGGGAACGGGAGTCTTTACTAATATTGAAAATGCGAATGTAGCTATGCCGGTATGTTTTTCGTGTGTCTCCCGTTCAAACTGCTAAACAGATTTTATTAAATTAGCTACAGAGATGGTCTAGAACATGCGGAAGGATAAAGGCTATATATCTATCCTTATATTCCCATGGGAACGGAAATGGGAATTCAAAAACTACGGTCTCAAAAGCATTTTTAACAGGGCTACAAGGTGTTGAAATAGGGGTTGAATGTGTTTTTTGGAAATACCGCCATTTTTAAGGCTAGAAGTTTTATTTCCTAAATAGTTAAAAATGCTGCTGAAAGTCACTATTCCACGCGGACGAAGTCGCGGGAACAGCTACAGCTAGTACTTAATAATGAAGCAAATCAATAAATTAAATTACTGTATCAGATTTCTCATAAAAAATTCGCTAAAAAAAGGCGTTTTTTCAGCCTTCCAGGGTTTACCCCTCCCTTAAAATCAGTGTTGACTTTGTATACAGTTTGTCTTTTCCTTAACGCCTGGTCTCCACATGCTTTAAATCTATCGCAGCTATTAAAGCAGAGGGAACTGTCATCTGCATAGGTTTTTCCACCATTTTGTTACTTCGTTGTTATGTTTGGTATGAAAAGTATGCTATACAAAATGCCCACAACACAAAATTTGTCAGTTGCTCTGCTTTCTTATGTCTGTCATATTCCTGCTTTCTGCTATGAATTTAAAGCAAGTGGAGACACAGAGTAAAAGAAAAGCTCCCGAAATTCAGTGCTATTAACTTTTTTCTATCCTTGGGAAAAGCTCCCGAAAATTCGCGCTTTTTAGAATGGTTGCTGCTTAAACTTTATTTTTACGTTCGGGAGCTTTAGCTGAAGAAATAAACTTTTTGCCTCAGCTTAAAGTTTGAATACTATGTAGTACACTACTTGTATTTACTGTTCGTTAAAGCTTAAGTTTCGATGCGGGCATGGCATTTTTATTCAAAAAAATAATTAATTTTTTTTAAGATGTTGTGAACTGCTTTACACAAGATTTTTGGTAAAAAATATCCAAAGCTACCATCAGTATAGGCCTTAGTCGCTCCTCGACACTTAGAAAGCTTAAATACTGAAAGCCGTATTTATAAAACTTGCTTAGAGCACTCTTTGACAACTGAGGGGTGCCAAACCATAACGTTTCAAGTGCCAGATAGTCAAATTTTTAGGAGATACAAAAAACAAGTCATATACAACATTTTCAGGCAATAAAACGTATTTCCAGTTCGTGTGGCACTTAAAACGCTATGGTTTTTCACCCCTACGATGTCTAAAAAGTTTGGACAAGCATTAGCAAAGTTCATATTTGTATACGCATTACAACAGTTGTCTAATTAAGCTCACAAATACTCACAGACGTAGGTACTTGGATTCTGTCAATGTTGAAAGAAGAAATGAATGGTAACGTTCACAAATTTATCAGTGGTATAAGAATGCAGCAACCAAAACCCATATTTCAAAATGTTGTTTGCTACATCGAATTTCAACATAGTCATAGTTTAGACAACCAATTTCAGTGTCTAAGGTTAGACAGTTCTTGGACACTGTTCTAGGAGTTGTCTAAAGTTAGAAATACTTTTGAATGGGATTATTAATTCAACTATGAGTGTTTATTTCGAAACTGAATTGGACGGACTGAGAGCATAGGTATTCCGACAGTCCGAACCACTAGCGATCTACTTGCGGATAGCGTATGAATTTTGGGAACCGCTTTATAAACTGCTTTCGACGGGACTCCAAAAATGTTTACTAAACAATTTCAAAAAGACCGTGTTTGTGATAGGTACTTTTGATTTTTTAAAGGCAGCGTTTGGAAAGTCTATAATTTGTGGTTTCAGGCCTGTTAGTTGACTTCCAAGATCGTGCGATTTAGGACTATTTTCTGTGTACGTACGTGAAGTCGACAGCATACACCGATAAGGTAAAGATGATTGACGTTCGAAAACAAAATTCGGTGTGTTACATCCGCAATAGTGATCGAAAATTGGACCTCAGGATTGGCCAGAAATTATATTAAAGTGGAAGAAAAACATTATCTTTGAAATCATTTTCCTGGCAATTCATACAAATAGTTTTTTTTCATTTCATTTTAAAGTAGGTATTGTTCCTCTAAAAATCTTTTATGAACCATCCTCCAACCCCTTTTACTAACGTACCTACTACCTACTTATTCTCATCATGGAACTCAACGTAAGAGATCATTAGTGTAATCAATTAGTGACACTAACATTCATCATTATTCATTATCATCATCATACAAATGTAAACTGAATTAAATGCTTGTAAAACTACATTAACTACCAAAGCCAGTGACTTTGCTGCCATGGCCTCTGATGGACCTTGCCCACTACTGATAATGCGTGACAAGAAACTATCGTTGATGGGTTAACGTATTACATTAGTGCAGTGAAGTCTTCAATACCAATGTACAATGTTTTTTTTTTTAAATGAATTAAATTAGACTCCAAATCAACATACAAAATTGAAGTTAGTCTTGATATTGCAGCTATAATCAAGATTATAAGAAAAAGCACAAGAAAATGACTGATGTCTCAGCCAGTAAACACCTCTCTTCAGCTCAATTACAAAAAAACCTATGATCGAAAAGGAGACTCGGTATATTGCTGAATATGTTAGAAAATGTTTAAATGTGCGAAGCAACATGTAAAGCTGCTTGATGAGCGATCTGTGCAAAGAAAATAACATTATTTCCTGGTTATCACTAGCTTCAAAGCCTAGCTATGGTATAGATCCAATCCGAAAAGAACCTACATGATCTTCAGTGCAAGCTCAGCTTTTCAGAATTACTGTACCTCAACACCAAGTCAACTAGGCTTCTTTCTGATGCAGGTTGTGAGCCTACATTATGTAGGTATATGTTCCATATATTCTACGGCCTTATAAATTTGTTTATGGCATTTGCAAAATAGTTATTTAATTCCACTTACCATAGATGGATAGATCCATTCTTCAGCACTTGCTGGATGGTGATGGTGATGATGGCCTCCTTTTTTAATGACATGTTGAATTGTTGATTACAGACGAAACGCGTATCCATATAATGACGAATAACACACTACTAAAGGAGCACACTTAGAGATTTTCACAACCAGAGAAAAAGCTGGCAAATTTCAAAACACTTTTTTTCTATAAAAGGCCATATTTCACAACATCACTGAATGAACTATTAATGGAAAAATAGCACAATTTTAACCACCACGGCACATGGTAACTTTTGAGGAACGTATTCGCACCAAAAACTGACTTTATTGAATTGAATGAAATTAAATAAACCGCATTAAAACACAAATAAAGATTTTTTCAAGCAAAATACGCGCACTTCAAAAAAAAAACATGATTTAACTATGCAAATAAAAGAGAGAAAGGTAAATGGAAATTCATAACTAGAATTTATGAACTAGGCAAGCACAACTACTATCGGACACGGAAGTAAAATGATCACTATTCAGAGACTTTTACAATACTAAAATAAATTTTTTTTTCATTACAAAAGACTTTTTCTAAGAAGCTTTTTAAGGAAGTGCAAATTAGTAGGCAAATGTGACGAATAAATTCTAAAACAGAACAAATATTCTTTTCGATTAAATTCATAGAATTGAGTTCTCGTTTTCCTTAAACCAAAGTTCTTAACAGCAATTCCGTCGCCATTTCTGAAAATTGACATGAAAATAAAGGTAAGCACTATTCTTTCTTTCCTAGACGGAAATTGTCCCCAGCGCAGCGTAAAACACAAATGAACAGAAAATATATTATTCACGAACTTAATCAATTAAATACTGCGTAGCAAAAGTGGTTTTGTCTTTTTTGAGTAAAATGTTCATTTCTCTACTCTGCATTTGGGTGAAAAATTTACTGTTTGAATCTTACCGGCAGGCGTTTGTTTCACAGTTTCACGGGCAAAAATTTACTTTATGCATTATGTCTACTCATTAATTTAAGTTTACGAAATTGAATCTACACACTGTAACAGGAAACAATTTAAACAAACATTTACAGACCAATGCAAGTCGCACTTTACTTTAATTTCTTTATTATAAATAAATCAGTTGCAAATTCTACTAGAATCTAGAAAGCAAAAATGCAACGCGACAGAGTTGTTAATGAGGAGATTGTAGATTAGGGTTCGCGCACACTTTTCATACGATGCGATGGTTTGTGGAATGTATTTGTGGACTGAATTGGCCTCGGTTGAAGTACCACTACGTGATTTTTTACTGTCAAAGTCATTTCTTTTGTTATAATATCATATAAATGCATAGCAAGCACATAATCTTAAGGCCAGCAGACAAATTGATACAACAGAAAATGGATCTTGCAACTAAAATATACTACTCGAATTGGTAGTGGGATAGGGAACAAACAAACATTTGAAAGGTAAGCAAACGATTTTTCTGCATTTGTATGCAGAAAATTGGTAAGAAGAATCAATATTTTTTTATCCAAATCTGTCTAAATGGTAAATTTGACACTATTTGCGAAGCATTGGCATAAATTTATTTATTTTTTTTATAGTTTTGGATAAGTTTTGTAGATCTTGATTTTAAAAGGATCTATCTTTGAATGCATAAACACCAACGCAATCATCTGTCTGCTTGATAGACAATACTTTCAATGATGGGAAAGTATCACTTAGACAATGACAAAAATAATATTTTTTCGCTATCGTGTTCCATAAGCAACGAAAAAAAATGGGCACGACTGGGTCGCACGAACTTGCGAACGTTTGCTAAGTAAAATACCAAAATCTTAAGACTGAGCAAAATGTTTTAGTATTCGTTCTTAATATATTTGGTTTTACAGGGTTGCCAACTGCACATTAAATGTGAAAATTGAATTAAATCACGAAAAGTATTGAAAAAAATTAAATTAAATATTCCAAAAGTTTCAAGTGAAAATCTAAAAACGCCATTTTTTTGCCATTGCTTATACATATAAACACTTAAAATTTAATCAAAATCGTTGGAGCCATTTTTTAAAAAACTGGTTTTTTATTTTTAATTTTTTTAAAAAATGAGGTTTTCAAAATTGAAGTACACAAGTTTTAAGATCTTACTTAAAGATGTATTGACAAAAAATTTGAAATAAATCAAATATATCGTTTTGAAAATATTCGGAAAAACAAATTTTGTTTAAAAAAATTTATGAAAATTAGAAAAAACTAAATTTTTCAAAAGTAGATATGCAATCTTTCTCAAACAACTTAGGACTTCTTAAATATGAAATTTCGTCAAAATCTTGTTAGCCATTACCGAGAAAGTCAGTTTTGAAAAAAAAAGGTACTATGGGGGGTACCGTCTTTGGGCTTTCTCAAAAAAATGTTTTTATATCATTAGAACAGTTATTAAAAAAATAATACCTCACGTAAAATTTTATCAAAATCGTTAGAGCCGTTTTCAAGAAAAATAGGTATTGTCATATCGGTTGTATGGCAGGTACCGTTATTTCAAGACCTAGAAACCCAATTCCAAAAACCCCTCTGTAGGCTATTCCAGAGACCATAACTGCAAATTTTGAAGGAAATCGGTCAAGCGGTTCAGGCTGTAGATCCATATACGGACAGACAGACAGACAGACAAACAGACACACAGACAGACAGACAGAATTGTAGGACCCACTTTTTTCGTATTGTCTATCATCGTAATGTCATATTTAATATATATGAACGCTGAAAATTCATCCAAAATCGTTAGAGGAGTTTTTTTTTAAAAATGGCTTTTTACTTTTCATTTAAAAAGCTTTTCAAAAGCTAGATTTAAGATCTTGTCAGAAAATGTTTTGAAAAAAAATTTGTAATAAATGAGCAATACCGTTTTGAAAGTATTCCAAATATCAAACTTTTTTAAAAACGAATAAAAATTTCAAAATTTAAGACTTTCCAGATGCTAATATGCAATCTTTCGAAATCGTGTCAGCCATTAACGAGGAAGTCGGTTTTTTAAAAACGGTACAATGTTTTAAGGCTTTTTCCAAAAAGTGTTTTATATCATAAGACAGACAATTGAAAAATAATCCTTCACGTTGTAATACTTACCTCGTTTCCACTTAGAATCGGGTAATCGAATCGGATTATGATTCAGATTTCGATGCAGGTATCTACTTACCCACTGAATCGAGTAATCTAGGTATAAAACACACTCTTTTGAATCGATCCAGCTACAAGAGCTGTATCGGATCGGGTAATCCTATTTCAATTCGATGTAGGTATACACTGGCACTAATTCGAATTGAAGTGTGATTCAATTCTAAGTGGAAACGAGGTAACTATGATAAATAATATGATATTTGACTTATGTAGAACAGAAGGTGTAAACCTCCTGTTATTATGTAAACCTCCGATTATTATGTAAAGCTCCACTTATTTTCTGATCTCGAACGCGGGCCGTTGGACCAATGAGATCACTCGTTCTATCTACCGATAGGTTAGCTCGTTGTATTTAATTTAGAATGAAAAATATAACGACCGACACACGAGATATAGAAGTCAAGAAGTAAAGTTTGTTTTTACATTAGCTCTGATAAATTTTAATCTAGTATATGCCATTGTGTGTTCTTAAGAAAAATAAAGAAACCCTTTTGTTTGAAAATTTTAAAAGTGCATTAAAACGTAAAATTTTATCGAAATTCTTAGAGCCGTTTTCGAGAAAAGTAAGTATTATCACATAGGTTGTACGGCAGGTGCCGTTATTTCAAGACCTAGAAACCCAATTCCATAAACTCCTCTGTAGGCTCCTTTGCAGACCCTAACTGCAAAATGTGAAGAAAATCGGTTTAGCGGCTCAGGCTGTAGATCCATATATAGACAGACAGACAGACAGAATTGTAAGTACCACTTTTTTCGTATTCTCAGAACAGAAAGTGACGATTTTGATCGCAAAGTACTTCGAATAATCTTTGTTTTGTAGAAAACTGGCCGTCAAGTGGCACACAGGCAGTGACAAAAAACTCATTTGACTAGTTCCTTCCATTTAGCACGGGTCACACTGGACTGTTTGGCAGCCGCTTCTTACCAGCGCCGCGGCTGACAGTAGCAGAAGCAGGTTCTTTTTTTAATTCTTAAGGCTACTTATGATATTTGACACAAATTTTGAATGAAAATCTACTAAATAGAACGTGTAGCAGTATTTTTTATTTTAGCAGCCGCTGCTAGCAGCCAAAAGTTGAACATGTTTAACTTTGCCAGCCGCTGCTTAATACTCGCCGGCTGGCAGTGAGTGTGGTGAATCTCGTGGTCCCACAAAGCTAATCAGCGGCTGGCTTGGAAGTAGCGGCTACTCGACTCGCCGCTGGCAACCAGCCATGTTTAACCCGTGCTTTAGGCAAAGAAAAAACACTTTTATTTAAATGTGCTTTTGTAGACCCCAATGGATTTCGATATAATAAATTTCTTACTGGAATCTCCTCACTAGCATCTCTGCTGCATGTTTGTTTATTGTACAATTTCCACTTGGCTGTAGCGAGTATTGCCCCTTTTCCATTATCGAATCGAATTGGCCATTTACCGGCTAATCGAATTATTGGACAAAGATCAGATTTCGTTGCAGAAACGCCTCTTTACCTACCCGAATATGTGATTGAATTCAAATGGAGTCGAAGTGTGTACATCTGTACATGTTGGAGTAGAACCAACAACTTTTTTTGAATGAGACTTTTTGCGTTTAAAACTCAAAAACGGTGTACGTCAATGTTTTGTGTGTTGGTGAATTTCAAACGCTCAATCCTTTTGTAAAAAGAATTTAACGAAGAGAAATGAAATATTCGGTGGAATTGCAATAAAATAAAGTCAACCACTCTTGCGCCCCGGTGAGTACAAGTCATAAAAAATATCTATAGTAGGTACGTACAAGATATACATAGGAAATATATGTATTGTATAACCTTTACGTAAAATTCACTCGAAAGTATGTATATTTATATTATTTTTGTGACATTAAGGCCGTATCCGGAGTAAAAAGATAGGGCTTGAAAAACCCAAAGATTTGCGAGGTTAGTTTAAGAAATAAAAACTTCATGACCAATTAAAGTCTTCTTGTTGTTGTATGTATGTTGTATGTGAAGTTTATTTGTCTAGTTTAAAGTTTTGTAGGTACCTATGTATCTATCTTCATTTGATGTTGCTTCCGTGTCCCGTACAGATGAATAGTCCTTAATAAACACCATCTATACACAATTTATTAGTCATACCTAACTGTATTATTGATTAGATTAACTTCGTCTTTCACGTTTTCATCCAAACTTCAATCTAACAGTGATTCTGATTTATCTATTAAATTTTGGTCGTACGGATGTATAGTTGAATTCCCGGTTGTTTTGTTCCATTTTACCATAGTGAAATAATTTTGATTTTATTGGAATTTTAAGTGCGCGCTCGGTTGAAAAAATTTATTTTGGGTTTTGATTGCCAGTGCGGCTTATTTGAATAACGTCGGTATGTTTTTTAGTACCTTCCGTATCCGGTGGTAAGAAAATGTTCTGCTCTTTAAGTGAATCTCAAGTCAGTGATGAGTACTTTTGGTTGAGAAAATGAGTGATTTGACCCGCAGTATAGCGTTTGAATGTAAAAAAAAAGTCGTAATTTTGTGTGATTTAGATTAGATTAGATTAAGATTTTTATTTCACAATAGATAAATTTACAAAAACCTTATCGTAAGTTAAATTTGAAACTAAATCTTTAAAGGCATGGCCTAACGATAGTTTTATAAAAACAAAAAAGTGTGTTGTAAAGTCAATTGAGTTTTGATATAATTATGAATTTAGAAGTCTTCTCGTATTATTCCTTTTCTATAAGTAAGAGCTGTTTTAATGAAATGTGATAGTTTCTGCCAGTCCTTACCGTTCAAAATTGCTGAAAACTCGGCTTGTTGCAAATAGTTTTCTTGTCATGTTTGTCGCCGTATCTCTACTAAAATTGGGCATCTTGCGATGAAATGAAATATATTTTCTCTTTCGTTGGTGTTACACAAAGAGCACTTCAGTGCTAGATCGTTACGATGCGGTATGAAAATGAGCGGTAACAGCTCTCCTTTTGCTCGGAAAAGGTTCGATATCATTTCAGTGCTAAAGCGGTCCTTGCATGGACGTAGCCAGGAATTTTTTAAGGTCTTTTTTCGAGGACAATTTCTCAAAAATCAATGAAAAAACGAGGACATTTTTTGAAAAAAAAAAAAAAAAGTAGGACATATTGAAGAAGTAAGAATATTGAGAGATACTTTAAAAGTAGGTATCGTTTTTTGGTTTCTCAAAATAGAGAAACATCGTTAGTATATGAAATGAATCAAATTGGTTTTATAAATTTTTACCATTGATTTCGCGTTTTATAAAACCCTTTTTCTGGGATTTTCAGCAAATTTCCTGAGGACTTCATCTTCTATTACGGATTTTCTTTCCTTTACCATTATCTTATTTTACCATACCTAAGCGCACTGAGCATTCGTTAATCCTGAAAAAAATAAAAACATCGTTATCATATGAAATGAATCAAATTAATTTTCTAAAACTTTACCATTTAGTCCATTTTTGCCCATGGTTGATCTTAGCCAGGTTTTAACACGCCGCAAAGTGCTGGACGACCTTTCTACGGTGCAAGTCGTGCAAGTTAGTGCCAATAATATTTCCAATGCATGTGATACAGCAGGAAAAAAGGTGTCCGCTTCCATGATTACGTCGGCGTCGCACACTTCCAAATTTTTCTTCGCTTCTTCACTAAGCTGTTTGTCTTTCCAAGTGTCATACCATAATTCAATTTCTGCACTTATGTAGATCCAATTCATAAAATTCTGAAAATGGCTAGATGTCTTCTTTCAAATCGCCAATACTTTTTTTCAACATAATGTATGGATGTAATGTGAGTAGTGAAAATGCAGGTAAATTGAATGTCGCGAATCGATTTACAAGCGATGATATCCATTAATCCAAATACGGAATTAGCAACGATATTTTCCAATAATCATTTGGAATCGATGCAGGTTGATTTGAACGATGCTGCTGTCGTTGGGTTAGTCTGGACATATCCAATTCTATATCAATCGAGTTCGCTATTTCTTTTGCCTCGTCTAGAATTTCATCAATCACGGTATCTACAGCCGTTCGATGGCTAGAGATAGCAATTGATATTCTATCAAAATGGTCTTTGAATTTGAGCAGGTCAAGACTTTAAGATTGAAGACCATTCACGACAGGCTCATGAATATCCGAATATTTGGCAGTTATTGAAGTGCATATGATAAATACAGGTTTCGTTGCTGCAGATTGTAGCTGAAATGCAGCTGATCGCGTTTTTGCATTGCCTTCTTTGGATAAAGTCAGTAATGCGTTCACGATCTCAACGAAATTGGCTTTAAAAACAGCAATGCTCTTTCGTTTTTGAGACCAACGAGTTTCACAAAGGGCGGGTATGCTCGGAGCACACTTTCACCGTAGCACTGATTCTCGGAAAAATTTTATTTTGTCTTTGATGTTGCCAATAGTGTTTCATACTTCCGGGACCGTGTTCAAATCATTAACAACAACGTTCAATCTGTGGCTTGCGCAGTGGAAAAACAATGCTTTTTTGTATTTTTTTCGGATGTATGCTTGAACGTCTCCTTCTTTTCCTGCCATAGCGCTGCAGCCATCGTACCCTTGCCCAACGTATTTGTTCGGTTTAAGCTCACAGCTCACGACTGCGCTCTCAATTTCATCTGCAATTGTTGGAGTCCATCGCATTTAGTTCCCATGAATTCTTTTCGTATTTTTACTTGGCTTTTGGCCGAACCGTTAGAACGATCAATCGCGACTAATTGTTGTTGTTGCAATGCAGCATTCAAAATGCCGCATTCAGATGATTCAGAATTTCTGGAGAATTTTTTGATTCGAAGAACTATAAATATAAATGATGTTGTAAATGTGATCTCATTGAAAAGTCCTCGTTTTTCGGCAATTTTTCGAATTGTCCTCATTTTTTATAAAAATCTTCATTGATACTCCTTTTTTTCCGCTTTTTTCCCAAATTGTCCTCGTTTTTTACGATCGTTTCTTACAAGAATACTCTTTGAAAAGTCCTCGTTGTTTCAGCATTTTCTCCAATTGTCCTCATTTTATTTCATTTCATTTTCATTTCATTTCATTTATTTAATATGTCCTCGAGGACAAAGATTAATTTTTTCTTAAAAACGTAGAATTTTTCGAGGACATTTGGCTTAGGTTGGGGCATTTGCCCCTACCTGCCCCTACCTGGCTACGCCCATGGGTCCTTGAAGTAGTTTTTGTCGCCTAGGTCGTACTGCAGCTTCGAATAGATTTCCCTATGAAGTGAACTTCTAGCCTGTTCCAAAAAGTCTTCTCTTACTTTGGGAATGTAGCTTTTCAATTAAGTTGTCAAGGAATGGTTTCCACTCTAGCAAATTATCCAAAGTAAGGTGGAAATTGAGTTCACACATGTCCGCCAATTTTTTCCATTCTTCAAATCATGAGCGTTGGGACCTTATTATTGAAACTGCAACCTTTATTGCTATTTTTTCAGTGCTGCTGTTCATAAGTTTGACAATGTAGTTAAAGTGGAGCCTTAAAGATGTGAGGTACAGTGGTGATAATCCAGTTTCTATCATCAGCATACAATTAAGTCTAAGATAAGGTCTCTATCATCTGTATTGACAGAGATATCGAATTTAACACAGGTTAGGGTACACCAAAGTTAAACTTTTTTTAAATTGTCGAAAAGTGATGTCAAACTTGAGAAACGGACTTTACTGTAGAACAATTTTTTTCTTAGAATATGACCAAGAATCATATCCCAAAGTATGTAAAACGAATTACGGGACACCCTGTATAATTGGGTGTAGTGTCTGGCAGCCGAAATTGACGTTTTAAGAAGAACCTCAACAGTTTTTCCGTGGTTTCAGACTGACGCCAACCCCATGACTCTGCCGCATAAAGCATAATTGTTTCGGAAGTTGCAGTGAAAGCTTTGCACTTTGCGCTTTGCACTAAATGACAAGTCTTTATTTCCGTAAACACTTTGCCACACAGAACCAATTGCATTTTTCGAGGAAGACTGCTTTTTGACTATAGATGCTTTTCTATGTTTAGATTGCTTGACACAGTAAAACCTAGGTATTGGTATTCCCTAACGGTTTCGATCGATTTTCCTCCATAGTACCATTTTTCATTTGCTGCCAAACGTCCTGTTCCTTTTCTAAAGACCATTGTTTTAGATTTGTTTAAACGCTGAGATTCCATTTTAAACAGTAATTGCGTAATTGTTAATCATTAATTGGAGGGATTGCGCTGATTCCGCCAAAAGGACAAGATCATCTGCGCACATAAGTACCTTTCAGAAATCTATCTATCATTAAGGCCACAAGGCAAGTCTATGATCAGGTCTTCGATATAGAGGCTTAAAGCGGATGGGCTGAGATTACACCCTTTCTTCAACCCTACGGACCGGACGCGGAGAACCAATCTGAGAGACTTAGCCCGTCCCAGACTGAGTAAAGTGCTTCATTATAGGTATATGTTCTCAATCATCTTTCCAAACTTAAGTGAAATTCCATCTCTAAACAATTTAAAAATTAGAGCTTTTCTGTCGATAGAATCGAAGGCACTTCGGAAATCTACGAAAAAAGCGTATAGTTTCTCTTGTCTGTGAAGATACGTTTCTGCGATATTGGTCAAGCTAAATATAAGGTCGACGGTGAAGTATCCTTTCCTGAATCCAATTTGAATTACGCTAAGAAGGTGGTTATTTTCTATCCATGTTGTGAGGCGGCATCTAAGGATTTCCATAAAAATTTTCAGCGATGTGTTGAGGAAGGATATGCCTCGTTAGTTTGACGGGTCAGTTTTATCTCCTTTTTTGTATAGGGAGCGTATCGGAATCCCGCTTTTTAAAATCCCGTTTTTTAAAATCCCGACAAAAAAAAGTTTATAATCCCGTCTTCTTAAATACCGTTTTGTTAAAATCCCGTTCGTGACAATCCTGTCTATCAAAAGCCCGCCTTTTAAAATCCCGTTTAATCCCGCTTAGCCCGTTTTATATTTGGATAAGTATTATTCAATATTGTTCATTTAAACTCTACATATCAGTTCTCAATTGTTGAAAGTTTTGTTGTCTGAACATTTTTTAAAATAAAATTATCTAGACCAAATATTCTTCTTCTTTTTTATATTTAATCCCGCTTTTGTAATCAACACCAGGTGTTTTATTTTAAAAATCGCGCGATTTTTAAAATAAAACACCTGGTGTTGATTACAAAAGCGGGCTTATAAAAACGGGATTTTAATAAACGGGATTTCAACAAACGGGATTTTAAAAACGGGGTTTTAAAAAAGCGGGATAATAACAAAACGGGCTTAAAAAAACGGGATTTTAAATGCGGGAAAATAAAAAGCAGGATTATAAAAAACGGGATATCGAACCCAACCCTTTTGTATATAGGGAATATAATTGACTTTCTAAAGGCTTCTGGTGTTTCTCCTGTACTGAATATTATTATAGACTTTTGTGAGGTGTATTTTGTTGAGAATTTGAGAAATTCATTTGGAATGCGAATTTTATTTGAAGTCTTAGTTTGTGTAGTAAAATTAGCAATTAGTTATTGACCTTCAGCGCCCTATATGCTAACTTGTTTGCACTGCAACTGTCTTCATTTCAATAACATTGGATTTCTTTCATGGTGAGTTGAACATTACCGTTGTAACTAGGTGCACTTTATGCCATACGAAACGCATCTGGTAAAATTATTCTCATCTCTGTATAAACGATATAAACCCGTTATCAGCTTCAGTTCAAAAATATTGTTGAGATACATTTCGGAGTTTTCATTTCTCCTTAATGTCAAAGCTTAAAATTTTTACCGCTAGCCAAACAATTTGGCGCTGAAGTTCTTCTACCTGTTGCCTTCTCCAACTAAGTGATAAACAAAATTTCATCCTATCGCACTTCCCCAGATAAGAAAAACTCAATAAGAACCAAGTTGAGATATTCTCTTAAAATTCCTTAAATGCCATCCAATTTCCTCACAGAACATGCGCACGTAAGGCTGCCATACCAATTGTGTTGTTTCACTAACGAAATTGTTCCTGATATTTTTCGTTGAATTTCTCCTTGTGACTTGTGAGAGTGTTGAACAAAGGTGTACGGGAGTTTTGGTTAGTTTCCACAAAAACCAAAGATGAATTATTCTACTGCAGTCAGTGTAGCAGTAGGGCATTAACATTCTACAGGTTGTGCAGGGAACCAGGAATTGTGTGGTAGGTACGAGTAAAAAGGGGATGTTATTCTACCCTATTGATCCCTGGGAAACCACAACGCAGGACTAAGGTCATGAGCTCTTTAATGTTCCAACGATAACTCTTGCTCCCTCAATTGTGTTGTGCTACTATGTTCCTGTTTAAATTTTGTATGAATTTGTTGCGTTGTCAAAGCGACCATGTAAGCAATAATGAATAAAGGGATGTCTTATAGACGCATGGAGATTATTTCAACAACCTGATATATGTATATATGTACAGATATTAAGAACATTAATTATATGTATGAGTACATTCTATATATGCTTTGTAGCAAAGACATCCCTAAAGTGGTGGTATTGTGTGGAATCCTTTGCATTGTTCAAAGAGGCAAGGGGTTGAAAGAATGAGGATTATATTATTATAACAACTAATCAACTTTGATGAGAGTTAATTAAATTCCTAGCGTACGCTCTGAGGCCTGTCATTTGTGTCAACTTTGGCAACCACGACGACGCATAAGAGAAAGGAATTCTTATTAATTGCGGTGAGGGACTATAGTGCAGACTTAGTGATGAGATTGATCGAAACTACGTATAAGTTATGTACATATACGTGTTTGTATTTATTTTAAATCTACTTTTTGTCAGCTTTTCATTGAACTTAGATCAATTTCCATTGTACCGGGGTAGTATCAAAGTTGGATTGCGAACGCCAAACTTCATATCTTACGATAGCTTCCTTGCATCTAAGCCGGCGAATAAATGCTTGCCCACTTAAAGGGTCACTCATTTTTCATTTCGGAAGGACAGTGATACATTTATGATTAAAAAGTTTATTTCTTTATAAGGTTTGGACTTTGCCGTCAAGAGCGAAAAACAACATCATTCAAATGGACACCTAACGACGATTCGCTGTATGTGAATGTTTTGAGGTTATTTTTAACCGCTTCCTTGCATATTTCGTGCCATAACTTGATTTGCATGTGTTGGTTTTGAATGCGTCCAGAATTCAGGAGCTTTTTAAGTAAATACGGCTTTTTGTGCAACCCGACAGATATTCTTGGTGGCCAATTGACGTCTTCGAAACATGAAGTTACGCTATTTAGAAACTTCTCACGCAGTTAAAACATAATTGGTTATGCTGTGTGGCTTGTTGTCTCGTCTTTTTGGAACCACATACTGTCCAGGACATCTTCAATTACAGGGCAAAAAAAAAATTGTTAATTTCTGACGATATCGCTCTCAATTGACTGCAAACGTTCCCATTGGCATCTTCGAAGAAATTCTAACCAATGCCGCCTTCTTCCAGTTATAGAGCACTCCATACAGTCTTTTAAATGCAACGGCAGGTACCTCTTCGATCGCTTGGAGATTTTCGGAACATCGGAAAGGCATATGCGATAATTTTGTTAGTTTACATATCCAACTAGTATGAAAGTGTGCCGCGTTGCAGCAAAAAATGTAGCTGGAAAAACCTATAGTCTGTTGTACCATGGCACTTACAACATAAATAACACTTCCATTAATTTTAAATGTCTTTACAATTTAACCGAGTGCTTGCTGATTGCAAAGCGTTTTTGAATGACCACATTGAGTGATTTTTGCTACCCGAATTTGACATCAACTCGCCCTAAGAGGAAATCTTCTTATTTCAAAAATCGTTATTACATTTTTTATTTTAGATCTTCCCTTTCAAGTAATTTATAGCTTCCTCTGGTGTACCCCAAGGTAGGCATTTAGTTCGTCCTCTCCTTTCAAGCTTACTACTAATGACCTCGAATTGATTATTTACCATTCCCATATTTCATTCTACACAGATGATGCGAAGCAGTGGCGTAGATAGCTTTTCGCTATGGGGTAGATAGACCTAGTTCGATCATTTTTTTTTTTTTAAGTTTTAATAATTAAAAAAAAACAAATAATAAGACTTCATTGAATTCATTATATATGCCATAAAAAATTATATTTTTTAAAGATAATATGTAAACTTGAGTATTAACTAGAATTCGCGGTGGTAGCCCTGTCGTTGCATCAAGTCTTGAATTTGTGCTCTCGATCATTTATCGAATTTACTTTTTATAGCATTCGTTAAGTCTGATATAAAAGTTCTCACAATCATATTTAAACAGTGTGCATCTATAATTTACTATAGTAACTTCAGATTCAGTGCTTGTGTGCTAATTATAGTAATACAAATAATATTGTTCTGAGTTGAAACTCATTGCAAAAAATTACAGTGTCGTTACACCGTATTTTTATTTTCATTACTTTCGATAAAACTTAATGCATTCGCTTTTAAATATGTACTTGAATATTGAGCGATTTGATTTGTGCTTCATAACTAGTGGTCATAAACAATTGTGTGAATAGTATTTCTAAAGTTATATAGATTTTACTAAATTTTCCATTATTGGCTATTCTTGTGGTTCAAATCATATCGCTGCCAACTAACTTTTCTTTAAAAAACTTAAAATCAAAATTATTATAATTTTTTTTTTGTGTCGCTCACTTTTTTTTTTTTTTTTTTGTGTCGCTCACTTTAAACGCCCATATCTTTTTTGTGTCGCTCACCTTAAACGCCCTTATCTAGAGAGTGATAATGAGTGAACTAAATTGTTTAATTTGTAAACAATTCTCAAATGATATCATGGTATCTTGCGCTGTATGTCTGCAGCAAGTTCCTGCAAAATGCATTGGCATTAAAGGAAAGGATGCAGATAAATTTATTTCTGTTCGTGGACTGCAATATTATTGCTCGATTCATTATGAGCCTTTGACAGATCTGTTTAACTTATCTTTATCCAGTGGTGTCTTCCTGGATTCTTGGAAACTGTCTTTTATAATTCCCGTGCATAAATCTGGCTCAAAACAAGAAGTTACTAAATATAGACCTATTTGTAAAATCTCCGCGTTACCTAAGCTGTTCGAAAAAATTGTGTGTGATAAACTATCCTTTATATTAAAGGAACAGATTTCAGAACATCAACATGGTTTTATGTCTGGTAGATCTACTACGACTAATCTCTCCTTGATGACTTATTACATAGTACAAAAATTTGAAAATAATTCCCAGACTGACATAATATTTACGGATTTTGCTAAAGCCTTTGACCGTGTTAATCATCAGGTTCTAGTTAATAAACTGAAGCAATTTGGGTTTCATTCAAGATTTCTTGATTGGCTGCATTCCTATTTAAGCTCCAGAGTTCAGAGAGTTAAAATCCATAACCATTTTTCACACCAAGTCCTAGTTCACTCCGGTGTCCCTCAAGGAAGCCACCT
Source organism: Melanostoma scalare (assembly GCA_949752695.1). NCBI lineage: Eukaryota > Metazoa > Arthropoda > Insecta > Diptera > Syrphidae > Melanostoma > Melanostoma scalare. Next base: position 197,689,711 of record OX456985.1, read on the forward strand.
GGGTCCATTACTTTTCCTAATTTTCATTAATGATATTCCCAAAATATTCAGCAATTCTCTTTGTCTCCTTTTTGCTGACGACCTTAAGCTGTACCGCACTATTAGTAGTGTTGAAGACTGTGTTTTGCTTAATGATGACTTAGGAAAACTGGCTGATTGGTGTTGTAAAAATGATCTCCATTTGAATGTTTCAAAATGCCAAGCTATGTCCTGTTTTCGTAAAACTCTACCTGTTCAGTTTAAATACCAGATTAATAATTCTGACCTGGAATGTGTCACTCAAAAAAAAGATTTGGGGGTAATCTTAGATGCTAAGCTTTCGTTTTTACCTCATATTAATTATATAACAAACAAATCTAACCAAATGGTAGGGTTTATTATTAGAAATACAAAGGAATTCACCGATTCATACACACTCAAATCTCTCTTTAACTCTTTGGTTCGATCTGGACTGGAGTATTGCTGTACGGTTTGGAACCCTTGCTACAAAAACTCGATTGTGAGAATCGAAAAAATCCAAGAAAATTTACCAGATATACATTCTATAAACTAAATTGGAGAATCGATACTCCCTCATAAAACCAGGTGTTTGTTATTTGGCATGCAAAGTCTAGAAAATCGACGTACTTACTTTGGGATAATGTTTGTCAGAGATTTACTAGTATACCACATAAAATGCTCTCCGTTACTTTTGTTAATTAACCTACGCGTTCCGAGTAGAATTTCTCGTAATAACTGTGTGTTTCATGAGCAAATTCATCGAACGAATTATGATCGAAATGAATCAATTACTCGTTGCACCAGAGTAGCCAACTCAGTTTGCAGTAGATTAGATTTCTTCGACAACTGTAGTAGAGATTCTTTTAGGCAGTACGTATTTAATGTATTAAACATGCCACCATTTGATTAATTTAAAGTTCAATTAAAATTCAATTTTCTACTTTATCAACAATATTGTTGGTCTAATTCTTAAGTAGTCTGTAAGTGAACATTGTTCTCTGATTGACGAAATAAATAAATAAATAAATATTGATGTAATAGGTGAATAATATTAATTTAAAAATATATCATAGAATAAAATTTTTTTATTTCTGTCAAAACACGTCTGCTGCTATAAGTATTTCGCGATGAATAGCTAGAGCAGCCAAACCATTCAATCGATCTTCCAAATCAGTAAACATCCAAAACTTATCACACTAATATAAAAAAAGACATATTTTTAAGAATTTCACTTCGTCGGCCATGCTTCTTTGGGGTTTTTTTTTTTTTTGCATCTCAAGGACTAAGTCGCACGGAGCTTAGAGCAAGCTCATTTGTACCTACGTACTTATCTACTCTTGTGTTGTTTTTAATTTATTTAAATTGGTGTAAGTTCTTTAGGGAGTTGACGTTGAAATGGGCAGTGTAGCTAATATCCTAAATAAAATATATGTATGTTAGGAAAGTCTTCTTCGGGGCAGCTATCGAGCGCTTCTAATGAATTCTCAGAGGAAGTATTATTCCTTCGGATCAAATGTCTCCTCCAAAGTTTTTAATTCTTCAAGAACAAAAGATGTTCCGGCAGCCAAACGCGATTGGTAAAACTCAGCAGGTTCATTAAATTTTCAGCTGCTTTGTATATTTCAAACGAAGAATCCTTGAAAAGAATCGAAAACTCTTCTAGTAGATATGTTTTCATGGTTTGTAAATTTTTCTCCAAGGTTTATTACATAGAAATCGAGAAAAGGATTGAAGACAGTAACACGAAAATATTCTTCTGTACTTGGAACCAAAGGATTCGAACGATTCTTTTGTCGGTTCACGTTTAACGTCAATACCAAGGACTTCAACTATTTTTTTTTTTCTTGTAAAATTAGTCATCTTCTGCCCGTTTAATTTTTATTTGATCCCTTAAGTCCTTGGCGAGATCCATAGCTTCGACCAAGTCTAAACTCACGACTTAATGACAACGAGAGTTGGTAAACCATACTTATAACCTTTAAGCTAATCAAAAACTCGAGATCCATAGCGTTTTTTTCACTTTCCAATGTTCTTATTTGGCCAAGAGTTTTGAACACAAACGGTAATAGCTCTTAAAAATCTTCAACTGCTTGATATTTTGAGATCCATCGCGTAAGATTCAGCCTTTTTAATGTCTTTTTTGTGGAGTCTCTTCGCTTTCGCTTATTGATTTTTGCAACATGTCTTTTCTTTTCGGTGTATTGAAATAATTTTCAACTGCTTCATTGCAGTCTCTAATAGCTGGTATTTTTCTGGAAACAGGTAAAGCAAGGATTGACAAGGACGTACAGATCATGCGAAACAAATTGTTTTCTCTAATAATTGCCTGAAAACCATTGTATCGACCAGACATATTGCTTGCTCCGTCGCCGTCCGTCGTACCCTTGGCCGATCGAAAAAGAAATGTCCAGATCTAAATTTCGAAGATTTTCCACTATAAGCCTGGATTGTTAATACAGTAATGTTTGTTTGGTAAACTGCTGTAGAGATTTTGAGAGAAAAGATTTTATTCATACCTACCAGTCGTGGAAAATCGGTAGGTATAAAAAAAGGAATTCAAAAGATTAGGTGATTTGCCGAAATAATAATTTCTTTCAGATGAAGTTGACTTTGTATTTTCCCCTTAGAATGAAAGTATAGAATGTACAATCCTGTGAGTACTAATAAGACCTGACTCACGTAGGAAGTAGGTACTAAATTTCATAGTGTGTTTCTTTAACTTTTTTGGTTCATGACTGATGGTTATGTTGAACAATTATCGATCCCAATGGGGGGATATATCCCCCCCTGAGCCCCCCTATCTACGCCACTGATGCGAAGTTTCACAAGATCACTTCTTCATCTGCCAATTCATTTCATTTTCAACAGGTTCACAGCAACTTTTCTGCCTGCAGCTTAAAGAACTGCATTGAATCAAACATTTCCAAATGTCAATCCATTAGGTACCTTCTCTCGTGAGCGCTTCAAATCACCTCTGCGTTGCTTTCTTCTTCACAACCAAACCATTTGCGACCATGAAATCAATTTCATCTCACATATTGATGATATTATACTTAAAGCCAATTCAGTACCTACCTGGCTTTACTAAGCGATGGTCAAAGGAATTCACCGACCCATACGTAACCCGATCTTTCAACAATAACTTTTGTTCGCTCGCACTTTGAATAGGCCTGCCAAGTGTGATCCCATTACCAACAAGTTCACGTTGTAAATATTCATCGCCGTTTTCATCGATTTGCTCTGATCCCTTGATTCTACCTCCTTACCAAGATCGCTTCAAGCTTCTCAGCATGAATACGTTGAAAAATAGAAGGGCAATATTCGACATTATCTTCATTCATCGATTCTATTCTGGAACCGTTGTTGATGCCCAACCCTTTACAACTCTTTCTTTCTTAGCACTAATCCTCGCAACATTCGCCTCTTTTATCTATCCCCTCAGCGAATGTCGTAATATGGCTCAATGATGCTGAGTAACGTTAATTTAAGTTTTAATTGTTTTGACTTTATCCTCAGTACTCCATGCCTAAAACTTTATCTTTTAAATCACCCTACGCCGTACTCATCAATGTTAGCTATTTGTTTCTTAGTTTTTAACTAAGTTATTAATTGGGGGCTTTGCAACCACCAAAACTATCTTGCACAACCAAAAGTCGTTCTGCTTTGGGTATTCGGTGTAAACAAGTTAGTAGGTGAAACTCACGATCAGCTGTTATGACGACTGTACATGAGTTAAGGAAATTAACATTTTTACCAGTATGTCTCAAGCAAGAACCTTTTTCTTGTCCTTTACATTGAAGGAAAGAATTTCTCACCGAGGTTCCGGTATTATTCGTCAAATGTCTTTTGTCACCAGCGAACAGTTGCACCAATTCCATGTAAAATGGTATCCACAAAGCCTCTCAGATCTCAGTCCTGCACTGTAAGGCCATGAAGATGTTAATCCGTAGTCAGTTCTGATGATATATCAATAAAAAACTGAAGCTTTGATTAACTTGAGACCTTGAGTTATCCCACTAGTGAACACTTGGTAAGACCAATACCCATGCCAGTGATATAAATATTCAGGCAACACCATAAGCTCACCCGTAATCAGATCTTTCACCTAGAAAAGTGTTTTTTTTTTTAAATTGTTTTCCATAATAGAATCAAGTGAATTAAAAGAGAAAATACTTTGTTAATTTTTAACAAAAATACAAGACTCTGAATTCAAATTCACCTCGTGTTTCTTATCAACAACTCATAAGGTAGGTAGATATAAATTCTTCAAATTACTAAAAAAAATATTCCTTTGAAAAAAAAAGAAGAATTTTATGGAACAAAACCACGTGACTGCAACTACCGGACCTTCCAAGAAAAGGGATGCTTGAGATTGAAAAACACCCAAAAGAAAAAATCTGACAAGGCATTTGAAACTTTTTCAGTCTTAACCTCTGTAACGTATTATATTTCTTCATTAAAATTAAAAACAAAAAAAAAAATATGAAGAAAAAGATTTTTCTTGAAAAATGTATTTCTCCTTCGGTTGTTTCCTGGTTAATGGCAAGCAACGTCTTCAATTTCAGAATTTCTTACTAAATTGCATTTACAAATTCATTTTTACTCATAGATCACATCATAGTTCCTCTCCTAAGTCTCAACCTCTTTTGAAAGTGGTACAGAAAATCATTTCTGTTGGATATACACACTTTGCAAGGAGCATAAATAGGGTGGGAAAGGGGGTTGGTGTTTAAAGGAGGTGGATTTGTGTGTCAGGAAAAGGAGAGAGAGAGGAAAGATTTTTGTGGCTTCAAGATGGTGAACGAAATGGCATCAACTATACTTGAAATCCCATTGCATTGTTATAAACTCGTTCTTTTGTCTTTTTTGCCGATTAACGGCGCAGCACTGACTGCCATGGCAGCCACATAAAACAACAAACGAACGCCAACTTATAAGATACAAATAAGAGCAGGGCAGAGCAAACGATTGAAGTGAAGATGTCAGCAGTGCGCGGTTGTTCTGTTGCTGCGGCTGCTTTAGAAGTAGGTGCCGGAGTGATGGCTGATGGTGGGGTAGGTGTGGACTGTGGAGGGAAACATTATTGCGGAGCGCGATATAAATGGATGACTTGGAATTTTCTGCCACATCAGGAAGTCCTTGCGTTTATATTTCCTGCTTTTCTACTTCATTGGTTTTGATATTATTGTGGGAAATCCTGTTACGGATCATTATCAAGAATATAAACGAGTATCAAGAACAAGAGGAAGAGGAAGAGGAAGATTTCGTGCCTAATAAGTAAGCGACCACTGAGCAGACACCAAATTGCGAATCCTCTAGAAGTGAAACCAGGCAGACAAAGGCACACATATATAAAATAGACAATCAGTTGTCGGCCAGATGAATACTTCGATATAATTGAAAAGACAAGACAAACTTGGAGATGAAACAAAATAGCTGGAAATAATGCCTCCGGATGATAGCTCTCTGAGTTATTATACGTCCTCTTAGCTCTTAGTGCTATAATGGGAAAAGCAAGTTACTCAGAAATTTACGTAAAAGTATTTATACAAAAGAAAACGACTTTGCTAATATGGGATGAGCTTCTTCTTTTCGTAAAGCGAGTGTTTTCACAAATGGAAATAATTTTTGCTGAGAAAATAGCAAAATTAATTTGCTAATTCAATCAATTGTCTTGCTTATGGAGACCTGCACAAGCTGGATCCTAAATTATCTTCGCTATTTTTGGAGGCTTTTTGTGAACAAAAGATTCCTATAGTCTTTTCGAATGTGAACATGTGATGCCCAAGGTAAAATAGCTATGATGCCACTATAGACATAGAAGTTGTCAAATGCGCAGTTCTATTTACGGTAATGACGTAGCTGAGTGGGTAAAATTTTATTTTTTACGAGATCGCATATTTGACATGAAGGTTTCAACGGATTTTGATATAGTAATGCGATCAAGCTGTGTTACCCCGATGCGTTGTCATACGAAACATCTTCATCAGAGTCAACTCTCATACTTTTCATTCATAGTCTGACACCGCACCGTGTTGAAGTGAAAATTGGAGATAGCCTTGCTTTCGATGGCTTCATCGTCACCAAAGCATAGTTGAAATACTTTTGTCTTCAAGAACTTCAACAAAAAAAAAAAGGCAGGGGACCTAAGATGCTGCCATGGTGTACACCAACTGGGGCTTTTGATTCTTTGGAACTTTATTTTTACATGCTACTTTAGCAATTGCTCCCTGGTAGACATCCTTTAGCATCTGCACCTAGATAGGTCTCTTGAACATTGCCTGAAGGTGACTTATGTCTGGTCTCATTACTGTCGATCAAATATCTTCTCCGAGTCAATCAGTATCACATTCGAGTTCTCTAAAGAGTCACAATTTTATGCCATCGGGATCCTTCTTATACTTTAAACTGCATCTGTTGTTACCTGCGACAAACGAACATAGGTTATCAGGAAGTCTTTTTAATCCCAGTAAGCTGTCCAATACTCGCTTAACGATATTTAAATTGTGAAACATCCGTTTAATGCAATGCTAACTATCGCCAGTTCGTGTATCGCGCTTCATTTTGGCCATTGTTAAGAGTAACTTTCTCTCCATTGCTAAGGCACCACGCTATCACTTCTTATAAGCTTGGTGGTGAGATCCGTGAGCCATTTCATGAAAATGTATCCCATTACTTAAAAAAACCCACATTTTCTGACTCAATCTTTTGGCCTTTTGGAGTTTTTTTTTGAGTTTTTAACCCACACCAACTTCATGGAGTATGATGTCAGGTGTGTCCCTTAATTACTTACTTAGTTACTTGGGTGGGCATTACAGTTCGGAGTGAACCTGGGCCTTAACCAACATCCTTTTATAACGACTTCAATTTCCGGCGAGCTCTTCCCAGTTTTGCATTCAAAGTCGGTTGAGTTCTTCTTCCACTTGATTGCACCTCCTAAGACAAGGTCTTTCTCTTCCGCGATTTCCCTGCAATGGGCTTTCGAAAACCTGTCAAACCGGAGCGTTGATGTCCTCTACAAGGCCCCACCATCGTAGTATCGCGATGCGTTACTCTTCTAGCTATGTCCATGTCGCGGTACAGCTCATACAGCTCGTTGTTGTATCTTCTTCTCCACACATTATCTTCGCATACGGGACCAAAGATCATTCGGAGAATTTTTCTTTCGAATCGACCAAGTGTTTCCTCATCCGCATTCGATAAGGTCTATGCTTCTACGCCATAAAGCAAGACTGGGATGATGAAGGTCTTATACAGGGTTACCTTGGTTTTTCTGGAGAGGGTTCTGTTTCTCAATTGCCTTTAACCCAAAGAAGCAACGGTTGCCAAGAGTTATTCTTCGTTTGATCTCCGCACTGATGTTGTTTTCCGTGTCTAGCCGGTCCTAGGAAGACGAAGTCCTGTACTACCTCGAAGTTATGTCTGTCTATTGTGACGTTTTGTCCAATTCGTCGATGTTCTATGTCCTTGTTTGATGACAGCATATACTTCGTTTTACCCTCATTAACCATCAAACCCATTTTTGCCGCTTCTGCTTCAATACATCATCACGTTTTTTTCTTCCCATTACGTCAATATCGTCTGCGTAGGCGAGTAATTGTACAGACTTTTGAAAGATTGTTCCTCTGGTGTTGACGTTTGAGTTTCTTACAATCTGTTCATACGATACTAAGGTTGAGGTTCCATTCACCGGGCATCTCATGCTGCCATGAAAAGTTCGGCATCAAGGCCTCTGCACCTGCAGTCTTACTTGATTTAAGTTTGTATATGTCTGACTGATAGCGGAATTTGTGTCTTCATCGCCGTTTAGCAGTCAGCAGAAGTGATCTTTCCAGATCCCTGCTGGTCTTTACAGGCTTGAATTCGGGGCCTGCCTCCCTGGCAGGATCTTTTTACCTTTTGGCAAAACTTTTGAATCACGTTCCTGTCATGGCATCTCTCAATTTCTTCAAGCGAGCGCTTCTCATGCTGCATTATTCGAGTAAATCTCGTTATACTGAGCAGCTCTTGTTCACTTTTGCATCAACATCCGTTAATAAAGTTTCAGCTTCTTAGAAGTGCTTTAGAGGACAGTGTTTGTTTGACGTTTGAAAGGTTGCAGTGTTAAAGAAAATATGTATCGGCCGTTAAATTCAATGTTTGATTACCAGAAGGTGCTAGTAGTTATTAACGTTAGAATCTAGGCTTAGTTAGGCTAGACAAGGGTGCAGCCGCCATTGGCTACACCACGCTCGCTTAGAGAAATGAGTGGTTACTGGTTAGTAGTCATTGGATACTTAAGGTTTCGGAAGGTAATTCAAAAGCTTCGAATTTTTGGTGAATTTCAGGAAGTTGTTGGGTCACAGGCTTGAAATTTCGCAAAATTCGTCGTAGGAGTGCACTCTCGAGTTTTTTTTTTTAGTTTGTGCCCAGCCTCGGCACTCACACAGGAAGTGGAATACTCTTTTAGCATCCTCTACATATATCGGGTGCCCTAATGCTCATTTTCATCATGCGGGTACCGTGGTTTCTTAACGAGTTGTGGTCCTTGAGAATGCCAATCAACAAAGAAAGGTGAAGCCTGCAACGCTATACAGTAAGATTCATTTTCCATCTTGGAAATGTCTGGCCACAGGTTCCAGGAAACCTGGTTGGTAGTTAAAAACGATCACATGTCGTTAACATATTTTAGAAAGTTTCGTTGGATTTTTGTTTTTTATTACTTTAGCGACTTGAGTTCAGAGATTTTAGGTTGGTTCTAGTGATGACCTTATTTTGGCTTGGTCCGACATTTCGTTATCAATTATTTCAAAGAGTTCTGGAACTTAAATCAAAATTACAGGTGATCATTGCACTAAAGAGGTTTATTTTGCTGTGACAGCTTCCTACCGAATTGGATTTTGAATGACAAAGAACTTGGATCCCCAGCAATGATATTTCCGTAGATTCCAAATACCTTCATTCATACGTTTAATCATAAGCCACTTTTTAAGAATGTATTCAACCTTTGAAAAGTAAAAAATGTGTGAGAATACTTTCAGCGGCCATTGTACCTATTCCTTAACTAACTTTCGAACATCCGGCTGTCTCAGAAGAAGGCTCCCCCATTTAGAAAGGCGCTTATACTTACTTGCGACCCATACTCTCCATTTAGTTGAACTCCCAACTCCAACTCCAAGATAAGATTGTCGTCTTCTTCATTTTGCATTTGCGTGGATTTTTGTATTTTTGCATAGCTGGCAATTTCTTTCTATCGCACAACGGGAACAAGGACCTGCAGATAAAGGGATTTTCAAGGACTTAAACCTCCGTACACTTTATCTAAATAAGATTTCCCTCACCTTCTTGTATTTCATCTGTAGGTAGGTGCTGGCCATCCATAGCACAGCGGAATGGTTGTCCTTCTTTATTTCGCGGTCGTAGCACTATCGCATCCCTAGCATCTTTATCTTCTTCGTATATGTTAGTTCTAACGTTCGCGAATGGACATCATCCACGACCCCCGTTTTGTCTGCGTGGTTTTATTCAAGTGCGCCCGCCGTCCGGGCTATGCATTTTTAATTACACCATTTTCGGTTCGTTGTTGCGGTTTGAAAATGCAAATGAGAACAGCAAAAATGCATTTAATTTGCATGACGATCTTTCCAAATGAGAACTAAAGTGCTGCGCCATTGAGGAGTGTACAAGAAGTGAAAGAATGAACGGACAGACTGGTGGCGGTGATGTGGGTGTAAGCGATAGCAATGAAAACCAATTGCGACGAGAAATGCGATAATTTCTTTTCATTTCTGCGTCTGTTATTTTGCTTTTTGTCTTTTCTTTTTTTTTCTCTGAATTTGAATTTTCAAGAAGCGAAAGGAAGTTAAAGGAAAAAAATGTATTAATCGGCTTACCAGAGCAATGAATGAAAAGATGTTTTTATATTAGTAGGAGACAGGTCCTGTGAGAGGAAGATTTTTTTTTATACAGAGTGAAAGCAATGTTTCTATGGGAAGAAATGCACCATCCATAAAATAAACACCGGGCTATTTTGTCTTTGTCTTACTACATAACGACATTGGAACGACTTTGCGGCTTCTGTGTTTTTCTTCTTATTTTTTTATTGTAATTTCGATCTAAGAATCTTAGCCTACATCATTACCACTTTGTCAATTTGCTTAGTTGATGAAATTTTTCTAATAATAGCTTTTTTAAATCCTTGCAGCAATGTGGGCAGGGCAGGTTAAACTTTTTTTATTTTAATGTTTGTTTTGTTCTTTCATTAAGCTTCTTGAAATACGTAGGGAATGATGTTGTGGCTCCATTTTCATAAGCGTTGATGGTTTTTTTTGTATGATATTTTTATTATGATAAAGAGATTTAAATTCCAGAATATGAAAGTAGTAAAATGACCAAGAAGTGACAAGAAAATGGATCTAAAGATGAGCATGCTGCCCTGAGCCATGACAAAAGGGCTACATTTCTGAGGAGGCCAATGTTGTTGAGTGTCATTAATTGTTCTCCATGATTCAGAATGTCAATGCCCTACACTGCACAATAATCGCGGGAAACCTGGCCGTTGCACATTACTGTAAAAATAAAGCTAAAATGACTGATGTTGTGGCTCCAGTGTCTGTTAGACAAGAAAGTGAGTGACTTTAAGGAGTTGCATTTGAAAAGAAGGAAATTGTGACGGTTGTGCAATCTAGTGTGGTGGGTTGAGCTTGCACAGCTCTGGGCACTGCGTTTCCTGAATAAAACCTATTGTGCCAAATAATTTGGTACCTCTAACTTCTTTGCGATTGCTGATAGTACCTATAAGCTATAAGTTTTTTCAATATTGAATTGACAACTTTGAATTTAATTTGTGAAAGCTTTACTAATCATCGAACTGTCATTTTTCTGTACAATAAACATTTTCAGTGTACAAACGAGCATCGTCTTCAAATTTTAAGAATTTTCTAACGAAATTGGAGTCGGTGGCTGCAACTTTAAGAGCGGTAGTTCCAAATTTCAGACTATTGCTTTTATAGCAGTGCCTGTTTAACAAATTTACTGCAAAAATTTCAGTCTACATATTTCACTATCTACTACTATCAGTGAGAAGACGGAATGGTCGAATTGTTTGGTATACCGCTCCCTTTCAGACGTCAGTAAGCAAACTATCCAAATCAGTCAATTCCAAGCGAGACATCAAACTGGGTCCAACCAATCGACCACAGCAAACGTGATTGTGGTGACGATATGAACTAAGCCGAGTTTCGTTCATAAATGTTTTGATTGGACTTCAAGTCGATGATAAAGCTTTAGAAATATTTCAAATGGTTTGCATTTAAGAAAAAGTTGGCAAATCCTTACTGTAAAAAAAATTAAGCAATACACTTTCCCAACAGAGGCAAAAATGTTTTTTCCACGGGTATCGCCTTTCGCGAGGAACTGGCAAGTCCTCCGTTAGTATTCAGTGCCTTGAAAAGCGCTTTCCGATTAGCCGTTCGGAACCGGCAGAAAATTGTAGGTCCCTTCCATTCACTCACAAGGCATGGTTGTGAGAAGTGCGCTAGGCCCAGGGGCTCCTCGCTCTGTTGCGCCACCCTATTTATTTATAATATACTTTTACACCGATGCGATGGTTCAAAAACCAGCGAAGGTGTGGGAAGTGGAATCTACTCAGAAAAACTGAACCTCAGTCTTTTCTTCCGCCTACCCGATCATTGTAGTGTGTTCCAAGCGGAAATTCTGGGGATTAAGGAGGTGGTGTCTTGGCTCAAAGAAAACGTCATATCCTCCACGGATATTCGAATCTTCTCAGACAGCCAAGCCGCTCTTAAATCTCTTGCCTCTGTCTCTTCAAAATCCATCACAGTGCAAAATTGTCAGATGTCTCTGAAGGAGATGTCAAATCAGTTTAACATTCACCTTTCATGGTTGCCAGGGCACAGGGACATACCAGGCAACTGTATGGCAGACGAACTAGCCAAAAAGGGCACGACCACTTCCCTACGCTCAGAATGGAACAACATAGGTGTACCTATCGCTACATGTAAACTCCTACTTAGACAAGACGCTTCAAGGATAACAAACACAAGATGGACTGAGAGTAACAACTGCCTTGCAACCAAAAAAGTTTGGCCGTGTGTAGACTCAAAACGCTCAAAGAGTTTGTTGGCCCTGAACCGCCTGTATCTAGGTTCTACCATAGGTGTTCTTACGGGACACTGTCTAATAGGGAGACACGCTAAAAGACTTGGTGTGTTTTCCAATGATTTCTGCAGAAGCTGCATGGACGAGGAGGAGGAAGAAACCGTTCAACACCTTCTTTGCTCATGCCCTGCACTACTTCATAAGAGGAAAACTCATCTCGGTGAATTCATCTTCGATGATACTAGTGACCTAGCTTACATAGACCCTAAAAGTCTTTCGAAATACATTAAAAGTTCCGCGTGGTTCGACTAGCAGGTGAATTGATCAACTCGTTAATCTTACATCGGGTTTGTGAGATCAGTAGGTGATTAACTTGCTGATCTCTGTGGTATCACAATGGGCTCTTTCGGCCTCTTCCACCTAACCTAACCTTACTGTAAAAACCCGATATTAGCAGACATAGGGATCTTTAGCTTTTTACTGATAGGGACTTATTGTACGGGTATGTCAAGAATATCGTTTTGCTCTAAGTGGAGCACAATCGGCTCAGTTTGTATTGTCGTACAAAGTAGACATCTTAAGAACTCTGAGAAGGTAATATAATTGAGCGTTCTAGTTTGAGGGACAGGCAAATATTCTCCTAATAAAGGGTCCGCGATCTAACGTTTTTTTTTTTCAACTAGTGCATATTTTGTGAATGGTAGCACTTGGCTCATGTCTAATTTGACAGATAATTAGTTTTATCCTTTCGCTGAACGAATATGGTTGTGTATACGCTTGAACATAGCTGGGAAATATTGCGACACTACTTTGAAAATCATGGTAATGTAGCAGAATGTGTGCGAAAATTGCGTACGGATTTGGGAAGAAGAGAGGCACCGTCAGCTCCGTACGTTCGTTATCTTGTGAAAAAAGTGAAAGAAACTGGCATCCTCATCGATAAACCAAAGTGTGAAAAGCCAAAAACAGTGCGTACACCCGAGAATATTGCTGCTGTGTCAGAAAGTGTGCGTGAAGCGCCATCAACAATTGAACATTTCGGAGACATCGGAGACGAATTTTGCATAAAGACCTTGGTATGACGCCATACAAAGTCCAATTAGTTCCGGAGAAGCCAACTCACCATCCAATGCGTTTTCGCTTCGTTAAGTGGGCCTGCGATCGACTTAGAAAAGATGCCGATTTTGCCAAAAAAAATCTTCTTTTTAGATGAAGCTCATTTTGATCTTGGCGGGTATGTAAACAAACAAAGTTGTCGCATTTGGGGCACAGAAAACCCGCACGCATACATTGAAAAGTCGATACACCCAAAACGAGTCACTGTTTGGTGCGGATTTTGGTCTAGAGTCATAATTGGGCCATTTTTCTTCGAAAATGAGCAAGGAGTGGCCGTTACAGTTTACAGTCAATGGCTATCGTTATCGGGCCATGTTGAAGAAATTTTTGTTCACAAAAATTGAAGAGGAGGATATTGGCAACACTTGGTTTCAACAGGACGGCGTTACGTGCCACACAGCCGAAGCTACACTCGATGTTTTGCGCCCTGTGTTTGAAGATCACATTATCAGCCGCAGAGCTGATGTCGTTTGGCCTCCTCGGAGCTGCGATTTGACACCGTTGGACTATTATTTGTGGGGTGCCGTAAGAAATAAGTGTTACTCCGACAAGCCAGAGACAATAATTGACGCTTTAAAGAACAATATTCGTGAAGCCATTGGTGAAATACAGCTGCACACAATCGATAATGTGCTTAAAAATTGGACCGATCGTGTAGTCATTTGAATAAAATTATTTTCCATTATCAACCGGAAGGATTTTACTTTCAAATAAAAAAAGAAGTCTGAGAAAACATTCAATAGTTTTTTTTTATAGCATTTTCAAAAAAAAAAAAAGTTATTTGGCGGACCCTTTACAAACAAATCCATTGACACACTCCCAAGCCAGTAGGTTGGTCGGCGTATATCTAATGTCTGAGAGCAAATGAAGAAGAAAATAGGAGTAAAATTTTCGGCCTGTAGTCCTATTGAGAAATTGGGTGTTCGTGACGAGTTCATGGTTCGAATCCCAGAATCATAAAGCTGTTTTTTCAAAGGTATCGCTTTTCGCAAGGAACTAGCAGGTGATCCGAAAGCAATAACACTGTGAAGAAAAGCACTGTTCCACTAAACCGTTCTGAGCTTTCAAAAAATTTCTAGAATTGAGTAGAAAACGTCAATGCACTTGCTTTTAAGCCTCTGTGAATCGTAATGAAGAAAAGTTTGTTAGGTAAAGCATTCCACATTCGGGTGGTGTGATTCTATACAAATCTCTATACTTAACTGTACGACTGAAGTTGGTAGTGAACCTGATGATCATTCCTTGCGAAGTGGGTTTTGAGGCCTATTTTTTTGGAGGAGGAATGCATCACCACAGCACTATATATCAAAACAGCAACAACAAAGTTACAACGATGTCCAAGAAAGTCAAACGATCCTGCAATTGATCTGCCACTCATCAGTCTCCGTGTTCTGTTTTGTACGATATCAAGTAGGAGCAAATATGTTTAAGAGGCACCTGAGGAAACATGGGAATTGTATTAATTTGAACAATAACAAAAAAAAAAAAAAGTTGAGTCCATTGCCGTACCTTGGCGAAACGCGAACTTAGGAGTTGTGGTGATCTTCACGATCTTAAATACGTCTTTTAAGAAATTTATTTCTTTCAAGATTCCTATTTTTCAAAGGGAATTGTACTCTAGCTTTGGGCGGATGTAGGTATGCTGGAGCTAACTCAGAAAGGGTAACAACTTCCTATATTGCCTTCAGAAACCTGAGCATCTTGTAGCGTTTTTGGTGACTTTAAATATGTGCTCATTGCAACGAAATCCTCTCCTTTCGATTTCACTGAGACAGGAAATAGAGGTGTGCTTAACTTCGACGGCAAAATAAAGAAATAGGTTTTCGAATCATTGAATTCTACTCGGTTTATATCAACTCATGTCAAAATGCTCTTATGGTCAGAATTCATTAAGGTTATGATATGGAACCGTCCTAGTTCCACATCTTAGATCGGAGATGTGATTCTAGAAGGAGTCGTCAGCAAAAGAGCTAAGAGGAAGTTAGAAAGTTCACTCAAGAGATCATAAATGAAGGAAGAGAGTCGGAGACAAAACGAAGCCCTGGGTCACAGCAGCATTTATGAAACTAGTACTTAAAAATTCGAAACTTGTATTGTTCGGTTGGGTTGGAAAGGAAGTTTTTTGTTCAAAGAAGAAGAAACTAATCGATGCCAAAAGCATGCGTTTTCGATATGAAATTCTAATGCCAAGCACTATAAAATGTTTGATTGACAGAAAAATGGGACTCCTCGAGCTCTATTGTGTACCCCAATTTGTTGATATTTGATTATCTTGAGGCATTAAACTGCTTAAGTTGCTTGGATGAATAGCAATATTCTGTAGTATTTGTTTAGTGTCAGACAATCTGAAGAAACAAAACAGAATCAACAAAGGAATTGAAAGTTTTTTCGCCATATCTGCTAATGTCTTGATGTTTAGGTTTGAACTACATGGAAGGGTGGGATTGCTTCATTCACAAAATTCAGCAAATTTTTTATGTTATAAGACACAGTGCGAGCTTTTAGGAACACAGGAGAGGATTTAATAGGAGACACAGATGCACATTGCTTTTGAATTTTTGTGAACCGGAATACCGGGAAAACAGAGTCTGGCAAAGCATTCCACATTCGGGTGGTGCCAGTTGGACTCAAAGTAAAACTGATGAGCATTCCTAGCGAGGTGGGTGTTTGCAGCTGATCAGATATGAGAATTATACCCTAGTTTTGGGCGGATGTAGGACTCATAAATAGTAGCCAGATCATATACGGTGAAGAATTTCCTGCATCGTCTTAAGAAGCCAAAGTAGTAAGCAGCATTTTTGGCTGTTTGCTGTTGAACCTCTTCCATCTAGAATCATACTGCTGAGAAGTACTGTCTACTCTGAGTTTTTGAAATCTTGCCTATAAATAAGTCTTTAGACCATTGCTTCGTACTTTGTTTGCTTTGCGGATTTGCTTCTCAATTTTAAACGGCGTGGAGTGAGAAATGGCAGTACTCTATAACATTGATATGGGCCTTGATACTGAAGCCTTTAACCCTAGAAGAGTAACCTTATTTTAAATTACGTTTCAGGAAACCATTCGCCGAGTCGACGAAGTGAGTATTTAACTGCGTTGTTTGTAAAAAGTTATACACTAATTCCTGTAAAGCGGTATGGAGCAACGTCTTGAAAAAACCGACTGAGAAAAGCACCCGGCACACGGCACAGGATTTGGAACCGCCCGTCCATCATGTTAACTAAACATTTTGCCGGTGAACCACTTCCCATGGAATTTTTAACAGAAACTTTTGCAATAAAGTTTATTTCTTCTTTTGCTATTTAGCGGCTGTTTTCGGATAGGGTAAAAGTTGCTTGATGGTTGATGTTCACACCTTACCATTGCTAAGGGGCTTTCGTTTATTTTGTGTTTTTTAATTAGGGTCACCATTACCCCATGGAAGTTATTTTTTCGGCTGCACAGAATTATTTTATGTCTTAATCAAATACAAAGGATCTAACTAGGAAAGAAGCAATATTGCTGGTTCCATTGATATTCCGAATAAGTTAAATTAAATTAATACAAAATACTGAACGTCAGTTGAATTCTAAAAGTTTATAATTATCTTTTATTAATTCCAATATATGTTTATAAAAGGACCTCTATTTATCATAGTTTTTTTCTTTCTCATTACCAAAACATGACCTGCTCACTCTTTCTGCTTCTCTTCAGCATAATAATTCAGGTCCTTTGAGCCTAAAGGCTTTGCAACTCTAAGTGTATTCAAATTTAGAATATAAATTGGGTTTTGCCTGTGTGAAGAAATACAAACGACCATTACCTAAAGCTAGCTGTCAGCATACACAAAACATCGTACCTACTGCTACTATAACTAATTCGCGTAAACTTAGCAAGCAACCAACTACATACCTACCTTTCTAAAATCATTTCTAAGAATCTTTTTCAATTAACGGTGCAAAATTGTTCCCGAGAAACCGGTTGCTGTCACATCCTTCTAATGTTTTAAGATTTCTTTTCAAATGCTGTCCCACTCTGGTAGAAGTGTCCCATTCAAAAACAACAACTTACCCCATCAAATGGAGAATCAGGGGAACACGAAGAAGAAGAAGGAGAAGACAAAAAAGAAATCACTTCAAACAAAAGCTATGCCCGTTCCTGTAACGATAACCACCCGCTGGGATATCACAAACGACAGTCCACTCCACCGTTCGTTGGTAGTTCGAACCACGACTATTACCTGCTACTACTACTACTACTAGGTACACCAAACGATAAAAAGGTGAATGAAAGTTGAGAAAATAACTTAAAAAGAGTTAACTTACAACATTTTACATAACATCAAGGAATATTACCCTTTACTGGAGTCCTGCAGGTGGTCGGAGCAAGAGCTGGGCTTGGGGTTACTGTTGTACGATTTGACTAGAACACACCGGGTGACACCAATACCCGATGACATGGACTGAAACTTAATTAAAAACTTTGAAATTTTTGTTACACTCAACATCCGAGAAGTTTACTCATAAAGCTATGTCAGTGTGTGTATGATACGACACGAGTCCGTCTGCAACCGTAGTTTGTGTGCGTGCCATTGGTATAGGTGCGGGTGCATGGAGTTCAGAGGGCAAATTTTTCGGAATAAGGACATGGATTGTGTGGGATTCCGCAGAGTATCCACATCCGGTCGAATGATGGTGTTAGGATACGAACAAACAAAAAACACATACTCTCCAGTCAAGTGGAAGTTGAAACTCGATAGAATGGAGCGATCCCAATAGGATGATGTTGATCCTTCAGTTCCATTTATTTCGAAGCTCTGTGATGTACCTAACATTTTTTTATGAGTACATCGCACTAGCAACCTTTTCGTTCGCAAACGATTAATATCAATCACATTGGACTCTGTTGGGTAATTAAGGTGGGTGGTGGTGAAGTGATTTTGATTTCGCTTCTTCCGTACAATGCAGTGTCCTCTCTTGTGTGACACCTTCTCTGGTGTGTTTGAGTGTGTTTGTGCTTTGGAACAAAGGAACTCTGAGGTGATAATTGAATATTAATGTTAGCACAAGGAGCAAATTGTCCTGTTAAATGCAATCACTGGAATGACATGCGAAGCGCTTTAATTGGACACTTACAATAAGATGAGTGAGGTTATTATAAGGACTGGCCACCTGTTTGGCGTAATTGGAATGTTTCGTTGTATAGTCTCGGTCATTGTTTCAAAAAGAAAGTAAAGAAGAATACCATAATTTTAGCTGAGCAGGCTGTCATTGATTTTATTTCAAGTCGTCACAGTGATTCTGTTAGGTTTTATTATGCTGATTCAGCAAAGCAAAAAATTCGGGAAGATAATAAATTGCTTAAGCTTTTTCAATTTATGAGTTGGATATCTTTGTTCATTGATGGTGCAGTGGTGCAGTGTTAGTGCTGGGTACCTTCTTTCCTTTAAGTATCATGCCTCTTTAGATGATTTTGATGAAATTGCAACCAGTTATTTCCATTTACTGAGCCACACAAAAGGACGATTGTCTACTCTGGTAGTACATAAATGGATAAGTAATTGGTCAGCACTTCAGCAGTACCTATAATATTAGTCTATGTTTTCTTTTCTGAAAGAAAACTCGTTATCCGTAAAATAGTCAGACTCACTGACTGACTCTGTTACGTTGGGCAATAAAATGGCTTAAAATCTGATTATAAAACCCTGGTGAGAATTTTATGATCAATTTCTTAAAAGATTCTGAAGGTCTCTATGTATGTGTTTTCAGTGGTGGAGTAGTAAGAGTGTCGGACTATTTCGTTAGAGAGCGGTACTCGATGGCCAGTAAAATTTAAACGTATTTTTCAGGTGCATCACCCTTTCTAAGGAAGTGACTGTGAAAACAATGTCGCCTTGAAAAGTGTTTTTCCTGCTTGTCGTTCAGAGTCACTAGTGAATAAAAAGCCCGCTCCACTCCTTATAGGAATAGTTGAGAGAAAAGCACTAGACACTGACCTACCCTGAGGCATTGTACCCAAACATGTTTGCATGCGCTTTCCATTAATCTGTGAGATTGATTTCGTGAAAAGGAACGGAAGTATAGATAGGAGTGTGTTGAGAGATGCCTGGGACCCATTTTTCTTTCAGTTGATTCAAAATATATTTAAAAATTGAAAGATTGCGTTTAATGTATTTCGGAAGGACAATAAGGTGACCTATCTACAAATCGTTAAAATTCAAGTTGAATGTAGCTGATTACCAAGATAAGAAGGTTATGTTACATCACGTGCGACTACTGTAAGGATCTCATTATTAATCTTTAAGAGCCTCCAAAATTGGTGCAGAGAAAGCGTGTTTACTTCTTGTGGATAAGCTGGTATATTTTTTAGGATTCCAGTTGTCCGACACACTTTTACTAGACCATATTTTACAGGCTAGATGGTCTATGCTCCTTGCCATTCATTGATCAAACTTAAGCTGTTAGCATCACCTAGCAACTTGTAGAAATGTCTTGCTGGAAGAATAGGATTGACTACGTACATATCAATAATATTGTTGTTTATTATTCCTCTCCTCTTTAAGAAATTCTTCTCTGTTAAAGATTATCTGCATGGCCTCAAATTAACTTTTTTGATGCCATAAAAGTATACAAACGTTCAACGTCTCTCATTCCTTTTCTATTGAAGTGAAGCTGAGGAGACATTTTCATTTCTTTTAGAGCAAAGATCTTAACCAAGGCTAGGCTTAATTAAGTGGTCGGGTATTTGCTGTGCCCAGAACCACCCTCATCAGTGTTTAATGGATAGACCATATGCTTAAAGCCTGTGGGAGGTGCTCTCTTTTCTTTAAGTTTCGATACGTTTGTGAGGTTGTGAGGCGAAATTGCAACCAGTCATTTCCATTTACAATCACAAAATAGGACGGTTGCCTACTCTGGTAGTACATATGGAGTAGTAATTGGTCAGCAGTTTAATATTAGTCTTCGTTTTTTCTCAATGAAAGCCTGACACTGGCTCACTGACTGACTCTGTAACGTTGGCTAAGAAAATGGGGAAATATTTCTTTACTAAACCCTGGTAAGAATTCTGTGAGCAATTTTTAGAAGTACTGAAGGCCTCCATGTGTGCGTTTTCTACGGTGCAGAAGCTAGTGAGTCAGTTTATTTTGAAGGACTTCTGGACTCGATAGTTAGTAAAAATTCAAACGATAGAAAAGAAAAGAAGGAGCATTGATTGAATATATGGTGTGTCCTGAACCATCCTGAGTAGTTTTAAATGAATTTTTGAATTTTGTAATGTCAAGTTTAAAGGTTTTAAGCTTGAAATATTGTTTAACTAATTAATCGTAAAAAAAAAGTAATGAATACTTACTCGCCTTTTCATCTTGACAGGCCCTTTAGACGTCTGATGTGCTGATGACAGTTGTATGAGTCCATCAATTTTAGTTTTTAGAATTGTGTCCTTCGTAACTTTGTCTTTTTTTCTGAACTAGCCTTTCTTCCTGTTTAAGCTCTGTAACGAATGATAAAAGGCTGATATGGCCCCTTCACAGCCACAGCTGACAGTCTAATTTGCTGCTGTTTGACACTTCCACATTGGGTCCACCAGAGATTTTTACTATAAAAGTTCTGCAATGATGCAGATATTTTTTCGTATTCGCTCAGTTGCAAAAGTCCTTAAAGATCTCAATTTACATAAATCCGCTAGCCCAGATTGTTTCCCGGGCGTTAGAAAAGACGTTAGGCGTTAGTTAAGAAAAGGATAAACGGAAAAGCTCATTCAGTAGCTTTAACAACGTAGAAGAACAGCTCCTCAGAGTTCTTCTACGTTGTTAAAGCTACTGAATGAGCTTTTCCGTTTATCCTTTTCTTTTGGACTCTTCACCAGCAAATAGAAAACTTCACTTGTGCAGCATGTGACTTATGTTAGGTTAGGTGGAAGTGGCTGTTAGCTAATGAGTACGTACGTACATGCATTGCCTGACACACTGGGCCACAAGGGCCTATTATAATACCACAGAGATCAGTTAATCACCTACTAATATCAGAAAACCCGATGTGAGATTAACGAGTTGATCACGGAGTAGTGCAGAGCATGCGCAAAGGTGTTGGACGGTCTCTTCCTCTTCTCATCCATGCAACTTCTGCAGAAATCATTGGAATACACACCAAGTCTTTCGGCGTGTCTTCCTATTAGACAGTGTCCTGTAGAACCTAAATACAGGCGGCCTAAGGCTAACAACGATTTGAGCGGCTTCGAGTGTTTTGAGTCTACACACGGCCAAACTTTTTTGGTTGCAAGGCAGTTGTTACTCTCAGTCCATCTAGTGTTTGTTATCCATAAAGTGTCTTGTCTAAGTTCACAAGTAGCGATAGGTATACCTATGTTGTTCCATTCTGAACGCAGGGAAGAGGTCGTGTCCTTTTTGGCTAGTTCGTCCGCCATACAGTAGTTGCCTGGTATGTCCCTCTGTCCCGGCACCCATGAAAGGTGAATGTTGAACTGATTTGACAGTTTTGCACCGTGATAGATTTTGTAGAGACAGAGGCAAGAGATTTAAAAGCAGCTTGGCTGTCCGAGAAGACTCGAATATCCGTGGAGGATATGACGTTTTCTTTGAGCCAAGACAGCACTTCCTTAAACTCCAGAATTTCCGCTTAGAACACATTACAGGGATCGGGTAAGCGGAGCATGTCCCTTTAAAAGGCGAATTTCCTCCTACTCGAACGTCTCTTCTTTCCACGGTCATAGAATCTTTGATAAAAAGACAACTGATGAATTATTTTCAAGAGCGAAGGGTTCTTAATGACTAACTTTTGTAGCAAAAGGTCTACTTAAGATTTGATGGCATATCTCACCAAAAAATGGAATCAATCTTTACATTGTTTTGATAAAAGGGACATTATCGAACTTGATAATTCAAAATCAAATGATAGAGTTTGGCTTCGAGGCCTTTTTATCAAAAATGCGTGCTTAGGCCTTAGGGTATCAGTGAGTCTTTTGTCCGTTGGATAGCAAACTTCCTTTCTGACTATTCCATACAAGTTGCGTTGGATAGTTTTAAGTCTGATACCCGCTTTATAAATACTGGTGTACCTCAGGGCTCCGTTTTTACTCCGGCACTATTTCTTACTTTCGCAAATGATCTCTTGTCTGAGTTTTCTAATCCTCTTAACGGTTTTGCTTTCCATATTTGTTTTCTTCTTCACGTTTATGCTCTTCGTGTGAAGAATGGGAACGATTGTGTATGATGAGCCCGCTGAATTTTAACCTTGATAGTATTGTTACATGGGGTTATGGGAACAAAATAGAGTTCAGTGCTTCAAAAACCCAATACTATCGTTTGTCGCTCAAGTTCTATGCTTGCACTGCCATTGTCTATGAATAACACCCGCTTCAATGGAACCCAAAAGCTGTGAGTTTTTGGCATGCGTGCAAACGATGATCTTTTTTACATATATATTTGAAGTCGATAGAAATTCTGCAAAATGCTAAGGATTCTTAAGACCATTCTCGAAGTTCTACAACTCTTATGATCGTGCTACAATTTATAAAGCCAACATTTGCTTCAAACTAACTTTAACTGAGCCTGTGTACTTATAGAATTTTGACAGAATTGAAGCGTTAAGACCGGTCTCGGGTTTTGCCGACAAATTACACTTTTAATGAAAGAAATGTGCATTGCGTTCTCAATCACATCAGCCATATTGTGAAGTGAAGTCCTAACTAACTGGCTCAAATACAACCCACTTCCGGAGGTTTGAGTTGTGGCTACTCAGCGTCAAGCAACCAAGCTTAGCGGAATATCGACGAAACAAAAATCAAATCGTTTGGTTACTGCAACGCTTGTGTAGAAGCGAATCGATCGATGGTCGAAACTAACTAATCGGCTTTATTTTTCTTCTGAGGTTCAAGGCCTAGCGATCATGTATAACAACGTGGCGCTACCCAATCGCTCTCAGTACGTATCTTTTACAGTACTACAGCCTATCATTTTGTCTTTTTCACGCACAAATTCTCTGAATGCACACAATACTTCTACGTTCTACAAAAGTGGCGACATAACTAAAAAAGCGCACCCTTGGGAGCAACATCTAAAAATCCTTCATTTTCTGTAAAAATTAAAAAAAAACCAAACAGTCGCGTCGCGTCGCAATAAATATTCACGATGCTTTAACAACATTTTCCATTTTTATTGTTTTATGGTATACTCGACTTGTGCTCTCTTCGTCATCATTTTTCTAGTCTGGCGACACTTTATAATACGACGACAACGACTCCGACGACCAACCAGAACAAAATTTCTATAGGTCCTTGCGGGTATATTCCGTCGCTTTAAATAACCTTTCTTTCCTAGTTCCGAGCATTTTTATTGGAAATGTGTTTTGACTTGTAGTTTATGGAGTGTTTTATGTTTTGTCTCTCTTCATCGCATGGCTTGATGATTTTTCTCAAGAGTCCTTCGAAAGTCCTTTTTTTATTAGTGGCAATTGTTTTGTTAATGATTTTATTGGCTTGTTTGCGAGGGCAGAGAGGAAAACATTTTGCCGTTTTGTTGTCCAACTATGGGTGGCTTGGGGTTGATGCTTCCTCCATTGCTATGACCGGAGGGAGCCTCAGGGTATTGCTAAAGCTAAACAAACGATGGAATTGTGATGGACATTGTTGCGCGGAGATTTTAGCTTTGCAAAGTCCATAGATAAGATTTTTTTTTTTTATAAAAAAAATTGCTTAATTATACAAGGCAAATTCTTTTGTATTGTGTTTCGGGGGAAAGGTTTTTTTCTTCGTTTTTTTTTTTCTATCCTTGTGGATTGTTACCTAAAACTTTTTGTTTTAAGGAAGGATAACAGAGTTTGGGTTTTGTTTCTGTATTTTCTTCTTGAGACTTTATTATAAGCGTCACTCATTTGATTAATGCAGACTTAGATGGCCCGTAACAGGAGAATTCATGAATGTTTGGCATTGTGCCCAGAAGTATTGGAAGGACGCAGACATACTTAAAGTTTTTTTCCCTCAAATCGGATTTCTGTTCGTTGAAGTGTTTTTTTTTCCAATATTCAATGGGATCTTCTGAATATTTGGAAACAGGAAGAACGGTTTACTGCTCACTGCATTGCAAACTTGTTATTTAGTGGGAATTAATCAGAATTGCTTAGTGTGATCAGTGTAATAATATGTGAATACTGCTTAGCCTCGATTCTTCATGAAGCGGAACTGAACTGACTTCGCTGAACTAACTGAGCGATGAAAACTGCAGCTAATAACGAGTGAATGTAAAAGGTTAAGGCTAAGCCTTTATGTCATGTCATTGATTGACTTCCAACATAGTAATAAATGCTCGATAACAAAATGAGTTAGTGAACTAGGTAGTTAGTGAACTATGCAGTAAAGCACATTATTTTGCTCAAGGCTAGAGCAGTTTTAGATGAATAAAGAATTAGAACCCTATTGATTTTCAAGGCAAGGATTACCACAAACAAAATTTCATCACTGTTTAGTGAATTCTTGTCTTGGGTGGAGGTGAACGCCCTTTATAAATATCAATTAGGTATACAGGGTGATTCGCATAAGGTGTGACAAAAAGATAGGGTGTGTAGGTTGGACCTAGACAAGCAAAAAATCGTACGGGAGGGGGGGGTCCATTTTCCCCCGTTTAGGCGGGAGGGGCCATTTAAGAAAAAAATCACTAAAAATGGAAAAAATATTATTTAAAAATAACGGTAATACCTACAGAGTCGTGCTATAGTATTTTGAAAAGCCAAAAACCTATACATTAAATAAAATCTAAAAATAAGTTGTTCATTTGAATAGTTTTTGAAATATTAATTTTCAAAGTCAAAATTTTGAAAAAAAAACATAATTTTTTTTCTTCAAACCATTTTTTTTCAAAATTTTACGTAATTAAGTAGTATTTTTCTGGCTTACTTTCAATGCTCTTACTTATTTTTGATCAAACACAAGAAACCGGATGCCAAAATAACCTGTAGTTTTTGAGAAAACCAAAAATTACAAAAACGACTTTTCAAAAAAAATTTTTTTTTTAAGTTTTTTTTTCGTTATTGGATTCTTAAGTGAATTTAAGAAATAAAGGATGAATTTTCCCTTTACTTTTTTTTCACTTAAGAATCACTTAAGAATCCAATAACGAAAAAAAAACTTTAAAAAAAAATTTTTTTTGAAAAGTCGTTTTTGTAATTTTTGGTTTTCTCAAAAACTACAGGTTATTTTGGCATCCGGTTTTTTGTGTTTGATCAAAAATAAGTAAGAGCATTGAAAATAAGCCAGAAAAATACTACTTGATTACGTAAAATTTTGAAAAAAAATGGTTTGAAGAAAAAAAATTATGTTTTTTTTTCAAAATTTTGACTTTGAAAATTAATATTTCAAAAACTATTCAAATGAACAACTTATTTTTAGATTTTATTTAATGTATAGGTTTTTAGCTTTTCAAAATACTATAGCACGACTCTGTAGGTATTACCGTTATTTTTAAATAATTTTTTTTCCATTTTTAGTGATTTTTTTCTTAAATGGCCCCTCCCGCCTAAACGTGGGAAAATGGACCCCCCCCCTCCCATACGATTTTTTGCTTGTCTAGGTCCAACCTACACACCCTATCTTTTTGTCACACCTTATGCGAATCACCCTGTATATATAGCTTCTCAGACTCTTTTCCTCCTAAAGTAATCCTTTATAAAAATGTAAACAATTTTTTAACTTTAAGGCAGCTGAAGCACAATAACGTGGCTGTAGCCACGACTTTGAAGCTTTATTTTTAATCAAATTCAAATTATTTTTCAGAAACCATTACAAAATTCGAAATCAAGTGTTGAGTTGCCTCATTTTTCCACTGGACACTTTAATCGATAATTTGTATTGAGTATTACAACAGTAACTATGCTACTTTCATATTTTTTTTGGTGTGGTTCTTTGTCACGAAAGACATGTGGCAAAAAATTGGCCTCTCTTTAACAGCTCCAGCAATATCGTTATCTCGAGGTGATCACAATTCTTCCACTTATGCGCTTCAGACTAGTGAATAAGTGACCCGATCGAGGTTTTTTTTTAATTGAATAGAGCGAATGCAAAACACCTTTACTAGCACGTCGTCGGCCTGAAAGATCTTTCTGCTGTTCCCTTAGCTTTAAACACGTAAAGTGTGAAGTTGTTCATCCGAAGTTGAGATCATGTAAGAACCTAAGGAACCTAAGAATATTCGAAGAAGGGGTGTTTCTTATATCAAGAGGACTAATGAAATTAAAATGATATCTTAGAGAGTAGTGTCCAGTGAAGAAGTCCGTAAGTAACTTTGCGTCACGTTTGCTCATGTCAAGAATCTCTTTCATATGTCTTTGAGATAAGTCGATGAATAATTTGATTGGCGGTGGCCATTAGAGTTGTTCCAGGTGTGAATCATGTTCTGCCGTTCTCAAGTAACCAGTTCGCATTTAATGTCACTAATTGGGATGGTTCGAAGATGGAAGGAGGGTTCCGGGCCTTTGAATTGGCTTTGAGAGCCAATTCTAGATTGGCGGTCAGCCTCTTCGTTAACCTGTACACCTTTATGTACAGGCACCCAGGAAAGAGTTATTTTATTGTGGGTGGCTAATTGAGAAAGACATGTCAGGCAGTTCCAAACTGGTTTGGATTCATAGGGAAGGATTCGAAACGATTCCTTTTTTCTCCCTTTGTGACAGTTATTTGGGCCATTCCTGGCTTCGGCTTCATTGAGGCCGCGAGCCAGAAAGAATTTGAAGCGTTTTGCGAGCAACTCCCCTTAGCCTGTCGCGCACTTTTCGGGTCCTTTGGATCGTCTTTAGATTAACGGATGTTGAAGGAGCGGCCTCGCTAAAAAGCTCCGCTTCCTCCAAAGATCCAATCGATGGAAGGTCGTCCTGACATGTTTCAATTGGAGTGGATGCACTTAGAGCAGCATCACTCTCTTGAATATTTTTATTTAAATTGCCTATTTTGTACCCACGAGCAATAGGGAAATGAGGTCACCATTGGCTGAGCCATATGCCAACATTGAGGACTTTCAATTAAAACTGGATTTGTTTAGGTATCCCGAGTTCGCAACTAGCGACTAAGATCTCCTTAGCCATTCAGCCCTCGGCGTTGCTGTTCAACCACTGGCTTGAGGATTATTTATCGACCTTTACTGGTTTAGATCCCTTATGTTCGGTTTTGCGAGAGCAAGTGGCAGTGGCACCTCGAGCAGGATGTTATTAGCTAACGCATAACGGTCTAAAAAGGGAGAGCTTAGAGTTTCATGGGATACCAGACTTATATTTCGCTTCACCTGTTCTTGGAACTTATGTCCCTGGCCACCGCCATCATGAGGTGCACTTTCTTAAATTGTCATAATTATATACTAATATTCAAAAATATGCCCTTATACCATGGTATAGATATGTACCACTTTTGCATATAAAACAAAAATTCATTCTACGATTAAGAGGAGCCACAAGAATATTTGAACTTTACTTTAGAAGACTGACTACTTTAGAAGACTGACTTTTCGAAAGGCGGCCAGTCAACCGACATATTTTCCAGTTTATTAAGTTCCAAAAAATGCTTTATCGGCAAATCGCCTTTCGAAAATGCAACAGCTCTGAACGTTATCCCTTTTGCTTTTTCTTTTCTTTTGAAGGCATTATACGAGCACTTGGATCCAGAATAGTCCGTCAGTATATCTCAAGCAAATTAGTTTTGAAACGTCCCCCGTCTGTGGCGCAGTTGCCGTTACATTTATTAGTTCCCGGAGTGCTTAGGCCTCCCTTTCTTGTTTTCTAGTCGCGAAGTTTGTGGACCATTACTTTAGTGCCGGAATGAAATGCATTTCTGATTTCAGCTGAGCCGGTCGTGGTCGTGCTTTATTTTCTGCACTGATAGTATATTATTAAGGGAAAGGTTCCAAGAACGTTATTTACCATTTTTTCTAAGGCGGGCCTACAATACAGCTGTGGAGGAACCTGTCGATAACCTAGGGTAAAACGCTCCGATTTCTGGTGTGCTTTCACTTTATAGGGGGTTTTATGAGTAATTTCCAAATAGTTTTTTCGAGGATTTGTTCTTCCAATTTGATCAATTTGATCAAGAACGTTCATATCAGAATCCAAGTTGTTTTCACACTTCTGCACATTGTGGAACATGGAGATAGTGAAGTTTTCCTCGAACTTATTTTTTTCTACACTTATCCAAAGGTGAAATGGCTTCGCGTTTGATCATTGATCCCAAATATTTCTACTTTTCGCTGTTGAAAGGCATATTCTCATTCATGTCTGTTATAACCATGATCATCTGCGCCCAAGCATCTAGAACTCTTCATTGCCGCAGGACCTCCCATATTTGATCACGTATTTGCCTTACAAATTTGTTCCACTGACGATGTGGCTCAATGAGCTCCATGGCGTAGGACAAGATATTAACTAAACAGTAATTATTTCGACTTTTTTTAGATAGTGAGAAATCTCAGACCGATCAATTCAATTTTTTTTTTCAAAACTCGATGTCCGTTGTCCCGTCCGACGCAATCAATTTGTTCTTTTAAGAGTTTCATTATGCCTCGCATATTGCCTCAACTCTATAGGCATAGGCACCATGAACGTTAGTGAGCTATCGGAAAGCTTCTTCGCGAAAACTGTTCACACAAAAGGCTAACATATGTTAACGTCATAACTGATGTTGTTGAAGCTAGCCAAGCATTTTGCAAATGCTTCAGCTTTCCAACCAACTGTCCTAACCATGATCAACCCGTGGCTAAATAGATAGCACTTTGGTCTCTTACGGAGGAGGTTCAAGGTTTGAATATCAGAAACATCAAGGGAAAAAATGTTTTAATGCTCAGTTTTAATTCATTTTTATTTCATTTTCTTAAATCTACTTAGGAGCTACCAAAAATGTATAAAACTAGCTTATATAATAACTAAACTAACTTACTGACCCTAAGCGGGTACTCTAAATTACTCAATATCTTAATTCTAATGCCTTTCGGCCTAAAGATAACTTACGGATTTACAAACAAGAACTATGGTTAAAAACTAAGAAAATTTAAAAACAAAAAACTTAGTTTGCTGGATCATATTTTTGTTTTGATTTTTATTAAAACTACTTAAAACTACTTAAATCTTTTTGTTCTAAATCTGTTTATTTGAGCCCCGTTGTAAAGGACCTCGTTGATGGGATTATATTTTTTGTACTCCGACTCTGATGTTCTGTGTAGTCCAAGACAGGTACGCAGACACTGTCTCTCAAACACCCGAATCTTTTCCATTTGAGACGCTGTAACATTGAACCACACAGGGCACCCATAGACAATCATTGGCCTTGTGAGGGCCATGTAGCAAATCACTTTCACTCTGCTATCAAGTTGTCTGCTGTGAAACAGTCGCCTTGTCAGAGCAAAAGCTCCACTAGCCCTGGCCAGAGCCGCATCCATGTTTGTTAAATGTTTTAATGCTGATATTGCCTTTCGTGAGGTATTGTCAATTTCTACGAGAGTAATTTCATGCCATGTAAAGGGCTTTCTCGATTAGCCCTTTTGAATCTGATTAAAATTGTAGGTCCCTGCCATTCCCTGACATAGTTGAGATAAATCCGCTAGGCCATGGGTCTTCCCGCGCTGTTGCGCCATCCTTATTATTTATTTTATTTTCAGCTTTCCAACCAGACCTGTCTGTTCAAAATTCCCTAATTTCGCAGAAAATTTTATAATAAAACAAACTCTCATAGGTAACCCTGAAGTCTGTCAAATGTGAAAATCAAAATGGCTAATTTTGTTAATTTTTAATCTTTCAAGCATAACCACTGGCCAAAAAATATGTTTGCGGACTTGCTACTGTCTTTAATTCCAGTTTAAATATTTGCTCTCGTAAACGTTATAAATTCTATGCACACCCACACGACATCGGTCTTGAGAAAACAAACGGAAATATCTCATTATTCCACCGAACTAAACAACCTTTCGCAACAATCATCCAATTATCACGAAATTCGGTCGAAACAAAATCGTCATAAACACGTTCCTTCTCTAGCCCAGTCCATTTTCTTATAACAATAGAGCCAAGGCCATGATTATAATTATCAATGTTAGAGCTCAGCAATCCAAACGTAAACATTTTCGTATTCTATGCCGCTTCATTTTAAGCAAAGAACGAATATACATTTATACAAAAGTATTTAGCGCCATAATTCCTCCTTACACTTTAGCCAATCGTATTTGCACCGAGGATTTTCCTAATTAGTGCTTTTGAATGTCATTCATCCCAAGGATATATATTCATAAGGAAAACACTGAATCCTGGTCTCTCCGCACCACCTACATGGCACCCAATCTCAATGAATTCGTCTCTTTAGAGTTTTTATTAAGCTGCCTAATGTAGCATCAGCCCTGGCTGAATATGAGTTGTGTAGTTTAGGTGTAGACTACACTATACATATTTGGGGTGAGTCACTTGTTTAAATAATTTCCCTCCATGAACCCATCCAACAACTAACTACTCTTTAGCTCCTTCCTTCACTTGCTGAAGTTGTAAATTGAAGTGATAACAATTAAACAGTTTGGGGTCTCATAACAATTGAGAAGAGGCCCTGAAAACTAGTCCGATTAATTTAACTCAATTTGTGTTCAAAATTTTGGATGTATTTTGGTGTAGATTTCTTACTCAAAGTGCAACTTTTTAATAAAATTTCAAAACTGTGCGTCTGAAAAGGAAAAAATAGAATCAAACACTCTTGGACAGTTGTCCTGCTAGAAAGTGTCTTGTAATTTAGACAAGTCTTAGCCAAATATAGGAATTCGTAAGGTCAAATTGTCTCAAAAAGACCTCAAAAGCTCTTAGACATACCTGGAATTTAGTCTAAAATGTGAGGCAAAGCCTTACAATTTGTATTGTGAAGCCCTGTTCACACTGTACAATTAGTTGGACAGACTTCGTTTGATTGAAGTTGGATGGTCTGATGTAGTTTGCGTTCACACTTATCAAGCTCGTCGTCCAACTTTATGTCACATACCCTTCCACTCCATCCAACTTCTAGATTTTCAAAAATTTTTGTAAACCATCCAACAAGTTGGACAATGCGTCTATCAAGCATTGGTCGTTCAAGCCCAAGTCTGTCCAACTAATTGTACAGTGTGAACAGGGCTATAGGTGTGTTTGGTTTCTCTGAGCTGATACGGACAAAGAATGATACGAAACTACATTTTACAACTATGAGAAAAAAACATACTCATTGGGATTACTTCTACAAAAAATATTTCAACAAAATTAAGTGTCTCTTGGCCAATGACACTTACGAATTTCTTTCTTTAATCGTTTTCAAAAGGCATTCAGGAGCTCTTTACGCTACAAAACTTTTTAAACACTGTTTCAACTTGATGCTAACAGGTGCAAAAAAAAATTCTCCAAGCTAACTCCAGTCAAGGCCTTCGCATGAGCTCCAATGGCCCTGGGTCTCACACATCCACATTAATGTGTATGTCTAATGTACGTAAATGTATTAGGGTTGTTGCAGCAGAGGTGTCATATCCGCATATATTAGTTATCCACCCAAACATACACATTAAGACACAAAACCGAATAATCAAGCGAAAAGTAGTGAAACACAAAAAAAAAACCCGTAATAGAAATTGCGAACTAGACTTTCCCTTAAAAATGACATCGTTTAGATCTGTGTAACGGTATGGAAAGTAATATGGGAAAGGCATAGACATTCAGTTCGACAAGTAAAACCACTTTCAACAAATTACTTTACAAGGAAACCCTTCCCTTTAGACAGGGCCGAGGTAGTTCCTGTTATATTGAATATCACATTAGGAGCACTAAGACGTCAGTGAAGAGGAATAGGTGCTGCTAACTCAATTTGCCTGCATATTTAAATGTATAGTATGCTGGAATTGGTTTTTGAAAGATTGCATCCTAAAAGTTGAGGATGACTTAATTCAATTTTTCTAATTTGTTAGAAGTTTGGAAATCTTTAACCAGATTGAGTTCTACTCAAGTCATTTGATATGTAAATGTATAGGTAGGTATCTATCTAATGTGCCTTTAAGTTTATTGAACAAAAGTTAAATTGAATGAAGGACACTCTTGAAACTGCAATTACACACAAATCTGAGCTCAAAGTGATTTCAGCTGAAAATGATTAAAAATTAATGAATAGAGTCTCCAAAAAGACAAATAATTTCAACTACCACAGCCGATCCTATTGGGAGTTGGGAAGGGACTTGTTAGATAAGTTTACACCCAAAATTAAAGCCGAACGACCTGCCACAACGCTGAATTTTTGGTGAATGGGTTCTTG
The DNA here is from genome assembly GCA_949752695.1 of Melanostoma scalare. Lineage (NCBI taxonomy): Eukaryota > Metazoa > Arthropoda > Insecta > Diptera > Syrphidae > Melanostoma > Melanostoma scalare. Next base: position 197,722,189 of record OX456985.1, read on the forward strand.
AAAAGTTAGCCAAAGATCCACAGTCTTATCAAAATCTTGTGTTCAGCGACGAAACTCATTTATGGTTTTGTGAACAAGAAAAACTGCCGTATTTGGAAGGAAGAGCAGCGAGTAGCATTGCAAGAGCTTCCGATGCATCATGAAAAGTCACTGTTTGGTGTGGACTATGGGCAGGCGTATTCTTTCAACGATGATGCAAATCGCATCGTTACTATGAATGGTGAGCGGTACCGGGCGATTTTACCAAATTTTTTTATGCAAAATGGAAGACCTTGACTTGCATGGTGGTTACAATAAGACGGTGTCACATGCCACACAGCACGCAATGGACCAGTTGAGAGACGAGTTCGATCAACAGTTTATTTCACATTTGGGACTATCAATTGGTCGCCTGGAGGGTGCAATATGACGCCTCTAGACTGTTTTGTGTGTGGCTATGCTAAGGTTCATGTCTGTAGCAAAAAGCTCCCTTCGATTGACGCTCTGAAAGCCAACATTGAAGCATTTATTTGTGAGATACCGGCCTGACTTTAGGTAGAGAATGCCAGAATTGAACTAAGCGGATGGACCATTTGAGGCGTAACCGCGACCATCATTGGCATGAAGTCATCTTTAAACACTAAAATATATCGACCGTACATCGATTAAAGTGAAGATTTCATGCATTTTTATGAACTTTAAGAACTTTTTTTATTTCCGACAGCTCTTAAAAATTACCCGCTCGAGTGTGAGCATTTATAGAAGAGTAGAAGAGGACAAAGCAGGAGATACCGATGTTCATTGTTTTTGGACTTTTATGAATCATAATGAAGGGGAAAACCGGACAAAAACATGAAACTCTGTACTTCAAAAGGTGGACTGGAGATGACACTGATGAATACTCTTAGGTTAGGTTGGTTAGGTTGAATGGGGGGTGCAGCCACAAGTGGCAGCACCTCACTCGGATCTCAAGGATCCATTGTGCTATCGGGAAAATCAGAGGATGAGGAGGTGGGAGGATTAGAGAGGTAGAGGGTTGGGTTGGTCATTGGTTTATTGGGGTATGGAACCCCCACTGAACCATTTGGAGCTCTGAGTAAGTTTCAGGACGTTGATCAATGGGAATTGTGTTACCCGTGGTGTGATGGATAGCATGTTAATCCAGAGGTTCGAGTTCGAATCCCACCAGAGGCAAAAATGTTTTTTCTACGGGTATCGCCTTTCGCGAGGAATTGGCAAGTCCTCCGTTAGTATTCATTGCCATGAAAAGCGCTTTCTCGATTAGCCGTTCGGAACCGGCAGAAAATTGTAGGTCCCCTCCATTCCCTCACAAGGGATGGTTGTGAGAAATGCGCTAGGCCCAGGGGCTCCTCGCTCTGTAGCGCCACCCTATTTATTTATTTATTTTTTGATCAATGGGAGATTAGAGATGTCGCCCAAATTGTTGAAGAAGTATTCTCCGAGGGTTTTTTTCCGAGTGTGGGCCAAGCTAGGACACTCACAGAGAAAGTGGAATGATCCTTCCTCTGCCTCCTCACTCATCTTGGCATCCTCTACATAAGTCGGATGTTCTTATGCCCATTCTCATCATGGTACCCAACGAGTTGTGGCTCGTGATAATGCCAATCAACAGAGAAAGCCGAGGTCTGCATAGCTGGAGTAGAAATTCTGTTTTTTTCTTGGAAATATCTGGCCAAAGGTTTCTGGAGACTCGGCATGTTTCTAAAGATGACCACTTGTCATTGGCGTTTCTAAGAAGATTATGTTTGATTTTGTTTTTTTTTTCTTGCTCTAGTGGTTTTAGAACCGAGGTGTTCGTTTCGCTGGATTCGAGTGCTGACCCGATTTTAGCCGCTTATCCGCCATTTCATTACCGATTATGTCACGATGTCCTGGAACCCAGGTTAAACTTACTGTGTTTGTTTCGCTGTGCAGTCTAAGGTTACTGCGACAGCTGTCTACTAGTCTGGAGTTTGTGATAATGGATGAGATAGCTTTAATGGCCGCCTGTCTATGAAGAAGTCGATATTTTTGTTGATCAAGTTTTGCGTAGCTATACACTGCTGTTCACTTAATTAGACGCACAAATTTTTGTTTACATAAACCTAATTTTTTTGTAAGTGTGGGTAGCAATTGTCAAACAATTGCATTTATTTGAAAGCTTATTAAATTCTCAACAAAATAACACTAAAAAGTTCAAGGTGAGTGTAAGTAAACAGACATTTTTTTTCACTTTTGTCTGTGCTCCAAGAAAAAGTACAGTTTTTTTTTGTTCACATGATTAGACGCACCTGTAAAATTAGTTAGTTGGTCGCGATCTGTTACGTGGATTACAGATAGCTGCAAAGTTTAAGCAATAAAAAAGTGTTTGCCACAGATTTCAGTCCAAAATGTTGGAAAAAAAAGTTTCAGCTGCAGAAGAAAAAGGGAAAATTGACGTGTTGCAATCCGAAGAGTTTTCAATGAGAAGAACTGCAAAAAAAATAGGCCAAAGTGACCATGTTGTGAGGAATTTTATTAAAACCAGTGATTCATACGATAAAAACTGCAAAGGAAGGACAAAAACGGCTTTAACTCCTCAGGGTAAGAGAAAAATTTTAAAAACTGCATCAAATTCAGCTCTCTCTACCAGCAAAATAAAGGAAAAAGCGGGGGTAACAGCCAGCACATTAACTGTTCGTCGAGCTATTTCAGGTGCAGACCATCTTCAATTAAAAAAAACAAAAAAAAAATGCCTCCACTAAACGCCATAACAGCAGAAAAACCGCATTTTGCCAATTTAGCTCATTTCCAAAGCTGCTATCCCAGGTCATGTGAACGCGTGCGAACTCCAACCGCTGTTTGCTGTTATGGCGTTTAGTGGAGGCATTTTTTTTTTGTTTTTTTCATTGAAGATGGTCTGCACCTGAAATAGCTCGACGAACAGTTAATGTGCTGGCTGTTACCCCCGCTTTTTCCTTTATTTTGCTGGTAGAGAGAGCTGAATTTGATGCAGTTTTTAAAATTTTTCTCTTACCCTGAGGAGTTAAAGCCGTTTTTGTCCTTCCTTTGCAGTTTTTATCGTATGAATACTGGTTTTAATAAAATTCCTCACAACATGGTCACTTTGGCCTATTTTTTTTGCAGTTCTTCTCATTGAAAACTCTTCGGATTGCAACACGTCAATTTTCCCTTTTTCTTCTGCAGCTGAAACTTTTTTTTCCAGCATTTTGAATTGAAATCTGTGGCAAACACTTTTTTATTGCTTAAACTTTGCAGCTATCTGTAATCCACGTAACAGATCGCGACCAACTAACTAATTTTACAGGTGCGTCTAATCATGTGAACAAAAAAAAACTGTACTTTTTCTTGGAGCACAGACAAAAGTGAAAAAAAATGTCTGTTTACTTACACTCACCTTGAACTTTTTAGTGTTATTTTGTTGAGAATTTAATAAGCTTTCAAATAAATGCAATTGTTTGACAATTGCTACCCACACTTACAAAAAAATTAGGTTTATGTAAACAAAAATTTGTGCGTCTAATTAAGTGAACAGCAGTGTAGGTGCTTTGCGGCTTCGCACACTGCGAGTACTTCTGCTTGAAAGACAGCAGAAGTCGGGAAGCTTTATTGATCTATTCATGGTGGGGTAGTCTGAGAAGATACCTGACCCTACCCCTTCGTCCGTTTTGGAACCATCTGTGAAGACGGAAATGTGATCTCCTTTTATAACCCTGTTTTCCTCCCAGCTTTCTCTTGTCTTTCTCTGTTAGGGCCATTGGATTGAACTCAATATGCGGGGGATATAGTCTGTTTGAATGTCTATATCTGTATGGTTCATGATGGTTCTATGGCCTGATATGCCTGTTTTCCAATTGTTGCACTGTTTGAGTCGCAGTGCGCTTTTGGCCGCCATCTCCTTAGTAAATAGATCTAGGGGGGTTAGTGACAGGAAAGTTTCCAGAGCTGCAGTTGGTGTTGTTCTCATGGCACTAGTTGAGCCGATGCATGCAAGCCTTTGGATTTTGGTCATGGTCTTAAGGTTTGAAGCCTTCTCTAATGATGGCCATCATGATGAATACTCTTAGCGAGACGGGTTGATAAATAGAAAGATAGGGTGACGCAATAGAGCGAGGAGCCCCAGGGCCTAGCGCATTTCTTACAACCATGCCATGTGGGGAAATGGAGGGGACCTACAATTTTCTGCCGGTTCCGAACGACTCATCGAGAAACGTTTTTATACTCTAATTTTGGGTTGATGTTGGCTTTGAATATTGTAGTCAAATCAGAAGTGGTGAAAAATTTCCTGCACTTTCCGCGACTTCAAAAATGTGGTCATTCCATTCTTCGTTTAAACACATGCAAAGTACTGACAGCTTTTCGGTTTCGTTGTAGCCTATAATCCTTTGAAAAGAAATCTGTTTTTCAACCCTACACAACCGTTAAATGTTGTTTTTTATAATTTCAATTGAATACAAAGTACGTTGTTCCAATGCCAAAGCCGCATTCTTTGGTTTTCCAATAGCAACTTCCTTCTTGATGGGAGAAGCACATTTCGAAAGAGTGTTCAATCTTTGTATCAAACGAAGCCACGAGCCCTTCTTTTCCTTTTTCTTTACGAAAAGGTCACAATTGTCTCAGTCGAGCTGGGAGTCTCGAAAAATGTTAATTTAACTAATGTGGTGCCTGTCATGTAGTGAATAGTATGTCTGCCTGTTACGTTCAAGGTTCATGATTCGAATCAAAAAAAACCAATAGAAAAACATAAAAAAATGTATTTCACGGGTATCGTCATTAGCGAGGAATTGGCACTACCATGAAAAACGATTTTCAATTTAGCCATTTGAAATCGGCATAAAATTGTAGGTCCTTGAACTACGCTAGGCCCCAAAGTTTCCATACAGCTTTGTTGCGCCACCCTAATTTATTTTATGGAAAGACTGTTGCTTTTAGACGTGTGGTTTTCAGTATATCTCAATATGTTAATGTTGGTTATTAGAAAAACTAAATAATCTCCCAATCAAATTTGAAACAGCAGCTATAAAAAATGGAATTGAATTTGCAGAAAAAGTAAAGAACTTAATAGCTAGCAATGAGATTCAAGTTTCATTCGATGTTGTTTCATTATATCCAAATGTTCCAATTGATGAAACTTTAGTTTTTCTGAGAAAATGGCTAGAAAGAAATACACTTAAACCAGAAGAAATAAATGAATTTGTAAAACTTACTAAACTGTGCATGGATGAAAATTGGTTCCAGTTTAATGAAAAGTTTTACAGACAAAAATTTGGTTGCAGTATGGGATCACATATGAGCCCGTTTTTAGCAAATTTATTTTTGTCGCATATAGAAACTGAAATGAAAAATCAAGTAAATTTTCCAAGAATTTGGTTAAGATATGTAGATGATATATGGGCGATAATCAAAAAACATGAACTTCGTCAGGGGCCGTCCATAAAATACGTCACACTAAAATTAGGTTTTTTGGACCCCCCCTCCCCCATTGTCACGCTGTGTCACACTTTCCGTGACCCCCCTCTAAATATAACGTCACAAAGGCTTAGACCCCCCCCCCCCCCCCTCTTGTGCATGATAAATTTTGATTTATAGTGCAGTGGTAGGTTTTAAAAATTGTTTTTATTTTTATAATAAATTAACAAATATGTATATGTATATTTTACGAATTTCAATGCCGCTAGAGCCTGGTCAAAACGATAGAGCCTTGCCAAAGAGCTAGGGCTGATGTTTAAAAAAACAAACATTTGTAAATATATTGAGTTGCAATTTATTGTATTAAAAATATATGCATTTAAATGTCTGTATATTTACTAATACGAAATGAATGAGTTTTATCATGACAAAAATTTAAAAAAAAAATATTCGAGAGAAATATTGTAGTAAAATTTTTTGATGAAGGGCGAACGTTGCGTTGCCGTAGACCCCCCCTCCCCCCTCGTCACATCTTGTCACACTCAGCGAGACCCCTCCCTCCCCCCTGCATGCGAACGTATTTTATGGACGGCCCCTCAGCTCATTAACAAATTAAATAGAACTAAATACCCATCAATAAAATTTACATATGAAGAAGAAATTTAAGGGAAACTAAATTTCCTGGATTTAAGTATAACTCGGAATGGAGACAATTTCGAATTAGATAAATACAGAAAACCAACGAATACTCTGAGATACATTACATCAGACTCGTTCCAATCCTTTGAACATAAGATGTCAGCTTTTCACTCAATGATTTTTAGAGCTCTAAATATTCCAATGACTATAGAAACAAAAATAAAAGAATTCCAAAAAATTAAAGACATAGCCAAAATTAATGGATATACTGAAGAATTGATTGAAGATTTAACAATTGCACATAGAAGAAAACAAGAATTGAGAAATTATACAACTTTAGATCTAATAAGGAATGAAGGAAATGACGAAAAGAAATATTCAAAATTTTATTTCTATCCAGAAATAACATCTAAGATAAAACCAATCTTTAATAAATATAATATCCGTATGAGTGAGTGCAGCGAAATAAAAATAAAAAATCTGATTGGAGGATCTAAGGATAAAATTGAACAACTTCAAAAGTCAGGAATTTATTCTATCGGATGTAACGATTGTGCAAAAGAATATATAGGACAGACAAGAAGACCTATTCTAAAAAGATTTAAAGAACATTTCTTAAATGTAATGAAAAAGAAAAGTCAAGTGTTGCAGAACATATGCTGGAAAATAGTCATAGCTTTAGTTTGCAAAATTTAAAATTAATAAGAAATGTAAATAGCAATTATGAATTAGATGCTTTCGAATCATTTTACATATTTAAAAACAAAAATAATCTAATGAATAGTGATGATGGACCAATCAAAGATTCAATATTCTAAAAATTTTTTAATAGATTCAACTCAACTCAACTGTAATTTTGTTTGGAAACATTTTTGTTTATTATTAGTTTTTTGACAAATAATTTAATTTAATTTAATTTATAAATCTCACTGACGATGGAAGCATTGCTTCTGAAATGTACATCTGAGGAAATAAAATAAGTGTTTTAACTGTTAAAAACTTTACTAATCTTTTCATTTATTCTCAATATGTACTTATTTCGGAGCTAGTTTTTTTTTGATGTTGTCACCTACATATATGCTCAATCTCAAAATAAATAGATTTACTCTGGAAAAACGTATGCAAATGGTTCAAATTTATTGTCAGAATAATTGTTCCTTTCAGCAACGAATCGCGCTCTGCGTCCAATATTAAAATTAATTATTAAAATTTTATCGGTTTCGTCCCACGTTGTCTTTAGTAGATATTGAGCACCCTCTGAGATGCGGTACAGGGTGCAACGATGGCGCTGCTGCTGTGGTGTAGCAGAGCATCGAAAAAGACCCGAATGAGACCATTCACCATTGCTCGCAACAATTTGAGTTGTGCCCATCGACTTTATGGAAGATTTTGCGGAAGGATATTGCCTTACGTGCAAGAATTGAGGCCGAACGACCGTCAAGCACGTTCGGTGAATGAGCTCATAACGAGATGTCCACCGATTCCGATTTTCACAATAAAATTTTGTTCAGAGATGAAGCTCACTTTTGGGACTTTTGGAGTCACATTTATAAATCCACAAACGATTGTTGAGACACGCACCGTTGCATTCGCAAAAAGCCACTGTTTGGTGTGCTCTATAGGAAGAGGGTATCATTGGTCCATATTTCTTCTGAAATGAAGCCGGCCATAATGCTACAGTCAATGAGGAACGCTATAGAGCTATGATTTATGACTTTTTGGTACCTGAATTTGACGATGTTGATGTGGACAATCTTTGGTTCCAACAAGACGTCGCTATATTCAAGCTCCCGAAACAATCAATTAATTAAGGAAACTTTTGTTGAGCGCATTATCTCGAGTCGTGGGACTGTGTCGTGGCCTCTAATGTCTTACGATTTAAAACCGCTGGAGTATTTTGTGTGGGATCAAGTGGAGTCGCTTGTCTACACAGATAAGACCAAGACAATTGACACCTTGGAGGAGAGTATTCGGCGCGTTATTGCTGACATACGGCCCCAAATGCTGCAAAAAGTGGTAAAAAATATATATACATATTTATATAATTTTTTTATTTTTTCTTTCTAAAAAAACACTCTTTTTTAAACAGAATTGATTCAGCATTTTTTAGCTCAGAACCATCTTAAAAAATCCGAAAAACGACTAGAGCATTTCTCACAACCATTCTCTTTGTGGGGGACTGGAGGGGACCTTAACCTTTTCGTCAAAAGCAATCAATATTATAGTGTAGCTTTACTTGACAATTAGGATCTGCTTACTTAAACAATTTGCAATCATCAGTCTCAGATGATTTTGAAGCCGGAGTCATGACTGACGCATTCAATAAAACTTATAAATCCTTCAAATCGAAAGCTTAGATTGGTAAAAAAAATTAACTCTACTCTTTTATCTTAACTATAGGCCTTCTGCTGCTACTAAGCAAATTTCTACTGCAAAATGAACCTTCAAATGCTAGCTGCAGTTCCTTTGACTTGACAGTAAAACCATTAAAGCTGCGTTAATCATGATCAAAAACAAACATCCAACTTTATTTTAACACCGACCAAAGCTTAATTAAAAGTACCAGAAAGGTGATAATTATCAAGACAAGTATTATTGAAATGCTGACATGTTTCTAATAACAACTACGGTTCGTTGCTTTATAAAGTGTCCTTTTCCTCTACTCCATTCTGAATACGTATCTATCCTTTGGGTGGCCACATGAAATTCGCTGCAATTCATTTAAAGCAAAAACAATGGACCACGAATTTTATAGCAGAGTGCACAGCACGCATTGACATGAACAAGGCCAACATCTGGACTTGAAGGGTGTAGTCCAATTGTGGCAGCGGCAATCGTCCAAACTCGATTTATTCTGTGGTATTCGAAAGTTTTATGGTATGGCGCTTATACCCTTGAATAGACATGCAATTCATATTTTAGCAGCAAAACACAAGACAAAATAAATACATGCAATGCCGTCCGTCCTGATGGTGGAATTTTCAAAAACAACGAAAAGAAGAACACTGTAGATCCGGTGTTGATGGTGGATACAGATGGGGTAATTTAAGTGTTTTTCATAAGCCGCAGGGTTGCCATTGTGAGAAATGAAATGTAAGCTTCTGTGACTTTGTTTTAAGGAAAAGAGTTGCTGATTTTGTTGAATATGATCACAAAAATGCTTCCATCATCTACTTGAAGATTCTGTCTTCCATCAGTGACACACATCTAGCACAGACACCATGGTATAATATACTATGGGACACAATAACTAACCACTAGAATATAAAGAAGGAATAGCAGAACTTTGCTGCAGACATTGCAACACCACGCAAAAAGCTTTAGCGAAGGAAGTGCCTAGAAACGATCCATTAGTGTTGAAAATATTCTACTAATTTTAGTGTGACGGAAAATAGTTCTCTGTCTCTTGTTCTGGTGTAGGCCAACGAAAAAGATTCACTTGCTTATGAAGTCAGCTTCACGGTCGAAGTTAATAATATTCGTTCGTATCTGAAGCGTTATTGCGGTTTTAAAAAGATTGGGGTTTCATCCGAAGACAAAGATTTCTAAAAACCAGGAACACTCCTCTTTAGATTCACTCTGGCTGCTTAAGCTTGTAGAGGTTTGCGAAAAAGTTGAAAAGTTGGCTTATTGAAGACATCTGTTGATTAACCGCAAACGGAAAACAACCAATGGCTCGCTAATACCGTGCAGTAAGAACCGTAGTTTAACTCTGTGAATGTTTGCTACCATGTGTGTGGTGAAACTATGATAAAAACATCACAAATCTTGGTCATAACTTAGCTAGCACAGGCACCTTGGCTGTTACAGCTGTTTTTAATTCTTTTCATTAAGTTGAAACTGCTTTTATGTTTGTTTGTTTGTTTTTGTTGTTTGCTATAAGTCTTGGCAAAGACAATAACCAGTAAGCTAGCAGCCCGATTCTGCCTAACATCACTGGTACCACACAAGTTACAAAATTAAAGTCGAGTCTCCATTTTCCACAAAATATTCAACTTGTGATGTATAGCTCTCAGAAAGTCCCAACTTTGTGTCTTGTGCCTTTAGGCTGAATCGGCCTGTTTGTCAAAGGTTAAATGTTTCGATAATTTGGTGAGGAATTTGATTAATGGAACGATTCTGTCCTACGTCAATGTTGCTTCGCAAGTCATAAGTCACAACTTTCTACTCAATACTCAAATTGAAATATGGTTCTTAGCAGGTTTCAACGCTGTGACTGATTATAACTTTTTAGTGGCAGAATAGAGCCGTAACAACTTTCGGGAATGAACCAAAAGAGCAGAGCTCAGGGTGTCAGCAATTTACTCGCCAAATGCTTCTGTACTTTGTTGCCTCGAAAAATCGAAAGGACTGTTCCATCTTCCTTCTTCAGAATCTCATCTCTTTTGGCACACACCCATCCCACTTCACGATGCCACATCCGCAGAAGCACAGAAAAGTGAGTGGAAAATGTTTTATTTCAAACATGAGTGACGGCAACTCTTGCACTATTAAAAAATTAATTTTCAACTCTTCTATGTAGCATACTACTCTCCCACCTCCATCTCATTCATCTTCTCCAATATTATTATGATTATTGTTTTTCGAATGCCATAGTTGGGGCTTCCATTTAATTAAAGCGTTTACGAATGCCGAAAATGCAAAATATCCCAATGCATTGGATGCGACTAGCGATGGCGGCAGCCAGCGCCAGCATGAGTGTTTATGGCCCAACAAAATTTATTGTCATTTTTCGTTAAGGATGCATGAATTGGAATGAGTTGTTCTCATTAGTATCCACCTAAATTATACTCTTTGTTGTGTAATAGACTCTTGTTATTGGCTTGTGTGTGGGCAAAAATTGTCCATTAGACTGGGTGTAGATGATTTTGGTTTGACTATGGGTGGGAATATGGGTAACTCATCAAGTATTTAAATATGCATTTTTATAGCAAATTTTCAAGTGCGCGGGCTATTAAATGTTTCAAATTCGAATATTTCGTTCTTTAGATTGCTACCATTGGTTTCTCTATACAGAGGCTTTTGATATACATAATTTATTTATAATTTATATAGCCAAGGCATTAAAGACATCAAGCTTTGGAAAAATTTAGGAGAATGTGGATACTCGTATAAAACCTCATAAGGATTTCCTTTATAAGCTGTTTAAATAATGATTGCACCTGTAGATTTGCGGACATAATTTGCCCTAAAAAAAATTTAAGTATAGTAGTAAATTATGACGCCGTAAATGATGACGTTGCGCTTCAGGATGAGTTTTTTTCTGTCAGCACTCGGTGGGTTTAAAGCACTAATTGGAGCACTCAGAATTAAATACTACAAGAGAGCAATCTTCTTTTTTCGTAACTCTCCAGATTTTTTTTGAAAGGCTTTAAGATCCTGATATGATAAGGAGTCTAAGATTCCAGCTTGTTTGCTGAATTAAGAATTAACGCATCAGTGATCGAGTGAGTGAGTTGTATTTTTCTTTCAAAATTCGCTCTATATTACACAACATCAGTCTGCTGTTCATTATCGACTTCAATTCGTTCAAATACTGATGAAAATATGTCAAATTGTGGTACTAAAGCGCGCGATAACGCAAGAAGTAATGCTAAAAACACATAATTCAGTCACGTATTACTCGATCACGTGTGCGGTAATTCGTCGTCTGATTCTAGAAAATGTAAAGCGGTGTTCCGCGGTGTCACCAAAGTCTTCCACGGTATCACTAATTCTCCACAGGGCTCACAGGGTGTATAACTTAAGCCTAGCACTTTTGAATGCTGGGCAATAGAGACCTTCTTTATATAGTCTTTTCTGCTATACGAAATATAAAAATTTTACAGTTCTGTTAATAATGTTGAGGAGAATACTTGTAGTCTGCCTGCATCCAACGAAGATATGCCATTGACAGATCCACTCGCTAATTGAAGCACTCAAAGAAGACCCCGGTAGACCAAGCGGTAGGGGTTCTCAGAAAGCTGTTTGAGATTCTTGCCTTGCTAGTTCGTCGGCGATTTCGTTTCTAGCCAAGGCCAAACTGTTTTTTTACCTTGGTACAAAGATGACTAAAAATGTTTAAAAACATTATAACATAATGGGATGTTTACGGCGAGATTTTCAAAAGCAGTGTTCAGAAAAACGGAATATGGAATCCAGTAGCCCGACGTAGTTTCAGAGTCAAATGGTCATGCTGCTACAAGTGCAAGTTTTGCTGATGATCCAAATTTATCGGATTCCTGGCCTTCGCAGCAATTGAACTTGTCAAACAGTACAACTTAGGTACTGAGGCGTATTTCGCATTTGGATTTTGGACTTCGAGTCACACTTCTTACTTGTTGATTATTATTACCTATGTAAACAAACAAAATTGTTGCATATGAAACTCAGAAAACCCACAAGTGATCAAAGAGGTGCTTGCGTTTGCATACAGATATAGTGACTATTTGGTGCGATTCATAGGTTAGGTTATGTTAGGTAGAATGGGCTAACGGTTGATCTGATCTCCGCCAGATTTAGATCAATGTAGAGCCATTGTGATACCCTGGAGTATTGAAACGTCCTAAAAACCTATGAGTTTAGGGTTGGTCAATAGTTAACCATTTTGTGGTCTCAATGAAGTTTAACAGGCCGTTGCCTGGATTGTCTTACAATTCTTCCAGTTCGTTGAAAAAGTAGCTGCCTAGGAATTTTTTCCTTGTGGGGCAGATTTCTGGGCAGTGACAAAGGAAGTGAGTGATATCCTCATCTTCATCTTCGTCATTGCATCCCCAATATACTTTAGTCATTGATGCAAAGACCCATTTTCTCTTTGTGGTAGCCTAGTAGGTTGTGGCCTGTTAAAATACTGATAAGCGATCGTAATGAAGTCCTTTCAGGGATAGTGGTCTTTCTGATCTGTTCTTATCCTTTTGGCCATAGTTTCCCGGAGATGACACAGGAATCTAAGCATTCTCATCTTTTATTGGACTTTCGTATTATTTTGTTACCAATGATCTGTTTAACTGCACAGGGTGGAACCATGATTGAATGGTCTATGAGGGCAGGGCAAGTGTTGAGCCTCTTATCGCCTGTTCATCAGCTTTTACGTTTCCCGGTATGCCACTGTGACCGGGATCCCAGCCGAGTCTATCGTTATGCTGTGTGCCAAGAACCTTTAGCTCTTCGCGACAGCAAAAAACAAGCTTTGATTTTATAAGAGTGGGAGAAATCGCTTTTATTACTGCTAAGCTATTTATGAAGAAAGTGACATCAGCATGTGATAGCGTCATCATGGACACCTGTTTTGCAGCGTTTGTAACAGCCAAGATGTCGGCTTGGAAGACACTGCTGTGATTTGGAATTTTGATGGAACTGTTGAGGCTTTCTGAAAAGAAACCTGCACCTGTTCCAACTTGCATTTTAGAGCCGTCGTAATAAATTGATATAGACGTCTCGTTCATATGAGGTGTTTCATTCTCCCAATCCTATTAGGGAAGCTGGTTTAGAAGGATTTTTTAAAGTCCAGGTATGGAGTTATGTAATCCGTGCAGATATTGTTGTCTGCTTATCGTGATAAAATCTGTGCATGTCCTGTTTGGATGGTTTTCCAGACATTACACTGATTAAGCTTAACTGCGATTCTTGAATAGAGATATCAAGGGGTGTGAGATTGAGGATTACTTCCTAGCTCGCGGTTGGTGTAGTTCTCATTGCTCCAGTGACGCAAGTACAGGCTGGTCTTTGTACTTTGGTTAGGGATTTTAAATTGTGCATTTCATGGTAGGCAGTTGTCATTGGTTCGTATTTCTTACCAATAGGCAGACCGGTTAAAGTCATTTCACAAGACGATATGGCCGAATGATTGTCAATCCTTTTTGACCGGCGATTGAAGAACATGTGGTTTCAACGACACGGGGCAGCAATCCCAAGCACCTATTTTGGCTTTTTCCCTTTGTTCGAACATCTAAGCATAATAGTTTCGCTGTAGGTAAAATGAAGTAGAGTTTCCAGATGTTAAATATTTATTTTTTATTTTATCTCAAGAGCTTGACTGTTTTTTTTTTTAATTTGTTTAGACACTTCGAACAAATAGTTTTAAATTTTTCTTGGAGGTTAAAGTTCAAGTTATGAGGCGGGAGTTGTTTCCTTTTGCTGTCACAAAACACATTTACTTTCTCTACATCCCTTGACGACCAATAAACATATACACTTTGTTAAACTTAACTACACAATTCAAAAATCAATTACATACTGCACCTACGAGTATATGTAAGTCACCAAGGAAGAAGGAAACTATGACAAGAACAAAAAAAAAAAAAACAGGGAAGAACTTCTAACCGAGCCAAACTGTAACCATATTTTCAATTTATTTTCATATTCGTCCGAATAAAAAACAAATTTGAAATAAACCATGAACTTCGATAAAAGTTAATATTGGAAAACTTAAGCAACAAGAGTGTGTGAAAGTTTCTCAAGCTAAAATGAGTTTGAGTTCAACAGAGGTGAAAGGAACGACAACGCTCCAGCTCCACCTCCAAAAAGCAACAGCAACCATATAGTTAACAATAAAGAGCTATACCTACGTGTGTAAGGAAAAAAACTTTTCACCAAGAGAATTGCTCTTACTTCAAATTCTATGTTCAACTACTCAACATATCCCGAAGGGTTATGTCGGCAGAGTGTACTGGTTAAAATGTAGTCTTACCCAACATACCCAGATCTAATGCTATAGCAACTCCATTTGAGTTATGTTCATATGGGACTTGAACCTCAGTGCTTTACCAGCTTGTATGTTTGTAGCTAGTGCACTTTTGTGTGAAAAAAACAAAATACTACAACAACAAGTACTGTTCTATCTCCCGCACTGTGCGAACAAAGTTAATCCAAAGTAAAGGAGCAAAAAAACAAGAAAACAAATGTGTCTTCATCTTAACGACTAGCGCAAGGATGCTTATCTCATTTTTATTTTTGTTTTATGTGATTTACTTCGAAAAGAACCCATATCGTAACAAGAGCGTGAAAAAAATAAGCTAACGTATACCTCCAAGGGTAAACTAGACTGACTATACTTTATACTTTGGCTCGACTCGTATCCTTGAATGAAGCACTAGAGTGTGTAAACATGATTTCGCGTGTTTTGAAGGCTAGATGAAAACTATGTCGTTCCCGAAAGGGAAGAATGATGCGTTGCGTTGAGAGGTAATAAAACAAAATTCGGATCAAGCTGCATGAAATTTGCCGTAACTTCTTCAGTAATCACACAAGTTGGTGTTATTTCAAGTTTAAGGATTTCTGTTTTTTAATTGGCAAATCAAAAAGTTTTATAAAAGTTGTGCTTAACTGGGGCGGAATGAAATGCGGTTTATTTTACAAAAAAAAAATTAGAAGTAGAGTGTGGGCTCACAAGAGAGCTCGATGGCAAAGGCAATTCAAATTTATATTTTTGTGGTTGTGGGTGTACCATAGGGATAGTTAAAGTTATGCCTTCATATAGAAAAACCCAGACAACTTTCAAACGTGACACTGATGATTGGGGAAAAATGGGCCTTAGAATTGTGTCTGGCTTATCAGTTCGTCTGGTGGGCGTACCCCACGGGCAGATCTCTAGTGTGAAGCAGATAAGTGGGACAGTTTAAGTTTTATCGAGATGCCGGGGCATAGAGAAATTTTATGAAACTGCAAAGTAGATTAACTCGCAAGAAATGGAATACTTCTGACCTTCTCACAGATAACGTAGAGTATCGTCATATCAATCGCTACATACAAACTCTTTCATAAACAATACGCATACAAGAAAACTAATCTGAGATGGTCAAGCAATTTTACGTGTAACGCAACTAAACAGATCTAGCCCAAGCTAGATCTTAAGCGGTCGAATGGCTTGATCTCTCTCAACAGAAAACACATTAGTTCGACGATAGATGTCATTAAAAGACACTGTCTTATTGGAAGACATGCCGCAAGACTAGGAGTCGCCTCAAACGATTTTTGCAGAGACTGTATGGACGAGATTGAGGAGGAGACATTCTTAACCTTCTCTGTTCATGCCGCTTTAGCTCACAAACGTAGGATACACCTAATTTCGTGTTTTTTAATGACCCTACTGATCTCTGATCTTATTCACATCGACGCCCTGCGTCTCTCCCGCTTCATTGTAAGCTCAAAATGGTTCCATTTGGATGATGATACATTAGATCCATCGTGGTATCACAATGGGCCCAACGGGCCTAAGTTGACAGGCACTTTAACCTTACATAACCTAACCTAACCTGAGATCTCGATGCTCGTAACGCCGAAAACGGAAAAGATGTTGAAGGAGTATTATTTTGTCTAATATGTTCTTTTAGCCTGGTTTGTAGAGCCTTTGGGTACTTCTGCAAAATCATTGGATTTCTGCGTCTCAAAGAAACGTTGTGACTGTCAGCTAGCTGAAACTGCCTACAAATACTATATAACAGGACTATGCGGTTAATAATACAAATTTTTGGTCTATTTGTGGTCACATGATCTCTCCTGCTTTATCATCATAAAATGAACCTGGGAACATCTCTTCTTTCAAATAAGTGTCTGGTCATAGACAGCACAAGTATCCCGTCCATTCAAGGCCCAACCTCAGGATGACGTCTTTCTCTTGTCACTCCTCATTCGTAAGTGTCCTTGATCATATCATGAACCTACAAGACTCGGAAACTCTTGTTGTGTGACTGCCACTCTTATGAAACATTTTCGAAATCAACCAGCGATACAGTTAAAATTTTTAAGGGAATTATTAAGTTTTCCATAAGGATCTTTACTCACTTTATCATCCGACGTTTTCGCACGTGTAATAAATCTTACATTTAATTTAATTTAATTCCGGAACTATAAATCTTAACTTCAATTAAATCTTCTGAAGTGAGTGAGATTAGGCCCTTCTCTTACAATTTTATTCATATCTCAACACTATCTCTTCATTTCATGCAATTCACCCTGCGCCTAATCGCATAAGCAGTCAATAATGTGACGAAATAATTTTTACGTCAGTACTGCTTCGGTTAAAATGAAGAAGTGATATCGTTTTGCGCATTTTTCTCAGCCATACTTTGTGGAGAAAATGAGAAGAAATTAAACCTACAATTTTTTGCCGATTCCGAATGGCTGATAGAGAAAGTGCTTTTCATGGCATGAAATTATGGAAAAAAGCCAATTCTTCACAAAATTCGATTACTTATTAAAAATTGTTTCCTTGATGTTTTTGTGATTTGAACCTCGTACTTCTCACGTAACAGGCAGACACGCTAACAATTATGCCACTGGCATCAGGAGGAACCTTGTTCGGTAATATTTTTTTCTGATATTTGTAGAAGCGGCAAGAGACGTGTTGCCGCATCAGAAGGAGTCTAAGTTAGTGGCTTTCTAAACTTCAACATCTCGTACTGGAAATCTGATTGAAGAAAAGCAAAGCAGTTTCAGAGGATGTGATCTGATATATCATCTTTTTCTCCACAGTTTCTTCAGAGTTTTAACATTTTGGGAAAGACAAAACAAACAAGTCTAAGCAGTCCATCCAGCAAAAAGATAGGAAGAGTATGGCCCATTTATATGGAATTTATTGGGGGCCATTTTTAAAGTCACATTTTCACATTCTACGGTGGTCGGAGGTATTCCCTTTTCGTTCGTTGTCTTAATAACATATGCATCGTGACTGAAAAAGCTCGCATAGAAAGCACTTGTCCCGGTCCTCTGAAAAACATGATCTGTAGTTCTTAGCTGGCAAGTTCGTATGTTGTGTGAATTCCTATGAATATAAAACTCAATAAGTTCTATCTTCCAACTGATTTCAAGCAGATCTTGCGTTTTTGCACCAATTGCAAGTATTCAAAAGATTGCGAATTGGATTCGCTACCACTTCAGACGTAGATACTGTGATGTGCTTTTTTCTCTAGAGCTGGGGTATGCTCGTCGGGTCCAGGGTCGACCAAAGAAAACACGTAAAACTTCGGTTATGAAGAAGGTCCAATCCTTTTATTTGACTTAAAACTAACCTAATATAATATTCATCAATTCTTATCACTAATTCTGGTGGTGGTTCCAACGCTGGTAGATCCTTACTCCTATGCTGGTAAAACGGTCCTTGAGTATGAGTTTCTTTAATCGCTGGTATCGACAGGAAAAGTCTTGGCATCAAAAGGAAAACTCCTGGCATCAACAGGAATAATCCTGGCATCAACACTAAAGATACTGGCATCAACAGTCAAACGCTGGCATCAACAGGAAGAATCCTGGCATCAACAGGAATAATCCTGGCATCAACAGTAAAAATACTGGCATCAACAGTCAAACGCTGGCATCAACAGGAAGAATCATGGCATCAACAGGAATAATCCTGGCATCAACAGTAAAAATACTGGCATCAACGGCTTATAGCCGGCAAAATAAAACCCAAAAGTCCTTAAAGGGCTAGTGGGGGGATTTATGCTAGGAACTCCAAGGAGACCTTGCGTAAAAATTGGGAATCTCTGGATACACTACGTACCCCTGGTTTTCCTCTAGTGGAAGTAGCCTGCACACGAGATTGGTACTTTTCAACACGGGCTGGCTTTTGTCTTCTCGTATTTTCTTAGGGTGCCTTATAAAGTTTTCTGCAATCAGTGAGTGTGAGCTCTATGGCGCGAATGAAAAATATCATATGAAAACAATAGTATGTATATTGGTCGGCGGTAGGGTGTGTATTTGTAACTTCGTTACATTCCCCCTTTCTTCGGCAGACGAGTAACTTACTCGTCGAACTATATCTATATAGCTTTGTTGGTTTGTTTGTGTGTTTCTTTTCTCCTTTTTTTTATCATAAAAAAAAAATTTTCTCGTTAATAAAAAAAATTCATTAACTTAAGCCTAATCATTTTAACACTTCGTTAATTCTCGGTGGGGTACTTCACCGCTTTGGTCAAGTTACCAAATTTCATGGTTGCCCGTCCTGGTTTACGGATGCTGACTGTCACCCTTCCATAGGAGCGATGAAACACAAAAGTCTGCCTTCTGAACTTTGGGTTATAGTTTCGGTGGGTGGTTACATCTATGTTATTGAAGGGGTCTTCAGGCACTGTTTCTAACCTTCTCCCGGTGGTCTGAGTTGGAGCCGCTGCAGTCGTGGTCACCTCAGTGCGGGAATTGGCAAATCTCACTTGGCGTGAGGTGCTAGACTGTTCTATTAGTCTCGGCTGTTGTTGGTGCTGGGGCATGGGTATTGGCACGAAATAATGGTCTTCTCTAAGCTTTTGGGCTGCGGTTTCCCTCTGTCCTCGGATGGCTGCCATCTTTGCTCGTGGGCTGATAGTAGGCCTAATTGTGATCAACTCCGTGATTTCGACTGGCGGTCGCTTGCGGTTGACTGGTTTCGGGGTGTCTACGGCAGGGGTCTTCAATCGCCTTTACTACGGCAGATTTCATTTTTGAAGTTGTCGCCTTCACTAGCTTGTACTCTTTATCAGAGTTGCGGTATTCGGTTTCGGCTACGGACGGTAGGAGTGGTATATCACCGACTGTTATCTGGAACTTGATCTTCCGCAGAAAGTCCATACCGAGAATAACATCTTCTGCCAACTGCGGTAAATATGTGACCTCCCCGGATACTGGTAAGTTAACGAGTTCAACCTCAATGTGATAACTCTCTCGTGCTTTTACTGGGCTTCCATTTGCCATTTGAACAGTGTGCTCTTGTAATCGGACGGGTGTCTTAAGTCGGAGTAGGATTTCTCTTATCTGGGAGCTGATCAATGATTTCGTTGCTCCAGTGTCAACGAGTGCTTTGAACGGTTTTCCTCCTACTGAGATCGGCAGGAAAAGTCTCGGATCCTTTTCTGATTCATTTTGTGTTTCTCGGCGGTCATTTTGGATTGTTTCGGGGTAGATCGGAATGTTGTCTATGGTACATTCTTTTTGTTGAGCTGACTGTGATGGCTCTCTCAGCCTTGAGTCCGTCACAGTCTTTAGTTGCCTTTTGGATAACATTGCAGACGTTTTGTGCTGGTGACATGGGCAGTCTTTTGTTAATCTGCCATTCTCTCCACAGAAGGAACAAAACAAGCGGAACGGCCTATGGCAGTTAGCTTTGTTATGTCCTCTTTGTTTGCAATTCCAGCAATGGGTTTCTCGGTCGTAAGGAGCTGGTAGGGCTTGGCGAAACGGTTCAGCGGTTCTAGGATGGGGATGTCTGGGATCTGGTTGTGTCCAGCGAATAGGAGCAGATGATGTCGGAGTAATAGGTGGTCGGGAGTTTCGATCATCATTCCGTATCGCCTCAAACTCTTCTCCTAGATCTAGTAACTCTTCCATAGATTTGAAGTCTCCTCGCCTGATATAATATTTATATTCAGAGCGCAGGCCTTCGTATATCCGTTCTAGGCTTCCGTCAATGCTCATGGTGGGGTGTTGGCGAATCAGGTATTGTGTGGATCTTATATAGTCCTTTACCTTTTCTCGAGGACCTTGCTTTTTCCGCAAAATGTCGTCCTCTAGTTTGTACATGTACCTTGCTGGTAAGAAATAATGTAAGAACGTGTCACGGAATCCTGACCATGTCTGGAAACGGTCTCGATAAATCCGTAACCATTCTAACGCCGTTCCTCGGAAAATTTCAGGTAAGGTTTTTATCATATGGTTCCGCGGTATAACGTAGCAATCTGCGAGCTCTTCTATGCGTTCCATAAACTCTAATGGGTCGCCGGATCCATCGAACTTAAGTCCCCATTTTCGGACCACATTCATAACCTCTGCTTCATAGCTGAAGTTGAGTCTTGGAGTGCGTGTCGGCTCTGTCAAAGAATGTTGATGACTGAAACTTGGCTCCACGAGTGTTCTCACTTCTGGAACGTTTGGAACATCAGTTTGGTCTTTAGGAGTATCGTCTTCACTGGAACTCATATTTTTGGTTTGGTGACGTGTTCGGTAATCGGTTAATCGTACTGGTGAATGTTGTTCAATCTGGTATTCCGGAATCTGGTAACTGGAATGGACTTCTTAATGAAGTCCCTGCTCGGGCGCCAATTTGTGATGTGCTTTTTTCTCTAGAGCTGGGGTATGCTCGTCGGGTCCAGGGTCGACCAAAGAAAACACGTAAGACTTCGGTTATGAAGAAGGTCCAATCCTTTTATTTGACTTAAAACTAACCTAATATAATATTCATCAATTCTTATCACTAATTCTGGTGGTGGTTCCAACGCTGGTAGATCCTTACTCCTATGCTGGTAAAACGGTCCTTGAGTATGAGTTTCTTTAATCGTTGGTATCGACAGGAAAAGTCCTGGCATCAAAAGGAAAACTCCTGGCATCAACAGGAATAATCCTGGCATCAACACTAAAGATACTGGCATCAACAGTCAAACGCTGGCATCAACAGGAAGAATCCTGGCATCAACAGGAATAATCCTGGCATCAACAGTAAAAATACTGGCATCAACAGTCAAACGCTGGCATCAACAGGAAGAATCATGGCATCAACAGGAATAATCCTGGCATCAACAGTAAAAATACTGGCATCAACAGTCAAACGCATCAACAGGAATAATCCTGGCATCAACAGTAAAAATACTGGCATCAACAGTCAAACGCTGGCATCAACAGGAAGAATCATGGCATCAACAGGAATAATCCTGGCATCAACAGTAAAAATACTGGCATCAACAGTCAAACGCTGGCATCAACAGGAAGAATCATGGCATCAACAGGAATAATCCTGGCATCAACAGTAAAGATACTGGCATCAACAGTCAAACGCTGGCATCAACAGGAAGAATCCTGGCATCAACAGGAATAATCCTGGCATCAACAGTAAAAATACTGGCATCAACAGGAAAAGTCCTGGCATCAACAGGAATAATCCTGGCATCAACAGTAAAGATACTGGCATCAACAGTCAAACGCTGGCATCAACAGGAAGAATCCTGGCATCAACAGGAATAATCCTGGCATCAACAGTAAAAATACTGGCATCAACGGCTTATAGCCGGCAAAATAAAACCCAAAAGTCCTTAAGAGGCTAGTGGGGGGATTTATGCTAGGAACTCCAAGGAGACCTTGCGCAAAAATTGGGAATCTCTGGATACACTACGTACCCCTGGTTTTCCTCTAGTGGAAGTAGCCTGCACACGAGATTGGTACTTTTCAACACGGGCTGGCTTCTGTCTTCTCGTATTTTCTTAGGGTGCCTTATAAAGTTTTCTGCAATCAGTGAGTGTGATCTCTATGGCGCGAATGAAAAATATCATATGAAAACAATAGTATGTATATTGGTCGGCGGTAGGGTGTGTATTTGTTACTTCGTTACAATACTTGGGCCCCCTAACTACTTATTGTAACGTAGCCCTTCACCTTATACCGAAGTTGCTTAAAGACAAAAATTGTTTTCCTACCTCCAAAAATTAAGTGGATTGCACATAATTTTATAACAGAGTAGTGGTGCCCGTGGCGTGATGGTTAACATTTTTACCTGTTACGCTCGAGTTTGAATCCCAAAGAAACCAAAAACTGTTTTCCACCTCCCATAATAATTTCATTGCCATGACAAACATTTTCTCGATTAGCCGTTCGGAATCAGCAGAAAATTGTAGGTCCCCTTCATTCTCTCACCATGCCTTGGTTATGAGAAATGCGATAGGCCCCGGGGCGCCCCGCCCTGTGGTGCCACACCGTGTGTTTATTTTATTTGATATATAATAAATAGATATTCGGACCTAGCAAGGTATCCGTTTAGAGCGGAGAATTGTCCGCAACGTCGAACGAAATCGGAAAACAAGTACATTAAGCTGTCAGAAATTTGCCAAATAAAACACTGGATCGCACTTGAACGCTGAATTAGGATGATTTCGGAGGCAATACTTACTAACCCAGTGCTGTAGGATTTAGTAAAGATAAGATCGTGATGCACATTGCGCAGACTTTTGAAGGTGGAACTATTGCGCTTGAGTTAAAGAAAAATAACAAAAACTTTAATGAAACAACTGGTTTCAGTTCGATCTTTAAAGCAGTAAAAGGAGATATGTTGGAGAAAATGAAGAACTCTTTCGCCCAGTTTCCAATCAAAAGAAGGAGTATCGGGATAAACGCTGTGTTGAGATTAATATATTTGTTTTATATAAAAAAACTTTGAGGGTCACTAGCAAAGCTACTTTGTCTCACACAGATAACCCAAAAGGTCTGGAAGAGTTCGATAATTTAATTTGTGATGAACATAAAGAACAAAAAAATTTGTAATAGCATCACCACCTTAGTGTAAGTAATACGAAATGCAGCATAACTTCTTCCTTTTCTCAACTTCTTTGCAAAACCAATCAAGCATTGCATGACATTCCTCTTTCGTCTGACTGCTAACTGAAGTAGCCAGGACATTTTGTAATGATGTTGCAGTTGGACAAAACACACCACTAAGGACTCTTCTTCTGATATTTAATTGAAAATTTTCATTTAAAACCAAAAACAAACTACCTGAGCATAGTTGGAGTACCTATTAGAAAGCATTCATAGTTACCATCATCATCCTCATCATCAACATCAAAAGTGAAACCTTCTTTGGCTTAGGTCATGGCAATTTGCAGACTGTACGAGATGCCAAAGTAAATGAATTTTCTCTGGTGACTTGTTTTGTCGTTGTTTAGCAATTAATGCATCATTTCCGCTTTCAATTTTCTCTTTTCCTCTCTGTTGGCGAAATCATATCGAGCGAAGTTGTCAAGCTGAAAACGATTTTTGTAGTCAGTATTTGCTTCATTTTTTTTTTTTTTTTGCGTGCTGCGGAACTTTATTTAAGGAAAATTAATTCGGTTGCTGGTGACAAGCAGCCCAAACTCATAATGATGGTAATTTTGGTTGCGTATCATAATTTTAATGGCTTTATATATATTACAGAGTTTTTGAACGACAGAAGGATGAAGGGGAAGCCGCAGTTAAGTGATATTCCACAAGAAAAACCTTTTGTTGACATATGAACCGAAAGTAGGTGAATGTTTTTGTGTGGCGCAGTAGGTAGTGGTATATATGACTTTTAATGCGTATGAAATTTGATAAAAAAGAAGGGTGGAAAAATAAAAAAAAAAATAAGAAAAGCTACCACCATTAACATTCAAACTTTTTAACTAACTAGACAACGATGTCAGGACTTTTATTGCTTGAAAATGAAATTAATTTTCATAACTTTGTCGGTTAACTTTTAGCGATGTATAGGGTGAATGGGGGGAGAGTTTTCAAAGTCAAGCAATTGAAGGGCTTATTTATACCTTTCTGAATTAAATTAATTGGGTTATCATTGAGAAGGAGATTTTACTCAGTCTGTTATGATTGCCACATTTTGCATGACTCCGCTAGAAGAGGTACCTATAGAAGAAATGGAATTGAAGCGTAGCAATGTTTAGATCCATGCTATCAAAGAAAAAATGTTTTTTTCTGCATCAAAACGTCCTTTTCGAGCAGACGTTGAATAAATCAGTCATCTCGAACCCTGTCTGCAAAATAAACTTGCCAGACAATTAAATTTGATTCCATGGCAAATTAAAGTGCAATAAGACCATGCTTTTACTTTTTCGTTATTGTAAAACTCTACGGAAGAGTACATTTTTACAGTGCATTAAATTGCGTCAGTTTGTCCAGTTTTCCTGTAATACATAAGTAACTAATTTGATGGACTGGACTGATGGACACAAAAGAGATAAGCAGTCCTAGCATTTATCAAAGCCAGAGTTATTGACTACATTTGTGCAGTATGTCCTTTCGGTATGAATTCACCATTCAAAGAAAGCTTAGGGACCCGTTGTCAACAACATTTTGTAAAGCAAGCTCCTCGACTCGCCATTTTTATTTTTATATGCGTCCACGCCTCCTCAAAAGCGAATTGCCGTTGTTTTAGGGATTGTTGCTGAGGGCTGCTACCAAAAGCATGTTAGCAGAACATCGGACTTGGTTGTGAAGTTGTCTTTTGTGATTTTACGTCTAGCCTGAACGAGAATGCCCGGAAAATGGTCTCAAATAGGTTTTCTGAAAGCCTGAATCTATAGTTGTAAATAATAATTGAGGCTTAATATTAAAGGCACATGATGCCACCGATCTCAATCCACCCTGGGGACGAGTAGCAGTAGGTACTTCTACAGTATTCCTTTTGAACCTGGAAAGCAGCTATCATTGACTCGGATCACTAGCTTGCTGTTGCCAAAACAAAAAGAGAGCTTATCCGATTACAACCGTGCAGAAGAAATATAGAGAAATGATTTACGTCGGAAATCAAATCGAATGGCCTACTTCCTGCCCACAACTGTACCCTGCCAGCATCAAGTGTCGAAAACAAATCTTCAGAACCGCACCCTTTGCGGGCCTCACTTCGCCATCAAAACGAAATCCGTGGTAAGAATATCGTCAATAGACAAATGCAGCCAAACAACAAAAGTGCCAGGCATATGAGGCACTCTTTTCTTTTTATTCCATTTATCATTTTGTTCTCATGAAAATAAAAAATCTTGTCCTTTTGAAGGCTATCATGGACGACTTTGAAATTGATAAACAGTTGGAGTCTATCGATTAGCAGCTTTTGGGACTTAATTTGAAGGTGCGTGAGGATGGTGGACTAAACATGTTGGTAGCCGTAGAGAAAAAGGCATAATAAAAGACATTTAAAGGACATAAACTTATTTAGTTACTAGCTGACCCCCTTGGCGTTATTCGGCTCCTACGCCTACGGTGATCGAATTTAGTAAATTAAGTAAAGAAGTTTCTAAAACTTTCGTTCAAGTGGGGAAAATGGGATGAAATATAGTCTATGTTACTCAGGGAAAATGAAGTGCCCTTGCAGTCAAAGAATTTATATAAGAGTGGGACTAGCGTATCAGCCCTGAATCATTTGCCACTTGGAAGTTTGCAGAGTCGTTACCTGAAATACAGGTTATAGAAATCCCGCGTTGGGTTGAATATTCCCCCACTGTGGAGATTCAGTTTCATGGTTTCTGTGACTCATCCGAGAAAGCATATGCGGCAGCGCTTTATCTACGCGCAAGTCACCCTAATGGAGAAGCAGCCTCCTACTTGATGTGTGCGAAGTCCAAAGTTGCTCCTTTAAAGTCGGTCTCTTTACCGCGTCTTGAGCTGTGTGGAGAACTTTTGCTTTCAAAAATGATCAAATTTTACTTACCCAATTTTCCAGTCCATGCATATCAAATCTTTTTAGGGACGGACTCATCCATAGTTTTGGCCTGGCTCAAAAACCTCCGTGCGTTTGGAAAACCTTTGTTGCAAACCGTACCAGTGAAATACAAGACAATGTCGGCAACGCAGTATGGATGCACGTCAGATCTGCCGAAAATACCGCGGACTTGGCCACTCGAGATGTAATGCCTTCCGATCTGAAGCTGAATCGTATGTGGCGGCGGGGCCCATAATGGCTCTGTGAACCAGCCTCTCAATGGCCGGCGGCATTACCAGACGCTCCACGTACTGAAGATCTCGAACGGAAAGAGGTTTCCTCGTTGGTGATCCAGCCAATTTTTCAGAGTCCGTTAGTGGGACTGACAGACATTTCTCTCCACCACTCTGAACAAAACACCAACCCATTGGTAGTTCAACAAGATCCGGAAGATTTTTTTGACCGTTTTTCGACTTTATCCTGCGCTATGCGCGTATTGTGCTATGTTTTTCGCCTCTTCGGGTCTATCTCAAAGCAACAACCCAGCAAATGCAGGCCTCGGGACATCTCGCAACCAGAAAAGGAGTTTGTGAAAATTCGTCTTATCCGATTGGCTCAAAAGAAGCTCACTTTTCTACAGAATATTCTCTGCTTGCAGCTAGCAATCCAGTTTCAAAGAAAAGTTCTATTTTGTTCTTTAATCCATTTTTGGATTCAAACAAGCTTCTTAGAGTCAATGGATGACTCTCGAACTCAGACATTTCGCACAAATGTGGAAATTATAGTGCTTTCTAAGTTCCCGGTTATGTTGCCGTTCTCGTCGTGAAATACTCTTGAACTGAAAGAATATATAAAATGGGACCTCAGTTCTAAGTTCCCGGTTATCACGGTCTTGTTTCCGTTTCCGAAAGAATGTGGGGAGGAAATATAGGCCATTTCTTAGGTTCTAGATCAGAATGTTCTAAATTTCATTCAGATCGGCTGAGTAGTTTTGGGAATCGGTCAAGCGGTTTCCTAGTTCCCGTCAGAAAATGGGGTTGAAATATACATGAAAACCTTTCTCTTGGATCGCTCTATCCATTAAAAAAAAAACCGCATTCAAATCCGTTGGGTAGTTTTAAAGATATAACCATACACACGAACAGCGGGAAGCTAATTTGTGTTATACAATGTAATGATGGCAGTTCATGTCCCGTTCTTTCAGGTGGAGTAAATTGAGCTTAGTGAAATACTTTAGTTTCAAAATTTTCACAGACATACTATTATTACCAAAATGCACTTAGCTCTGACCTATTTTCTCTGTATCGTCCTCTTTACGCTGCGACGGCCTCCTCCCTACTCCGTAACACGCTCCTTACTCTGTAACGCCCTTCTTGCCCTGTAATGCCCTCCTTACTCCAAAACGCTTCCATTGCTCTATATGACTCTGTATCGCTAATACTTATCTCTAATACTTTTGCTACTTTCTAACGCTATTGTTACTCTGCCTCACTAAATGTCCTCGTTACTATGCAAGGTCTTCTTATCTGTAAAGCTTTCCTTATTCTGTAACGCCTACATCATTCTAATGTCCTTGTTACTTTGTTGCGCCGTCTTTGCTCTGTAACGTCCCTAGCAACAATGTTGCTCCCGTTACTCTGTAACGCTCCCGTAGCTCTGTAACCTCTTTTTCACTCTCTTACACCCTTTTCACTCTGTCAAGCTTTCATTCCTTAACGGTAGGGCGACCATGATGCAGTGGTAGAGTGTTGAGTAAATATGCCATATGCGTCTGTTCAGGGCACCTACTTTTCTTTCATCTGAAACCGTCCTTGAGGTTAAATGTGAAATCGCAGCCACCTTACTTCTATCTACTAAATAAAATAAATAGATAGGGTGGCGGTGCCCCACCCTTGCCTTGTGAGGTGTGATGGAGTGGAGGGGACCGACAATTTACTGACGATTCCAAGCGCCTAATCGAGCAAGTGCTTTTCATGGCAATGAATTAAATATCGCAGGACTTGCCAATTTCTCGCAAAAGGCGATACCCGTGGAAAACCATTTTTGGCTTCTATTGGGATTTGGGACTCGATCCACGAACCTGCCACAATCATACCACGAAGGCTCTACACAATGAACTGGCAGTCAGATCTGAGTGCCCCAGATTAGCAGATTAGAATGATTTGATTTCGCACAAAAAATTTTCTAGGATGGATAACTGATGTTCAATATGACAGTTAATCAAAAGTTAAGTATGTCGTCTGATTCGCTGACTGAGTCGGTAACGCTCTCAGATGATGAAACTTTTCGTATTAATTGAAATAAAGTGTATGGTGAACTCATCTCTTTTTAACGAAAAGCACCTTCCTTTTTCAATGTCATGAACTTTACTTTTGTAATCAACAAAAACTTTCGCGCTACTCACAGAAAAGGTGTTTCGTCTTAATCCCAAATTTCAGCTTTAGCAGTTTTCAAAGAATAAAAGTCCAATTAATGGTTTCGACACATAATATATTCACACCCATATCAGTGAAAATAATTTCCAAACATGGAAATTTCCGGAAGCACTTCATGCGAACTATAAATTTTTATAAGCAAAACTTTTGGGCATCACAAGCGCTCTTCGCACCTGATGCTAAATATCTTCTGAGTATCTCCTCTGGCTTACTAAGTGCTCAAACAAAAGCTCCTCGGATAAAAAGCAACCAAAAAAATGAAAAAAGAAAAAATTAAACAAAAAAGAAACAAAGAACATCACCAAGAGCTTATAAATGTTCAGAGGTGTGAGTGCATATGTTCGAACAAGTATCTAATGGATAAATGAGTACTTTGCACTTGGCCGCACCATCACACCCCAGACCAACAGAAAGAAGTCTACGTTGAAGTTAAGACCATTCTGCTTCAGAAGAAGTTTCTTTGACTTTTCAGATAGTTTTTCCGGTATTTTCAGTTCTCCCTGCGAGAGGGCTTTTCTATTTCATTTTTTGTTTATCGCCGCCTCCCGCACGTCTTAGTGTTCGTGGTGTGCAGCAATGCATTGCAGCTCTGTGCACAAGAAATGCTCGAATCTATTTTCTTTTCTTTTCGCTCTTTTTCCCATTTGCAGACTTTAAATTTAACACGAAACTGCTTTTAGGATAGTTTAACAATTTATTATTTTCCGTTATAGTTGTTTTGTTCCTTTTTTTTTCTTATGATTCTTGTTTTTCATTTTTCAATGGGAATGTTCGACGCTCAGTCGCGAGGGAAGCAGAGCTGGAAGTTGTGCAATGTATGAAGCTCCCACTGCAGTAATGCTCGCTCAATTTGTTCCATTAATTGGAAATGCAATGCAAGGGAGACCACTGAACATTCGTGTTCTAGGAAGAAAGAAAAAAATGAAGAAAAACAAAGCACAGCGGTATGAACCGAGAAGTGCAACAATTTTGTGGTTGAGACTTGAGTGGTGTAAAACTCATCCCTTGGGTGGAACAGCGAAATGAATTTTAAAAGAAGGATCTTAACCGATTTCAATGAGTGCTCACATAAAAATTAAATAATGGAAACGAGGGGTTGAACATCATCCGATTTCAAAATCTGTGTCAGTGTAATACTTGCTGGAGGGCAAACACTGTGTTGGGTATTAATTAACTCTTCCTTTAGAGTGAATCTTTTTCAATGAACAAAAGCGAAGGAATGGAGGGAAAGGACATCTTCCTTTTATGCACACTACATGCGTCCCAGCGGTAGCGGTAGAGAGATTTCGATTAACTACTTTTATTTTTTGAGTTTCAAAGAGTTTGGGGGTAGGGTAATAGCGGGTAAGGGGATAGGAACTGTGTGTACAGTAGGAACAGTACCTCAACCCAGTTGAAATTCCGAATTGGAGAGATACATTTACCTGCGGATGCTTGTTGGATAGGCCCCAGATTATAGGTCAACTGAAGTAAGTAAATAAACGGAAGGGAGTAATTGACGAAGTCGGAGATAATTTAATCAACTTGGCTTTTCTGCTCTTTTCATTTCTTGTAGGACAAACACTTTTCAGTAAAAGCGCTAAATAAATAAATAAATAAAGTGGGATATGGAAGCCCTGGTGCCTAAGCCTTTTCAAGGACATTCAAATTTATGCTGATTCAAAACGACTAAGTTAGAATTCGCTTTTCATGACAGTGTTCAATTATTCTTGGATGACCTGCCAAATTCGTTTGATACCCGTGAAAACTCGTTTTTAATGTTTCTTAACTAACCTCCCACGTAACAGGCAGACATGCTAACCATGGACACCAAACTATAGCCATGTTTCTAGCTCATGCCGCTTGTGCTCCAATCCGACTTTTCACATGATTTTCCACCAGATACTATATGGTTTCTTGAAAAGGTCTACAACCACTTAATGGATTCTGACATACAGCACACCCAGGATGATGAACTTACAAATCACATATACGATGTATATTACGATGATAGAAGTCATCAACCCAATGCGAAAGAAAATATTGCATAAATGCACGATGTCTTGCTCCCCATCGTCATCAACACACAGCCATGTTGAATAACAATTCCAATAAATAAAAACTAAACCCTGCGAAGCACATCTTTCCTACAAATACGTGCTTCAGCTTCATCAACACTAGCTAACGCCATTTTGTAATGAACGACTGCAATAAAACACAAATTGCATTGCGCTCAAATTAAAATTCATGAAGTATTGCATTCCAGAAGCTTGATGTCAACGCAAACGCATCTTACAAATGTGGTGTTGTAAGCTGGTCATGTTGCTGCTCTGGATGGCTTTTTGATTCATGACAACACTTAATGCCCGAACATCCTTCAAAACACACTTAGCAGGGCATTCTCTTCTCATGGCCGTCGCTGTCGTTATTCGTAGACAGTTTAGCTGGCAAACAAAACTTTTTAGCTTTTATCTAAAACTTTTCGTTTTTTATTTAATCATTTTTGTTTTGATGAACCGAATGAGGATGGAAAGGAACTCAAATCAGAACCAGACAGCTTTTCCTTAATTTCACATTTAGTTAGACATCAGTCTGGCGCATTTGAAAACTAGAAATGCAAAATAATGTTGCTCTTTTTTGTGTTAAGTGTTTGCAAAACTTTCCCATAGAGGGTTAATTTGTGAGCTAATTAAATACCTATGTCAATAGTGTCGTCACA
This sequence comes from Melanostoma scalare, assembly GCA_949752695.1. Lineage (NCBI taxonomy): Eukaryota > Metazoa > Arthropoda > Insecta > Diptera > Syrphidae > Melanostoma > Melanostoma scalare. The sequence continues at coordinate 197,753,450 of OX456985.1, forward strand.
CAATGGGTTAGGAATGAGCTTTTGTGTGAGAGTTTTTTTAAAATGGTGGCAGGGGAAGAGTTATAAGAGTTTTAATTTATATAGAACAGGGTCTGGTCTTCTTTGTTGAAAAAAGAACTACTTTTCAAAAAGCTGTATACATTAAAAAAGCAATTCGTGGTGCCCGTGGTTGAATGGTTACCATGTCCGCATTTTACGTGGGTTCGAGTCCCAACAAAAAACAAAAATTCCAAGGGTATCGCTTTTCTCGAGGAATGGGATAATAATTTCACTGCCACGAAAAGCACTTTCTCGATTAACCGTTCAAAATCGGCAAAACATTTTACATCCCATCAATTTCTCCTAAGGTATGGTTGTGGTAAATGTGCTGGGACCCGGGGCTACCCGCTTTGTTACACCATTCTATTTTCATTTATGCTTAGATCGTCTGTAATTTATGAGAGAAATAAACCACGTGAAGAGGAGGATATAGAAGTAAACACACAGGTTAGAGGGCTTGAAAAACAAATGCCAATAAGATCATGACCAATGAGTCAGAAAAACAAAAGCTGACTTGTCAGCAGTTTGATAATGCTGGCTTGGGTATTAAGGTACAATGCTTATGAATAGAACAGTGATCGTGGAAAGCATGTTACAACAGGAGTGAATGAAGAGTGCAACGTGGCTTTGAATGCTTATTGACTCTCTACTTGAAACACTCAATGGATCTATCGTACACGCTGAAGTATCTGCCGACGACGTCGCAGTGGGGAGTGCTCTCTGTGGGATCCAGTCTTGTTTGTTTCAGACCACAGGCTTCGCTAAATTTTATTCAAAGCTGGAACTTGTAGAACCAGCGTCACAGATGATTGCTTTTCCAGAATCCAAACCAGCGTTTGATTTACCGGGGTCCTCAGTGAGGACTTCAATAAACCATTGGATCTGCCAAGAGCAAAACAGTGCAACGAGGCAGTTCTCTTTTGCCAAACATTTAAACGTTCTTGGCTTGAGTGTCTGCAAAACAGTCTATCGTGGTACACCAGCCGTAATCAGCCGTCATTTGCACATTTCTACGATATTTCATGTCTTTGATGTCCTAATCGAACCGTTCTTCTAGTTCTTCATTAAATGAACCTTAATTCTCGAGGAATTTGTTTAAAACGGTAGAGGTAATTAGCTTATATTAAATCCTTTTATGAACTTACTCCAATTTTAGCACTAGGATAAGCTAGGTTTCAGTGGTTGTCAGGCACGAATCTGACACACTTAGACTTATAATAATTGGTCCTGTAACCGCCATACACGCGTATAAAGTTCAAGCATACTAAAGTACTAATGTAAGAAACCGACAATTGACAGTGGTTCTTCGTAGTGAACGGACGTACTATTTTAAAGCCTAAAAAAAACATTCTTCGTACAATTAAATTGTTATTCTAAGAACTCGTTGTTCATATTCGGTTCCACAGGTCCACGATAAAATATGCGAGGGAGTGTTTCAAGGAACTAAATTATTTTGAGCTTTCGATGAAACGGTGGAGGCATTGAATGCCTTCGTTTATTAGATCACTTGGATCGTCGAGGAAAAAATTTCCTTGGTGAAGTTTAGCACTAGGTCTTGGTAGTTTTTCCGACTCAAAGAGTTATTTACTCTGTTGACGGAAGATAACTAAGCTGCAGATTCTAAGTCGTTCATTGAATCCACGAAATTCTACAACTATATTTTGCTAACAATGCAGCCATCATAAGCTTGAAACTTAAATCGCTAAAAAAATGAGTTTTTCGCACCCTTAGAATGAAAGTGACCTAACTCAAAATTTCAGTTTTGTTCTAATTTCGCTGCTCTACCACTTTGCTGCTCAGTACGTGGTCGTGTACGTAGAATGAAAAAAGACCTAAATAAAAATTGCATTTGTGAGAAATGAGCAATGTTCAAAAAAGTGTGTAGTGTGTCAAGCAACTTTATTGCGATATCATAAATTACAGGAAATTTGATTTAGGTCACTTTCATTCTAAAGGTGCGTTTTGTTTTGAACGTTTTCTGATTTAAATATGCGTATTCCGGAGAATTCTAATGTCAGCAGCGGCGTAGTCCAAGAGCGGATCACTAAAGTGTAGCGAATAAATTAACTACTTTAACTACTACTCTTTCTAAAATTCGTTCAATCACTGGCTTGTGGTTAGTGTAACATTATAGTACTATAGGCCGAGAAAAGGTAGTAGTGTATGCTGCCATTGAATAAGTGGCGGTGAAAAAAGCCTAGCCTATAATTTCATCAAGTAATGAAGTAGAAAATCACTCGAATGTCAGTCGCTCTTTCTTCAGACTGAAAAACTATCTTTGCAGTAAAAGCCTCTATTTAACAGCCATAGAAACGCTATAAAACCTCTCAAGTACTTTATTGGATCGGACAGCTTTGTAAATATCACTGTTCAGTCTGTGTGGATGGAGCTTGATGGAGACGGTTCAACGTTGACCATAACCTAGTCGAGAACCTCAAAATTTGGCAATTGTGACGATTAATCTTGTAGAAGTAGATTGTAGAGCGTAGCAACGATATAGCCTTTCGAATACTCCATCCCCATTAGAACAAAGCTTATGGTATTATGGTGGGGATAAGTCGCGATAATCTTTGTGTGCACGGAAATAATTGGAGTAGCGTGCTAGTTGGGGCCGTGGTTCATAAAGAAATAAAGGCAATATACAGCCTTGGCCAAATGTATTAGGCACTTGAAACTATTGTTCCTATTCTCCGAAGTTAAGTACCTGCAGCAGATTTTGAGAATTTTAAAACTGATCGTCCAAAAGCACCTCGCAACATCCTAAGAGATGATCAAAAATCTTTTTGAACAGAAAGTGAAGAGTTGTCCAGACTGTAAGATGAAACTGCTTAGATCAATGTTCAGACAACGCGACGTCGCGTCGCAATGGGCAGTGCTGTCTGTGGGATCCAGTTTCCAAATTGTTTGTTTCAGCCCAAAGACTTCGCTAAATTTGGTTAAATGCTTAAACTTGTAAGACCAGGATCTCAGATGATTGTTTATCCACAATCCAAACCATCAGCGCTTGATCTACCGGGGCTCTCAGTGAGGACTTCAATAAACGATTGGATGTTTCAGGAGCAAAACCGTGCAATGGTCGGTTCCTCATACTTTTGGCCATGGCTGTATAAAGTACCTAGGAAAAGTAGATTACACTGTGTGAGTGTGCGGTTCAAGAAATCTTAATTGCGGAATGCCGATATTCATCACTTTAAAATCCAGATTTTGAGGACCTCGCTGTACAGGGAGGCTTCTATTTTCAAGACAGCATCAAATTATTTCATTTGACTTTTCGCCCCCAGAAAAGACTGTATTGACTTCAATGACTTCTCTTTTAACTCAAAATTGTCAATCAATTTCTACAAAACTTTATCATCCCTTCTATTTGATACAGGGAAAAGAGGCTAAAAGAAGTAGTTACTTCACACACGGTCAAACAGTGATAAAGTTTTGTAAGCCCGATATAGGTATGACGATGAAATTAACAAAATTCCAAAGCTACGCCCCTTTTATTCCTTCACCAGTAATCATACGAAAAAAAGTCTCTTTTAATTGCTGAAGTTAACTAAATACGCAACATAACCGATAAATGCAAGTAAAGAGCAATATCTCTTCAGTGAACTGTTAAAGAAAAACAAAAGAATTCTTTGTACTTTTTCTTTGGATGACACGCACGACCTAACAAATGGCTATGTCGTGTTAATTGCCATCCACGTAATTTTCTCTACGCTCAACAGATTTCAATTGATATAAGCTATAACAGAACCTCTTATCAGAACTCTTAACCCCAATACAAGACGCAACAATAACAAAAGGATACCCCCGTATACTTAAGTTAAGTGTTTCAGCCCATTACCATAAAATATGACATCCAGCAGTAGAACAAATCCATATATACAAAATACAACCAAGTTTGAGATCAACAATAATTTCCGCCCTGAAGCTAGCCCCTGATGGTTCGTTCAAGTAATTACCTTTGCAAAAATTATCGAGGATACATAATCATAATCACTTCACTACTTTCTACACCAATCAAGCCGAAGTTTGCACAACAAAAATGTTCTCTTTCCAATCTATCGAGTGTTACACCAGGCGTCGTTGTTCCATCGTTCATCGTCATCGGCATCGTCGTCTTTGTCGAATGTTTAAGGTGAAAATTGGATTTGAAATTTAAATTAACACTCCACATCCTTCAATTTGCTTGTGTTCAACTGTGTTGTCGTTACAACTCCTCAAGGATATGTACCTACACGTGTACCTGTGTACCTACATATAGGTTAGGTTGCTAGGTATTCACTACAGTTTAGAATCCACCTGGTGTTAGGTACTTCATGCCTATAAGCACAATCCAGTAATTACATCGTCTTATATCGCCTACGTAAGGCTTAAATGCTGTACGAGCCAAGCAATATAGTATAGTAGGGACAAGAGATGTTGAAGGGGTTTTTCTTACTTTTATTTTGTTGTACATGTACTAATTGCATTGTAAGTGTGATGGGGAAGTATTTATGTACACTCAACACTTTATCATCAAGGAGCAAAGTTTCGTTCATTGCAATGGCACTGGCTGGTGTAGATGATGATGACTACAAAAGTTGACGACACAGACTCATCTCTGTCAGTGTCTCATCTCTGATGACAGCGGCAAAAACCTGACAATAATGGGTGAAAAGGATTTATTTTCAATTATGCTGCACTATTGGTTAAAACGGATTCCATTATGAACCCTGAATCTGTAGATTAAGGACCAACCTTGCGTTGTTTTGACAGAATATCAAAAATGTTTCAGTGGAGTCAAAAAGATGGATGTTGGGTTGTTTTTCACATTACCGATTTTGTTAATTTAGTGATTTTATGGTAAACTTATCTGCCTTAGAGTTAACCAAATTCAACTCTATCTCACGTTAATAAACTTTTCTATAAGTTCCGATAGTAAAAAGCGAGCCTTCCTCGCAAATCGTCGAATATGATGTACGTATATGTGAAATATCTGTGATGTTTCGTTGGTAATGAGCATATTTTAAAAATGTCACCAGAATTTTGTTATTTATACTTTATACGTTCTGTCTACAGATGGTAAGACTTTTAGCTAAGCATAAGTCCGTATTTGGTCTTAATTTAGCTAGTGCACGCACCCTCCTTCCAGCAGTGGTTGGATACTAATATACTAGGTAATTTAAAAATTAAGGAAATGATTATAATGTAGGAATGTTGGCACATAGGGGGCCTAACCAAATACATTGTCTAGAATAAAAGTAATAACTTAATATTATATAGCTGAAAAGAAAGAGAATTCTTGATTATAAGTCGGCTGACTTGGGTTATCTCGGGATGTTCTGTCCCGGTTGTCGCTGTTGTCCCTCTTTATGGGGAGGTTGTGGGGGGTGGCATCAGCCACGGAAGTATGCTGACCCAGGGTCAGCGTAGAAGTTAGTGGCTTCGTCGTTGGCTGGTATTACTTCTACGTCCAAAGTGTTCATCACGCTATGGTATCTTGGCTCAGGGTGTCGGTCCTCAGTGGTCATCCTTCTCACCAGCGGATTAGGGTGGTTGCTGAAATTTGCAGCAGTTTTCAATACAGTCGATAAGACGTATTGGTCCAAGGACGTCATTTTAGCTGTCTCGTACAGATGCTGGTTACTGTAATGTCTCTGACGCTGGTGGTTGAAAGTGAGGCCGGTGCAGAGTCTCAGAATCTTCCTTTCGAAAATTAGGAGATCCTTCATCGCGGTATTCGAGATGGTGAACCAAACTGGGCTTCCCTAACGTCTGGCCTTCTGAAGCAGACGAGCTCTGACTTAGCTGAGTTGATCCGGATACCCCACTTACTATAATAAGAATATTGTTTGTGGATGTGAGTTTCCACTCTCCGGGCAGCTATGGTTGGTGATATTTATGTGCTATATGTCAGAGAGTCGTCGGCGTAAAGCAGGTTTTCGCAGTCCCTTGGGGTAGGTTGGTCCGACGTCATGATGTTGAAGAGGAATGGTGCTAGTTTTGATCCTTGAGCGACTCCTGCTCTGATGTTCTTGATGTGTCGGACTTTGCGCTTCCAATTTGGACGAAAAAATTACTGTGGGAGAGAAAAGAGAAAACTATTTTTATTAATGGAGCTGAAAAGTTTAGAAGATTTAGCTTATGGATGAGTGCCTCAATCCAAACGCTGTCAAATGCTTTTTCGACATCCAAAAAGCATGCGACGGTGATACGATGGCTGTTAAGGTCTTCGTCGACGTCATTGTGTAGCTTTATCAGCGGATGCAGGTTTGAATGTTTTTCCCGGAGGCCGAACTGCATGTTTGGGATGATATTATTATCCCTGCAGAACTTTTTCAACTTTCTAAGTATAAGCTTCTTTAGGAGTTTACTTAGAGTGTTGAGTAGGGAAATGGGCCTGTAGTTTTCGATGAGCTTTAGATCGCCTTTCTTCGGGATCGCCAATATCTTGGCCGTTTTCCACTTTCTGGGAAAGTAGCTGTTGCTAATGCAGTTGTTTAAGATGATAGCCAGAAAGCGGACACCTCTTCAGGACTTAATTTGAGAGAACGCCTGGACCTGTTGATTTCTTGGGCTTGGAGCTGTGTATTATTTCTGCAATTTCTTCCGGAGTGGTAAGGTATGTGCAGTTGATGGGATAACTCGACGGGTTGTTGTTCCTGAATATTGCTGCATCAGTGTTGGGCCCCAGGGTCCGTTGGATGGATGTCTCAATTTCGTCCAGAAAATCAGGGTCATCTGTTGGTGTGGGCACGAAGTTGCCTTCGAAATGTTAAGCGAATGCTTTTCCTGATCTGATCTGGCTACCCCGTCGTTGGATGTGATGACTTCCGGTATTGCGTTCTGTGTGCCAACTATCCTGTTTATCTTCTTGAAAACATCTGGTCCAGGTTTTATGTTTTCCAGTCTCTTCCAGAAGTGGACGGCGTTGCAGTGCTGGATCGCGTTGCGGAACATTATGTTGACTTGTAGAAGTTCGCCCCAAACAGTCCGGTAGCTGACATTGGTTGTGTTGAGTTCCCTCTGTTGTATCCTTTGCAGCTTCTTACGCAGTACTTGCCTGTGCTTGTACAGGTTTAGCACGTAATCAGGGAGGTGTTGATATCAGTCTATGCTCTTCTTTGGTTGCTTTTGGCAGTCAAGCGCAGTGGAAATCGCTTGTTCCAACGACTCGACACCAGCGTCGATTTCAGAGTTCAACATGTTCCTGTTTTCTGCTGGCAGAATTAAAGCTTCCTCAACGTCTCTTTTCAACTTCTCAGCATCCAGTGTTTTGTAGTTTATGAAGTGTTCCGGCGGTTATATGGCAAGAAGGAATGATTGGCGCAATTTTATGTTCACCTGAACTGCTTCTTGGTCCGTGTCGCTGGGAATGAGGGTACAGGCTAAGTTCTGTAAGCCTGGAATAAGAAAAACAAAATTTGCTGTTATTAGGAAGAAATCAAGTGTAGATGGCGTTCATGGGAATGTTGGTCTACGTTGGGATACAACTGCTAGTGAGGTTTGAGCGCTAAACGTATCCAACCAGTCTGTAATCGCCCTGCCTTCTATGTTTATCACCGTATCGTGCCAACGGGTGCCTGGCATTAAAATCGCCGCCGATTAGTCCGTACGTGCTTTTGGAGATGACGTTGTTTAGGGTGTGGAGATCGTTCTGATGTTTTTTTTCGTTGAGTGGCAGCGGACATACACTGCAATTATGGTGAGGGATTCGTTTCCTATTTGAATGGTAACCGCTGTTGCTTCGCTGGTCAGTAGGCCTATGACGAAGATTTTATTGGTGTTGGCACTTATGTTATTCCCAACAAAAAATTGCTGTTCAAACATGCTCATCGGACTTATCCTGTCGGTAGGTTTTGTAGCCCATGATGTCGATGTTGTTGCGCTTTGTCACATTTGTTTCACTGATGAGAGCGATGTCCGGGTTATGGTTCTTCATGAACATGTTGAATGACGTCCTCTTTTCCAGGCTGTACAAGGAATTTACGTTGTACGTCATGAGAGCAGTGGTTGGAAGACAGCAGGTTTGTTCGTTGAAGCCTTGGGGTTGCCCTATGGTCGCCACGATACGTTTTTTGAAAAACTTTAACTCGCCTTGAATATCAAACTGAGTGTTTATGGAGCCCTGGGTTTGCCCTCAACTCGCATTAGGCTTTTGCTGGGCTGAGTTTAGGTTATGAACAGGGCTGTCGGACGGTTTGTATTTTTGTTCAAATGACAGGGATGTGTGGTGATTTTGTGGCTTAGCGTTTTTTGAAGATTGAAACCCCAGGTTTTTTTGACAACTCTTAAGGGTTGTTGAGGAAGCCTAGGTCAACCCTAGGTAAATTCCAAAGAACGAACCTTTCCTATGACATCGAAACCGGTGTTTATGCAAAAGGTAGTGTTTTTTGCTATTAAACTTAGCAAAAACGGTCATCTGTAGATTCCTGATAAGTCCAAAAATCCACCTTCAAATCACTAAGCTTTCCCTTTCCATTTCTGCAATACCCTTTAAATAATACAAATTCTCAAGACAAAGGCAACACACTTGGGTGCCCATAAAATTACTTGGAAATATCCTTTTGAACTTTGCAGTAAAATTTGTTATGAATAGATTTTCCACAGACCGAACTCAAAAGTGTGAGACTTCCCGCTGAGCTGAAATTGCCAAACATTTTAATACGAATCCTCTTAAAGAGTTATTTGTTTAAACTCGCCAACACAAGGTAACACCACTCTCCACATTGATTGCCCTTAATATGGAAACTTTAACACATCCTTAAACAAAAATCCTAAATTCAACATAAGATCCATGTCATGCGAGCACACGTCGCTTTGCACTTTGTCCCTAAAGGATGTTCTTTCAAATGTTCGCTCACTCATAATTATTTGCTTTTCACGGTTTCGCGCTGATTTCAAACGAAGTGGAAAATTTTGTGTTCTGAAAGCATCGGATGAGAAAAAGGAAATTCCCAAACAAAACAACAAAGAAATTGAAAATTCCCCTGGAATTTTCTTAATTTTTTGTGACAACTTTAGAGACATGCATTCAGTTTCAGTGTTGCAAAACAACGACATCAGAGATAAGAATTTGCTGGGGGAAAAAACAAAGAAGCTTAACAAAAAAAAAGACAAAACTGAGAAAACTCTGGAAATGTTGATTTCAGTGGAAATTATTTATTGCATTCGTATGTTAATGACGAGCGCATTTCTCAGAGGAATACACTTCATGGGCACATACATCGTGTTCCTACGAGAGGGATCCATACACCTTCCTAATGCAAAGGCAAACATATAGGGTTGGTTGCTTAAGACAAATTTGGCGGATGGCCCGGAGGTGGTGATGGGGGAATGAAGTACGTGGCAATGTTTTCGAACGGTGAATAAAGTGAATCTAGTTTAGTTGAAACTCATAGCTTAAGCTTTGGAACATCAATAAGAAGAAGAAGTAGACAGTATGTGCAATCAGCTCAGGAACACGCCTAGACGTGAAAGCGGAAAGCGGGCCTAATTCAATAAGCATAAATTTAAGCTTTCATTGGTTTTAATGAAATCAGCGAACAAGATGTTTTGTTCTTAATTTGGCTTTTGTATAGTTTCCTCTGAAAAAGATTTGAATATCGTGAGCTACAGAATGTAGCTACTTTTGACATTTCTTTGATTTCATCACACAGCAGTCAAAGTCACGCGAATGCAACGTTTTATTGAGATTTAGGAGTTTGATGCGAAACCTTTCAAACAAATTACCATAATCCTTTCGAACATAGACCCTAGTTTAACGTATAAGAGTTGTTGAGTTCAAATAGCTGGTGGGTAAGCTTCGCCTTTTATCCAAGAAATGAAACAAAAAAACTCAAATTTACTGAATTTACACTGCGAAGGGAATTCACGATCTGCGATATGCTGTTATACGTTCTCCTATACATACATCATACATCCTATTAAAGGAAGTCTATAGACAGTTAGGATTGCATTCATTGGAAGAAGTCAGCGTGGTGTAAGGTGAGTCTCGTGACGTGATTAAGAATTTACTAAATAGAAGTTGAATAATAGTTCAGTGTAAAATCGAGTCGTGAATGTACACAAGGCCGATAAAGTAGGTAAAGAAAAAGTTCTTTTGAAAAACCTTAACTCACATTGAATGTTAAACTGACCTTTTTTTAAACCCTGGTTTTTACTTCAACTGGACTCGCCCTAAAGTAGAAGTTGGTTTTTGCTGAAGCGAGTTAAGGCAAAAAAAAAGTTTTTTGGGAACAGAAAACCCATCAAAATTAGCACAAAAAGGTTCTCCCAAACCAAAGCGTTTTTGCAGTTGCGGCATCGTTTTTACATGTGGCCACAATTTAGATTTATGAAAACGTTGCATTCTTTCTTTTCTTCTTTCGTTTCGTATTCTCATATGTCGCTGTATCAATTTTGACAACTGCAATTGTTGCTGCCGCGACTACAAAAATATTTTGGTTTGGGGGGCTCTTAAGTGCGATGAAGCCGATTGTTAGGGTTAGGAAAAATATAAGGGAAGTCCGTGTCAGTTGAGCTAAATAACAAATTATGTTGTTAAAATTTGATAGACCAGATGTATAGAAAATCAGACAATTTTGGGGCTTCAACAAGAACGAACGAGCCTGTGCTTCCATGGCTTTGGCAAAGTACACATTCAGCGAATAAAATATTTGGAGCCCAAGCGATTGCAACAAGTCCCCTTTGGATTTAAGAGCTCCTGGCAGTTTTCTATTCGGATATTTGAAAGAAAAACTGGTCTTGTAAAGGGTGTTTTTTAGAGGTATAGAACTTTGAAATGAAATAAAACAAAGACGTTTTTTATTGATGTTTTATTGATATGAAATTTACTTCATTCAAAAGACAATCTTCTGACATTATAATTTAAATATGATTTCTGGCATATGACCACCACGGCTGGCTCGGACGTAGTCTAATCTGGAGGTCTAATTTTCGATGACTTTTTCCAACATTTGTGGCCATATATCGGCAATAACGCGCCGAATATTGTCCTCCAAGTGGTTCAATCGCTTCGGGCTTATCGGCGTAGACTAGCGACTTCACATATCCTCACAGAAAATAGTCAAGCGGCGTTAAATCGCACGATCTTGGAGGTCAATTCACGCGTCCGAAACTTGAAACTATGCGGTCACCAAACGTTTCCTTCAATAAATCAATTGTGGCACGAGCTGTGTGTGACATGTTGCCCCGCGCCGTCTTGTTGAAACCACAACTCCAGCGCATCATGGTTGTTCAATTGATGAACGAAAAAGTCAGTAATCATCGCTCTATAGCGGTCATAGCTTTTGAAAATTGGGATCGAAGGCTATGATTTTCAAAATAAATTTGCACAATTTGGAAGCGTTGTTCAGGCCTATTCATGTTGAAATGCCAAACCAAACTAAACATAAATCACTTGACAGCTGACAAAATGGACGCCAGTTGAAAAAGTGTTGCCAACTTAAAGTTCTATACCTCTAAAAAAACACCCAATATCAACAAATCAAGAACTTTTTTCGAACTAAAGCCTAACATTTGAACAGAGCTCACGGCTATTTTAACCGAAGTTTTGCGAAAACTTAAAAAGGGTACATTGCTAATAGCGATATAAAAAATTGCTCCTAAGGTGTCCCAGATTTTTGAGTTTTTTCTTGACTGTTGCTTTGAATCTATTTCATCTGAAAATAGTAGTAAAAAAACTGAGTTTGAGGTATTCTTTTATTTTTTACCTTTAGCTGTCTGATACCGTACTGGTTTTCGTTAAAAATGTGCTAAGTTTTCATCTGCCGACAAGTGTATGAAAATATTTTTCGGAACGAAGTTGACACGTGCTGCCGTCATCGTAGTAAAGTGAAATTTGGTATACAAGTAGCAGCTTTTTATGAAATGAGAGCGTATGCGTTTCAATATCTTAGTTTGCATGTTAAGTACCAGGTGCTCCTGTGATTTTTAGATAAAACAGAATCAAAGCAGCAATTTAAAAAAAAACTCACAAATCTGGGACACCCTAATGGCAACCACTCACAGGATGTGGTAAGATCAAAAAAAGACTCAAATAATAAATAAACAATGTAATATTCGTTTAAAAAGCTACAAAATACGTAAATCACATTTTTCATTCTGCCTCACTAACTAGACTGATTCATGCTAAATTCAAATATGAATCCCAACAGACCCTGGCCCGCCGTGAGTTCTACCCCGGCTAGGAAACTAAAAGCACGTCACAAGTATATGGGACAACTTATATAATTTATAGGACTACTAAGAGAATACGAGATCTCGGCTCTCTAACGAAGCATAAAGCCGACTAACAAAATAAAAGAGAGTATATTAGCAACTCGTTCTTTTAAAAGACTGGTTTTTATTGGGAGGCTATTATATGTATATGCGAGGTTAACAATTTTTTCATCAACAAATTTGTAAAATATTTAATTGTTTTTAAGTACGCTCGCAGTATCGTTATGACGCTGCGTTGACGTGCTTTTCTTTCTCTCATCAACGATCTATAAATTTTTTGAATAACAAAAGGAACAAATCTATTTTGGCACTCGAAAAATTCAGTTTTTCAAATGAATATCTTTTTCCTTCACCACACACTTTTTCACTTGATCCTAGAGAATTAAAAAAACAATCGGCCCTATCGAGGTAACCGTCGGAGCGGAATTCACTCCGATTTCCTACTATTTGGAGACATTGTGCTAGTGCTCCGTAGTTCTCCGATCAGCCGATCCGACGTCCTCGGATAATTTTTTGCTGCGGAAAGTTTTAGTTTTGGGAATGCAATGCGTTGCCGTAATAATGAAAAATTTCTTACGATAACAACTACTTCGAAGCAAAATTGAATCTCCGAAAAAGGATGCGTTGCGGAGAAAACTCCGCTCCGACGCGGCGGTTACCTGGATAGGGCCGAATAACAGAGCGGAAACCCCAACGACCTTGCGCAATTCTCTCAACTATACCTTGTGAGGGAATAGAAAGGACCTCAAATTTTTTGCCAATTTCGAGAAAGTGCCTTTCATGGCATGAAACTCATATCGGAGAATTTACCAATACGTCGCAAAAGGCGATAATCTTGGAAAATTTTTTTATTTCACTTTTGTTTCTGAGATTCGAACTTCGACCCCCACGGAACAGGCAGACACGCTAACCATAACGACACGGCACCGTCTTTGAAGAAAGGAGTGGTTAGGTTAGGTTTTATTTATGTTAGGTTTGATGGGGAGTGCAGCCGCAAGCTGCATCGCCTCACTCGGGTCTCAAGGATCCATTGTGCTTCCCGGATAACAGTGGATAAGGAGGTAGAGGAGAGATGTGGCAGAGGGTTGGGTTTGTGACTGGCTTATTGTGTTTGGGAAACCCCACTGAACAATTTGGAGACCAGAATGAATTTAAAGATGCCGTTTAGTGGGAGGTTAGAGATGTCGCTCAAATCGCGAAATGTTCCATGGGAACAAAATATTACTTGGAAAACAAAATTCCTTAGAACATTGCCGATAGAGCCCAATGTTTTAAGTAAAAACCCTACTTTTCCATATATGCACTCCATGCTCTGTGCTCTATTTTCTGCGGTAGGTATGTGAAAGACAAGCGAGAATTTTTCTCTGGGACAGTCGTTGGCAAACGGAAATCAAAACTAAATTATCACTGTATAAGTGTAACTGTTCTGATTCAAACGAATGTTGATAAATGCTTAGAAATATGGAACATGGTTCTCTCGTTTAACAAATTCTGTCGAATAGGTTACTCATACGCCTCAGTGAACTTTTCATTTGCTTAATAGCTTCTTGCATAACCACTTCTTGATAAGTATTTAAATCAACTCAAAGATGATTCCAATCCTGGTCCTGATCATATCCCAGCAAAAATCCTAAGGACCTGTTCTTCCTTTCTTTTCCTATTTCAAATAGAATTTCCTCAAGTATGGAAAACCTCCTTATAATAACCTCTGTACAGAAAAAAACCTTAAATGCAATGTTTTATTGTCAGATTGCCAAACTTTTGCATATACCCAATATTATCGAAAGCATTTTGTATGAAATTTTGAATTTTCATTGTTAATCTCAGATATCATCTCGATAAAGTCATGGCTTGCTCAAAGTCAGGTCCAGGACCACAAGTCTCATTGAATTCGTTTGATACACACTTTTTGCCTTGGCAAAAGGAAAAGGCGATGTTATTTCAGCTGAACCTACTTAAGAACCAATACAATATGTCATTTCGAGCAACAACAACATTATTTTCTTACGCCCTATCCTTTTGCCTTATGAAATACAAACAATACTCAATTTAAAAGCGAATCTTTTCTCTAAAAATATATTTTAATATTTAAACGATACTAAATAACATTTCATTTCTTTAACTTTTTCTTTTCCCTAAATGTGAGTAAGCACATCTTAGTATTCTATGGAAGTCATTTATCAAAATTTATATATAATTTTAACTTTAATTTTTTAATTTTGGTGGGGCTACCGCCCCATTTATTAGCTTAATACAAGCTTAAAATAACTTAAACACTAAACTTAAACTAATTAAAACTAATTAAAGCTAAATTAAACTACGAGGATGAAAATTGGTTAAAAAGAGGACTTTCAGACAGGGACTTGGAAGATTGAGGTCGAAAAAAAGGGAACAGAATTAATCTTACTTATCGTGTGGGTTAAGGGTTCGTTGATACCATAGGATGTACGATGAGCAGGAAGGAAAAAAAAAATCGGGATGATCTTACGTTTCGGGGATTAGTGTTGAAGGAGATATGGTCTAAAAGGGGGGAGCAGTCAGTGTTACCAGTAAGAAGTCGGTGAATGAATATGATGTCAAAGACATTCCTCCTGTTTTCTAGGGAGTGGAGATTAATGATTGCAAGACGTTCACGCTTCACGGTAAGGAGGCAGGGTGAGAAAGTTTCTAACGTCGTAGAGATCCCGAAGGGCAAAGAGCAGAAAACGACGTTGCACACTTTCGATTCTTGAGATATGAACCGCATGATATGGAGCCCACACTTGCGATGCATACTCGAGAAGGGGGCGAACATAGGCAATATAGAGGGATTTCGTTACAATGGGGTTGCGGATCTCTTTGGACCATCTCTTGATAAAACCAAGGGCGGAATTAGCTCTTGATATTACTTCGTCAACATGAGAACGAAAATTTAATTCGCCGTCGCAGAGAACTCTTAAATCTCGTATAAGCTGCACACGGTTTATAGAGATTTTCTGAAGATGATAGGATCTGGGGGAGGTTTATTACTTTTGCGAGAAAATGTTATTGCTTCGCATTTGGCAATGTTTAATTCAAGGAAGTTTTTAGAACACCAAAAAACGAATGAATCGAGGACATTTTGAAGCAGGATAGAATTTCTATCTTAGGTGATGACTTTGAAAATTTTAGCGTCATCCGCGTAAAGTGAGATAGAAGAATATTGGATGATCTTTTCGACATCATTAATGGCACGGATGAAAAAGAGGGGTCCAAGATGGCTGCCTTGGGGTACACCGGAGGTTGCCACAAAGGGAACTGAAAGAGTTGAACGGAAACGAACTCTATATTGGCGGTTATCCAAATCTGAAGATATCCATTTGAGTAGGATAGGGCTGAATACTAAGAAAGAAAGTTTAAAGAGGATTAAAGTGTGAGAGATTTTGTCGAAAGCTTTGCTGAAATCTGTGGTAATGACGTCTACTTATTCGTTTCCTTTCTTGGTCCGCGCTTAGAAATTCTTCCAAAGTTAAGACTAAAAATAATGAATGAAAAGTATTAAAACCTTAAACTCTTTCCAAAAAGTGAGAGTAAAGTCATCATGTGCATCTTACAACATAAGTTGATCGTGGTTACCGGTCCAGTAGTTCAGTTGTAGTGCGACTTCAGAAAGCTCCAAAAGCTTTTTTTGTAGATTTCGCCGCGCAATGAAAGTGGAAACCATCATTACACCTTACGCTCAATTTTATTTGCTGCTGTATGATAGATGATAAATTTATAGCGAATTCCTAGTTCATGGTGGACTGCAACAGAGCGGTGAGCCCCGTGGCCAAACACATTCTGTCAGAACCATTCTTTGTGAGTTAAAAGAGGCGACCTAAAATTTGCCGCCGGTTCCGAACTGAGAAAGCGCTTTTCATGGCAATGAATGGGAGGACTTGCCAATTTCTCATTTGTAATTGCCGATATACGTTCAAAGTTGCTCGAATAAGTGGTTGAAAATAATATGACTTCACGATTTCGTTTCATTCAAGTTAGCCGTGGACTTCTGGAACCCACATGCTTAAAATCGTTTTGATAATGAAACTTATTCATACCGGTTTTATTTTACTTCAAATTTATAAACCCTTTATAAAAAACACCCTTTATTACTGTTTCCTCTTCTTTTTTTCCAAAAATTCTAATGAACAATGTTACCAAACACATCAAAGTCCTTTGCTTTAAGCGTTATGGAAGGACATGTTTCTTTTTGTCTGAATTCGGGAATTTACTCACTTGTATCAAACACAACATCATCTACTTAAACTCTCCTCATCATGCACATATCACTTTCATTTTATTAATCATGTCCGTCCAATCTTAATCTAGTTGTCTTTCCTTCCATTTATTTAGAGATGAATGAGCAACACTATTAGTAAGCAATCGGCGTATCTACTACCCCATCACTAACAGAATCTCGTTTCGATGAAGATGTTATTAACCATGCTCCGAATGAATTCCCATTCTTCTTTCAAGGTTGCTTGACTGTACACTCTTCTCTATGTACTACAAGGAAATTAAAACCCCCACAGTCGCAATTCGCTAGCCCTATTTAACCCCACATCTTAGTAATAAACAGATGAAAAATATTACACAGAGACTTGCCGACGTTTTTTCAAAGCAAGAACCAGCCAATGGCCCTACAAAGATATACACTCAACATCATTTAACCGCACCGACAAACCTCATCTTCCCTTAATCCCCACGTTTTGATGCTAACACACTACTGCCACATTGGAATGTGTAGTCAGAATCCGAACAGAACTCAGAAGAAAGAACAAAGTACAGGCAGCGCCAATAACCTTCTCTCTGGTGCGCTATATGGAAAAGGAGTCAAAGTAACAGTTGGCTGACTTCTTGAAATTACTGCCACGTTCCTTGCATCTAAAGTAGAAGATTTTCCTTTTGTATGTGCAAGCCTATACTGTGCTGTTCTGCTATGGTAAGGTACCAGTTCCAGCCACTTTTGAGCTGTGTTCGATTCTTTTTTCTTATATTCTGAGCTCTAAATGGTCCTGAATACCGATATTTTTCCACTCCAACTGAGTTGCACACACACACACAATTCCAGAATCTTGATTTTTTTAACACTCTGCGAACAAACTGTAAACTCATTTGGGGTTTCAGTTCATTTATGGAAGAAATATCTGATTTAATGGAAAGCAATGCAAAAAAAATTCATCTGGACCTTCTAAGCTGGTCAGCTGTAGCTGCTGAATATGAGTTCATCTGCTATTTGTAAGCGCTTTGGCAATGAAGTCGAAGTTCTGGATCACATCGTGATTGGCAAGCAGAGGATCCGAGCTTCAAACTATGTCGTCGTATAATTTTTTGTATCCTTGCAATGCAATGAAAAGAAGATCACTAACAGCTGGGTCAGTTTGCTTTCGAAGTGAATCTATGCAAAAAGTCCATGCTGTACTTGAACATTACACAAAGAATCTTCTCCATAATAGGAAAGTGTCTGTGTAAGCATGCAACACTGAAAAAAATATTTTTCGTAATAGTACGAAATTCGCTTCATACACTGAAAATACGACCAATTTCGTTGGGCTAACGAAAATATGTAATTTTTCGTAGAATGAAAAATGTGTTCCTTTAACGAAACGCTTCATACGCTGTTTTTGCCGGTTTTGAGCTGAAAAAAACGTTTTGATTAAGTGTTTCATCACTTAATGAAGCGTTTTCATAGTTATTTTAACGAAAAACTGCATAAAATTATGTAAATGAGCATAATACGTAAAACGTCTCATTGAATAATGAATTTCTCTCATGACCTGATGAAATTTTTCATTTTTCTTACGAAAATCCTTCATATTACTAAAATAATTAATAGATTTACTAAAATTTTGCTTCGACCTACGAAAAATTACAAAGTCCAATGGAAAGAATTTTTTACTCTATGAAATTTTTTCACTGATATACAAAATATCACTTCATACCTTGACGAAAAATTTAATTCCTTTGCGAATTTTTACATAGAATTTTCGTAATATCAGTTCATCGTAATTGAACGCAAAACTTCATAATTTGTTGAAAAAATTCAATAAAGTATGAACGAAATTCATACCTCAACGAAATTTTTTTCACTGAATAACGAAAAATTAATTTATTATCCTACGAATTTCTACATAAAATTTTTGTAGAATCTGCTCATCGTATTTGAACTCAAAACTTCATAATATGTTGAAAAAATTCAATAAAGTATGAACGAAATTCATACCTCAACGAAATTTTTTTCACTGAATAACGAAAAATTAATTTATTATCCTACGAATTTCTACATAAAATTTTTGTAGAATCTGCTCATCGTATTTGAACTCAAAACTTCATAATATGTTGAAAAAATTCAATAAAGTATGAACGAAATTCATACCTCAACGAAATTTTTTTCACTGAATAACGAAAAATTAATTTATTATCCTACGAATTTCTACATAAGATTTTCGTAGAATGGGCTCATCGTATTTGAACTCATAACTTCATAATATGTTGAAAAAATTCAATAAAGTATGAACGAAATTCATACCTCAACGAAATTTTTTTCACTGAATAACGAAAAATTAATTTATTATCGTACGAATTTCTACATAAAATTTTCGTAGAATCTGATCATCGTATTTGAACTCAAAACTTCATAATTTGTTGAAAAAATTCAATAAAGTATGAACGAAATTCATACCTCAACGATACTTTTTTCATTGAATAACGAAAAATTAATTTATTATCCTACGAATTTCTACATAAGATTTTCGTAGAATGGGCTCATCGTATTTGAACTCAAAACTTCATAATATGTTGAAAAAATTCAATAAAGTATGAACGAAATTCATACCTCAACGATACTTTTTTCATTGAATAACGAAAAATTAATTTATTATCCTACGAATTTCTACATAAGATTTTCGTAGAATGGGCTCATCGTATTTAAACTCAAAACTTCATAATTTGTTGAAAAAATTCAATAAAGTATGAACGAAATTCATACCTCAACGATACTTTTTTCATTGAATAACGAAAAATTAATTTATTATCCTACGAATTTCTACATAAGATTTTCGTAGAATGGGCTCATCGTATTTGAACTCAAAACTTCATAATATGTTGAAAAAATTCAATAAAGTATGAACGAAATTCATACCTCAGCGAAATTTTTTTCACTGAATAACGAAAAATTAATTTATTATCCTACGAATTTCTACATAAGATTTTCGTAGAATGGGCTCATCGTATTTGAACTCAAAACTTCATAATTTGTTGAAAAAATTCAATAAAGTATGAACGAAATTCATACCTCAACGATACTTTTTTCATTGAATAACGAAAAATTAATTTATTATCCTACGAATTCCTACATAAAACTTTCGTAGAATCTGATCATTGTATTTGAACTCAAAACTTCATAATTTGTCGAAAAAATTCAATAAAGTATGAACGAAATTCATACCTCAACGATACTTTTTTCATTGAATAACGAAAAATTAATTTATTATCCTACGAATTTCTACATAAAACTTTCGTAGAATCTGATCATCGTATTTGAACTCAAAACTTCATAATTTGTTGAAAAAATTCAATAAAGTATGAACGAAATTCATACCTCAACGATACTTTTTTCATTGAATAACGAAAAATTAATTTATTATCCTACGAATCTAGTATCGTCGCATCGTATTCGAACGCAAAACTTCATAATTTGTTGAAAAATTTTAATAAAGTATGAACGAAACGCATTGCTCAACGAAATTGGTGTCAGGACGAAGGGTTGCCGTCATAATAAGGAAAAGAAATTTCGTTTGCAAGTAGAGCAAAGAATGTTTAATAAAATTGTAAAATGAATTGCAAATCCTAATACTGATTAAAGTATAACAAAAAGAACACCGAATGAAACACAATAAAAGTAAAAACCAGGGATTGTTTTTATTTCTCCCTCGGATAAAGTTTCAGCGTCCGAGCGTCGCGTTAGTGCCAGAAACAGAAACTTGTTTTCTTTTTCAAGTACTCTCTCCAATCTTTTTTGAGCACATATAGAATTGTGTATATATCTCCCGTATAGAGTCCCAGGTCCAAGAGTCTTAGCGTCAGTGCTAGAAACTTGTTTTCTTTTTCAACTACTCTCTCTAATCATTTTTCATATAGAATTGAAGAAAAAAAAACCAAAAGTACAGAAAACTCAAATCTTGAAACATTTTTTTAACGCCTTTCTCTTTTCTTCGCGAGAAACAGGTTTCGATCACATTTGCTGTGCTATGGTTTTGTTTTTGCATGTAAAAGAAATGCACCTACTAATGAATAGCAAAAGAAACAAAGAACAGTAGATATTGAATCATTGCAACTTTCTATGTATATGTGTATTGTATAAGTATATCCATTTCAATCCTTTCTCTATTCAAGCGAAAAAAGTGTAGATCGATGAAAAAACCTGCTCAAAAGAAAACAAAGAACTAGAGACAAAAAAGTGTAAAGCTGGGCTAGTGAAATAACAAATACCACTTTATTTTCGGATCTCAAACTAGTTTTGAAATCCGAAAATAGAGTGGTGTTTGTAAAGTCAGCTTGAGGACTGATGCAATTGTGTGTGTGAGGTTTGCGGCCTTGTTCTTTTATTCTCTATGGTTTTAGCTGTACTTCAAATTCTTTGTGTGCGTTTGCAAAGCAAAATTCATAGGAAAAATCGTAAAATAGACGTTATTTTGAAAAACTTTTGAAAAACACAGTGATCGCAATTAAAATTTTCGAATAAGAAATAACTAGAAAAAATATTGGAAATGTTAAAAATCTTCGGAAGAAAGTTTTTTTTTATGCTTGTTTTAAACTACATATTCAGTTCTGAAAAACCATCAAAATTTGTCAATAAAATGTTTGAGTCTAGCCTTACAGTATGTTCTGTTTCGAAGAATTATGTTGTAAATTGAAAAAGTTACAGCTGTTTCAACACAACTGAAACAATAAAAACAGCGTCAGATTCGACTAACTTTTTTGTATTTAAAAAAAGAAAACTTTCCATCTACTTCCCTCAATCAACTTAATATTTTTCGAAACAGAAAAATTTCTTGAAACAAGATGTGCAAAAACTAATAAATTGTGCTTTGTGTAGTCTGTAAGAACAATTAATTGAATTTTACATTCTTGCACTCTCCTTAATTCATCCTGTTAATTTTTTTGTACATGTTATTAAGCTCTGGAGCTCTCTACCAACTTGGACAAAACAATTAGTAGAAATATGAGAATGCCAGAAAAAAACCGTATTCAGTAATTTTGTCATTGAAATTCTTTTTTAACTTCTTAGTATTTTTATTTCTTTTTTCACTGTTAATATCTAATACGATTTAAGCCGTAATATCAAATTATAATGTGGTATACATATACACCATCTTTGTTATAAATTGGAGTTAAATTCATGCCGAAAATTAAAGGGGAAATTTAAAATGCGTTGTAAATTGAAGACCAAATTTCAATTTCTTACACCCTTAGAGTCACTGTAATATAATCACTCTACAAAAATTAACGACACCTGGTTTTTCATAAAAACGACCTTGTTTTTTATAAAAGTGTATTTGTTTTGGTTTTTCTAATGTAAATCCCAATGTGTCAACATTTCATTAGAAAGATTTATCTTGCTCAAACTTCAAATCGTATAGGTGGTAACCTACCTCACTTGCTTTATAAAAATAATTGCGGTGTGAAATTCTACATTTATTAACGCAATGATGCATCGTTTAACTAAAATAAATACTTGCTTTATTAAACCTTTCATCTATCAACGAAAAACATCATTAGTCTATAAAAAATTTGTCATTGCTTTACGAAACAAGTTAATAAACCATTGACTTTTTCGTAAACCTGTAACGTGAGTTAATGTAGAAAATTCATGTGTGTATGAATTCTTTGCTTCCATTATGAACATTTTTTAAAACTTCATTAAAAATTTTAATCAACCCATAAAAAACTTCGTCATGTTATGAAAAAACCTCATCACATTTTGCATAGACCTACTCTAGTCTACTTACCTCTATTACAATAATTCGTTGTCTAATGAATAATATCCTCAAGCTACGACAATCTACATAACCTTACGAAAAAAAATTGTAGCCATAAGAAAAAATAGCCTCTATTTACCAAAACACTACATACACACTCAAGCGCTTCATTATTTTTCGGCGTCTGTTGTTTTATCATTCTCAGTTCGTTCTTTGGAGGTGCCGGTTGTGCAGACGCAGAGCAGAGTTTTATTTCAATTTCAAGTGTATTGTGCCAGTATTGTTTCAAGTGTAATTAAAAGTAAAAGTGTTGTGTTTTAAAAAATACCAATTTATATTTTAGCAGTCCAGCGTTTTAAAAAAAGGTAAGACCTCACGATATTTATTTAAAAAATTTAATTGCTGCATATCTATTCGTATTAAAATATTTGCATATGAAGACCAGTGTCCGCTTTTTTGAAATCAACTGTGTTAATTTTTGCTTAGTTTATTGATAGTGTCTTAACGTGTAACTCATTCACTGATTATGTTAGTTAATAGAAAAAGTAAAGTCTGTTTTCCTTTTTGAATAGATTTAATTCAAAGTTTATGACAAATCTCGTTTGAAAACATATTTTTCGTATGCGCATACCTACACGGTACAGTTTAGTATTTTTGTTTGGTAAATAGGCTTGTGCACATGCACAGATGCGCTTTTGTGTGTGAGAATTCTCCCTACTTGTACAAGATCTTCTCTGCGCTGCCCACATTTTTACGCAACCTGGGTTGCTTGTGTTTTGTGTGTATTCAAAACTGGCTTTTTTAATCAGTACAGGACACAGGTCCAGTGAGACGATTTTGACTACTTTTGCTGTAGTTTTCATCCCCCATTCCAAGAGAAGAAGAAGCAGATATTGTGTCTTATCCAAGCCCAAACGCTTAATAATTCATTCTATGCCAAATTTTTATCAAAAATTTTTTTCAACGCTGCATTTATACTCGGTTTTTTGAAATTTTTATTCGTTTATAATGTTTCCCTTAACATTGGGCGCGTTCATCACAAGTTAGATTTTCAGATTAACTAACTATTCTCGGCCTCTGATTGGCCAGGGGCCCTACTCTGTATTTCGTTTCGAAAAGGAAGTCTATTCGAACGTGATTTTCAATCCGATTATGAATTCGTACTCTGTATTTCGTTTTCGAATCGAAAAAAAAGGACTTGTTAATATTTTCATTAACGGAATAAATTTGCGGAGTTTTGAAATATATCTCAGAAATCTATCAAATCAAGCAAAAAAATAATATCAAATCAAATTACAACCAAGTTGAAAAATAAATAAATGATATAAAAAAATCGTTTTCGGATTTGCCATTTCGAATTCGAATCCACTTTAGAAATAAAGAGTACAAAATATTCGTTTCGGAAATTTTTGCTTTCGAATCGAATTACAGAGTAGGGCCCCAGACGTTAAGTTTTTCAGTTGACAACTCATCAGCTGTTAGTTTTTACCGATTCAGTTTTTCAGTCAAGAAAAGCAGTCTGAAAATCTAGATTTAGTTTATTAAGCTGTCAGATGCGATAAATAGCCTACATGACAATTGAACTTTACTTTGTATTTTTCGGTTAGCTTTTTTTGGAAACATTTTTGTAGTGAACTTTTTCATTAAACTGAACTCTAATTTATTTTTTGGCAATTTGTCGTATAATTAAAGGTTATTAATGAAAACCCTTACAAAAGAAATAGATTTTTAAGAAAATTATTTGCTACATTTTCGTTCGAAGTCTATTCAAATTGTAGTTACGCGCATATTTCTAATCACAAATATTGAAAAGAAATGCTTTGGACTATAGTTAGTACTATTTTGAACCGACTACAAGAAATTATTTATTTCTTATCAAATCTTTCCTCGCAGAATTGAAAGGTGAATCCCAATACCATTCAAATCTGACAAAAAATTTAGAAGACCGTTCAACGCAAAACTGAATAAGTTTTTCAGTTAAAATCTGAATTGTGATGAACGCGCCTGTTAACTAGTCCAGATCAGCGTTTTAATTGAAGACTACCAAAGTGTTGAGTGACATTTTTTTTTAATTTTTCGTTTTTTCTTTGAGATGAAGTATTTGTTTTAAAAATAAAATTCTTGTATCATCCGCAATTCTCAATTTTGCCTAAAAAGGTTATTTCACTAAAGCTAAATTGTGCATTTCGTCGATAATAAATACCCCTATTATGGATGACAACTCAACTGAAATTGGGTTGTCTTCTCATTTATATAACACGGGCACACAACCCAATTTTCAGTTGGGTTGTCATCTGTAATAGGGGTGAAACTTTGAACGCATTTTAATCAAATTTTTGAAAATGTCACTTGGCTACTTCATCTAAACAATTTTCTTTATCACAACTGAAAGTAAAGTTGCAATACATTTGTTTTTAAACAAGATATTTCATTAGGAAAAATATATGAGCAAGAACCGAATACTAATGGCAGTCACAGCTTATACCTAGATCTTTTCAAATTCAAATAATTAATAATATGTACCTTTCTTATTTGTAAATAAGAAAAGTAGTTAATTTCAACTTGATATTAAACGCAAAATTATTTACAGACTTCGTCCCCTTCGCAAATATGACTTGCTATATATGTAAGAATGTTTTTTCTGAAATTGATAGTCTTATTAAACATTTTAAGGAACAACATTTCTTAAATAACAATAGTTTATTCAGATGTGTAGAAAATCCGTGTTATCAGAGTTTCCAAAGTTTGGCAAGTTTCAAAAGACATTTTCTTCGAAAACATAAACTTAGTATTGTGAAGGATCGTGAATGGATAAATATAGTTTCTACTGAAGAAATAAAAGACGGGGTTGAAGCTAAAAAAAAGAAAATTTCCGACGAGTGCATTACGTTGAGTAAGGGTTTAGAACTCAATCAATCTGAAGAAACAGGTACGGAAGAAATCTCAAAAGAAATAAATTACAAGAACTTTGAAAGTTTTTTAAGATCGGCTAGTACATTTTGTTTAAAATTGCATAGCAATAATAATTTCACCAGAAAAGATGTTTGCGTAGTTCAAGATCTCATAAAACTATTTATAACAGATCCACTTTTGGATATGTTTAAAACATTATCAACCGCAAAGTTACAAAATTCTTGCCCAGAGACTCATAATGAAATCCTTAGTTTGGTTGCTGTATGTAGAGATCCATTCCAATTTTCTAAAACTGAATATCGTTTATTTCAATGGCTTCAAGATGAACAATATTTGCAAAACATAGAAGAGTTTACTATCGATCAATCAATAAATGCTGTTCATGAAGGTGGGTTCTTGAGTTATAAAGAGCATACAGTGACGGGTGTTTTAATGCCATTACGTTTTCAATTTAAAAAAACTTTTGAAAGAAAAGGTTTTCTTACTGACGTTCTATCAAATATGAATACTTTGAAATCAGCAAATGTTGTGACAAATTTTGTACAGGGTGAGTTATGGAAACAAAAAGCAGATATGTATCCAAACAAAATTCTAGTTCCATATTTTCTTTATAACGACGACTTTGAAATTAATAACCCGTTAGGCTCTCACAGTGGTCAACAAGCAATAAGTAACATATATTATTCGTTTCCTTGCATGCGAGAGAAAGAATCGGTATTGGAAAACATTTATTTAGGAGCAACTGTTAAAGCTAAAGACATTAAATCTTTTGGTAACGAAAAATGCTGTCAAAGCCTAGTTGACGAACTTTCTTTTTTAGAAGTTAATGGACTTGATATTACGACAGAAAAAGGTACCACTCACGTTCACTTTCTTTTGGGTTTAATACTTGGTGATAATCTTGGGCTTAACTCTTTACTGAATTTCAACAGATCGTTTATCAGTAAAAGCTTTTGCAGATTATGTAAAATGTTGAAAAATGACACACAAACAGCAAGTGTTGAAAATGTTTCTCTGATGCGAAATAGAAAAAACTATGAAAATGATATTCATAAAGCAGATTCAACAGAAAGCGGGATTCAGAAAGAATCAATATTTAATAAAATACCTTCATTTCATACAGTTGAAAACTACAGTGTTGACGTAATGCACGATATCTTCGAAGGTGTATGTCACTATAATATGTGTCATATAATAAAATATTTAATTGAAACTGCTCAATATTTTACCTTAGAAACTCTTAATTCAAGAAAAAAGAATTTTGATTATGGGCCTATTGAAATAGATAATGTTTGTGGTGAAATAACAGCGATACATTTATCAAAGAAACATTTAAAAATGTCTGCTCGTGAAATGAAAACATTTGTTACTTATTTTCCTTTAATGGTGGGCGACTTAATACATGAAGATGATGAAGTTTGGGCATTTCTTCTAAACTTTCTAGAAATAATCGACATGATCCTTTGCTACGCTATAAACGAAGACTTCATAATACTTTTGAGTGAAAAAATTGCTAGACATAATTCTGAGTACGTTCGCCTTTTTAATGACACACTTAAAGCTAAGTATCATAATATGACTCATTATCCAACAGTATTAAGAAAATCAGGCCCACTCAGATCGTTTTGGAGCTTTCGATTTGAGTCAAAACATAGGCAGTTTAAACTGTACTCTAATACTACCACATCACGTAAAAATATATGTGTGACTCTAGCAAAAAAGTATCAATTACAGTTCGCATTTTATTTAATAAGTGCTGACTCTAAAAATAAAATTAATTTGAGCAACGAGAACAATGACGATAACAGCATATATAGTAATACTATATCTAAAATGCTTAAAATTGATATGAAATTAATCAAATTTCTTAAAAAATATAAACATGATGGATATTTGTACCAGAATGGATATTATGTTGCAATTTTTACCAATGACATCCAAATATATACGATTTTAAAAATTTTCAACCCAAATAATTTACAAAATTTCCTTTTTTGTCAAAAAATTAACTCTATTCATTACAATCCACATTTTTTGTCTTACGACATAAGACCTGATATTCTGGGAGAATTTTCAATCCTTCGTTTCGGAGATCTCGTCGGCCCACCATTAAATTGTATTCGGACTGCCGAGGGAAGAACAATGATCAGGATTAAGGAGTACTATAGTCTAAATATATAGAAAAAGCAACAATCAACAGCCAAGATGAACCAAGCAAAATCAAATAATTTAACTAATAATGACGATCTGTTCAATGAAATAAGTTTCCATAATTCACCAATGGTAACTTCAAATGAACAACGTCAAATAAATAACAATAGTGACCTTCAATTAATAAATCAAATAATAGATGCTTCAAATGTACAAGACCCAGAACAAATTAATTTCAGTAACATAATCAACTCACAAGCGCTTTCCATTATTGAATACTCAAACTTGCCAAACGACAATTGTAGCGACACTATGACTAATTCTAGCTACATTTTAGAAGGAAACTCCCAAGAAGTTTCAGAAAAGGAAAAGGAGTTAAAAGAACTTCTTGACAGCTGGAAATTAGGCTATTTACTGAGCCAATTCATAGGTAAGAAAATTGAAATCAGTTTTTAAACTTTCCACTATCTTGATTGTTGTTTCTATTTAAAAAGAACAAAACGTATTCGTCGATGTGCTAAAAATAATGGAGAGGAAACACATTCATCTGTATTTTAACAGCATTTCTACCGGAGACAAAATTTTCTTCGAATATAGGTTGAAAAAGTGGAGGGAATCGATCGGAATTCCTTTCGAAAGAGACCAATTGACTGACACATATATTCCACCTATGAATACTCCAACAAGTAACCGGTCAGTTTCGTCACCATTGCCCCACTCTCCTAGTCCAGGTCCGTCGTCAGAGGAGTTTGGAAACTATATTAATCTGGCAATGATCCTGAATACAACTGCAAAAGGACAGTTTTTGACGAACCATTATAATTCCTTTCAGAAGTTTGGAGAGGAACAAAGAAAACTGCTGATAAATACGATAGTATCGTATTTCGAGGAAAAACAGTGTGTTTTCAGCCTCAGGGATAGCCGGAGA
Source organism: Melanostoma scalare (assembly GCA_949752695.1). NCBI lineage: Eukaryota > Metazoa > Arthropoda > Insecta > Diptera > Syrphidae > Melanostoma > Melanostoma scalare. The sequence continues at coordinate 197,781,653 of OX456985.1, forward strand.
ATAGAGAAGGAAATTGTGGAAAGATTTCCCACTGAAAATCTTGTAAGATAATATTTTTTTCTCCTTAATCAAAACACTTGAAAAACTATTTCTATTTCTATTATTTCTATTTCTCAACGAATTTTTCCTAATTATTTTTTAGGCATACTACCGAACGTCGTCTAGGGGCCGAATTTATAACAAATTTTCGAACAACAAAAAGTTGTTCCGCCAATCACCCAGGTCAGGTCATACCGAAACCAAAAAGAAAGCAAACTTAGGTAATTTTGTTTAAGACTAATTTTTTTGTACAATACTAAATTATACTTATTTTCACTTAAAGATTCTGAAGCAAATGCAGAGGAAATCGTCCGTACTCTCAAATTTGAGAAGTTGTCAGCAGATGATTTTGATCGGTACTGGCAGGCATGCTCAAAGCACCGTTTAAATGAAATAAAAGCCTGCGAATCAACAACTGAGGCTCTTGAGAAATGGCCGCAGTATAAGAAGCCACTTGGTTTCAGACTGGTAATTTTTATTTATCCATATTTCTTCATTTTCATTTCATTTTATTTTAATAGTTTCTTCAACAAAGCTATAAATAAATTTTATTTCATTGTATTTGTTTAGATTGACATGGATTTTAGCGTCCTTCGTCCCGATGCCAGCTCTCTCCTGGACAATTGGGCGGAGCACCGCACCAAAATCAGTACATTTTTGACCAAAGACCAAAACATTAAAGAAAGGCGGTTGGTCCTTCTCCTTGAGAAGTGGGTGAATGAAACACTGGATGAAAGTAGGAGTTATAACAATTTTCTCTAAAATTCTTTAAATAAATTTTTAATTACTCTCCCATTTTAAATGTTATAATTTTTTTTTCTTAGTTTAAGTATTTTGTTTCTTTTTTTTTAATTTTTCAGATTCGAAAGATGCGGTGCTCATGTACATAATGCATGGCTACCTGACACCGACGCAAAGAACTGTCGTCAAAGATAATACAGGGAAAAAATCCACTACCAAATATACAATAAAGGACTCGCAGGAGGCTTTCCTATATGTGTGCAAGTCTCCTCAAGAGATAGAACCTCATCTGGAACACCTAAGAAGCAGGTCAAGCTGCATCCAGCCCTTTTTGATAGCGATTGGTGATTCAATAACAGATTTAAAAGAATTTTACATTTTCTTTGACGGCATTAAATATGCATTCAAATCATTTTTAAGAGGGTTTGATGTTTTGTTCAAACTATTTCATTTGTTCAATTTAGAGTACCCTCTCGCGTGTACAAACTTTTATAATTTCTTTCAAGAATTTTTATACAAAATTAGATGTGAAAAAAAAAACCAGAAAAATTCCCTTATGGGTATCGCTATTTTACAATAAAATAATTACATTCATTGCACTATTTATATAATGTTTTTTTTATTTACAACAGTTCTTCAATTTGTCGTTAATAGGTCACAGGTCGTGTTTTCTCTTCAAATTGTTTCAACGATTTTCTTTTCCCCAGATTTAGAGAAAGATGAAGGGCCTTTTTACTATTAAAAAGGCCTCAAAGGACAAATATGGGTGAGTAAGAAATCGCTTCACTTTATGAAATTATTCATAAATGAAATGAGGAATTTCGTAAGATACCTACATGAATTTACGAAATTTATTCGTTAGCAAAACGCAAGGTTTCATAAGCGAACGAATATATCTTTCGTAGATTTATGAAAATGTTAATGAATGGTAAGCAAAAATTCATTAGCTAACGAATTTAAAGTACATTAATCTACGAAAAATATTCGTTAATAGAACGAAAAGTTTCGTAAGCCAACGAATATAAATTTCGTAGGAGTATTAAAATTTTCATAAGGGGAACGAAAAAATTCATTAGCTAACGAGTTCAAATTACATTAATCTTCGAAAAATATTCGTTAATAGAACGAAAAGTTTCGTAAGCCAACAAATATATCTTTCGTAGGCGTATTAAAATGTTCATAAGGCGAACGAAAAAATTCATTAGCTAACGAGTTCAAATTACATTAATCTACAAAAAATTTTCGTTAATAGAATGAAAAATTTCGTACGCCAACGAATATATCTTTCGTAGGTATATTAAGAAATTCATCAATGGTACGAAAGAATTCGTTAGCCAGCAATTTCAAATAACATCAATCTACCAAAAAATTCGTTGACAGAACGAAAAGTTTCGTTAGATTACGATTATTTGTTTAGTAGATTTATGAAAATGTTCATGAATGGTGGGAAAAAATTCATAAGTCTACGATACTAATTACGTTAACCCGTAAAAATATTCATGAAATAATGAAACAAATTCGTAGGCTGACGGATGTATCTTTCATAAATTTATTAAAAAAAGGATTAGCGCAACGAAAAGTGTTATAAATTAATAAATACATCTACGTTAACCAATGTAAATCTTAATTAATGGTATGAAAAAAATCATTACTCGATGGAATGTCTTCCATCAATTGACGAAGAAAAATAATGGATTCAACGTTAAAAAATCATAGTTTAATTAATTCTACACGTTAGTTGATAAAGAATTTCGTAGGCCGATGTAGAAAATCATAACCCAATGAAAGTTTCGTCAATTTAAAAGTTTCGTTAAAAGTACGAAAGTTTCGTTGACTGATAAAGCGCTTCATTAGAGTATGAAGGCCACTTCGTTGGGCCAATTAATTTTTACATCGGCTGAAAAGTACGAAAAATTTCATTGGCCCAACGAAGTTTTTCGTTGTATTTACGTAAGGAATTTTTTCAGTGAAGTAAGTGACTGAGCCCAAAATGAAATGAGCCGTATAGAAATTTGCGTGTGTCCTTTTTATGTTGCTTCTCTCCATCTCTTCTCCTAATTTAAACACACCTACACAAGTACCTACGACTGGAGCAGCATTAATTTAAATTTTCACCCCAGATATCCAGCTCAGCCATCTGGATTTCTCGGCTCCGACCATCTCTCCATTGCCGTAATCCAGTACCAAATCCACAGTGAAAGTCGCGTCGGCGGGCGTCGTCGCCCTAAAATGTCCTTTTTCCTACTCGTAAATGAAATGTTCACAGTTGTACACTCGTACTAATTGTACGTAATTGGAATTATGGGCGCCGATTTGATTGCAGTCCAGAATAGGAATTAGTTAATTATTTTCTAGTTGAGATTCAGGGCGTTGTGAAGTTATTATCACTTAAGTTTTGAGCAGTGCGCGCGGAGGCAGGCAACCGGATCCGGAATGGTCGTTGCGGAACGGATTGTTTTGAGGGAAAATCTGTTTCATTTGTTATCGGTCGGTGGTTGATCTTGGTTGCACAATGGAAAATATAGACAAGGTTTGCTTTTTTACTTTATTATTATTATTTTTTTATATTGTAATTATGAATAGAGCTTATTATTAGGTTCCCGTGTAACAGGGATGTAATTAAAAGGACAAAATGTAGGTGTATGTGTGGGTGTCTGTTTGTTTGCCTGTGCAGCTGAGTTTTAAACGGGCATCATTGGAACGACCAAAGGGTGGATTTTTGATATCACCGGTATGATGTGGAGAATTTAATCCTATGGCTTAATGAGATGGTTGGAAGAGCTGTTTTTAAATTGACTCTTCAATCGCTTTATAGTTTACGGCAACAACTAAGCTGCATACATTTTGAGGATGGGTTGTTGTTGTTGAACATAAACCAAAAACAAAAAGGAAAAGTAGTAATTATTTATGAAGTGAGAAGTAAGTTTTGTTCCGAACATTTTGCACAACACGTTGGCTTTGAAGAGAGAGTAAGAATTTGGCTTTGACTCAAAAACGATTATCTGATAGGAGGGACTTAGAAATGCAGCTTGGTTTTGAAATTTCAACTCAAGAAAATATATATATTTAAAATTAATATATTTGCTTACCTGACAACGGTGCCCGTGGCGTAATGGTTAGCATGACTGCCTGTTACGCGGGAGGTTCGTAGTTCAAATCCCAACAGGAACCAAAGATGTTTTTCTACGAGAATCTTCGTAAGGAGTTGGCAAATCCCTCACAAGTCATTATTGTGTGAAATGCGCTGGACCCCGGTCTGTTTATTTGTTCACATGAAAAATCACAAATTTGTAAGAACAGGATGCTTTCAATCAGAGAGATTGACACAAAACTCTGAAGTTTATCGACGCAGCTTCCCTCTAAGCTCTAAGTTTCTGTTCTCATTATAAGGCAAGACAAATTTTCAAAGCAAACCTTTTTTTGTGTGAATCAATCTCGAAAGGTTGAGTAACTGAAAACGACAGTACCTATATAGGTACACAGACTGATCAAACGTTTTCCGTAAGAAAGTTATCATGACTTTGACACAAGAAAGCAGCACAGTATACAAGGTTGTCCTCCGTAGATTCTTCCTCTTCATTCCAGCTTGTCCCTATGCACGTTGCTTTCCAAACCGAGAAGTTTTACGCACTTCCTTAGCCAGCAGAAAACTTCTACCAATTTTATCAACCATAAAACTCTGGAGGGAGTAAAAATAGAACCAAAAAAGAATTTAGGCTTAACCCTTGATAGCCAACTCTCGTTTATAAAGCAGGTGGAAATTACAACAGAAAACGCCATGAAAATTCTAATCATATGCAAGAAAATTTTAGGCGAAGCATTGGGTTGTTGAACGAGCACTATTCGGTAGATGTAGATGTACTTCGTGATAGTGGGACAAGTACGAGACAACTGATCTGATAACCGCCAGATATGAGCTGCATTGGAAGTATTCTTAAACCCGACGTCTCTGCTCATTGACAGAACGGCAAAAGTAGCGTTTGCACATTGCAATATTGACAGATAGTCAAGCCTTTTTTATGCCCTCAGCTCGCCTCAAGTAGCTCTAGGCTTTTGCTGGGGGGTACATAGTCAGGGCTGACAAATTTTCTTTCAAATGGCAGGGATTTTTCGAGGACTGGAAACCCAAGTTTTTCTCTTATTATGGGGTTGTCAAGAAAACATGGGTCAACCCCAGGCAAAGTTTAACAAACGAACCTATTAGACATGGAGGATCTAGAGATCTATTGACCTCAACTCCAAAAATTTGCGTTTCGCCCAGGTACGACAGTGGGCTCATCAGTTAGATGCTGTCGTACCCTTCTTTGCGTCGATGCTGTCGACGCAAAATTTTGGTCGGATTCTACCGACACTTATAAAATTCACAACATTGGCATGATGTGAGTTTTATGTTTCTAAGCCAATGTAAACATTATAGTAATGCTTAGAAAAATGTTTTTACCATGGTCTGTTGGCATCAATTTAAATAAATGTAAAAATATTAAACAATAACAAAAAAGTTTTGTTATTGTTTTTTACCAGGAGTTGAACTAGATTTTAAAAAAAGTCTTAAAGACATGGAGAATGTTGTGAATTTTATAAGTGCCGGTAGAATCCGACCAAAAATTTGCGTCTTAGAAGGGTACGACAGCGGTGCAGTGCAATAAGACCCGCGGGTCTTATTTCCTCTTTGTTTTGGAAGTAACGCCCATGGGGGTTATTTCCATGATGAAATGGCAGTAACAGCCGCGGGCCTTAGTTCCTTTTTCTGCGAACTCAAATACCATTTCGTAATGGATAGAAGTCTCACCGTTTGCACTTAAACTTATTTTCAATGTGAATAAACTTGCACAGGGACGTAACTCAACTAGACATAAATCCATGCTCTGATTGTGGGTTATGACATACCAAAGAGGAACACACGTACATAATAAATATCTATGGATCATACTATGTGTTTAATGCGGTCAATTCCCAAGTTCAACCGCAGGCACGTATTACACGTAGGCAAATTTTTTCCGCTTCGCTTTTAGCTTCATTTTTCTATCCGTGAGTAAAAAGCAAAGCGAAGCGAACGAAATTTCCCTTCGGTTAGTACGGGCTTGGGGTTGAACATAAAAAATTCGCACTAACAGAACAGGAGAATGTAGCTAAGAGCAAAACAAACATTAAGAAATTAGATTTAGTAGTTATGTGCGCATTAGAAGGTGGACTGAGCTTCCATCCTATGTCACGAAGTGGGAGACAACGTGAGCTATTAATTCATATCCATGGAAAGCTGAAATAAGTTTCGAAATTTTGGAGCTTTGTTTTTCGGTACCTCAAAATGTTGTTTCCTTCAAATAAAAAGAATATATGCATTTAGCGCATCCACTAAGTTCTTCACCCTTTCTAAGAAGGAAAACTAATTTTAAGATCCCATGTTCATCAGACTCATATAAATGCTGCTTCAAAATGGCAACAAAAGACATGGGCCTTAATTCTTTTCTTTGGTGGGTCTTATTGCCTCTTCAAAGTGGAAACAAAGCCCGTGGGTGTTATTTCCATTTCCTTGGGCAATAAGACCCACGGGTCTTATTGCCGCGGGTCTTATTGCATTGCACCTACGACAGCATCTAACTCATGAGCCTGGGCGAAACGCTAATTTCTGGAGTTGAGGTCAATGGATCTCTAGATCCTCCATGTCTTTATGACTTTTTTTAAAATCTAGTTCAACTCCTGGTAAAAAAACAATTACAAAACTTTTTTGTTATTGTTTAATATTTTTACATTTATTTGAATCTATTAGATTTGTTCGTTGAAGCCCTAGAGTTGGCCTGTGGCTGCCACAAAGCATTTTTTTAAAAACTTAAACTCACTCTAATGTTCAAACTAAGAGTTTTTTGAGACCTGTGTTTACCCTCATAATGAACTCATTGTTGTTACATTAGTGGCATACGTTTTTCTTCAATTGATAGTGATATTTGTTGATTTTGTAGTTTAGCGTTAGGTATGTTTTCTTTGGGAACCGAAAAACCATGTTTTTGAAACGAAGTTTCCTATTGCACGTATCTATTCTCTAAACAAAAACGACATAAAAAATCTATGCATTTTGTGTCTGTATCATCAAAAATTGAATCCAATTACACACGCAAACACTTAAAATACTACGAACAGACTTTGGTTTGAACGACGAATGTTAGACAATATGAACCCTCAAGCGAACGCTTATCGGATGGTTTTCAAATATTTTTGAAAATTTTGAAGTTGGACGGAACGGAGGAATATATGTCATAATATTGGACGACAAGTCTGATATGTGAACGCGAACTAATCCGAACATCCAACATCCATCAAACGAATTCTGTCTAACTAATTATAAAATGTTAACTCCGCTAAGGAGAAAAGGGATCTTCTGACATAATTAATTTTGCTGTATCAACGATTTCAAAAAAAAAAAAACAATCGAGAATTCCTTAAGGTAAAATACATTGTTTTCTGAACGCAATAGAAACGCAAGCGTCGCGTCGGGAGTACGTTAAGACGTTAAGAGTGTACGATAAAAACGCAAGACTTAAAGTTTGATTAAAGATTTTAATCTTATGATGTGTTCATGAGTTCAACAAATATGAAAAATATCTGTAGCTATAGAGAGAGATTTTTGTGGTCTTTCATTTGGTTCCAATATCTTTTTTGTTGAGTCTAAAAAACGGAAATTAGGAACTGTTATTTTACCAAAAGAAATCTTTTTTCTTACATCAACTTCCAGATGATATGTGTACCTCGAAATCTTCCAAACCGATTCTGAAAATAATTGGAATATTTGTTTGGCTAAAGATCAGTTTTCAAATGGTACGTATCTCACTGCTCACATGTGTGCGCAATGGGCTCAAAACGTTTCTACGAAATTTTAAGAACCTTTTGTTGTAAGTAGACAGTATCTTTTTCTAAACTCTAGTGTCGAAGGCTTTAAGTATACATTGCATAAGGCACTTCTGTTACTTAAAATTTATGAATTTAATTACCAATATGGACTGAAAAAGTTTCCATTTTAACACTCGGGTAAGAGTTTTTTTCTGTTGGAGCTTTTTTTCCGGTCCATTGTACTACCAACCTTCTATTTGTTATGTCTGCGCCGAGTATCTATAACCTCATGCGAGAAAAAGCAGGACATTCACAGAGGAAGTGTTCTGCGGTATCCTCATCTTCTCCAAAATATTCACAGAGCGTAGTGTCACTTAAGCCCAACACGTTAAAATGCTTGGCAAAAGAGAAGTGCCCGCTGGCAACGCCAATAAGCTTTCTACAGTCTTTTCTGCTACTGGATAGCAAAAATGTTGCAGTCTACTTATTAACGTTGGGAATCATACATTTGGTATGTCTGCATTAAATTGAGGCATGCCATCTACGGTTGTGCTCTTGGCAGATCCAATCGTTGATTGAAGCCCTCATAGAGGATCCCGGCAGGCCTTTGACGGTTCAGGACCTTAGAAGAGTACAAATATTTCTATCCTATCGAATATCCTTTCTAAGCATTACGTTTTACGGGCTCATTGCTCATTGATGTAGGAATTACCCCGGTTTTTACAGTTCCAACAAGTGTAACTGCGTTCGTCTCTCTGCCTTCAGTGGTGGAACGCTTTGATGTTGGGAAAACGATGGTCCTTCTCTTCTTTCTCTTCAGCAAATAGCTCAGAGACTTCGACGTGGAGGTGGGAAGGATCACAGATTACATTGTTCTTCGGCACATTTACGATCTCCCAATCCGGCTTCGGAACTCTTCTGTTGAGCTGTTGGACGGCGATATAAAAGTGGTCCAAAGAAGTTTCAAAGCATTTGAAAAGCCATTCTCCGCTATCGGAGTTTTATATACATAATATGAAATTTCGTTCCTAACAGGATGTCCCACGACTCCTTGTGTCTTTTTTTTGACATCTCATTGGTTTGTCTAGAAAACCTGGGTCAACCCTTGATTCAACACCTATTGACGGGGACTTTTGTCAGTGTCTTGACAGCACAATAATGAGGACTGTACCAAAATCTAGCTCCGAAATTTCGCTGATTTTATGTTCATTTTTATAATGTAATTGGATTGTACGCCATTTGATATTTTTTTCATTGTCCCATTGAGTGTTGGAAAAAGATATCTCAGCATTCCTGACTTGTGTGTATATTTTTTTGTCTGTGCAAGATTTGGGTTTTAATTAAAACATACTCAAAGTCTTTTTAAGAGTGAACAAAAAAAGAACAACATAATAAAATCAAGTTTGAGCTCAAGCAACAAAGTGCACGTACTTCTGCATACTTTCACTCTTTCTCTTTCTCCCCCTCTCTATCTTTCTTCTTTTCTTTGTTTCTTATTTCACATTTTATTTCTAAAATTCAGCTCATGAATGGATTTTGACGGATTAGTTCTTTCATATTCTGAAACCTCTGAAGGTTTACCCAAACGCTAATTAATTTTTGCTCGCATACTTTAACGAGCTGAGGACTGAACAAAATAAAATATTAATAAAAAGTAAAATAAATTTCTCTTCTTCTTGGTCTAAAGGAAAAAAGTCACTTTCATTGTCCTTCGATGCGAAGTCCAATCCTTTTAACGAGCTTAATCCTTGCACAGATATGTATTTGTATGTACGAGTATGTATGAATGTATAGCCGCGGACGTCGTCGTTGCTTCATATTCATTGCAACTCATAGAGCCTGCACTTTGAGAGAGAGAATGAGAGCGGCCGGCGGCGGCGGGTGAAGATGGAGAAATCAAAAAGTTTTCATTTAGTTTATAAGTGGACGAATAATGGTTGAACATATTTCTTTACTTTCCGCAACAATGGATTGTTTCCTCCTTCTGTCTTCATCCGGGCGCCCAACCATCATTCGACCAACAGTGCAACCACCGAAGGGCTATTATAATGTGGCTATGGGTTTCATCCTTTCGTCTTTCGTTTTTCATAGAATTATGGTGCACATTTCACTTAAATTATAAGTATACACATTATAGTTGATATATTACACTCTAACACACACACACACAAACTGACATACAATCATCACAAGCTCTATTGTTATTTTAGATGAGCTATTCAAAACTTTAATTTTCACATCAAGCGGAGTTTGCTTTTTTTCTGTAGCAGTAAACATTGACTAGACATAAACACAAACAAAAATCAACAGTTCGTTTATGTAGGATGCAAGCATTTCCACACGTACGTTGAATGTTCGTTTTATGGCCTCATTATTCAAAAGAGCTCAGATTACGCGGATAAATTAACCAAAACAAATGCAATAAAAGATGATGAGTCATAATATGGTTCAGTTTTTTTTTAAAAAGTTTTACAAACCAGACACGAGAGAGTTTTTCTAGAACACGACCTTGCAATCCTTGAACCTCTCCTGTTTTCGACTAAACCGAAAAAAGCGATATGACATCGTAAAGTTCTGTCAACCCAGAAAGAGAAATCTTATGGTAATAGACTTGAAACCTATGCTTTCGGTGTCAAATATCAAGTACTGCGTAGCTAGAATGAAATCAAGTAATCAAAACGTGTGCCTTAGACTGACATAGTGGACACAGAGTATGTAGACAACACAGAGTTAGCTTACCTGAAACACACTAAAATTATTTTCGAGGTGAAATCAAAGATGACTCGCCTTATTTGAGTTGGCGGCTTGATCCGTCTGCAATTGAGTTTCACTGCTTTTGTAGCTAAATTACGAATGAGGATATCTTGTTCACGACTCGTACGAACTAACGCTGTGAAGCGATATGACGTTGGAAAGCTACGATCGCAAGAGATTGCCAGTGCCTTCTTCAATCGAGTGTCCCTCCAACTATCCTTGAATCCTATACCGCCAGCATTAAGCATTGAAGACTAATGGCCACAACACCAAGAAGCCATCAGAACCGCAGCCTATGAGGTTCTGGGTTTCATTCGGCCCCGAAAAAGAAACCCATTTCGATGAAGAATGCAGGCAAGCAAATGCAACCAAACAAAAAACACGACAAATGTTGATGCAAAAGCGAACAAGGGCTGCTTACGATCACTATAACGACAGTTACAAAGAGAAAAGAAGGGAAGAATACCGAATTCTCAAAAAGAAAAAGAAGCAGCATGAGAAGCGCTCGTTTGAGGAAATAGAGAGGTGCCATGACAGGAACGAGATTCGGAAGTTTTACGAAAAGGTAAAAAGATCCTGCCAGGGTGGCAAACCCCGAACTCAAGCCTGTAAAGACCAGCAGGGAAACATAGTTGTAGAACCATGTCTAGTTTCGGCATCCCTGCAAAACTCGTACGACTATGCAGGATGACTTTGGAGAATTCACTCTGCTCCGTCAAGGTCCGTAAAGAACTCACCGAGACCTTTGATGTCGAAAAAGGTTTTAGGCTAAGCGACAAACTGTCATGCGATTTCTTCAACATCATACTTGAACAGATTGTTAGAAACTCAAACGTCAACACCAGGGGAACAATCTTTCAAAAGTCTTTACAATTACTCGCCTACGCAGACGATATTGACGTAATGGGAAGAAAAAAGCGTGATGTCATAGGTGCTTTTGCTAGTATTGAAATAGAAGCGGCAAAAATGGGTTTGATGGTTAGTGAGGGCAAAACGAAGTATATGTTGTCATCAAACAAGGACACAGAGCATCGACGAATTGAACAAAACGTCGCAATAGAGAGACATAACTTCGAGGTAGTAACAGAACTTCGTCTGCCGATGATCCGCTATAGAAACGGAGATCAAATGGAGAATAACTCTTGCCAACCGTTACTTCTTTGGGTTAAGAAGGCAATTGAGAAACAAAACCCTCTCCAGAAAAACCAAGGTAACCCTGTATAAGACCTTGATCATCCCAGTCCTGGTTTACGGCACAGAAGCATGGACCTTATCGAAAGCGGAGTAGGAAGACCTTTGTCGTTTCGAACGAAAAATTCTCCGAATGATCTTTGGTCCCGTATGCGAAGACAATGTGTGGAAAAGAAGATTCCACAACGAGCTGTATGAACTTTACCGCGACATGGACATAGCTAGAAGAGTAGATACACATTGCAGGAGAATACCTTGCCTTAGGTGGCACAATCAAGTGGAGGAAGACCTCTACCGACTTAGAGTGCAAAACTGGAGAGATCTCGCCCGAAATCGAAGTCGCTATAGAAGGATGTTAATTTATTCTCAGGTTCACCCCGAACAGTAATGCCCACCCATAAGTAAGTAAGTAATCTAGTTTCATTATTTTCATATTATAGTTTCCACTTTGATGGCAAATAATGTTTATTCCTTCAGTTTTGAATTTCAACATCCTCAACTGTTACAAACCCAAAAAATTTCGAGAAAAAAGTTTACTTTTTAAAATTGGTTTCAAACCAACCGACTGTAGTCTGGTGATGAGGGTTCACAGTCGAGGGCTTCCGAATTTAGCTGCTAAAAATGTCAGTTGACTCTCTTTTTCTACTCTGTGATGGTGGTATGGACTGGAAGAAAAAATAATGAAATTTATATTCTTACGAACGTTTACGTTTTACCCACATAAAACACCGCTTTGCAAGACAAAAAAAAAACAAAGAGACCAGATAACTGAGAACAACAAAACAATTACCGCCGAACGAGGAGACAATTCAACTATTTTGTTGCCGGATGCAAACAGGAACCTCATCCACGAGCAGCGTCTAAATTTAGAAAGCCGTTGGACAAATGGAGGTCGGAATAACATGCGTCTTAGACGAACAGAATAAACCAAAGACATCCAGGAACAGATACCGGAAGGGATTCTGTGGCTGTAGCATCGTCAGAGATTGAAGAGACGACTGGAAAGGATTCATCAAAGGGAGTAGAAAAAATCGGGAACTATAGTTACCAATAGTAAAGAATTAGCTGCAATGTACCCACATAATGATGAGGAATGCTCTTCAACATTTCAACAACAACCAGTTTTGACAGAGGCTGCATCTGACACATTTAAGGCCGTTAACAATATGATCGATCGGTAAAACACTAAAGATGCGCCAGGGAGAATAATCACTATATAAGGTGAAGTCAAGACAACCCAGGACAAAGCTCATGAATTTGCCTAATTTTTCAAGGCAAAGACACCCAACAGGGTTTCTCGACGAGATTGAAGCAATGCTGAAACACCAGTTGTCGAGGAGAACGTTGCAAACAGAAAGCTTAACCCACATAAAGTAACTGAATGGAAAAGACGAAAAAAAGAAATAAAGGTGTTTTCAAAAGGGACGCTACAAAAGTAGAGCGACTCTCAGCAAACGACGCCATATTTCTTGCGTCTTTTTTGACATTTCTCTTCGGTAAGGTTTGCCATTTCATGATGGAAAGATACACGAGCCAACAACGAGTCGAAATTATTAAAATTTATTACAGAAATTCGAAGTCAGTGGCTTCAACGCTAAGAGCGCTACGTCCAATTTATGGTCGTCAAAATAGTCCTAGCAGATCAACATTTGAGCGTCTAGTGGGAACATTTTGATCCACAGGCACAGTACAAAATGTTTCCGTGCCAGTGATACAAAGAAGTGCCCCTAGTGTCGAGAATATTGCTGCTGCTAAGGCTTCAGTTGCAGAAAGCCCAAATGTGTCTCTCACACGACGTTCTCAAGCGTTGGGCATCTCTGTGATGTCGTTGTGACGAATTTTGCGAAAAGATCTTGGCCTATATCCTTACAAGATTAAATTGACGCAAGAACTAAAGCCGCTTGAAGCGCCGTATGTTCGTGAATTGGGCTGAGCAACAACTTGAAAATGATTCGGATTAGGCTTATTTCTGGCTGAATGGCTTCGTTAATAAACAAAATATGCGATATTGGTCAAGCAGCAATCCACACGTACTCCATGAGCCATCATTGCATCCCAAAAAAATTACGGTTTAATGTGGTTTATGGGCCGGCGGCGTCGTTGGGTCGTACTTCTTCCGTGATGATCAAGACCGGCACGTTACTGTGAATGAAGATCGCTACCGTTCAATGAAAAACGAATATTTTTGGCCCCATTAGATGTTATAGACTTGGAGGACATGTGGTTCCAACAGGACGGCGCCACAGCCACACAGCGAATGTCACAATCAATTTATTAGAAACCAAGTTTGGAGAACGTGCGTTATCTCACGAAATGGTCCAGTCACTTGTCCGCCTAGGCCGTGCGATTTGACGCCGGCCGTTAGACTGTTTCCTGTGGGGCTACGTCAAATCTATGTTCTATGCCTAAAAGCCAGCGACGATTGATGAACTTCATACGAATATCGAACGTGAAATTGCAGCAGTATCGGCCGATTTATGCTTGAAAACCGTCGAAAAATTGGGTTCAGCGTTTGGACTTCTGCAAGCGTGCCCGTGGTGGCCATGCAAAAGAAATCGAATTTCATACATAATGGTATCGAACGTACTTTCACAGGAATAAAGAATTTCATTGATATTCAAAACCGTTTTTGTTTTATTTAAAAAAAACTTTTGTAGCGCTCTTATTCAAAAACCCGATAATAAAAAATTATTCCGGCCCAACATGAGCCAAGCGTGTAGATAACAAAAATCGTACCAATTGCCAAGAAAGATAATAGAAGTATACAGTCCCATTTCTCTTATGAGAAACTCCAGCAAAATCTCCTAAATATCCGAAGGCTAAAGGGATTCAATCTAGTGGTGCCCGTGGCGTAAACTGCCTATTACGTGGGAGACTCGAGGATCGAATTCCAACAAAAAATCAAAATACAATTTCCACAGGGTTCATCTTTTGAGGGGAATCGGCAAATCCTCTGACCGTAAATTCATTTCCATGAACGCGCTTTCTCGATTAGCCCTTCGGAGTCGGCAAAAATTTGTAGGTCTCTTCCATTTTCCGCTCTGTTGCGCCTGCCTATGTATGTATATCGTACTCTGCGGCCAAAGTAACATTATTCCAAAACATGTATGTAGCTTGGGTCTCGGAAGAGCCACTCGACTCTTCACTTGATTCTAAAGCTTTTAGTTCAAAAACAATGAAGTAAAACCTATTTTTTTCAGAATAATTCAATCCTTTGCCAGCCTTTAGTTTGATTTGAAAGTATAATGTTGCTGTTCCTTCGATTAGTGGTTTATTTTTGTAAGCAAGGCGATGGGGTATGTGATGTTAAGTATTTCACTACTTGGCATGGGGATCGGGGTCAGCAATGTCGTGCCAGATTTCATATATGAAAAGTGACTTGCCAACCTTTGGGGGTTATAATACAAAAAGCATGGTATGATACTAGTCAGACGACTGAAACTTTCCTACACAAACACTGAGTCTTAAAAGACATGCTTCTCGTGATCACATTTACTCCCACAATCCTGCTCGAGAAGTAAATTACATATCACCCTTTCTCTCTTTTCCTCAAATGAAACACCTGAGACACCCAAAAAATAACCATCATAATGGAAGCCCAGTTACAAAATTGGTTCGTCAGAAACTAATTATAGCGCGAGTTCTTCATGATGCTCCATTATATCTCAAGGCTGCATGTTGTAGAGCGTAGTTAACAAACTATCTCTGTTAATTTTTAAGACTGATATTAAAATAAAATTTAATTACACAGTCGCTGTTAAAATCTTCCAGTATCTCCTGAAGAAGAGTACCTAACCAACCTCCTTACTCCTTACAATTCCACTTCACACAGCTATACTTCAAGCTGTTCTGTGTTGTACATCTAAAGTGTTACTTTTGCAGTATTTAAGCGTATAGCAGTCGAGGTAACACTTAGATGGTGGGTAAGGTACCCAAGAGCCCAGCCAAGAGAAAGATTATCTGATTAACACCGGAGCGTTTCAATTTTAAAGTAATTTTGACCCAAATATCATCGCCGCTGCATCGCTGAAGTTGGAAAATTTTCTGCAGACATGCACTCTGAACTTTTCGAGGTTAATTAAATTCATATCATGATGGAAACATCAAAGATAGGTTGGTAGGTAGGTAGGTAGGCACCACCCCCTGTTTGCTTACCCACTCATTCACCTGACGATGTTAACAGTCTGCTGGTCTTTGCCTTTGGTCTTTCAGTGTCTTATGACACATTCTCCTTCCATCTAACGACCAAGGATGACGTCGACGATATCTTGAGAGCCGGTGGTACTGTTACTTTTGATAGGATAAGTGGGTGCAAGTGTGCGAGAGGGAGAGAAAGACAGATAAAGAGAGAAAGGGAGCTAAAGCAATTTCCAGGTTCAGTGCTGCAAAAACTCTTTGGTAATTAAAATTGTTCCCTCTAGTTGATTGCTTTCAAAACAATAACTTTCGCCACTTCAAGCCTAAGAAGATTATAGTGCGAGATTAAGTGTTGCTTGAAAGGGAAGTTCTTTTCCAATGATAAGCTCTTGGACAAAATGCTTCATGGGTTTGAGTTGTGAAATAGTAAAACACGTTGAACTGTTCACTGTTCAGTTAAGCAAACTTTAAAGTATTTTTTTGTAATTTGGTGTTTCATTAAGGGGAAGTCTGTTAAAAAAAATATTTAGATAGTTTGGTGAGTCTCCACACATAGTTTGTTCTGTGAGAGAGCTTTCAAGGAAGCAGAAAGGCCAAAATAGACATTAAGTAACGAAATTCGGTGTTTTCTAAGCTCAGTTCAAGCTGGACTTCCTCATAGACTCCCAGACGACATTGATTGCCTTTGAACTACCACGTTCACCTTTTTTGTTTTGCTATATACTGTTTCATTTTCCATCATTAGCCAATAAAAAGCGTTATAAGGAACAAACTGAGAAAACCCTCAATCCATCAAAAGCATAATTGTATCTAGGTAAATTGAAATGAGAAATAATTAGGCTAAGCCTTAACGCCTCAAGAATAAATCCTCTTGAGGCGGCTTATCGCCAAAAGTAATGTCGGCTCCAAATATAGCATCTGTCCGAGTCAATTTATTTTAAATTATAATTTTATAAATGTCATGTCGTTACGTAGCAATGAAAACATCCTGGACCATACTCAAGCTAGCCTTTCCGCCTTATCCTAACAGAACATCCTCCATTATTCCAAAGCCAAACAAATAAATTTTGTTCTCAGTCCTGAGAATACTTCAGTAAACATTACAGAATGGAATGAACGAGGCACAAGGAAACGTAAACAACTATGTGAAAATTGCGTTTAACTCTGCGTTATGAGAGCAGGGAGGAAGACAAAATGTACACATTATATGTATGTTTACTAGCGTAGTACCGGTACTAGTACTCATTGGTCTCGTTGTCGGTTCTCATTATCCAGAGCTTTACTTTACTTCCCTTGTGCCTCGGTTTTTTTTTTTCTTCTGCTCCCCTCATTATCACCTTTGGGAAATTACGTGAAACAATATTCTGGACAATAATTTTCCTGTTGGCTATAATGTTGTCGCGTTAGTTGAAGGTTTTCATCATTGTTGGCTACCATCACTGAAATGGGAATAGAATGCCGCTCTTGAATCTCGATATGATTTAGCTTTCGTTGGGGAGATTTTGTTTTTAAAGACATAAATAAGGTGACCTATCTAGTCATTGTTTTATTTTTTAATCATGTTATTTTGAAACTGAAAGCTGTTTCCCCCGACCGAAAGTATGTAGTCAAACTGAGTGTTTTGTGAGCCTTGGGTTTGCCCTCAAATAGCTCAAAAAAAAAAATTTTTTTTGGTTTAACAATTTATTCTTAAGGTCGTAAGTTGTTGACTTAAGAATCAAAAATAATATTTTTTGAAATTAACTAAAAAACAAAACTATAATGGAAAGTGGTGAAACAAGTGAACACACAGTGATTAAAAACATTAACCCTGAAATACTTGAACTATTTTTTAGTTGGAGAATGTCCTTACATGGAATATCCACATTGGAAGAGTGCCATATAGTATCCCTTTGTCTTTTGAAAATGATTGATTCACATGAAATCGAGAATATTTTCAAAAAAAGAGAGTTGCTTGCAGAAAGAATAAAGTTTCGATATTGTTTAAATAAATGGAGCACAGATAACAAAGTAAGTACAAACTATTTAAAGTTTATATTCTATGTAAAGTGACGCACGCACAATTCCTTTGTTAATTTTACCACTAGTCTCATATCTCGATGATTTCTGGGACAAAGTAAGAAAAAATAAGAATTACATAGTAAAATTAAACACGTTTGCGTAAAAAATATTTTTCCTTAGACGCTTTCAATTATAGAGAACAGATGTTTCGTTACGATTCCCATTACATTGGTAACACAAATCGTCCAATTGAAGCAAGCCAAATCAAAAGTATAAATGTTAACGCAGCGGAAATGAAAACTTTTGTAAATTTCATTTAACTCAGTATTGGAGATCAGATTCCAAATTCAGAGTAAGTTTACCAGCATTTGGTGAGTTTAATAAAAATAGTTGACATTTTTACTCTTGATACCTTGAATTCAGTTATTTTGACTGAACTTGATAATTTGATTGCGAGACACAACAAATTTTATGTGGACTTTTTTAAGGAAAAATTGAAGCCTAAATTTCATTTTATGCATTACAGCACTGTAATAAGAGAAGTTAGTCCCTTAAAAAATATTTGGTGCTTTAGATTTGAAGGAAACCATCAATTTTGCAATAGATAGATAGATAGATATATAAGATAGATATATAATTTTATTTCAAAAAGATTTTACAAAAAAACAGTGTATGCTGGTATAAAAATTAATTAAGACAATAACTTTAAGTTGCCTATCAGGTTAAGAGGTAAATTAAAATTTAAGTTTAGTGAGTAGATTTAATTTTATTAACTACGAAAATTCGTTTAAAATTAGGTTGCGATACTTGATTGCAGCTTTTAGAAAAGTGTATAGGTTAAGGTAGCAGTTGCCATTCAAAACGTTTAGAAGTTGAGAGCGGGAGAGCACGTCGCTGCCCAGAAATGCTCTTCTATAGCCTTTATAGATTGGACAGGTTCCGACGAAATGGAAAGTGTTTTCCGATGCATCCATGTTGCAAACTGTACATATACCATCAGTATCTTTCTGGAACGCTCTTCCATTGAGATTGAGAAGTCCACAACGAGCTTTAAAGATGATTGAAATCACATCACAGGAGTTCGAGTCATCAAAATAGTTTGGTACTTCGGAGTAAAGCAGGTTGCAATACTCATCATGAAATTGGGACTGTGTGGCGCTGGTGGTGAATTCAATCCAGTGTTTTTCTTTAAGCTTTGATAGTAGAATACTATGCATTCCATGCCAATCAAGCAAACTTATGTTGAAAGAAAAGTCAATCGACGAACTATGAAATAGATCCAACCATTCCTTAGCCCAGAAGGTTTTTTTCATAATAATGGCTTCTGATAACATTTTGGGTAGTCTACCACTTGGAAGAGATAAGGTTCTTCTTATATATGAAAAATGAAGCTTAAGAGACGTAAGAAAAGCTTTAGGTAAACCAGTTTCGATGTGCAAAGCATAGTTCGGCGTGTTATCTGGTAGCAGGAAACATCTTTTTATAAAAAATCGTTGCAATTTTTCAACTTGGTTGTGTTCACGATATCCCCATACCTGAGCACAATACAGCATTATAGCTCTAGAAGCAGCATCATATATTTGAAATTTTGTTGAATGCTGGACAGATTTATTTCTCAGTAGCTTGCACCATGTTGAATTGATGGAGTTCTTAGATGATCCCAATCTATTATTTAGATGCTCGTTCCAAGACATGTTGTGGTTGAAAACTACACCTAGATATTTGTATTGGTTTGACACATTTATATCGGCATTATTGAGGAACCATTTTTCACAAGCCGCTCTTCGCCCCCCATTTCGAAAAATTACTACTTCCGATTTGACAGGATTAACTTCAAGGTTCCACTTTTTGCAGTATGTACTAAAGCTATCAATAAGTTGTTGTAGATAAGCAGGATTATCCGATAAGAGGACAATGTCGTCGGCATATAAGAGGGCGTTAATCTGAAGATCATCTAAAAACAGACCAATAGGTACACAACCTTGTCGGACACCTTTGTTGGTGAAAAAGAAATCTGACAAGCTAGAGCCATCCCAAACAGCAGCAGCAGTGTCCACATAAAGAGATTTTATAATAGCAATCATCTTCGAAGAGATTCCCTGAGTAGATAATTTGTATAATAAAGCATTTCTATCAACATTGTCAAAAGCAGCCTTTAGATCGATGAAAAAAGCGTATAGTTTCTTCTTTTGGCATAGCTGAAGCTGTATAATACATGAAAGATTGTAAACTTGATCCACGGTAGAGTAGTTCTTTCTGTAAGCAGCTTGAAACTCGTTTATAATGTTGTTTACTTCCAGCCAAGACGTCAGTCTGTTTAAGAGAACAGTAGTGAATAACTTTTAAAGCGAGTCCAGGAAAGACAGTCCTCTATAGTTAGACACCACATTAGCATCTCCTTTCTTAAATAGCGAGTATATTATTGATTTTTTAAACGACGATGGTATGGTTGCAGATTCAAAGATTTCATTAAACAACTTATATATTTCCATAACCAGAGATGGGCTAGCATTTTTATAAAACTCATAAGGTATTCCGTCCATCCCAGGAGTTTTGTGATCTTTTGAGGTAGTTATGGCAGAATATATCTCGTGAAGTTCTATTTGGCAGTCCAGGGGCTTAATTCCGCAAGAGTGAGTATAAAAAACTCACACTCACTGCCCTCATCTGAAAACTCACGCTCTGAAAGACCGTGAATAAATTTGAAAGATAGTGTACACGTCTTCTGTCAAAAAAAAACTCCACTTCACCCTTTCGGAGTCCAAATTAGAGTTTGTGCACAATTTTTCGTGTACACATTTAAAATTCACTCTTGCGGAATCTAGCCCCAGCTCAGGTACTTGTTTGTGAGGAAGAGCATACGAGATAGTAGGTGTATCAATTGACTGCGTTAGTAACTTCTCATAATGATTCTTAAGTTCACAGACTTTAACTCCTATTGGTGTACTAAAACTGTTACCACGTATCTCCTTGGCAATTTTCCACCAATCTTTTGCCGAAGAAACAAACTGTAGGTTTTTGGCAATGTCTTGAAAATAAACTTCCTTTTTAGTTTTACATAAGCACCTGTACTTTTTGTTGGCATCATTATACTTTTTCTTGCAGACGTCAAGGTTTAATTTCCGAGAGGCTTTGAGGTGTTTGAAAGCAGTTTTTCGGGCCAAAAAACAAGTTAAATCAAACCAAGGCTTCTTGGGCTCAAACTTAATAGTTTGTCGTATAGGAGCTCCATTTGCTTCATAGATACATTTTTTGATCGCATTGCAACGATCATCAATAGAATCTGTTGGTGTCATCATGGAAGGTACAATAGACTCGAGTTTAGTATTGTAGGCGATACATCGGTTATCGTGCCATTTGAGTCGAGGAATACTTCTGCTGCTAGAACTCGTTGTTATTTCTGTGGATTTTATGGAGCAGGTTAATGGCATATGGTCTGAGAAGGTTTCGCAACCAACACTAAAGTCTTCTACAATATTTGAAGCTGAGTATGAAAGGCAACAGTAGTCAATCACAGATGAGCCTCTGCTGCTTACAAAAGTGTATTCACCGTCTTTGTCACTAAATCCTCTGCCATTAAGAATGTAAGCACCAATGTCCTCAAGGAATTCTAAGAAACTTTGGCAGTTGCTGTCGCAGGTTGAATCTTTGGAGCATCTCATTTCTAAAACAGACGTAGGAGGAACCGAGTTGTAGTCCACTGTTCCTTTTGTGCCGGTTCTTACGTTGAAATCGCCTCCGAGAATAAAATTGGTGGATGTAAGACTACTAAAAAAGTTTTTGAGAATTGCGAAATCTCTGTTCCAATGGCTGCAATTCAAATAAAATGGTACTAAATTTAAATTAACTCCTGAGAAACAACCTTGAAGTGTGATCGTTTCATCTGTGGTTACAAACTTAAGCTTATAGACAGGTTCGATGATTTTCTTGTACCCAAACAAGCATCCTCCACTGGCTCTGCCAAAGTTGAATGTTTTTGTTGCTGAAATCCACTTTAGTTTAAAACCGACGAAGTATTTTTCATAGTTTTTAAAATTCTCAGAAAGTACAAATGTTTCAAATAAAAAGAAAATATCATATTTACAAATATATTTAAAAAAAATACATAATAAAGATTTATTTGCAAGACCAGCTATATTGTAAAATAAGACCTGACAGGCAATGGGTTGCTAATTAATAATATTGTTTTGTTGAGTTTTGGCTGTTGCCACAATGACAGAGTAGACCAAGTTGGATTGCTCAAAAGGTTTGCAATGTATTCTTTATCAGCTTCGTTGAATGATGTGATGATACCATCCTTGCTGCATTTATACCGCCGTCCATCAACTGAAAGGGTCCAATTCTTTATTTCAGGCCTGAGGCGAGTATCTACTTTCAAAAGACATCTCTTCAACTGGCGCAGATGAAAACTCTCGGAACGTTCATTCAAAGTTAAGTCCTTGTTGATATCGGAGTACTTTTCAGACGAATCGATGAAGATAAAACAGTTTTTACATCGTTTGCATTCGAGAGCTCAAAAACATAAGATGAAGACTTTGGGTTTGAAGATCCGATTTTTCTAACACTATTCATAACAGCAGGGACATTAAGTGTTGAGTTACACACTTGCTGAAATTCCTGTTTCGCATCTTCGGCACTTTTAGCATTCAACCCTCTGACTATATGATGTTGAGCCTTTTGGAGTACTTCTCCGCATCTTCGATTCTTCTTTCTAGCTTTATTTCACCAGCTTTCAGCTTTTCAATTTCCTCTTTCAATAATTTGTTTTCCTCCTCGAGTTCTGCAACACGCATTATAACACCGCTTACATCGCTCTTCGTGGCAATATCTTTCAATTTTACATCTAAGAGGGCATCCATTTTTGACATAATTGCATCCATTAATTGTTCATTAGCCATTACAGTGCTCGAGCAATTTTTCTTTGACGATACAATTTCAAATTCTGGCGAAGTCTCTCGTAACGATCTTTTTGAATTTGAATTTTCATTCATGAGGTGAATTAGATTGGTTGTTAGATTTGCTGGATGTTAAAAGGGTTTTGAAATAAGCTACGATAATATCTTTGGAATTAAAAATTAAAAATATTGCAATATTGTCATGTTATAAATTCTAGAATAAATGTTTCCTACACCTTATGTCTTAAATCAATTCACTTCAACTGTCACATATAAAAATACAAAACTTATTCTAAAATGGTTTTTCCGAATTCTCCTTTATGAAAACCTTTGTAACGATTTTTCTATTGGGATGTAGGTAGAGAGTGTTTTTTTAAGGTACCTTTTTTAAAGGCAAAAAATTTGTTAAATACGAAAACTCAACACTTAAGATATTCAAAATATATTTGGATACTGTAAGAAACTGTTTTTTGATATGTCAATTATATAAAAGTTTGTTCTTAGAAAATATTCAGTCATTTCAAATAAAAGATCCTGTATTCCTGTAAATAATTTTAAATTAAAAACATTGTAAATTTTTCCAAATGTGTAAGAAGCGTGACTCTCAACAGTTGAGAAGAAGTGTTACGATTTTAGTTATCTTTTATGTAATAAATATTATACATATATGTTATTTACGAAATGAAATAAATATTTTAAGTTTCTGAATTCTAAGTGTTTTTCTTTTTTGCAAATAATTCTTAATATTTCTCAAATTTTTCAGGAAATGGATTCAACTTTCAAAATGCAGAGAAATGTTAAATATTTGAATCAAGTCATACTTCAAGAACGCATCATTAATAAAATTTAAAAATTAATTCTTTGTTTAAAAGACAAAAATGTAACCTCAGGTGAATAATATACATTGTTGAAAAGTTGGAAAGAATAAATGGTCAACAATGAATGAAAATAAGATTTCATACATTTTTGACAATTTTTGTTTTTTTAACAACAATTTATATTCTTAAAGGGTTCACATTTTTTTATTGAACCAACAATTAATTCTTAAATTTAGTTAAAAATGCGTTCTTGCAGTAAGAATTTTCGTTGTTGGCGTTTTAACAATCAGGCTCTTGATATTACGATTTTAGTTGTTGAAATAGTTAGGATAACAATTTCTGTTCCTTAAATTTTGACAATTTTCATTCTTAAAGCAAGAATAAAAGTTCTTGGCTAATAGCTAACACTTGCGTTCTTGTTACAAGAATTGCAAGTTGTTGGGTTCATTTTAACCTACGAAAATTGTTGATCCAAAGTATATATATGTAGTTCTTGAAATTACAACTTTTTTTTCTGAGTGATTCTTTGTCCAAAGTGTTCTTCGCGCTTAGGTATCTTAGTTCGGGTGTTGGTCCTCGCTGGTCATCCTTCTCACCAAATGATTCGGATGGTTGTTGGTATCTGCAGCCGTTTTACTGTCAATAACACGTATTGATCTAAGGGCCGTTCACAAGCTGGTTGATGGAGTGTCTTTGGCGTTGGTGGTCGAAAGTGAGGCCAATGCAGAGTCTCAGAATTTTCTTTTCGAAAAGTAGGAGCATTTGAGTCTGAAAATTTTTTTTGATGGTTTTCTCCGGATCTCTCCCTTGAACGTGACAATACCGATACCAACTGAGAACTGACCCAGACGTGATCTATTTTTCCCAAAAAATTATTTTTGACGTTAATGCTTCCACTGATCTAATACGATCAAGCTTTATTGCTACTCTTGCTGTCAAACGAGGCATCAGGGGCGAACGCAGAAAAAATTTTCAGGGGGGGTTTGAAAAAATATATTAAATATGAACGAACAATTTGTTTTTAATATTTTTATGCTTTATTTATACTCAGTATTGATTTGTATAAATACATTGCTAGGAACAATCCTAACTAATCCTAACTAGTAATATTATAAATGTGAAAGTAACTCTGTCTGTCCAGCTCTCTATGTTACCGTCGTCCGCCTAAACTACTGAACCGATTTGATTGAAATTTGGTACAGAGATAGTCTAGTACCTGAGGAAGGACATAGGCTATGCATTTTATCCCTATATTCTAATGAGAACGGGAACGTATACAGGAACCTAGAAACTACAGCACCGATTTTGAAAATTCTTCCATCGTTAGAATGCCTCACTATTCTCAAGTAACATAAGATTTTATTCATTCCCATATTCCTACAGGAACTGGAGTCCTTACTACTATAATAAAAACGAAAGAAGCTCTGCCTGTCCGTCTTTCTATGTTACCATCTCCCGCCCAAGCCACTGAATCAATTTAAGTAAAATTTTATACAGAGATGATCTAGAAACTGAAGAAGGACATAGGCAACATTTTATTCGAATACTCCCACGGGAACCGTTCCTTACTAATATTATAAATGCAAAAGTAGCTCTGCCTGTTCGTCTTTATATGTTACCATCTTCCGCCCAAACAACTGAACCAATTCAAATGAAATTTTGTACAGATGTATAGTCTAAGACCTGCGGAAAGACATAGATTTTATGTTTTATCCCAATTCCTACGAGAACGGGAACGTAAACGAGAACTTAGAAACTACTGCACCGATTTCAAAAGTTCTTCCGCCGTAAGAATGCTACACAATTCCGAGCGAGTAACATAAACTTTAACTCTTTCCCATATTCCTATGAGAACGATCACCATATTCCCACGGGAACGGGAGTCGTTATACTAATGTTCCAAAAATTCCAAAATTTTATCTGTCTGTTTTTTTTTTTTCTTTGTTCCATTATTCCCATGGGAACGGAAGTACTTACGGCAAAACAATTTTATTTCACAAAAGAAGAAAAAATTAAGAACATCGTGTGCAAAAATGTATACTTAAGTAAAATAATATAACAAGAGGTTACTGAAAAATTTAAATGAAAGACACTATTCCACGCGGACGAAGTCACGGGCACAGCTAGTATTTAATAAAATAAAATCAATGCGGCTTGAAACTTTTGCCATTATATTTATAACGTCCTCATAGTCAACCTCAATAGGAGTCTATAGATGTTCAGCAACATCAAACCGTTCAGTCTTTCCTCGCTGGTTCTTCATCGCAGAAAAGTTTTAAATCTGCGCAGACATGCAAAAGATCGCTCGTTTGAAGCAACGGTCAAGAAAACCTGGGTCAACCCTGGGGAAAGTTCAACGAACGGACCTAAGTTTGAAAAAGGCATCAGAAAATGGGCAACACAATACAGAAGTACCTAGGTACTCACTTTTTTTGTACTAATACGGTACCCAGAACCTTCTTAAACTCTAGCCCATACATCAAATGTTTTTGCAGGGACGTAGGATCCTCACATAGTGCCACTATGGGTGCGTTCAATAATCGTTTCCATAGTATCCGGATATAGCTTTTTGTTGTTGTTTGCTTTTTGAAGCATTTAGCAGAGTCACAAACTCATTTCTAACAAAAAGCTATCTAACGGTATCCCTGAGTTTTTGGCATGGTTTGAGAATGCTTCTGCACACTCCTGGATGGTTCTTTTCGTCCAATGGAAAGCGACATTTCTTAATCTACATGGAAAATCGAAAAAAAAAAATCAATTCTAATCGTTCACCGAACGAAATTTTGAATGTTTTTCTGTTTTCAAAAGCCGAATTTTAATATTCCACAGCCGTTGTCAGCAGCAATCTGGAGAATATCATTCTCCAGATTGCAGCTGACATATGAATTTTTTAAAAAGGTATCTAAAGATACCGGTATTCGGGATAGCCTCTCCAATAGAATAGGTTCTTGAATGTGGCCTATGTAGGCGTTCAATAATCGTATCCGGATAGCTTTTTGTTGTATTTTACATGTTAAACATTTAGCAGAGGCACAAACCCGTTTTTATAGATAGAAGTCTTATTTTTGTTTATTTCCATGTTGGTTTTTTATTTTGGAGTGCATTTACTTCAGCCTTAAAATCACTTAAGTTGCATGGAAAATCGAAGAAAAATAAATTCTAATCGTCTAGCAACGATATTGTGGAATCTTTTGTTTTTAAAAGTTATAAATAAATAGAGTAACCCAACAGAGCAGGTTAGCCATGGGGCCCAGCGCAATTCTCACAACCATGCCTTGTTAGAGAATGGAGTGAACCAACAATTTTCTGCCAATTCCGAACGTTTAATCGAGAAAGCGATTTTGATACCACTGGAAAACTTGTAAATTCCTCGCGAAAGACGATACCCGTGGAAAACCTTTTCCTGCTTTTTGTTTGAATTCGAACCACAAACCTCTCGAGTAACAGACAGACATGCTAACCATTAGCGTACCACGGCTTACATGCATTTAATACTCGAGTAACTTTAGCTTTTTTGTATTCTTGGACCTGTTTTTGAATTTCAACCTATTTTCTTTGCCGTCCAAGAATGTTCCATTGCCACAAGCTCTGAAAACTACACTCCAACCGAGTCTTTTCGTTCAAACACGTATTTTCATTTTAATTGTGCATCATTGTAAACTCTTCCATAGTAAGTAGCTAGGTCAGAAGTGATTCAATACCGCGACTAGGGCAAAAACACATCTTTCCTAAACTAATACGAAACGACCTCTTTTGTATCATTTTATAAAATTTTGAGGGTGAATACATTTACCTTATTCAATAGTTTCTTACATGTGCTGATGAGTTTAACTTGACCTTGATTCTGAATCTGTCGAGCCGTTTGAGACAGCCGTAAATAGGATTGATAAATTAGCTAAATTTGTCAGATATCTCATAAAGAAATTGAAACTTTGCACATAAATAACTCCTGTGTACAGTAGCTTCAGATATAGTGAAAGTTAACAAGAGGTTCATTCGTTGAAGCCATGAAGTCGCCCTGTCATCGCCACAAATAGTTTTTGAAAAACCTAAACTCGCCCTTATTGTCAAACTTTGTGTTTTTTGAGCCCTTCCCTGGGTTTCCTCTCAACTTGCCCTAGGTTTTTGCTTGGACGAGTTCAGGTAATAAACAGGGCTGTCAGAGGGCATGTATTCCTGTTCAAATGACAGGGATATGTGATTTTGTGGTTAAACGTTTTTTGAGGACTGGAAAACCCAGGCTTTTTGACAACTCATAGGGTTGTCAAGGAAACCAGGGTCAACATTGGGTAAATTTCAACGAACGAAACCAATGACCTTTTAAGATTCTAATCTAGAAATAAAGCTTATTGACTTGCCGTGAGGTTAAGGTGCTGAGGTACTCTACTCTTCCTTTGAACAAGAAAAAGACTTTTAGTTTTACATCATAAATACATCAATTATTTATTTGTTTTGCGCTGAATCGTGTGTGAATGCACAAAGATAATTTACACCATATGAGTGTAAAGTTGAATTACCTAAAATACTTTTGCAAATAATAAAATTCTGTATCGATTTCAACTCGCAGAATTTATATTGGCACATTTTGTTCTTGTTGAGTGCCTTTTTCGAATTTTCCGATTTTTATCTACATACAAATGAGGAGGTTAGAAAATCATCGGAATCGGAGAACATCAAACTACGCTAGTTGGATTCAATTTATTCAATCAATGTCATCAAACACGACTTCGCAATCCGGCATGAGGGCCTTGAATTCGTCTATGCCATTTTGCGTCACTCCACATCCGCTCACATCTAAATAAACTAAGTCAGGCGAACATTGCCCCAAATGGCGCAATGAATCGTCGGTTATTCGCTCATAATGCCTCACTGACAGTCGTTGGAAGGAATTGTCGCTGGGCCGATGACCAATCCTAATCCAAATGATGTTATTATCGACTGGATTCAGAGGACGACCGAAACAAGATATGCCTCGGTTTGAGATAGGGGAGATTTGACTCTTCTGGGGAGGACCTGTTCTATTCATAGGCCCCGTCTGGCGATAGATCATATCCCAAAAACTTCGATAGCCACCGCTTTGACGTGCATCGGGATTTTGGATTCTAACTTCAGGACTTGGTGTGCCTAATGTTGGCGCATGTACAAATACTGTTCTGGTTTGATTTTGCAAATCAATAGTCATCAAAACATTGCCTGGGTTTGGGCGAACCCTACTTGGGCGTGAAGGACCTGGTTTGGCTTCGTCGGTGCTATCATCAGCAGATGGTTCTGGTGTCCCTAGTCGATCAACAAACAGTGACTTTGCCGATGATGATGATGACGAATCAGATGAATCCGAACATATAAAATCTGAAGTATGGTATTTCAAAGGAGAACTTTCCTTTTCACTGCTTGACTTCTTTCTCAAATGGAATGGACATTCTAAAAGTAATTCTTTTAGTGTGACAATAGCATTGAAACACTGCAGATCAGAGTCCGTTATCGGTGTGTCCCTGACGTCCAAGTGCTACAAAAGTAGAAATACTTTAACTTTGTGCAAGAATACGTCTGTTCAATTGTAAGCTTACTTCCAACGTTTTGAAACCAAATCGTGACGCCATGCTTCCATAAGGGACAAAGTCTGATAAATTTTGACAACCGCGCATGCTCAAGGACTTCAGTGATGGGCATTTTGAGAACAGCATGATGTCGTATGGGTGAAACCAAGTACACGATTCCACACGAAGTTCCTGGAAAGAGAATATATTTCGGGTATTGTTTTCTTTATTAACAAAAAGTAGTTCTCCACCCAAAGTCTCCTTTTATCAACTTACCTCTAGCCAAAGCAACGTCTTGTCCATTTTTTGAAAGACAGTTGGTTCGCTGTCGGGCCACCGTACATACACATCCCTGAAAACCAATCGTTTAAGATTAACTGGAAAATGTGCTACTTTGATCTATCAGCAGAAAGGAAAAACAAAAAAAAAAAACGTTATCGAAATTGAACGACCAAAGCTCATAAGTTTTTTACCTCCGAAAAATCCACGAAAACCGATTGGAGCTCCATGTCTGTTAGATTTACACAATTGGGAAGAACGTGTTGTAATATGCACTGCTTTTGTTTTTTCCATTCTTCAGGGACGATTTCTTCTCTCAAAGCTCCACGCACTTTTATTGAATTGGTCTTGTTGTGACCATGTTTCAATATAGAAGTCAGCTCTTCTACATTTTTTTCCTCGTCTATTAGGTCTATGTCTTTCCAAAGACGTCGGTCCTGTACAATGCCACAGAAACGAAGGCAGGTTCTAAGGAAAAAGAAACAAAGCAAAGGAGAAACCAAAAAATGTGTACTATGCCACAAAAGCGTAGGCAGGTTCTAAGAAAATAAAAAAGAAGCGAAAACCAAAAAGTTGAAATTCTAAATTCATAAAGTCGTACTTTTCCAGAGCCAGTATAGTGCGTGTATCAAGGTGTTTAAATATTTCAAATAAAACTTCGTCACTAAATCGATCCAATGTGAAAACTTGAGCTAATTCAAGATATTTTACAGCAGGCTGTCCATCTTCTTCATTGGGAGAAAATGATCTTTTGCGTTTTTTCCCAGTGGCCATATCATTGCAGCTAGGATTTTGACTTTGCGAGTTTTCTTGCAAACTATCCATCGTAATGGGTTGTTTTGTTTCGATGAGGAGTTTATTTTTAAGTGGAAATCAGTATTTTATAAATTTTTTCGTGTACAAATAAAAAAAAACAAAACAGATAACAAATTGAAAAATGTCGGTGTCAAAATAATTGACAGATGCAAACAAATATGGCGGATGATAAAAATAAGAAAGTGTTCAGAAGCTTTAAGCATGAGGCAGATGGATATTTTGAGAAAACATTTGAGGCAGATTTACATTTTGAGAACCTAGCTGCAAGCAGCGAAAAAATTTTCTTTTGTGAACCAAAATGATGTGCAAGGGTTATTTCACTTAAGTATTTTCAGCACTGGACTGTTGACAGCCGTTTTCTAACCCTACTAACTTCTATCATCAAACAAAGCTAAAGAAAAATTGCTTTTTTTTGCAACGGCAGCTAATCATGCACAAAACTCAGCCGAAAGTCGTCTAAAACGTTACTGAATCCGGACCCCTGCTGTCTACATGCTTCCATTGTTGAGAATTTGAAACATTGGGCTCAAACCGATTTTTTTTATCAGAATTTCATATCTGGATTTTATAACTTTACGAATGATTAAGGTCCTCATAACCCAAAGCGATCTTACAGTTGCGACAGCTGCAGAAACGCTCTTGTCAGCATGTTTGCCGTTGCGACAGTAAAAAGTTATGAAAACACTCATTAGTGTTTTTTGTATCGCCGCGCCGCGCCGGTGTGGAATTCTGATATGTAGCTGTGTAATTAAATTCTCGGAACTGCAACTTTCGCAGCTGCGACTACAAAAAGCTTCGGTTCGAGAGGTCATTATTCTCCAAACTCTTCGTACTGATAAAAATAAGAAAGTGATAAAACTTGTTTAAAATCTGGCGATATTTTAATAGCTGCTTAAGCAATAAAATGTGAGCGCGCCTTTAGAGTTGCAAATGAAATTTAACGAATATTCAACGAAAAACGCCATTGATAAATTTGACAGAATGCGAAAGTTTCTTTTCTTCCAAGATCCAAGTGCATTTTCAACCACACCACAAAAAGATTGTGTTTTCTTATTTTAAAACTTAAAAAATAATTTCATTCAGTTCTTAAAACATTATTCACACAAAATGTCTTCAAACTGGGACATAGACTATTACAAAACCGACTACGAAAGCGAGGAACACTGGAATCTCCGTAAGCGTTTCATGCAAGTACACAAAGACAAGTTTAGCGAAGATGAGCTAGTTTGCCTAGCGCAAGTATTCACAAATGTTGAATTCATGGGATGCAAATATCCAGACGAGACTATGCGAATGGTTGGTGAATTATCACAAGAAGTCGCAAAGGAATTCCGCGCCCAACGAGCGAAGAGACTTCAAAGGACATTTGTCAAAGCGTCTGATGCAGCTGAAGCACGGGCCAAAGGTAGACGAAAGAATTGAATTGTAGTGAGTGCACCCATAAAATTTTGTTCTTAAAATTGCTTCTTTTTCATCCGTCGTGTGCTTGTAGTAAGAAGAACACAACCAGTAGCAGGTGGAAGAGATGACAGAAGCGGAGGAATGAACAAAAGACCGAAATTCGGTCAAAGCTCTAGTGTTGACCCGGCTATCGAAAAAGCAAGACGACAGGAAGCCAATCTAATGACTGGTCTGAAATATGGGAACTTTGTTGTGTATCTTATTGGGGGAAGAAACTGCCTACAGGTATCAGCAACCAGATGTTCAATATATGTCCTTGAGAGGGAAGCTATCGTCAAAGGGAAAAAGTTAGATGGTAGTGTTTTGTTGATTGCAAAACTCAAACTATTTTCTCTCCCTTTGGCAGGAAGTTCGAGATTTTAATTGCAAATCAATTGGTGGGAAAAGCGGAAACTGATAACCTCAAAACGGCCAAATTGCAAGCCTTTGAAGAAGCCATAGCTGAGCTTCGGAAGCACTGCTATTTCATCAAGGTACCTACTTCCCTAAATGAGGTTTTCAAACAAGCAAAAGACTATTGCCCTTTTTTCTGTAGCTTAATCCTGATGCCGAAACCATCAACATCAACAAGTCCAACGAAAAAATCACCGCTGATGTCAAACAAGCGGATGTAACCGAAAAGAAAATCGATAGCAACAACGTTGGATATAAGATGATGAAAATGATGGGTTGGTCTGGAGGTGGATTGGGCTCTCAGACTCAAGGTCGGGAAGATCCAGTTGGGTAAGACAATCACATTGAGTCGTGGACTAACTTGAAACCGCCACCGATCTTTTGCAGATACCTTTTGAAGACAAATCGCTCCGGCTTGGGAACAAGCTCTACCAAGATGGACAAACAATATTTCAAACAAATTCTCTACAACTACCTGGAGTCTGATGACATTCGTGATCTCCACTTCGAGTCCACGTTCACAAAGGAAGAGCGAGCACTCCTTCATGAGTAAGTTTGGAATGTTGTTTTAGTCGACACAGCGCTTTAAGACGTTCACCGTTTTTACAGAATTGCAGGGAACATGGCACTCAAGTCTTCAAGTCATGGAAAAGGTGAGGCCCGAAGCTTGGTCATCAGCAAGAAGAACATTTCCCATCAAGATATTCTCAGAGAAGTGCTCATCAACCAGCGCCCAAGCTACTGCAACAAATACTTCGTTCAAGTGCCGCTAAGCAAAGCAAAGGACTTCCCTCTGCACACAACTCAACTAGAACTTTAAACTCTTTTCAAAATCTTATCGCCCTCTTCTCAATTGCTCCACACCTGCTGCTGTAACAATTTTTTTTTTTAAATAAAAACATTTGAAAATACTAAAAAGATATTTTATTTGATTTCATTTGTCTACTTGGTCTACTTTTTCACTGCTCCTAACCGTGACGGATCCTGACTGGGGTAGTGCATCGGAGCCCCTGGTGGAGGGGGAATAGACTCCACTGCCGAAGCACTTGTCGACGGAACAGGTATCGAAGAGTAAGGGGCAGCAAAAGCCGCCGCTTGAGAGTACATCTGAAACGAGGACTGTGGAATGAGACTTGGAGGTATCTGGTGTAACTTCATTCCAGGCGGGAGCACAGTAACCTCCTGTTGTAGGTTGAAGAAGTCGTTTGGATTGGCTTGTGCGACTGGAGGTATCGCTGGGATGTCATAGCGACGGTCGGTCTTGGCTACGGTGTTTTGTTTAGCCTGCGAGTGTGCCCATTTGATTGAAACCTTTCTGCCATGCATCACCAGTTTGTTGAAGGTCTTCTCTGCAGCCATTTCAGCAGCCCCACGCTTGGTGTACTGGATAAAGGCACACTGTTGACGTGGAACCAGTGCAACAGACCGAATTTCACCGAATTGATAGAAATTGTCACGAATTTGGGGCTCAGTGATGTCTTCGCTGAGATTGCCCACATAGAGGGTTGTTATGTTTTTATCTTCAGGTGGCTCAAGTGTTGGGAGTGTAGCTGCTCGCTTCATAATTTTCTCAGCAACAGGATCGTTGCGACCGTAGTAGCGGTCCTTGATGTTTTGCTCACAGAGCGGATCGTCCGGTTCGTTTGGTTTGTCGTGACGGTACGGGCATTCTTCGCCACGTTTACATTCGCCTTTGACCCAGAAAGAACAAATATGGGGTCTATTTCGTTTGTAGTAGGGAGCGGTCCGAGCTAGCTTCGAAAGCATTTCATTTGCCGCCAAATTCTTGCCGACGGTACCAGCCGCCTCTGTTCCGTCTGTATCGGCGAGTTCCTTGTCAATATTCTGAATGTAATATTCTTTGTTAACATCGCTTTGAGGCATTTGGTCAACAATCTTGAGTGCAGCATCACGAACTTGTATGGGTAGGCCATACTCAAGGTCAAGAAGGCATGTTTGGCAAACGTTTTTGAGACGAGCACACGTTTGGCAAATTTCGGTTTTCTTAAAACGCATCCTTGCACCTGGACACCATCTGAATATGGTAAATGGACGTGTGCATATTTTGCACTCCTTACCGAATTTTTCCTTTATCATTCGCACATATGGATTGTCGCCCAAGCACGTCTGGCAGAGAATCGGGAACTCAGAGTCCTCCCAGTTTTGCCTGTTGTAGGTGTTCGTTGTCTTTGACATCGCCATGATGAAGTTCTTTTTAGTTTTGTCGTTTTATGTCGGTTTAAATGAAAATATTAAAATTAATAAACGCGAACTTTATGAAAAAACTACACAAAAAAGACACGACTTTTTGACATCAAAATGGATGCGTGACACTTGAAAGAGTTTTTTCTTTCAGACGGATTCGGTAAGGTAGTTCTTGTTTGGCAGCATTCAGGCTCTAGCAACCCTTTTTTTTGGTAGGTATTAAATTATTTTTGTGTTCAGTGATTAAGGGGCCAGTTATAGCGATCAGAATAGTTGATCGGAATAAAATTTTGATTAAGAAATTTAACACTTTATTCTGAGATTGTACAAACAAATGATATACTAATCGACGAGGAATTACCTCAGGAATTTTTTTCACTAGTAAAATTTCAATGTTAGCCCTTATATTTTGCAAAAAATTAATTTATTCTTTTATTCCGACGGAATTTCATTTTTCTGAACAGCTGATTGTTTTTTGTCATGAAACGGAGCGAAACATTACACTGACAGAGTTCTGAAACAAAATGAAAATATTTGTTCCACTTCTTTATATTCCATTTTTTCCCAGTTCAACTGACAGATATTTGTAAGAAAAAATTTTTCGTATGCATTTTAATCGGGCAAACGTTTGCAAGTGAGTTGTTTTGTTTTAATGATCGTTAAGAAACATAAATTGTGAGTACAAATAAATAAAATGAATGATGTTATTTTAACAATTTAGTTTTTTTTAGTGAAAAATGAATAGTCAAAGTCGTTGGACTTCAAAGTCGGAATCTAGGGATTTCGAGGAAAAACTTATCATCGAAGTCCAAAGCCACATTTGCCTCTACGCCAAAGACGACCCGGGATATTCGAATAAACAAACCCGAGCTACTGCGTGGAGAGATATTTCGATCATATTGGGCAAATCAGGTAAGTTATAATATTTTGTATGCTTATATTGTACTAAATTAACTTTTATTTGTTTATTCGAACAGTCGAAGAATGTCAAAAGAAGTGGACGTCGTTAAGAGATTGCTTCAGATGTTATTTTAGGCAAGAAAATAACACTCCCAGTGGTTCAAGTGCTTCCAGGACTGTTAAATGGATACACTTCCAAAACCTTAGTTTCCTGATTCCTTATATCAAGGTTCCCGCTGAGTATGTGTTATTTTAATTTGAAGATTTAACTGATGTATTAATATACACATCTGTTGATTTTTAGTGACTGTGGAAACTACAGTGAAGGGCTGAGCAATCTCTCAGCAGAAATCATAGACGTTGGCAATGAAAATTTAGACAATTCGCAGTCAACATCATGCCCTGCCTCACCATTTCCTTCTGCTGCAAAACAAAACAAAAAGAAAAGAAAAATGGATTCATCGGACGAGGTGCTTTTACGTGTGGTTAGTGCAATTGAAAATAACAACAACGAAACGTCCATGGATAATTTTTTTAAAAGCGTCTCGCAGCAAACACAGCACTTCACAACATCGAGACAGGTAAGATTCCAAAGAAAGATATTAGATGTTTTGGCCGATGAACTGGAAAACGATGACTAACATTATTTATAATTAAAAAATGAAGTACCTTTTTTATTTCTTGGATATAAGTACTTAGAGTTAATGAAATGAAGTTCCTTTTTTTATTTTTAATTAATAAAATGAAAAAAAAAAAAAATAGTTTAAATTATTCTTTTTATTTCAAAACAAAAATATGGTTTTTACAGCATTTTGGATCTTATAACATTTCCCATTGCCAATCGACATTTCCTTCGTTTGCAAACCATTCAGAAAAATGTTTTCTTATGTCCACAGCGTTCGATGCTGGTTCAATTGCTCTCGAATCATGATTGACCAGACAATTATTGTCACTTGAGTTGTCTGTATCATTGAGTGTTGTTTTTGTCAGATCTTCTTTTGTGTAGTGCAAAAAATTATTCAAAATACAACAACACAAAATAAGTGATTTCGCCAGATCTATTTGGACTTCTAATGGTTTTAGTAAGACTCTCCACCTGTGAACAAGGATTCCAAAAGCACTCTCAACCATTCTTCTGGCTCTGGAAAGTCTAAAAAAAGAATATGTTCGTATACATACATATGAATATTTAATATGAAATGTTATATGGAATATATGTTTTTGTATTACCTATAGTTATATATTCTTTGATTATTCGTCAGCTGTGTTCCTGGGTACGGAGTCATGAGATTGTACTTAAGACCAAAAGCCTCATCTCCAACCAAAACAAATGGAATTGGATGAACTGTTTCCGGCAAAGGCACATCCGCAGGGATAAAAAGACTGCGAGGGTTGTTATGCCAAGCATTTCCAAACCTGCATGAGGAGAATACTGTCGAATCCGCGTTCGAACCGTGAGCTCCTATGCTGACCATTACAAATTTGTACTCTGCGTCAACAACTGCCATGAGTACCGTTGAAAAACATTTTTTGTAGTTAAAGTTAAAACTACCAGAGTTTCGAGGGGCAAACATTCGGACGTGCTTTCCATCCACGGCTCCCAAGCAGTTTGGAAGGTTCCATCTTTGTAGGAAAGAATCCGAAATTTTCTTCCAATCTTCTGGACACTTTGGAGGAGACATTACTGTTTGCTTAAGATGTTTATTAATTGCTTGGACAGTTTGTATGATGCATTTTCTAACCGTAGTTTTTCCCATTAAAAATCTAAAAGATAAATCAGCAAAGCTTGCCCCGGTTGCGAGAAATCTGAAAATGCATAACAATGAGTTTGATAAAAACATTGTATGTTTTACTTACCGCAATGTCAACACCAATTTTTCTTTAGGGCTTATTATGTCACGTCGGTACAAACAAATCTTTGCTTTCAAATCATTCTCAATTTTATTAAAAATGAATTGAAATTGTTCTTGACCCATTCTGAAGTATTCAAAGAATTTTTTGGGATACAATTCAAGACGATGTATGAGCGTAAAACACTCGCCTTTGGTCTTACGATCTCGATACAATGGGTGTACTTGATATC
Organism: Melanostoma scalare; assembly: GCA_949752695.1. Classification (NCBI taxonomy): domain Eukaryota; kingdom Metazoa; phylum Arthropoda; class Insecta; order Diptera; family Syrphidae; genus Melanostoma; species Melanostoma scalare. Next base: position 197,818,725 of record OX456985.1, read on the forward strand.
TTCTTTCTTTACGTCTTTTTTGAAAAATTATTAGTGAAGCTAAATAAAGCAGCTTATTTTTTTTCACACGCGACATTATCTTAATATATTTTCTTTTTAATTTTTTGTATAGTAGGTATCAAATGTCAAAAGCCAAACTTCAACTATTAGTTTACTGACAGAATTATTAAGATTGCTATAACCGGCCAACAGAAAAAAAATTCAATTTCATTCTGTTTCCATTTATTCTGATGGATTTTTCTGATCGCTATAACTGGCGCCTAAGTGCAATACAGAGCTAGTTAGAAAATTTATGAGATGCGATAAAATCACGCCCAACGACTCCATCACACTTCAACTTTAACTTTGACATACGTGAAAATTTTGGATAGCCCAATGAATCAGTAGCATTTATGCGTTTTTGTTACACAGAGCAACATGTGTGTCTATCAACACAACAAAAATACGAATAGAAAATGTTAAAGTCGTTAAGTTCAACAAACCATGCGTTTATCACCTGCTAAACCATCCCTCCCGTGATCGAGGCCCACAAATAAATTGCAAGAAACCGAATAATAACTTTTCAACTAGTTTGTATTTTGAATGCAGCCACTGGCTCTAAAACACTGAACTGCTTCATTTCGCTTCTGCACCTTGTTACCGACATTTAATAAACGTCATTTTTTCTGACCTCTGAAACGTAAACAAAACAAAACGTTTCTAGTTAAAAAGTAAAATTATTTTATTAAATTATAAACAAAAAATTTAAGAAAAAATGACCGATAAACAACCACCAATCAAACGATACCGCCGTGAAGAAAAGCATTCCTCTGACGAAGATGACAATTACGTTCCATACGTTCCCGTTAAGGAACGAAAGAAAAACCAGCTCGTTAAACTAGGACGCATCGTCCAACTAGCAACAGAGTCCAACGCTCCCAAATCATCGAGTGAAAATGAAAATGACGACGAAGCCCAAGAAGAAATCTGGGGTCGAAAGTACAACATCAGTCTCCTTGATCAGCATACAGAGCTCAAAAAGATTGCGGAAGCCAAAAAAGTAAGCGCTGTCGAAAAACAATTGAAAGAAGAGGAGAAAATCCTAGAATCCGTAGCAGAAAAGAAAGCTTTGATGGGTGTTGCTGAACTGGCCAAAGGTATTCAATATGCAGATCCGATAAAAACCAGCTGGAAGCCTCCTCGCTACATACTCGCAATGTCGGAAGAGAAACGAGAAGCAATCCGCCGTAAGTTGCGTATTTTGGTTGAAGGCAACGACATCCCACCGCCCATAAGAAGCTTCAAGGAAATGAAGTTTAACAAATACATTCTCAATGGATTGGAAAAGAAGTCAATCAAAAAACCATCTCCAATTCAAATCCAAGGAATACCTACCGTGCTAGCAGGTCGGGATCTGATCGGAATAGCTTTCACAGGCTCAGGCAAAACACTCGTGTTTGTACTTCCCTTAATTATGTTTGTCCTCGAGCAGGAGGTTCGGCTGCCGTTCATAAAAAATGAAGGTCCCTATGGATTGATAATTTGTCCCTCTCGGGAGTTAGCCAAACAGACGCATGACATCATCGTGGTAAGTTTATGGAATATGCTCTAAAATAAGCCCACTCTTATTAATTCTTTTTCTAGTTCTATTGCGAACAACTTCGCAGCAGCAATTTTCCAGAGATACGCAGCTGTCTGGCTATTGGAGGACTGCCTGTCTCTGAAGCGGCAGATGTCATCTCGAAAGGGGTTCACATAATGGTGGCGACTCCAGGTCGTCTCATGGACATGTTGGACAAGAAAATTGTTACTTTGGACGTCTGCCGTTATCTGTGCATGGACGAGGCCGATCGCATGATTGACATGGGCTTCGAAGAAGATGTTCGTACGATATTCTCTTTCTTCAAAGGCCAACGGCAGACCTTGCTCTTCTCAGCCACTATGCCGAAGAAGATTCAAAACTTCGCCCGATCTGCGCTCGTTCAACCAGTGACCATTAATGTTGGCCGTGCTGGAGCTGCTTCGATGAATGTCACCCAAGAAGTTGAATACGTAAAGCAGGAAGCGAAAGTAGTGTACCTTCTAGAGTGTTTGCAGAAAACTCCACCGCCCGTGTTGATATTCGCCGAAAAGAAACAAGACGTTGACTCTATTCACGAGTACCTTCTTCTCAAGGGAGTCGAAGCAGTAGCTATTCATGGTGGGAAAGATCAAGAAGAGCGTTCCCGAGCTGTCGAGGCTTATCGTAATATGCTGAAAGACGTTCTAGTTGCTACCGACGTCGCTTCTAAGGGTTTGGATTTCCCCAATGTCCAACATGTCATCAATTATGATATGCCCGACGATGTTGAGAATTATGTGCATCGTATTGGTCGTACTGGTCGTTCAAACACCAAAGGCTTGGCGACGACTTTTGTCAACAAAACTACCGAACAGTCTGTTTTGTTGGACTTGAAGCATTTACTGATAGAAGCAAAACAGGAGGTTCCACCATTCCTCGCCGAACTGTGTCCAGAATCGGAGAAATACTTGGATCTCGGCGATTCACATGGGTGCAGTTATTGTGGTGGTTTGGGACACAGGATCACGGACTGTCCAAAGTTGGAAGCAGTGCAAAGCAAGCAAGCGTCGAATATCGGCCGGCGCGATTACTTATCAAATACAGCTGCCGACTATTAACTTTACGTTTGTGTTTGATTTTGTAAATAAAATAAATGTTTTTGTGGTAAAAACTTCAAATGACTTCATCAAGTAATGCAGCTATTGTTTGATGAACTAATCCAGGCAATGTAATCAACTAGCTTCGAACTTCAAGCTTAATCTTGTCTTTGTTTTGTGGATTAACACTAATTAGCAGGCAAACCAGTTAATTATCTTTCAGCAACCTCACAGTGGAAAATAAAAACAATTTGACCACACACCGCAATGTAATCTTTAATAAATTTATGTTTGTTAGGTTACCATGGGCTGTGTTGACTAACGACTAAAGGTCAAAATCCTTGAAAAATTTGATAAAAATGTCCAAACAAGATTTTCACGGAAGGAAAATTTTACTAACAACTCCATCAGAATAAACAAAAGAAGCTTGAATTTTTCATGACAAACACAAAAAAAAAAAAAAAACAAACAAATTTAAAGAAGACCAAGAAGATGACTCTGTGGAAATAATGCAAAAAGAACCAAAGCGAGTTTCTTCTGAAGACGACACAAAAGAGGAAGAATACTATAGAAGAAATTGGTTGTGTTAATTCTTTGTCCAAACAGATGCAAATGTTTGAATGTTTATCAGCTTTTTTATTTTAAAGTAGTTCATACATTTCGGCGTTTTCAAATATTAGATTATATGTACGTAACTCGCATAACTGGGTGCTCAGACGTTGTGCAGAATCTGTCCCAAAAGTCGCACAATTATTTGCATTGATTTGTTCGCACATCAAGTATCCGCAAATGAGTACGCCAATTTTCCGGTCGATGTGTGACGTGTTCACGCGATATGTAGAAAAATTCGCACATCAACCATTTTCGTTCAGACGGCGGTTTTTCTGTCACAAATTGTTCGCAAACCCTTTGCGTCATGTGCGGACTGTCTTAAAAGAGTGTTCAGACGACATGCATCAATAGTCACAAATTATGATGTGAAAATGACGTCTGAGCCGCAAACGCTTGCGGCTTATATCGTTTTTCATTGACGAAAAGAGTTACTCCTTTTGTGAAAAGATCTACTCTTTTTCCATTTTTAATGTTTCATTGAAAAAAAGAGTAGTTCTGGAGTTACTCTAAACGCCAAAGATCTACTCCCAATCGGTTGGGAGATCTACTCTGAAAATGCAAAAACATATGTTTTATCAAACGTCAAATGAAAAAAAAATGTTGGGAAATTTGTTTGGTGATTATTAAAATTGAAAAGAAAAACGGAAAGTAATTGAATATGAGTGCAGAAATATGTAAATAATTTAGAATTTGTTAGTTCGCTGCATTATTTGTTGTCATCTACTTTGTCGTCATCCCTTTCCATTCATCACCTACATGGAGTTAAAAAAAAAGATTGAAAAGATGCAAGTGGGCGCATTCACTGCTTTAGTAGCTACCACAGAGTATAACCAGAGAGTCCACTGCAGCAAGGTAGTGCGTTTTGCCTACAAGCTAAACTAAACCGGATGACCCCACCCGGATGATCTCACTGGCCTTCACTTCCCACAGATCAAAGTCAGTTGAGTTTGAAAAGTAAAAATTTTTTTTTTGGTTGCAAAAAAAATCGATAATATTTAATTTTCATACAGCCTAGAACTTAGAAAAATGAATTTAAGTTGCAGGAATTAACTTTTTTTTCCATTTTGACCAGTATTTCACTGAAAACGACAAAAATTAGTAAAAAATTTCATACCGATGCAGGCGTTTAGTTAAGTTTTTACAGTTCATACTAGTGAGCACAGAGCCTCAAACTCAGAAATAGGACGCCATATTGAAAATTTTTTTGCGGGTGTTTCGGGCTGAAGGGGTGGAAGTGGATGCTCTGTATTATCTACTCTGTGCCACAGAGTATAACCAGAGAGTCCACTGCAGCAAGGTAGTGCGTTTTGCCTACAAGCTAAACTAAACCGGATGCCCGCACCGGATGCCCGCACTGGCCTTCACTTCCCACAGATCTAAGTCAGTTGAGTTTGAAAAGTAAAAAATTTTTTTTTGGTTGCAAAAAAAATCGATAATTTTTAATTTTCATACAGCCTAGAATTTAGAAAAATGAATTTAAGTTGCAGGAAATAACCTTTTTTTTCCATTTTGACCAGTATTTCACTGAAAAAGACAAAAATTAGTAAAAAATTTCATACCGATGCAGGCGTTTTGTTAAGTTCTTACAGTTCATACTAGTGAGCACAAAGCCTCAAACTCAGAAATAGGACGCCATATTGAAAAATTTTTTGCGGGTGTTTCGGGTTGAAGGGGTGGAAGTGGATACTCTGTATTATCTACTCTGTGACTACGACAAAACTGTTGAAAAATGTTTCATTGAAAAGAGTAGTTCTACATTTGAGAGTAGTTCTTTCGGATTTCAATGAAAAACGCTATTAATATGCCGTCTGCACGTAACTTAAGGATCAGCCAAATTACAAAAATTGAAGAAGGTGCTACCAGCTTAAGTGCGATTTGCGAGGATCGTGTATTCGAATTTAGTAGCGACTGCAGTCGAATGCAAATGGGTGAAAGGAAATCGACATAAGTTTTTACACAAATAACCAAAGGCCTAAAGCATTTCAAGAATCTACAATTTTAGCCGGATTCAGTGTATTTACTCTCGGAAGACTTGCCAATTCCTTGCGAATGGCAATACCCGTGTAAAAACAGTTTTATATTTCTGAAATTCGAACCTCGAACTCCTACTTAACAGGCAGACATAGTTAGGTACTACAACGCCAAGAGCACCAACCGGTAAATCAGCATTCGCTTCAAACTGCAATAGTAGCCTTTTGAATGCACTGCGAGGTCAAGACGGCGTTGAGTGGAACTGGAACAGGACTAATTTATTAATGGCGTTTTCCATTGGTTTCACTCGGGGAAGCACTCATTTTAAAAACCAATGGAACACCTAAAATTGTTTTTGCTCAACTTAACGTGTTTGCTTTGTGTGAGTAAAACACCAATTGCACATAAAAAATATTTCCTGTGGAAAATTTTCTTTTTGACATTTGAGGAACATGTATTAGTGCTTCTTGAGTCGATTCTCACTTCAAATCGAGAAGCGGCTGTCACTCCTCAGAATCATGAGAAGCGATCTTTTTGCACCAATGGAACGGTTTGAGAATGCTTCTGGACGCTCCTGGACGGTTCTTTTCGTCCAATGGAAAACGACATAAGGATTCTTTCAAAGCTCAAAGCCGAATGTTTGGTTGTCAAGTTAAGGCGTTCACTTGCTTGTATTTGCATACACCACCGTATTTTGATGAGCTCGTCCAAAAACCTATCACATACGCTTTCGAAACATGATTTCAGCGTAGATCTCCCAAACAAAGGGAAGTGTATCTTTCGCGTTGAAAGCTAATTCCATGTTTACTAATTTCTTAAATGAAACATCGAAAATGGGAAAGTAGTAAGTCTTTTCATAAAACAAGTACATAACTAGGTCTGTTCGTTGAACTTTCCCCAGGGTTGACCCAGGTTTTCTTGACAACCATATGAGTTGTCAAAAAAACCTGGGTTTTCCAGTCCTCAAAAAACACTACACCACAAATCACCACACATCCCTGTCATAAAAAAAAAAATACATGCCATTTGACAGCCCTCAAATCGCCACAGCAAAAAGCTAGGGCGAGTTTGGGGAAAACCTGTGGCAAACCTATGGCTCAAAAAACACTCAATTTGACATTCAGGGCGAATTTAGGTTTCTCAAAAAACGCTTTGTGGCGACCCCATGGCGACCCTAGGGCTTCAACGAACAAACCTACTGTTTTCGTCAATGAAAAACGCCATAAGATACCCATATCTTGAGGACATTTTTGAACGAGTCAGAAATTTGAGTACCGATTGCGCTGAAAAATATAAAATTTAAACGTATTGAAATAAAAATAACACGTAGTCTCAGAACAATTTGGTTTTCTGTTTTGAAAGGCTAGTTATAGGTTTGTTCGTTGATGCCCTAGGGTCGCCTCAAATCGTTTTTTGAGAAACCTAAAGTCGCCCTGAATGTCAATTTCAGTGTTTTTTGAGCCCTAGGGGTGACCTAGGTTTTCCCTCAACTCGCTGTAGGTTTTTGCTGTGTCAAATGGCATGTATTTTTTTTTTTAAAGGCAGTGATGTGTGTTGATTTGTGGTTTAGCGTTTTATGAGGACTGGAAAACCCAGGTTTTTTTTGAGAACTCATAGGGTTGTCAAGAAATCCTGGGTCAACCCTGGGGAAAGTTCAACGAACGGACATTATAGCGAGCTGGCAACGAGTCAGGAAAAATTTTAAACTCGAATACCTATTACCTATGTTTTCTTTAGAAGTGAATAACAAAAAGTAGAGAGTCTGGCAACTGATAGTTATATATTTACCTGTTTGGTATAAAATTTCATCAGCAAAAATGTATGTTTCCATTTATCTAAACTTTTCCTGGCGGTTTTCCCTGATCGCTTTAACTGGCCCGAAGATATTCTCAGAAAATTTTCAATGCGAATGGCCTTAGGTTTAAATAGTTTTGTTACGTCATCCTATTTATTTATTCAGCAGCCGCTACAAAAAAGGAGAAAAGGATCCCCCTGTTGCCGCTAAATGACTTCCATACATTTTTGTTCATATCACAGGGATGTGTGGTGACTGGTAATTTTGTGCTTTAACGTTTTTTGAGAGTAGCTTTCCACTACGTAATTTGGTTCCACTTTTCAAATATAGAGAAGCTCTATCAAAACAGAAAAGCTAAAAGAACGTAAAATGCAACAAATCAAACAAAAGTTGCAAGGTTGAAAAACTAAGGCCTTTAAAGGTCACATCCAATTCACGCTGATCTGATGGCAAAGAGTTCGACTAAATTCTCATATGCCGTACTCAGCTGAATTCTGTTAAGTCTGAACGTATAGAAAGCGTAGATAGCCACAATTTTTATAAGTTCTTTAGCCCAAGTAGGTAAGGAGCAAATCTGAAGAATGGATTCTAAACATCGTTTCGGATTAAAATCGAAGATGCGAGTAAATTTCTTTAGCGGAATTTGAAGGTAAGGTACTATAAATTAGGCTTTTAAAACTTTTGGCTTAAGGATAGCAAAAAGATAACAAACCAACACCTGAAGCTCTTAAAGCTAACAATTTTTTTTAGATGATGACTTAGATGTTAGATCTGGACCCAGATTCCGTTACTTTTCAGACGATTATCACAGAATCGTCTATCGTAGATTGCGTCGTCAAAAGATTGTATCATATAATTTTTTTTTTTTTTTTTTATAATAAGCGCTTTTTCAAGGGGTTATGACTACCATTATAATGTTATAGAACACAGTGCGAGCATTTAGGAAAGTAGGAGAGGGTTTAATAGGAGACACCGATGCACGTTGCTTTTGAATCTTTGTGAATCGTAATGCAGGGGAAACACAGAGCCAGGTAAAGCATTCCACATACGGGTGGTGCGACTAAAATAAGAATCTATACATGATTGTACGCCCGAAGTTGGGCTCAAGGTTGGTGGAAAGCTATTTTACTATCGTCTTACATGGCAACTTATTCAAGGTCTTTAACACGTTTTTTTGCTGCTTAAAATTCAAACAATAGTTGTCTAAGACTTTACAGAATCCGGCATCTGGAAGTTTCACAGAAATTCAACAGTTTTTAGAAGAAAAAAAAACTTCAGGAGTTGATGGATACGCCTCATCTATTTATCGATAACAGGGCAGAGTGTAACATATTTTGTATCGAAGAGCTGTAGCTAAAGACATATATTTTCTACATTGCGTGTTCCTTTAAAACTTGTTTGACTTTTTAGGATGACGATGGAGAACGCACAGTTCTCCATCATTAAAAATTTCATTTAAAATTTCTCCGGAAGTAGGAGGCTAGAAGCTTTGTCTTCCCTTAAAGATTTAAAATACACAAGGAAATAGCAAAACGGATGAAAAAAAAAACATTTTCGAATAAAAAATAAACAATACTCCGAGTGATATTTGGTCCTGTCTAGGACCATACCTTGTGAGGAATGGAGGTGGCTTACAATTGTTTGCTGATTCCGAACGGCTAATCGTTAAATCACTTTTTAATGCAAGAAATTACTATTCAGAGAGATAGCCTATTCCACTGCAAAATCCGTGGAAAAACACTTTATTCCTTGATATTTCTGGGATTCGAAACTCGAACCTCCCACGCAGCGAGCAGACACGTTAACCATAAGCCCCACTATCGAGATATGCAGTTTTAAATTCGAAAGGAGGCAACACTTCAAAAGAAAGCGAAAACATTGTTTTTTCACACCAGCTATTACTGTTCTGGGTTTATTGCTCCTACTTTTATTTATCCTTCCTTTAGTTAGAAAACTACAATCTTCAATTATTACTACACTATGTATTTACATGCAAATTGTAGCTAAAATTCAAAAGTACAACTAGTGGCCCTCCAATCAACTATTCGGTTAAATAAACTCGATAAATTCGATTGATCAATAAGTCAAAGGTCGTATTGATTAGGCTTATCAGTGCCTTGAAATCACTTACATTGCCAATCGGTCAAGTTCGTAACAATAACAATCCTACTCCTACACACAAGACACAAGCCTCCCCTCCAGCTTACAACTTTGGATCTCCATTTCGATCGTCGTATCTATCTGTCCGAGCAGGGGTTGAGTGTTCAGTTTGATTCCAGTGCTCATGCACAGAGCATCACTAAATCATTTAAAAGTAATTCGTATAATCCAAACACTGTCATTCTTTATGTGATTTTCTTTATGTTTTTTTATGTAAATAACAAAGACTAATTGGATAGTTGGCGCGTGTAAAACTGTAAGTAGTCATCATCATAAGAAAAAGGTGCTAAATGTAAATGTCAGTGGGTGTGAATGAACAGTTAATTGCCATGAATTTAGTCACCAATGTTTAATTTATTTTTAATTGATTTTCTGTTGAATGTTACTTGTGAAGAACTTTGAAAATATCAGAGGTGCGTGACGTGATCGGTAAAGAACAAAAAGGTTTTGAATAGTCATTGCTTTTAAATTTTTTTGATCGCTTTGTTGACAATCTTACGGAAGTCTCAATTGTGCTAAACTAATTTATTCAATCCACGCTTAAGACTTAAGCTAGAAACACAATTCAAAATGAAGCGACTGCAATGACGTATGAACGGAGCATATATAATTGTAACTGAATAAATTATGATGTATGCAAAAGCAAAGTGATCTGACATTGACCTCCATGCGAACACCTTCCCAATGATCATTACTTACATCACGTAAAAAGAGTTGTCTTGACTTAACGTACTCCTTATCAGAATTCATCTATTCAATGCATTCGGAGTCATTCAAATCCATTTGATTGACAGTTGAAATGCATTTCATTTGATTAGTGACCGAATTTGAGTGAAATATCATCTCGAGTTACCGTTTCTTGACACAAATGCAAATCGAATACGATTTATTTAATTTATGTTTGAGTTCTTCTCCATCTTCAAGTATGGAGAAAGTTTTCTTCTTCCCATGTTTGCATATTCTGCATACCTGTTGACAAACAACCGGCAAAACCGTAATTTTTCGGATATTTTCGGATGATAAGTGAAATTGCGACGATTATGTAAACGGTGTTTAAAAGTATTGCAGGCGCGTTATGATTGCTTTACAGGGGCCTTTCATCTGAGCGATAGTTGTTGCAATTTATAAATTTATAATAACACCTTCGACAATCTGGTTTTTTCTTTTCTTTGAAATTCAGCGGCAATTGCTATCGAGAACTTTTCCAAAGTTGCATAAGATTGCATGTTACAGACTTCAATTAAAACCATTATGTGATTGGTTTGACTCTATAAGCGATAGAATGGTAATATCGGCGTTTATTTTTGTATGACAGGGTATGTGTCTTTGACAGAAATGAAAATAAAAGGGTAAGACATTTGGTTGGGACAGCACATTAGTTCATTACCAAAATTAGATTGATTCATGTCGTTTTCAAAATTTATAGGAGCGATTCAGTCTCCAAATCCACTTCAAAACATTTTCAAAACGCATTATAGAGTGCAGTTTAGCAGTGATGCCTTCGGTCCCGTTTCCATACACAAATTTGGATCTAACTACATGTCAAGAAAATATCGATTTATTCTGTAAGATTTCAAAACTAGTGTGTAGTGTCATTTTCCATTGGACGAAAGAACCGTTCAGGAGCGTTCGGGAGCATTCTCAAACCGTTCCATCCATCCAAAGAAAAATTTTCTTGTTTGTTTCACTCACACAGAGGTAATTATGTTAAACTGAATAGAAATAATCTCGGGTGTTCAACTGGGTTTTGAATTGAGTGCTTCCCCGAGTGAAGCCAATCGAAAGCGTCATAAGAAAGTGCTTTTCATGGCAGTTACGGTGGTATGCCGTCTTGGTAAATTGCCAAATTTCCTTTTTATCTTTCACTACTGAACTAAACTCATTTCCCCCAAATATCCATTTAAGAAATTCCGTCCTAACGAGATATCCATTTGGAGCGGTGAATTGTCTTCAACGTCGGACGAAATCAATTATTGCATAAAGCTGACAAAAATTTTACAAATAACATCACTTCGTTGTAGGTCTTTGAAATTCGATAGGCCCCAAGGATCCAAACCCCTTGTTGCATTGCACAATTTTTTAATTTTTTTTTGGCCGGTGTTGTCATCTTCACACTATTTTAAGAGCACAGATTTTTTTTGCTTATTAGTTTGTTTGTATTGAATAGGTTCCAAACTACTGGGCGGATTGAATGAAATTTGGAACAGAGACTGTCTAAGATCTAGGAAGTTCGGAGGCCATATTTCATCCCCATATTCCTTCTGGAACGGAAACGGGAACGTTAACGAGAACTTAAATTTTTATTGAATAGCCTTCAAAAGTACTTAGTTAAATTGAATGACTTTCGCAATAGATATGGCCTTGAGCCTGAGAAATAGCAACAACTATACTTCACTCCCGTATTCCGACGGCAAACGGAACCCATGAAGCATTGAAGTTCATCTGCTTTTCAAGTCTGTTACTCACCTTATAAACGCTGGTGTGCCCCAGGGCTCCGTTTTGGCTCTGACTCTCTTTCTTATCCTCATTAATGATCTCTCATCTGAAACTTCCATTTCACTGCCTTGCTGACATTGACAACTCTACCCTCAGCTTTTTATAGGTTTGTTCGTTGAAGCCCTAGGGTCGCCATGGGGTCGCCACAAAGCGTTTTTTGAGAAACCTAAATTCGCACTGAATGTCAAATTGAGTGTTTTTTGAGCCATAGGTTTGCCACAGGTTTTCCCCAAACTCGCCCTAGCTTTTTGCTGTGGCGATTTGAGGGCTGTCAAATGGCATGTGTTTTTATTTAAATGACAGGGATGTGTGGCGATTTGTGGTTTAGCGTTTTTTGAGGACTGGAAAACCCAGTTTTTTTTGACAACTCATGGGGTTGTCAAGAAAACCTGGGTCAACCCTGGGGAAAGTTCAACGAACAGACCTTATATTCGTTTCCAAATTCAAGTCCCTGCTCTTCGACTGAAACGGTTGCATATAGTATAAGCTCATTGAATTCTGACCTTGACAGCATTGTTACATGGGGTAGTAACAACCGAGTAGAATTAAATGCTTCGAAAACACAATGTTGTCATTTGTCGTTAACAAGGCCGTCTTTACCCTTTTGGGGGCCCTGGGCACTTTTTGAAAATGGGGCCCTTATGTATGATTCTATAAAAATGTTATGTTGTGCAATAAAGGTATACAGAAAAAATCACAGAACTTTGAATTGATATTTATTCTTTTATTATTTTTAATAAATAATATTTTTTTCAATTCATTATAAAGGTAAATAATTATTGCAGCATGTTTATTTTTTAACATAAACATGAACAATGTAGAAATAAAAACAAAATAATACATATTATTTCATAAAAGAATTCAAAAATAAACAAAATTCAAATATCAAAAAATTTAACTCAGAATGTAGTTTAAGGAACAAAATTTTGATATGCAAAAAGATGGAAAGAGGAATGTTTTTTCTTGATTTAAGATTAGCAAAATCATTGATTTATATCCACAAAATCGATACCTCTGAGGATGTCGCTTTTCAGCGATAAGCTTGTCAATCTTTCTTAAACCATTGTAGTTCTGAGTTCGTTTTTTATTCTTTTTAACTTATAAAAGGAACGTTCACCACTGCAGTAGGTCACCATCATACTTAAGAAAATTCTAAGTGCAGTTTAAACACTTGGAAATTCATCTTCTACTTTATTTGTTTTTTTTTTTTTTTTAAATTATAAAGTTCTAGAATATTGCCAGTTTTTTCACTTTGCTGTAGAATAGCTTTCCAGTGTTTTTTTAAATTCAGTCATTCAGCGTGTAGTTCATCTCCGTTTACATCTTCAGTGTAAAATTTAGCAAAAGATTTGCAGTTTTCTTTTAAGTCTTCTGAATTCAGGTTTTTTAATCGAAAAAAAAGTCAAAACGTTGACCAATATTCGTATACGAACCTAGCGCTGTTTCAAATGAACGCTTAGAGCGTCAGCAATGGGAAGAAAGGTTTCAATTTCGAACCTTTATTCTTTCCCAGTCAAAATTAATGAGGGTTCAGAACCGTCAAAAAAAGTCTGTTCTGCACCTAGTCCTTTCAGAAAGGTTCTTATATTCGGAATCCGTTTTTTTTTGTTCGGATGATGAATCAAAGTTATCAAAATTGTCCTTGAGCCCAATTATAAATTCATCGATTGCACTCATCGATTAACATTGTTTTTGCAAAGACTAAGAGCTTCCTGTCTAGCCTTTAGTGGCTTCTTCTTCAATTTCTTGATGATCATTATAATAAGGCGCTTAGTGCATCAGCTCGCGCTGATCATCTTGTTTGATAAAGACTTTTTGCAACTTTTTTGAACCTAAATGAGCAGTCAACACACTCCATCTTTGAAATCTTAATAAATTGAGTGCAGTTCATCCCAGAGTATATCTAATAATAAGAAGGGACACTCTCTACACAAATGCAACGTTTACATTAACAAGAGACAGCAAAAAAAAAAAACCCACAATTAGTGAAAACAGGCAAAAATTATTTATAGTAAAGCTACGTGTACACGATTGCCAGTTCTGCAAATATTGGCAGGTATGTCAGTGAAAAATTTGTCTCGAATGGCTGACAATAGTGTACAAACCAAATAAATTTGCAGAAAAATTGTTTTTCTTATTTGTAGACAAATATCTGCCAATTCATTTGTAGATATCTGGCAATCGTCTACACGCAAGCTGACAACCGTGTAAACACCAAATTAATTTGCAAAAAAATTTGTTTGTTCATCAATCATTTTGAAGACAAATTAATGTGCAGATGTGGAAATCATGTGTATCTATACAATTTTTTTTCATTTTCTGACGTTTCTGCAAATTTCTGGCAATGCATTAATTTACAGATCCAGTTTAAAGAACATTTGCAAATTTATTCATTGGCAGATAAGTTTGGCAAAGATAACAAGACAAATTTTTGACGGATGCAATGTGACAATGAGCTGAAAATGAATTTGCAGATCCAAAATTTGATTTGATTTGTACACGGCTTGAAGAAATTTACAAATGTCCGCAAATCTATTGCCAGTTATTTGGCCAAACTAGTTTGTCGATATCTATTGCCAAATATTTGGCTGACAATATCGACAAACTAGTTTGGCCAAATAACTGGCAATAGACTTGCGGACATTTGTAGATATCTGCAAGCCCTGTACACACAAATTCAATTTTCACCTCATTGTCCAGCTCAATTTCATACACTGTCAGACGTTTGCAGATCTGACGATTGTCCGACCTACCAATCGTGTACACTTAGCTTAACCCTTTCGGACCATCGCATCGCAAATGTCAGATGGATACACAAGAAGTTTTCCCATCTTCACAACACAATTTAACTTCGATCGTAAGATACACGTATGGATGTTTTTTCTGATTGGATTTTAAAAAGTGCCCTAAAATGAACACAAGGGAGTGTATGGTTTCGTTGTCCTGATCATAACTTGAGTGACCTCTTTTTTTTAGGTTTCAATTTGAACATAATTTCGGGGGAATGTGATTTAAAATGTTCAACAACAGTTGTTGTTCAAAAAGAAAAATTTATAGAATTTTTTTTTTTTTTTTGAAAATAGATCAATACAGGTTGAGTTTTGTTTCAACAATTTGGGGGCCCTGGTGATTGCGGGGCCCTGGGCCTGTGCCCAGTGGGCCCAGTGGCAAAGAGGGGTCTGGTCGTTAAAGCTTAACAGTCCTCTATTGCCGTTATATATGAATGGTACCTGCATCCGACAAACCGAAAAGTTGTCAGTACTTGGTATGTGTGCAGCCGATGATCTTCGTTATAATGACCACATATTTGAAGTCGTTAAAAATGCTGCTAAATTTTTAGGTTTCTCTATAGCCTATTCCCACCCAGGCAAACACTTGATTCGTTTACAAAAATCAGCTAACATGTTCCCACCAGTTTTATTCATTACTTACTTAAAATCCATGTGCTTGAGGTGACAGCTGTTTTGGTTGAACGAATTCAGCACACGAAATAGCCTCTATCCTATACAACCACCACTAGTTTTCCTATGGGTTTTATCAAAGACGACTCGAAAACATCTCGATTAGCCGTTCGGAACCGGCAGAAAATTGTAGGTCCCCTCCATTCCCCCACAAGGCATGGTTGTGAGAAATGCGCTAGGCCCAGGGGCTCCTTGCTCTGTAGCGCCACCCTATTTATTTATTTTTTTTAATGTGCAAATGTGGAATGCTTTGTCAGACTCAGTTTTTCCCGGTATTACGATTCACAAAAATTTAAAAGCAATGTGGATTGGTGTCTCCTATCAAATCTATTCCCATTTTCCTAAACGCTCGCACTGTATTTTAAAACATTGTAAAAGTATGTATTCATAACCCCTTTATGTGCTCGTTAATTATACAAAAAAAAAAAAAGTTCCAAAAAAAAAGAAAAGTTGAGTTCTGCATCCGCTTTAGATAAGACCCATGCTTCTGCGTTGCATAGTTGGACTGGGATTATGAGGATTCTATAAATTTCCACCGCAACGTGAAAATTTGGTAGATTGCGGACGTTGTCTTACAGCGTATGGCAAAGGATATGTGATATGTTTTGAGAAAGAGTTTATGAACAAAAACTGGTTCTTTCAAAATTAATTCTCAAGGTTTTACTAGAATTTTGATTCGGCCACTGGTATCTAATGGCACTTTCCATTGGTTTCACTCGGGGAAGCACTCATTTTAAAAACCAATGGAACACCCAAAATAATTTCTGTTCAGTTTAACGTAATTGCCTTTGTGTGAGTGAAACATCTATGGCTCTTAAAAAATATTCCTTGAAGAAAATTTTCTTTTTGACATTTGAGTAACATGTGTTAGTGCTTCTTGAGTCGATTCTCATTTCAAATCGAGAAGCGGCTGTCACTCCTCAGAATCATGAGAAGCGATCTTTTTGCACCAATGGAACGGTTTGAGAATGCTTCTGGACGCTCCTGGACGGTTCTTTTCGTCCAATGGAAAGCGCCATAAGTATACAGATGAAATTGATGTCTGATTTGTCAGGAATCATATGTGAACGTTCCTGATTTTCTACGCAGTTATCTGTACAACTGGAATGGACAGATGGTTATACTTGTTTCTAAGCAGGCTGTCAAGGGGCCTTATGTTCCAATAAGATCCAAAGGTCGTTGTCTTTCTTTGGTTAAGTTGCTACAAAAATTTAAGAGTTTTCATCAGCTGGTTATGTTCATTATCCTCATCAGCACAACAACATTGCGATGCAGTGACATGGTAGTTAATCACATATCAGAGATACTTCATTTTCATTTCCTATTGAGTATATCCAAGCTGACACATCATTTACTTACAATCAGGAAAATAATTATACGCGTCGTGCTGTCTTTCTGCTGACTTTTTGTGGGAAGTATATGGCAACATCTCGGCAACACATTTAGCTTTTCTACAAAAGGAATATAACTCAAAACACTTGCTCTAACCTTGACTTTAAGAATAATTTGAAATGTGAAAAGCGTAATTAACTGAAACAATAACAGAGGTAATTCAAGAGAAAAAAATTATGTATATTTGTTGATATTGTGACGCTTACTACTTACATAGCACATGTCGCGCAAGAAAAATTCATAATGTCGACTATTTCAAGTTCAACTGCTCATTGCAATACTGAGCATTTCCAACCATTTAATTGTTGCCTTTATGTCAATGAATGGTTTTATGACAGCTTACAAAAAATAGAAGAAAAAATAACCATGTATCATGAAGGGGACAATAACCCAGAAAACACTCATTGCGAAGTTTAAGTGACAAAACGTAACCCGATTCAGCGCTTTGTTGGCAAATACTCAACACAAAGCTTACAGCCATGCCGGGGCTAACTAGACACGTGTTTCTGTGACTTAGAGGTCATCATTTGAATATTTGCTCCCTTCAACTGTCAAAATTAAAATGGTGGGAATAGACCATCTTTGTGATTTAATTTATTTGCCTCGTTCCTTCATTTAAAGTGCTATAAACGATTAATGTTTCAATTTCTCATACTACAACACAAGAAAAGAAGAAAAAGAAGTCGTGAACTCGATAATGACTAGCAGCGGCACGTTTCAACTCATGTATTTGCTCTAACATAGACAGACACTGTGGCGTATACGCAACAAAAGACCAGCTACGTACGTACTGTGAGTACGATGCTGATAGATGACTTCGGTATTTATCACAACAAAAATGTAATTATGTTCTTAGACCGTTCTTAAAAGCTTAAACAGTATTGCTTGAGAAGACCATTGAATTTGTCTTGAAAAGAAAAACGAAGACACTGTGGTTGGTCTTTGAGTTCGCTATATAGTCTGTTGATCGTTTGTAATTTAGAGCTGTTGTAACAAAATGTTTTATGATTTATGGTTCTGTGATTTTAAGTTTGTCAGTGCTGTGAATGAAATAATTTAAAAAGAAAAGAGGCCTTTCTTTTGATCAATGATAGGAAAAATAGAAGAGATGTTTTTGTAGGGCAAGTCCCAAAGGTCAGTTGGTCATTTTGATTTCGTCTAAAAACATAATGTTTATTTCATCAAAAAGTTCCTGACTATAACGTATGTCATGGCAAAGAATTCATGCACCAAAATGGCGCATAATTTTTTCATATCGAAGCATTGTCGATTGTATATAAAATAACTTGACACACGGTGAACTTGTTGCAGCAATCCTTTTGAAAGTATATGTACGTACATTTTGAATTACACCTGTGGATGACTTGCGAATAGCCCCGTTCACACTGTACAATTAGTTGGACAAACTTAGGTTTGACAAACCAATGCTTGATAGTGTGAACTCTTCATACGACCGCTTGTCCAATTTGTTGGATGGTTTTCAAATTTTTTTGAAAATCTAGAAGTTGGACGGAGTGGAAGGGTATGTGACATAAAGTTGGACGACAAGCTTGATAGGTGTGAACGAAAACTACATCAGACCATCCAACTTCCATCAAACGAAGTCTGTCCAACTAATTGTACAGTGTGAACTGGGCTAATATCAAACGCTCATATAGCTTCGCTTCATAACTCCAGAAACTGCAGGCAAATAGACTGTTTATTCAAGCACCCTTCACATTGATATCTAGACACATAAGTAGAATTGTACCGTCATCCACAAAAGGCTGTCCTGAAAGCAAGGGTCAAACTAGGCTACTTGCCAGTGGCGAGTCGAGAAGCCGTTAATACCAGGCGCTTATCATTTTGTTGTGCTCAAAAAATTCAGTGTTAATTAGAAAATAGCTAACGTTGCTGCTGCTTGTAGCGGCTATTAGTAGAAGAACTATTATGTAAGTTTTTCATCCAATAATTTAAATAGATTCTGAAATCAAGTGCTGCCATACGGTAAATAAAGATAGAAAGCAAAACGATTGGCTCCCCTAAGCCCTCGTCTTTTCCTGACCGTTTGTTTCAGCGTGGTTGTCCTCTTATTTGACTTGTTTTGTTGCATTACCGAAGTAGCCTAGTTTCTGCAGCAGCTACAGACATTTCTTCTAAATCATGACACAGGTTTTTTCTACATTCTTTTTTTGAAGTTAATCGTTGTTCTGCTCCCCTTCTCTAGTTTGTAGCTTCTCTTTATCATTTCCGAAAGTGCTTTTTCCTCTATCACTTGGGCTTCGTCATTTGGCCAAACATTCTGTTTGTGCTTTGCTCAATTCATTTTTGTGTTGCTAGCAGCAGAATCTCCTACTATTGCTTTGCCTTCATTCAAGACTTTATAAACATTGTGTTCGAGATGATTATAGACCATATGACTATGACTTACACATTATTTACACCATGGGAGGCGTTCTGCTCTTGATGGTGTACTCCGTATTTTGATAGCGACATGTCCTTTCAAATGGTGGCACCGGTGCCGGTGGTGTAATGGTTAGCATGTCTGCCTGTTACGGGGGAGATTCTTAGTTCGAATCCCAACAGAAACCAAACAATGTTTTTTCACGGGTATCACCTTTCGCGAGAAATTGGCAAGTCCTCTTATAGTGAATTGATTGCCATGTCCTTTGAAATCTATGCAAATTTCAAATTTCCACCTTGCCGTACCCAATTTGAGGTGCATTTCCACACACAATATTCCATACCAGTTTCAAAGACATGGATAGGTTAGGTAAAGTTAAGGTAGCTGTCAGTTCGGCTTATACAATAAGGCCCATTGGGTCCATTGTGATCCCACAATGGATCTAATGTATCAACATCCCAATGGAATCATTTTGAGCTTGCAATGAAGCGGGAGGGACGCAGGGCGTCCATGTGAGTGAGTAAGATCACTATTATCCTACGTTTGTGAGTTAAAGCGGGGCATGAACAGAGAAGGTAGGGAACAGTCTCCTCCTCCTCATCCATATAGCTTCTGCTTGATGCAACTCCTAGACTTGCGGCATGTCTTCCAATAAGATAGTGCCCTGTAATGACTGAGATCAAGCCGTTCGACAGCTTAAGATCTAGCTTGGGCCATATTTGTTTCGTTTGCTTGACCATCTCAGATTAGTTTTCTTGTATGCGTCCTGCTAGAGAAAGAGTTTGTTTGAAGCGATTGGTATGCCAATACTCTCCGTTATCGGTGAGAAGGGCAAAAGTGTTCCTTTTCTGGCGAGTTCATCAGCTTTGCAGTTTCCTGGAATGTCTCTGTGCCCCGACACCCAGCACAGGCTAATGTTAAAAGGCTCTGACATCTCCCTGAGAGATGATCGGCAGTTAAGGGCTAAAATAGAGTTGAAGGAATTTGATGGCTGCCAGACTGTCTGAGAAGATACATTTATCCCTTTTGGATGTCATGTTTTCCCTTAACCAAGACAGAGCTTCGCTGATTGTCATAGCCTCCGCATGGAACACGTTACAATAATCTGGAAGCCGAAGTGAAATGTTTAATTTCACTTCTTCACACACACCACAACCTAATCCTTCATTTGTTTTTGAACCGTCCCGTCGTCCGTATAAAAATGGACCTATTCGAAGTTCAAATTTAGGCATGGTGCAGTCTGTTTTTAGCTTGGGGATTCCGAATATGTTCAGAATGTCATCATGGCCAATATTGATTGAAGGTAGGTCACTAGCTTAAAAGTAGAAACAATGGTGACGAAAGTCACAGCCATTATGCTTTAAAAATAATTTCATGCAGGTGTCGAATGAAATACCCCTATTTTCGAGCCCTTGCGGTGTTAAATCGCCCGATCTTGAAGGTAGTTCACTAGCTTAAAAGTCGAAATTATATAAAAATTCACATACGCAGTGCCCAGCAGTGCGGCTTCAATTCTTCTACAGTAAAATGGTAGGTCATACTGAGCATAGATCAAGTGACAGCAGTCGAAAGGCTTTCTCCAAAAAATGTATTCCCAGATTGAAAACCACCGGTTTTTTTTTTAAAAAAGCTCAACTAAAATAAATGGCTCAGGGCCTAGCTCATTTCTCCCAACCTTGAGAAGAATGTTTGCGATCCACATTTTTTTGCCGATTCCGAACGACTGATCATGGTAGTGAAATTGTTATCGGATGATTTACCAGTTCCTCTTGAAAAGCGATACCAGTGGAATAACAATTGCATGTTTCTGGGATTCGAACTTTAAAATCACACGTTACAGGCAGAAATGCTAACTACTTAGAGATATGGTTATGCTAACTACTACGCCACGGACAGGGACTACAACCTACAAACAACAAGCATTTGAAGTACTTTCTTCATTTTTGTTAAGTTACATAAGTTAAAATTATACTCTGAATGAGATGTATGGTCTTTGAAACAGGCTCCAGCAATTCTGCCTACAACGTTCAAACACTCTTTTAAATTTTTCTGCTTTGATTTCTAATCGTTTCTGCTCGGTCCAATGTGCTGTACCACTTCTATGAGAAAGTTTTTAGATTATGTTTGATATTTTATGAAATTTTGAGAAACACATTTTTGATATATGCTTTGCGCTTTGATAATATCTCTTGCTATACGGGTTAAATCAAATCGCCTCGATACTTGCATGCGCACTTGTGGTATGAGGGTCTTGTTCTGATTTCTTTATAAGTCGCATATAGCAATGCGCCGAAAGTTTGGATATTCCAACATAGATTCTACTGCTTTCAGTTTAGATTACATACTATACTAGTTCTAGCTAGAATTCAATAACCTTAGGTAGTCGGATTTTCATATGTTTATATTGTTAGATGACTTGACAAACTACAATCCAGAGCAGGAACGTTTGGTGAAAGAGCTGTGATTCCTTAGATATCGTCACGATGCTAGTAACGCCGGAAAAGGAAGAACAAGAAGGAGAAATCATTTGACAAGACGACGCGACGTGACGTTTTGAAAATCGAAAAAGAATGTTGCCCGCTTTGCCTTAAACTTTGTGGCCATGTGACTTCAACTGAGAACTACATACATAGTTGTCTGCAGAAAGATTCAGAAAAAGTTAATGATTTTCTTTCCAACATATCCGCACTCTATTATAAAATCCCATAAGTGCTTTTGTCATTTCCATTAACTCAGAGTAACCATCTGGTACTCAACATTTTCTTTTTCAATCGAGATATTTAGACCTGTCTGCTTTTGTTAGAAAACACAGTGGATTGTTAGAAATGGAAAAAAAACTATACAAGCAGGCTTTTTGTGAAACATGAAAAATTGAATCTAAACAACATTAGGAAGATCGTTTGGCAGCACAATTCAATGGCTGTACAATAACAAATGAACATATTTCCTACACATGTCGCTCACATTTCCAGGACTTTGACCATGAACATGATTGACTTCAATAAAAATATTTTATTCAGATATAAGTAAGCATTGGCATTCAATATTCCAGAATTCCCAAAAAGAATTCAATGGCCTCAAGCAGGCCAGTGACCCGTAGCCATTAGTATACCCTTCGTCAGCGCACTTCTAGAAAAGGACTAACCGTAAGCGGTACTTTTATTTGTTTAATTAGAACTTGCAACCACCATACCTCATATCTCTTTGAATATGCAAAGCAACCAGCAGCAACCAACCAAAGCTCAACCTATTTCCTACTTCCGTTTTATTCAAATATTTCTCCAAGTGTATGACGACAATCAAGCAACTACCGAAGCATGTCACTCATCTGACGATAAGTTTTGGGCCAGAGTATCGCCAGTTACGACACACCTCTCTTGAGAACTAGATAAGACGAAATAAAAATAAGCTAAAACTGATTCATTTAGTTTCCCCGCAGTTTTTTGCGTTTATTTGCTTATAGTAATGCTACAATTATCTGTATTTCTTATTTGTCTCCATTTTTATCTTTCAGCACACTACTTGTTAGCTGAATGGTGAATAATCGACGCGATTTTCAACGTTGCTGCTCTGTGTGTCTCACAATTTCTTGCGATACATTAACAAAAAACAAATAATAAAAAAAACACACTCACCAAAATGATGAAGCCGATGAGAAAAATGGCCTGGAGCAAGTTTCCAGTCGCAGTTTCATTCAGGTAATCACATCGACTTGACGTAGTCCGCCATAGTCGACTTTATATAGAATTGGAATCAATCCAAAACAGTTGTTTGTGCTTCATCTTGTGAATAACTATCCGTAGTTTACTCAGCCGGTGTTTTGTTTGTTTTGATCTAAGAAAAAGCTATCAACTAAACTTTACAACTTTACAAAGGTAATAGAATTATTTTTATGTGCCACTATCTAAATATTCTGCAATATCACGTGTGGTACCTTAGCCAAAATTTATATACTTACTTGCGCATTCAGACGATAGATATAAATATTTACATTAGATACCGGGAACCGGATTATTCGCTTCTTTTCTCTGTGTCCCAAACAACGAGTTTCTTGAATTCTCTGAAGCGGTGACCGGTCAGTGAAATTCACTTTCTTGTGGTGAGTAATTAACGTCAATCAACATCGGATTGGGAATTGGGACTGAGAAGCGAGACAGTGATGTAAGACAAATAGAGAGCATCAGATGGCCTGAGTATAATTGCGGTCTAATGTCGATTTTTTGTTTGTGGCAATTAAAGCGTTTTCAAATTCGAGTCTGTTTGTTTTGGTTTATGGTGTTGTTCATAGTCAAACAA